>JAZAYU010000039.1:0-665988 GCA_038501625.1 Corbicula japonica | reverse complement strand
ACTTTCTCCTTTGAGACCAGGGGCGTAGCACTTGTGAAACTGAACATAAATTTTATTTTTGCGACACAAAACTTTTTTTTAATTAAACGGTGTGTCTTACAAAGTAACTCTTTTAGTGGACCACCAATTTGTGTACTAATGACGTAGGAACATGGTATTTTCACTTTAAAAACGGAATAAAATACTTAACAAAAAATCACAGCACAAATCATTCTGATCTTGGCCCAAGATCATACAACTTAATCTGGAACCCAGTCTCAAATCTCCAGCCTCCGGTTGGCTGAAATGGCGACCGGTCGCCATTTCAACCAATCACATGTTTGAGATTTGGTACTGGTATTCAATCTTAGTATTATGATCTTAGGCCAAGAGCATATCTTTTTGATACCCATTATCACACATGTTTAGCCTGGCACTTGCCAAATTTGGACCAAGTCGTTTTGGCTCTAAGTTCGAGCCCGAAGAACAACTGTTTTATTTTTCTGAAAACAATTTTGTGATTTATTGTTTTTACTGGTATACGGGTATGAAATTTCAAGCATGATGACATTTTGTTTGTTTGGAATTATTTATTTTGAAAAAAAAGATGTAAGTTATATTCTACCTTCATATCCCTAATTATTATATTTAATAGCTGCATCGGTGTTCCTATTTTTTTTTTCAATTCTACCACAATTTTTCACAATTTCTAAAGCTAAATTAGGAAAAAAGTCTAAATTAGGCAATTTTCTGTGAGACAAAATGACAAAATGACTTCACAATTCATTGCTGCGTCGATATTTGATATATACGCACTCTTAGGCGTCGAAACGGAATTAGTAGTAACTGATGTTTTCAGTTTTTATTCAAGTTTATAGCAATTGTTTTACATATCTGATTAGAGTTTTTGTAAATTTTGGTCAAATTGGTACATTTTAGAATGTGTCGTTAGTAATTTGTGTCTGCGTACATAACGATTTAACAAATTTGGCTTTTAATAAATTCACTCATACGTTGGGTGCCGTTTATTTAAGTTCAAGAACTGGTCCCAAGATTATAAAGCTAAGAATGGAGATCTGACTTAAATCTAAAGGATCTGATTACAAAAGCTTGAGATTTCAGACTGGTCTCCAAACTCACTTTTATCAACTTGGGCACATATTTCATGTACACCTGTGCTGATGATTATTAGCTGAGATCTGAAACCGGTCTCAAATCTCAAGCATCTGATTGGCTGAAATGGCGACCAGTCGCCATTTCAGTCAATCAGATCCTTGAGATTTGAGACTGGTTTCCATTCTCAGTTTTATAATATTAGGGCCATGCTAATATGACATTTTATATACATGTTAAATAGATTTATTGAAATGTATGATGCAACTTCTAAACTGGTTGTAAGTGATAAGAAATCGTTATTGTGTGTTGTTATTGATCTGTTGCTACTTAAAGTGTCTTCTGTATTTATCTTTGTTGTAACATATATAAATGAAGTACTGTTGCTCAATATTTATAGATGTTTTTACATTTAGCTGTAAGGTAAAAACTGAAGATTTTTTTTGTAAGGGACATTGTTACTAACGACGTTGATAGCAGTTTTCATAGCATTCCAATTAAGGGGACACAAACATTGCAAAGGGGAAAACAAGCCAAAACTTTTTTATGGCAGCAATATGTGAAATTTAGCCAGAAAGATGGAAATTCTTATGTAAAAACCATCCGGATGCCTCTTTCTGGAAATCTTGGAAATGTATTTACATTAGCGCTCTGATTTAAGACAAAATAAAGCGCTAACTATCAAGCACACACTACTATTATGTATGGACTGAGCATTGAAGCGTAAATACAACTAAAATTTTGCCGGCAATTAATATTTTTCTTCAGCTTAATTTTTTAAAGATGATTTTTGCCATTTGCGATGTTTGAAACCCCTTAAATATTGTTAAAGTCTGAATAGGACACGTGTCGGCAGCTGATTTGTTTACATAATTTATATTTAAGAAACTAGATTCCTTTTAATAAAGTATATGTTGTTGAAGCATTAGCTACATATTAAATTATCGAAAATATATACTATGTAAAAAAACGTTTTTTCTTGGTTGAAGGAGCGTTTTTGGATATGCGGCATTAGCTATAACTTATTTCAAATTTTGAGTTATATGTATGTACTTTTTGCGTGTTATGTAAGTAAAAGATACTGTGGAAACATTTTAATTTCGCGTTTGTTTAATATTCCGCGAATTTGTCGCCGGCAAAAACGGGGCGCAAATTAAACCTTTAAGCAGAATTGAACTACCCTATATTCTTTCTTCGGAATATCTTGAATCACGCTATTTTAAACCCGTTTAAGTACTATGCCTGAGAAATAAAGATTTAACTTGGTACTTTCAGTATGATTTTAATTCTAACAATGCACACGTGGCGCCATTTTGTGTATACATTCCAATGCAACTTAATGTATTGTGTTCTTACGCTATGCCAGTAGATATGTCATGTTAATAAATAAACACCATTTCTTTGGAATAATAGCAATTGATTGATGTTGGGTTTTATGAGTTTAGTGTGGAATACGTCAACGTCTCAGGTGTGGTTAATATAAACTGTACTACTATGTAATGACTATCAATGAATGAACAAGAGCGAATTTCGTACATTTACTTTGTTAAAGTTCTTCTGAAGTTTAAATTATAAATTGTGATATTTGTAAGCACTTTATATTTTCGTTCTGATATGTGACCAGGCACCTTTAACATACACTGTTGTGCAAAATTTATGCAACTTTAGTTAGATTCATATAAATAAGAATGGGAATTTCATAAACATATGTATAGTATAACATTTGTCATGCGTTATATTTTAGACAATTAAAATTTTTAAATATACATGTATTTATAGTCTCTTTTCATTTAACAAGGCAGTCTGAAGGACAGCAATATCCCCCGCCGCATGATGGAATGTCGAAAAGGAAATGTAACATAAAAGTTTCTTTAATTGTGTGAATAAAACTTTTTTAACACTCTGCTTACCCTTATTTAATCTGACAGTCCATGTTAGGAAATGATTTGAGTATACATATATACCACTACTTGTTTGGCTTGTCACTCCATATTGCCAAAAACCTTTGACCTTCACTTGTGACCTTGACCTTAGGCAGCACCGATGACACATAAGCTCTGCACGTTGTATCAATAAGGTGGACATTTGACCAAAGTTTCGTGAAATTCCATCAAGGGGTTTAAAAGTTATTAAGTGGAAAGGAAATACTTGGCTCAAACCTTTGACCCCCACTTGTGATCTTGGCCTTGAACCAGCACATTGAAAACATAGGTTCTGCATATCAAATCAGTAAGGTTAATTTTTGATCCAAGTTTCATAAAATTCCTTCCAGGGGTTCAGGAGATATGGACCAGATAAAAGGACATGGTTCAAATCTTAAAGCACCACTAGTGACCTTGACCTATAGCCGTTCTGGTTGGAAACATTGGTTCCGCACATCGTCTTGATAGGTTGAACATTTGACCAAAGTTTCATAATATTCCTTCCAGGGGTTCAGAAGATATGAACTGGACACGAAATACATTGTTCAAATCTTCAAACACCACTGGTGACTTTGACCCTGAACCGGCCAGGTTGGAACATAGGTTCTGCACTTCGTCTGATGGGGAGAAAGTTTAACTAAAGTTTCATGAAATTTCTTCTAGGAGTTAAAAAGTTATGGACCGGACACGAAATGTGCAGGCACGCACGGACAGAAGGACGGACGGACAGACGAAGACCATTCATATATACCCATGCCGATACGCGACGGGATACAATTAGCCATAACAAAATATCGTCTCTGGTGGATACAAACGTTTTAAACAGATTGTATTTGTCGTAATATATTTGCAAAACGTACTTTTTAATTTCAAAATTTCGGACAGTTTTTTACAGCGAAACCCCGCTATTAGGACCACTATTGGGACTGGAAAAAAGTCTTAATAGTGGGGTGGTCTTTATATAGGGGTAGAAAATAGTGGAAAACTGTGAAATGGGACATCAGAATAGTGGTCTTATTAGCGAGGTGGTCTTAATGAGGGGTGGTCTTTATATAGGGGTAGAAAATAGTGGAAAACTGTAAAATGGGACATCGGAATAGTGGTCTTGTTAGCGAGGTGGTCTTAATGAGGGGTGGTCTTGATGAGGGGTTTTACTTTATCAAGAAGAATACAGATTTTTATGACTTAAGTTATATCCATTTTAAATATCGTTATATATTAAACATGGATGTAACTTAAGTCATAAAAAATTCTGTATTTGTCTTGATAAAGGATAAGTGTCGGAAAGTTTGAGAAAAATTGTCCATTTTCAATTGGTTTCGTTGTCGGGCTAGGCGCTGTCGCCGTGACGGTGCGGGTTCGCTCCCAGCTAGAAGCAAGATCATTTTTTATTACTGACTTCCTTTTTGAAAGACTTTGTGTACTTGCAAAAGGCTTTGGACAAGGGAATGTTACAAACCTGAAACGGAAAAATGTGTTTGAGCTCTGTGTCAAAACTGGTCCCAAGACCGTTAAACTAAATCAGGAGACCAGTCTCAGTTTTATGATCTTGGCCCGTTTATGTTTCTCAGCAGATCTGCCATGCCACCCCTTTTTGTAAAATACGTGAAAAAGATCACGCATAAAAATAATGATATACTAGCTTACAACTCAGTAACAACAAAGACATGGTTATCACTGGATACTGTATGTATTCTTTTCTTTATTCTTTACAACATATATTGCACATTGCAACTTAGAAGGGCTTTTTACTATAAAAAGCCACACACAAAAATAATGTTGGAAATGCGACAACATGAAGTCATAAGACATCTGATAAAACGTTATAATACACGTTTAATGGGAAAATATGACAATTTATGATGAAGTCTATAAAAATCGAAGAATACAACACCAGTCATAAGAAAAACGTTTAAGAATGTTCCCTGATCTTTATAAATACAAAGCTTTTAATTATTTTTGAGATTATTTCTCTTGAAATTTCTCGAAAAATAAATATAATATTCTTGTTTTCACATTTAAACATTGCCGTGTTGACTAAGGTGGGTGGTTTGCGTTTTAATACATCGCTATGCGCGATGAAAAATCGCAAAGACAAAATTAATGGCACTTTTATCTTAAGGCATGCAATCTTAAATTTGAATAAGTTATTGTCTCAGAATATTTTCCGTTTGAATAGACGGATGTTATGTGAAAATTTTTCTTTTCACTTAATAAATCATTTCATCAATTAACGCTATCAAAAATAATATAAAAATCATCAATTTCTATAAACTTAACTTTGGTGGTAATTCGACTTTTTACGGAAGTTAGCACACGCGCACTACGACGCGCAATCATCTAATATTACTCATGAAACAATACAGAACAACAATACAATATAATTTAAAATCGTAAAACTTTAAACATCAAATTTATATAATTCTTACACAATTAATTAGTTAAAAATAATAATTCATTAGCAAGTAAAAGATTTTTTTTCACCTAAATATACACATCTAAGTTGAGCGGAAGAAGAAAGCATACCCGTATCCTGTCTCTTAATATGGGTCTAGCTATTTATAGTTCACTAAATATGGGTCAATGTCATTCAGGTGTTGTAATTTAAATGCCAATATACAAAACTGTATACATGAGTTGGTACCCAATCTTAAAGCCCAAAATGCGTTGGGTAACTTCATAGGGGGCCGGGACGGTGTTGGGATGGTGTGGGTGCCTTTTAGAACTAAAATCTATGTCTGATATAATATAACATTAACATTAATGTTATATTATATCAGACATAGATTTTAGTTCTAAAAGGCACCCCACATCATCCCAACAACGTCCCGGCTCCCTATGGGTAACTCCCAGTATAACTGTTTAATATACTGAAAATGCTAAAGCTGACCCCACCGTCCATATACGGCGTTTGCGACAAGTGTGGTGATTCGTTAAGTGAAGATTACGAAGTGTGACCCCGCTCAGAACCGGTTTACATTGATTAAAGGTTTGACCTAATTATTGAAAAGGATAAGGTTCACATGTCATGGAGTTAAATATTTCAACTGGATAAAAACATCAACATGAGCCCTTTTTGAGCTTAACACGCATAATTTACATGTCCTTAAATAAAAAGTTAAAGTTAACAGTTTCTTTATGTACAATTGAAGAAAGCTGCTAATAATAAAGGCAAATAACAACAAGTAAACAGTGCCGTCAGAAATTTCATTTCCCTAGAAAATTGTGTTTAACTGTTTTTCAAAACAAAGATCGTGAATTTTTTTATTTCTATTAATAACAAGTACTGTCTATATAACTAAAACTGACTGTCTGAGCCCTACTACTTGTCCTTGTAGCTGCAGATCTGAAACTGTATCTATTCAGAAAACTTAGAACGGAAACCAGCCTCTGAGGTCATGTGTTCATTTTCAACCAATCAGATTGCTGACTTCTTAGAATGGTTTCCAATACCCCTTAACACCTGTTTTAATTGTAATTTGTGTGATTTCATTTTTCATGATATTTTTTAGAAAACTTTTAGTCTGATGTGTCCATAGATAGATTTAATCAAAGCAGGTTTTGTAAATTCAGAAATAATTTAATAATGCTCAGTTAAACAAAGTTTTCAATAGGAAAAAGGGATGCGAAATGGAAACTTTTGAAAGGTACCGATTTATACTATGGTAATCAATAACATTAAACAAGCAACAAATACGAAAGCTACCATTTAAACAAAACATATGACAGCAAAAAAGCATTTGGCAGTGTCTGGTCACTACATAGTAATACTCAACGGTCATTGCTGTCAAACAGGGCTAGTATATTACAGGTTTAAAACCCAAAATATTGAGGCTTAGAAATAATAAGTTCAGAATTGACGTTTAGAGAAATATTGTTTTTTTGTTGTTGTTGATTTTTGGCAAACATATGCACATTAGCCGCCATTTTGTTTTCAAGGTTAAATTTTCAGACAAGTTACATATTTAAAAAATACTGAAGATAAACAACTTTATGTCGTAATTATTTGCATAAGTAAGTTTTATCACATCAGTTTGAAGATTCTAAAATAATCTGCGCTGTTTAAGAAAAATGGCTACGAATAGAGAATTTGGGTTGTTATGACGTCATGAACATTAAAGATGGCGGCTTCCATTAAGTATACATTTAGAAAACTTCATTTGCTTACAACTTTCTTCATAATTGTCCAATTTCAAAATTTGTTTTTGTAATCTGCAGGTATTTTAACCTTCTGAATAAAAAAAATTCATATTTAATCTGTTTGTAATTTAGCTTTGAAAGTACATAATGGCCCAAGATCATAAAATAGAGACTGGAGACTTGTCTCCAATCTCAAGCAGCTGACTGGCTAAAATTTAACTTTTGAACCAATCATAAGCCAGAATTTGGGACTAGTGTCAAGTCACAGATTTATGTTTTTGGGCATACGTAGCACGTCATACAAAGTTAATGTAATTAATGGTTGGTTACAAAGCCCATAATGAACTAGCCCTATTTCAACTCAACACTTGCTCGGTAATTTATAACCCATAAAAGATGTTCACATTTAAAGATCGTGGTTTTAAGTTTAGTTTTATTTCTACACGAATTACATGAGCAAAAAGCAAAAAAAAAACCCCACATACATCATACATAAGGTGAACAACACATTAAAACTGTATAAATGCAACTCTGGGATTCATTGTTAAAGGCGATTTCGGTAGTTTCCGATTTCACAGCGTTATGAATTTTACTTGTCACAATTAAAATGCGGTATACACACTATTTATTGTTATTCTTGCAAAATTTGACCACTTTCCATAAATTCTCTTGCATCAAAACGACCCCAAGCTCAGAATTAGGTGGGGTCAAAAGTGGAAAAAAATCAAACTCGCTTGCATCAAAATGCAATTATCTGCATCTATTGAAATCCCTGGAGTCTAACAATTGCGACCACGGTGCGCACGTTTAATTCATATTGTTGTGAAATCGAAAAGTACCGCAATCGCCTTTAATTATATTTAACAATATATCTCTCTACTTAAATAGCTGTTTCGCTAGGTGTGACTAGAAAACAATAAGTATGAGCACTCTGTGTATCTCATAACAACCTTTTACTCCATATATAAGCGTTTTAAAGCATGTTTGACCAGTGTAGGTATGGAAGCCGGCACAAATGTGCCTTCTGTTCTGGAACTACAATGTTCGCCTGTTGGTAAAAAACCTAACATATCTTAAAGCGAACATTTTAGATCCTGATCAGATGGCACGGATAAGCCAGCTGATCTGGATCTTAACTGTTCGTCCATGTAATAAAAGCCGTATCTATGGAGTAAAGGGTTAAAATTAGTTCTTGTGTCCAGTCAACATGGTGGATGATACCATCAGGGAGAACAAGTTAGTACACAGTTTTATCATCATTTCAGATTTTTTAAAATAATCAAATGGCATGTTAATCAGACCCCCAAAATTATGATACTAAGAATGGAAACAAGTCTCAAATTTCAATGATCTCTTAGATGACCCCTTTTCTCGGGACGCATACAATTTAGGCAATTGTTTAAAATAATATGCACACGCATACCTAAAATTACCTGTCCAATGTTACATTCTAATGTTCTTTTGAAAAAAAAACAACAACTTTAAACTCACTCTGCTGCAGTCTATAAAAGGTAATGTGCACATGAGGCACAAGACAAGAAAGACTTCTTTGAACAGCTGACGTCGTCAATTACTGGAATGACGTCATAAAGTTGAGCATACAACATTCCCTATTATGCATTGGGCGTTAAAAATTACATTATATAGTCAACAAACGTTTTTATGATATTATATTATTAAATGTCCAAAAATATCAATTTTCACGTCATATGCCTGATATTTTTTTTAGTCATCTGGAATTCGGTTACAATAACTATGGCATTAATTTTATTTTTGTGAGATATCCAAAATGCTTTACTTTGCAATATAGCAATAAGAATATAGATCTACAAATATCAGTTTTAATATCTTAAGAGAAATAAATGTAATTTTTTTCTTGCAATAAAATCCTAATCCAACATCATCGTCAAAATAATCTTTTTAAAAGTGAAACATCTATAAAACTAAGAAATAAGTTCTCTAGAAAAATAAAAATGTTAAAATCACTTGTCATTTTTGTATGAAAGCCTCTCGCGTTAAAAGCGATTAGAAATTACATATATACAACTTACAGTACATATCTAATTGTGGTCTTGGACACACATATATATATAGAACACATGCTTTCATAAAAAGGCCATTTATCACATGCTTAAAAATACATTAAAATCCAAGGTACAAACGAGGTCAGAAAAAAGGAATGGAATGAAATTGAGTACAGATATATTGTAAATTGTCACTTCTTTCAAATAATTTTCCCCTGTAAAAATACAAAGGATGGTCCCTGGATAAATACAATGATTTGTCCCATGTACCAATATAAAAATGGTCCCATACGCCAAAATAAAAAAAGTTAAAATAGCTTGTGTTACCGAACATTTAAAGATGACAAAACATCGCATTATTCCAGATTGACAAAGTATATTTAGGTTTAAGATCGCCTTTCCAAAATAATTATCATTTCCACAAATTATGCTTAAAATGGAAATTCCAAAAATATTTTAAAGAAAGAAATGTTCACTAGTTAACGAGATCTAAGTACTTGTACTTATCAAAACTCTAAAACACAACCTTTTGGCACCAGCCGTATAAAATATGCCAAAGGCACTTCATCTTCTTATGCTACTGCTTATGGAAGTAAATAAAATGTACAATTTAGGAAAATGTTATTTTTAAAATGGTAACTGTCTCCGAAAAGGGGAATGTAAAGGAAAAAAAGGTTGTTAAATTTGTTAACAATAACTAAGATAAAAGCTACATGACTCTATATAAGTATAGATAACTGCCTCGCTCCCAGAGAACTTTTATAAGTAGGTCCAGAATATAGATGATAGTTCCTTATGCAATAAAATTTGAAATTGAGCATAACATATAAAATATTTTTAAAATTAATCCACTGGTTGTCAATTCCATATTGATGTCGTTGCCAGCTGGCACAGTGACATCATCAATTCATGTTTACCATCTTATTTTATATTGATTCTAAAATAACAAATTAAATTTCAATTAGATTTTTACAGGAAATATTTTAGATCACATCTGATGTTTTGTTTAAAAATTGATTTATTATTATTTAAATAAATGTTACATTGAGATTTTCTTTAAGAAGTATTTACATTAGTGCTGAAGGTTAGATGATGTCACTGGTTTCCGTACAAAATGGCTGCCTCCATAAGTATTAAATTAGCAACTTCAAACGGCTCAAAATGAGCCATTTATGGTCAAATTTACACAGTTCTTTCGTAGGTGTGCATAGAATTCGAAGTTCTTTACAGCTATTTGTATTTCTAATTGTCCGGACATCTCTTTTAACTGAACTTGGCAAGTTGTCAACAAATATGGGGAAAAAATATCATTCAATTGTATTATTCTAAGTATAGCATTCCTTGCAAACCAATCGACCACTGATTTGCATGAATTCCGTATACACCAGTAAAAGCTGGCTACTGCATTTTATTCTGATCAAGAAAACACAATTCACATGAACTGTGATTTGACTGTATTTTCAGAGCAATACAATCTGCAACGGAAATCTGGTTACACCTATAAATCTTACATGGTTTCTTCAATGGTTCTGTGTATGGCAATATAATTATCATTTTACACTTAAATAACTAAACGGAAGGGGAGAATATCTTTCATCAGATCCAGAGGAAAAAGTGCACATATGCACTGTGCTCTACGCCTTCCAAAATAAATGTTTTGAAAATGAAAATAATAAATATGTGAAGCTAGATATCAGTTTCTACGGTTTTTGTAGGAGACACAGGTTGATGAGTAGGTGGTGCCGGTTTATGAGCCGGTGGGGCCGGTTTATGCGTTGGGGAAACCGGTTTATGCGAAGGTGAATCTTTTTTACTAACTGTCTTTTTAGGTGATGTATTAGGAGAAATTGCATGTTTTTCAGGCACGTGAGTCTTATCATTCTTTTTCTCATGTTCTTTAGAGCCCACAAGTTCATGTGGTTGTAAGGACGTAGAACGAGGTGGGGGGTTTGGATACACATCAACATAATCTGGCTTTCTTGCTACATCCTTTGGTCTAAGATATTCATCGTCATTGATAACTTCCGGTGGAAGTGGTGCATCGCCAAATTTAGATAGCACGTAAGTTTCTTCTTTTGAGTCAGAACGTTCGATCTCATCAGGTTTCTTCAAAACGTCGCCATTTTCATCAACGTTTTTAGCTACTTCATATGGACTAGAGGAATTAAGTGTAGAAGAATCTGCTTCTGTCTTTGTTGGCGACATATTCTCACCAAGTTTGGTTACTCTTGGCGTTTTTTCCGGTTTTGATTTTATTTCTTTAACAGGGGAGGAATCTTTTACAGGAGATTCTGTTTCTTTAGAGTCTTTAGTTTTTATTGAAGAGTTATCAGACTTAATATTAGTTTTGTTTGGCGCATCTTCTCTTTCATGCGGCTCTAAAATAAAATAATCGTGTTTTTTAGGTGTGGCACTAACTTCACCTTCTTCTTCAGTTATAGTCTCTATCCCCCTACGGGTTTCATTTTCAATAATAACAGAGTCTTTAGCAACTGAATTAGATTCAACATTTTCACTATCTACATAGTCATTAGGATTTCTCTCTCTTGAATTTTTCTCCAAGGTAAAGTAGTCATGAGGCGAAGACGGTTCACCTTCAGTAACCCGTACATTACCTGATTGAGTTTTACTCAAAGTCAGGTGATCATAAGGTCCAGAGGGCGCTCGCCCTTCGGTTTCCTTCATTAAAGGGTTATAAATATTTCCTCTCAACTCTGCGGCATCCGAAGACGAATCACGTGAATCACGTGATGTTTCTGTCCGCGAATCGGTATCCAGCAATGGCCGCCTGGATGCAGTCGATGCAAAACGGTCTATTCTTTTGGTTTGTCTGCCATTTGCTGCATTTCTCTCTGGCGGTTCAGGTGGGGTTACTCCGCTGACAGTAGCACGTTGGGAATTTCTATTATAAAATACAGACTGGTTATCAGAATCAACGTTGAAAAATCTGTAAATGCGCGTTGAAAGAGCTCGGAAACTTGAAATCCCAGAGTGACGTTTTCGGTGTTTCTTTTGCGGAAGCTGAACTTCAGAGGTACCGGAAGCACCCTCTGAATCGGTTGGTCTCTGCAATGTCAAATTACTAATGTTTAAAATCAGATTAAAACAATTGAAAGTGCGTTATTTTGTAGAGAGAACCATTATGCAGCATGTAAAGAATGTTTTATGCTAGTATGAAATTGGTGTTTCAGTAAATAAGCGTTTGTTTGTTGTTGTTTTTTCACATATTTCATATTGCATTGCTACAAATTAAAAATATTATACAATTAATTACTTATTAGCTGGGAAATATGCTGTGATATTGACCTAAAAAATCTTTATTGACCGAGGCGATAGCCGAGGTCAATAACGATTTTTGCGGTCAATATCAACAGCATATTTCCCAGCTAATAAGTAAATAACTGTTTTATTACATGAACTATAAATAGTTATGTTTTAGAAATCTTCAATTAAGACTAATTTCAAGAGGACTCCGTGCGGCTTATCAAGCTAATTTGAACGATAAATGGCGCGAAATATAACGTCAACGGTAACGCGACGTAAATGACGTCATTAAAATAACTATTATTACATGAACTATATAATAATATAAAAGATGGAAACTTTCGCATTCTATTTATAGACAGGTCAATATCAGCGAAAGCGGGTCAATATCTAGATTTATTGACTCGATTATTTTGGGGATGTGACCAATCGCATTGCGTCTATTTATAGTTCATGCAATAAACATCATTATGATTCATCAAAAACATTATAACATTGCTTTACTTAAGGATTCGTAGATTTAGATTTGGACCGAAATTTATGACTAAGATTGGAGTCCAGTCTCAAATAGCTCAAGCATCTCAACGGTAGAAATGTTGACAAGTCTTCATATCAGCAAATCAGATGTCTCCATTCTTAGTTTTATAATCTTTATAGTAATATTTGGGCCTGGTGTTTTTGTACCACGTTCGTTTACCTGCAGAGGTTCTATTTCGGCATATATATGTTCCTCCCGCTCTGCCTCTGTAAGCGGCCTTCGCACTGTAACCCTGAAAAAGTAATAAGTTAAATTAGTTAATCAATTGATGTGATACAACTCTCAGGTGCAATCAATCTAACCTGCGACTTTTTTAATTGATAGAAGTATAAATTCAGAAAGCTTTTAGGTGGACATGCTTTTATTGATGCATCCTTATTATTTTAAAATAGTCATATTTAGCGCAATGTTAATACTTAAATTGTTTCTACGGCTTGTTCCAAATTGTTTCTAAGGCTTGTTCCTAATTGTTTCTACGGCTTGATATAAATTCGAAGAATTCTTTCACCAATTTAAACATTTACGATCTTAAGTTTTATTAAAGGATTGAATCGATATTTGATGGTTTTCATTTGGGTATGGAAAACAGTTGGGTTGTTTAAAGTGTTTCTTTCATACCGGATAAGTATTTCCGCGTGTTTTACCGGGGAAAGAAAATCTTATCTTTTCCCTAGGGAAAAGATAACGTTCGCGTGCTACACGAGTGACGTCACGTCTTCAAGTATCTGACGTAATTTATTCAAGTTAGTGACGTCATTTAGAAAATAAGGTTTACGTTTACGTCGATATTTCAGCGTAAGGAAAGAAAATTTAGTTTGTATACATGTACACAAATGTTATGAACAGTGAAAGGTATGCAAGAAAAAGTATCTTGCATGGGACATTCGGTAAAGATAGAAAAATCTGTCAGCTCGGGTGAACTGTTTTGGCGGGAACTCGGCAGAGCCTCGTACCCGCAAAACAGTTCCCCCTCGGTGACAGATTTTTCCATCTTCACCTCACACTCATGCAAGATACTTATAGTGAAGCCCGAAGGGCTTCACGCGTACTTTAAACAATCCAACTGTTTTTCATACCCAAATGAAAACCATCAAATATCGATTTAATCCTTATATTTACACACATTAATACTCTCTTTTATACAGAAATTATTAAAAGAATTTGTGATATTACGGCTTTTTCGAATGGCTGTTAGAACAGCAACATTGACGACAAAGTGAATGACGGCACGCTTTTTCACAGCAACTCGTGGCAAAACGTGCGTGCTCGGCAACGTCACACGTCACAACATTGTGCAACATCCAATAAATTGTGAACGGTTCTACTTAAGCCACGCCTTTCAAATTATTACGTCACACTGTTTACCATTAGAAATTATGATTCGTTGGATGAATAAGACTTCATCGTAGAGGACGATGTTGAGTGTAAATATACAAAATTAACCGATAACAAAACTGCGGTGGATTTTTTAATTTGCAAATCCATTCACATTACGGTACAAGATCACAAACCAGAGATTGGAGACAAGTCTCCATTTCAGCCAATCAGATGATTGAGATCTGAGACTGGGTTCTTATTTTAGTTTTAATGATCTTGGGCACTGTCTGCATTCTACCTTAACGACACAATACTGAGAAACATTTATATATATTTATATTTATGTATAAATACCTTTGTCTCTTTTTGGCTGCCGACTTCCTACACAGCCTGATCACAAGCAAGGCCAACAGGATGATGCCTATAAGCGAACCGCACGTGATCCCAACGATTTTAATGAGTTCTGTAGTAGTCGCCGACGATACTGGGTCCGCTCTTGGAGCTGTAATCAAGGATAAACGTGTAACAGTGCATAATTATCACCCCCACCACTTCATTTCCTAGCCAAGGACTTCTAACTGATCTTTTCTTATTATGGGTCAATGGGAATACGGCAAAATGCATGACTTCCAATCAAGGGTACGCGTAAAAGACGGCAGGGCCCAAGCTTATAAAAGTTAAAATGAGATCAGTCTCAAATCTCAAGTATCTGATAAGCTGAAATTGAGCCTGGTCGCCATTTCATCCAAGTCTCAAATCGTAAGCATCTGATTGTCTGAAATGGCGACTGGTCGCCATTTCATCCAATCAGATGCTGGAGATTTGAGACTGGTCTCAGATCTTAGTTTTATGATCTTAGGCCCTAAACATTATTGAGTGTGTTTATCGTATCTCTACTTTTTCTGGTGTCGCTTCAAGTTGAACGAAGTGTTTGAAACTTTTGATAAAATTTATCTCACTTTCACAACTTTCAGTGAACCCAAAACAAGTTTGAAAAGTATACATGTACAAACATTGCAGCGGAAAAAGCAGGCAAATAACGTATTCGTCCGAGATACACAATTCAGTTATCTCAATTGCTCGGGGTCTATAATTACTGCCTTCACCAGGTCCAAAGCGGTTCCGGTTTGTGATGTAGTACTTATTTATATACTTACTATATACACGAGTCTCTATTTCGCGGTCGTGAGTTTTCTTAACGAGAGGCCCTCTGAATTTATGTCTGATAAAAAGTAATACCAAAACTTCACGGCGATTTTCTAAAAAATTGAAGACATTTTAAAAATTAGCACAGAACTGAAAAGATTTTTAAAATCGGCCCGCTGGTTTCTGAAATATTCTCCACAATGCTGGCCGCCATTTTGAGGTGACCAGTGACTTCGTGTTAATAAGCACATGTCAATTTTTTATTTTTATTTTGTGTTAAGGACATAATTTGAAATGTAAGTTCACAGAAAATACTTAGTAACATTTATAATGAACTTTCAATAATGTTAGACGAAAAATTGGATGATGAGTTATCCTAATTTAGAATTTAAATTTGTGAATATGAATTGATGTCTGTAATTGGTCACCATTGAAAATTTTGCTGCCTTCAATAGGATTGAATCAGAAACTTCAAACAGCCATAGATATGCCTTTAATGGCCCGATTTCAAAATTCTTTCACCGATGTGAAGAAATTTTGTAGATCTTTGCAATCATGTATATTTCAAAATGTCCGAAATTCCCCTTTAATAAACAAATGTTTTATTTTACAACATCATCGAGCAAAACTTACTGACTGAGGTGCTGTCTATTACAACAACGGACGTGAATTGGGACGGGTGGGTATGCTTGTCAGTTTCTGACGTCGACGTTATGATCGGTTTCGGCGTTGTCGTCGTCGTAGTCGTCGTTGTGGGTGTAACACGATTCCCGTCGGCATCTTGGTAAATCACCAGTTTTTGTTTGTATTTCCAGTCATCTATAAAAGACAATCTTTATATGAACAAACGAATCAACGAACAAACGAACAAATATATATATATATATATGGTGTACTAAACTTTGCCTGGTGACCTCTCTCAGCTTTATTTGAAGGCCATAAACGTATCGTTGAAGGTGGCACCTGCCTCATTTACTGTTGCTTTCATTCCTTTTGTATTAATTTTTATTGACCAAATATTTAACTTTTTTATGTTTTAAGTGCAAACGCTATTTTCCCTAAATTTCTCTTGGTGGTGAATTTTGGATGGGGGATAAGCAGAAAAAATTGTCTTGGATTGCATCAAAATGCAAGAGTTTGCTTTAAAAATTGGAATCCCTTTGCATTAATATGTACTTTTGAGGTATTTTGAAAAATCGTTGAAAAATGTGCCACGTTCTTGTGAAATTAAAAGTAAATCAGTTGGAAGTAAATTAACATTTCTTGGACAGTACTGCATTGTTTTACGGTGTTTTATTGTTTTACGTTCGATGAGAAATTGCACAAGGCCATGTATCCGGGTACTTTTCAGCATCAATTACCTCCCATGTTGGTAACAGAATGTCATTACCTCCCTTGTTGGTAACAGAATGTCAATCATTATGTGTGGGCTATTTTGTTATGATGTAAAAAATATAAAGGGGCTGTTTCAAAAAAAAATGGCTGGAAAAGTGAAAAAATAGTGAAAAATTAAAGTTCATTCAAATTCCAAACTTGTTATTCTGAATTTTTTGCTTATTGAAACTGAGTACAAAACTGAAAGACTTTTGAAATCGGTCAACTGGTTGCTGAGATATTGTCATTTGAAAAATGGCAAGTGAAGTGAAAAAAATGTAAAGATTTTAAGTTCATAAAAAGTCCAAACTGGTTGGTGCATATGTTTGTACAGTCTTTACAGTGATCAAAATCAATCAAATTATACCCATATGTGGCCGAATAAAAATTTTATGGAGCTTTATTGACCTATATTAAATAAATCAAAGAATTTTAATTTATGTACTTAAAATACAAGTATTACTGTTTCTTATTATTTAAATGTGTATTTCTGTTAATATACATGTTGAAGCATCAAATATAAGTGCTTTAGAACTTGTGGTATCGCATAAAGATAAAAAATTCATATTGTTAAAAAAGTGTGTCACACTCCTGACAACCACATAAGTGCAGTGTACTCAAAAATGTTTGACTAAGGCCATTCCTGTTTGTGTCAATTTAACAAAACATGACATAGACTTCTAGGAAAAAACATGCTTTTGTTTTCATGTAAAGGATATGTTGACAGAATATTGCAATATGTGCATAATGTCACACTCCTGACAAATTTAGCTGACATTCCCTGAAGGGAGCTGCAGACAAATATAATTCCTAAAGAGGATATATTATTATAATTATAGCATCTAGAAACATGAAACTTAATGATACACAAAACATTTCTTATGTACTATTAATCTTAAAAGTCCTATGAATTTATAAAGCAAAGAGGTATTGATTTTGTTTAGGTATTTTCTAATCTACCACGCTCGACTAAATAGCATATATTTTGATTACTTTAAGTATAATATGCTTAATTTTATCATTATTTGATGCCTAATAAATGCACGTTTAACTAAAACAACACTAAAACTTGTCTTTACTCAAGCTTTTTGTAAAATAATGGTCTGAACAAATGTGATTTTGAAAAGTGTCACACTTTTTTGTCACACTCCTGACATTTTTTGCCCTTTATTTTAGAATATTTTTTTAACGGATTGTGCTATTTTGATGAAACTTTACAAATCTTTAAAGGGCATGATGAGACACCTCTGCAAAGTAGGAAAATGGAAGTAACTGTTTGTTTTACATTTTTATAACAGGAAAACCCAAACCAGCCATTTATTTTTAAACAGCCCAAAGACAAACAAAATTATAGTCTGACTAGTGGCTTGTCTATGGGTGGGCAAATATGAACTCGCCTTTTGGGAAGATATAGATGGTATGTAATGGGCCTCTTGCATGGTTGTCTAGGCACCGCCGACGCATTTGTATGGCCTCATACATTTACCACTACATCCAAGCAAGTATTTATATAATTACATTGATTTTATCACAGCTCCTAAGAGTGCACACCTAGGTGTGGACTTCCAGATTTTTCAGGTCGAAGAAGACACCTGGTGCACTTTCTGACATTTTTTCAGTAGGCAAGGACATGAACCTGGGTATAACCAACGATTTTCAGTCAGTTACCTGGACAGCTTCCTAATATTCAGAGTCGTACACCAACTACTGATTCTATTACGTATGTATGAAAGAATCTATGAAAATTTATTCTATTGATCTAGGAATCAATGTACAGTCAATAATCAGTCCCGGCATTCATTCAGTTCCGAAACATGTTCATAATGTTGATTTAGAAATTGAAATTTTGTTAAAAAATCCTTGTGTGTTCTAGCAAAGTTACTACTCTCAATTAGAGTTGTGTTTGTAGAACACAATGTTTTCAAATTTCAAGTTAACTCAAGTTTAATAAAATTTGCCGGAACTGATTGAATGCTGGAACAGATTAATTGACTGAACTTAAGTTTAGTTGGACTAAATTACTGCTGGAATTTGTATGGGTAAGCCTAGCGCGAAACACAAAGCCAGAGGAGAGGTCTTACAATACTAATACAACAACACGTCAACATCTAAACCACTCAAACGAAAGCAGGAAGGTAAAGACAAAGACCCATTCAATTTGGCGTGGACAAGGAAATAAATATAAGTAAGAGTGAATCTATAATAGTCAGGCGCGTAGCTACCTACACGCGCATACGCGGCTGAATCCACATGATTCGCCCCAGAACGCCGAATCTGCCAGATTGCACCTTTTATTCAAAATATTCCGTGGGGGGGGGGGGGGGGGAGGTGGTGGGCAAACTGGGTATTCTCCCGGACCCCAGCTCCTCTTCCAGCACAGTTATTAATCCACATTAATAGATGACTAGCTATGCCCCTGATAACATACATCATTATGCATGAGAGTCCTCTTAATATGAAGGACAGGAAATATCAACTTGATTGTGTACAGAAACAGTTCTTGTTAATGATTTATATGGAGCGCGGAGGTGTGTGAAAATAAACCAGTATTGTCGAAAAATTAGTCAAAATATTCACATAAGCGTATTATTTTCTACAGCAGAAAAGGTCAATTGGTGTAAATGACGAAGAATATTCACCGAGTGTTTATGACTGGATTAATAGTTGCAAACCACAAAAACACAACGGAACAGCGTCAAATAGTACCTTACGTCTAGATTTATAAATAAACATGAATTACCAATTAATTATTAATAAGTTATTTATATTCAAGATAAATATTTCATCATTCTTATACTTAAAGAAATTAGAAACACAACCACTTTAAAAAAGAGATGTATTTCGTGTTTAAAGAAGTTGCGTTTCTATTTTCTTTCAGTATATATGAGAGCAGCACGGTTCTGTATAATATTGTAAGGGTGTGGCAGTCAACCAATATTGCCAATTAACAGCCAAACTATCCATCATTAAAGGAAAAATTGACCCTTTCACTAAAATCATAGGGGTCAAACGAGTCTTTTTGGAAATTTGTGGACACCCCGAGTCACATGAAATCCCTGAATATCTATCTGAAGTTATTCTGTGCCCAAGGTAATAAAACTGAGCATGAAAACCAGTCTCAAATCTCAAGCATCTGATTGGCTGAAATGGCGACCAGTCGCCATTTCAGCCAATCAGATCCTTGCGATTTGAGATTGGTTTCCAAACTAAGTTTTATAACCTTCAGCCCTCTTTCATTTAAGAGAACGCAAACATGCTCCTAAGGTGAGGCAATGACCAAACTTTGAAGGAGTTTTTTTTTCATTTAAATTTAATTTATTTATAATAGAAATACTAATAATGTTCCGTGTAATACGTTGCAATGTTATACGTTGCAGCTAAAAATATTTTACAGATGAAAGCATTTGCATCTATTTTCAATACTGAAGATCATATTAGCAAAAGTAACATGTGCAAATGTTGATCAATATATTCAACTACATAATTCTGGAATGAAAAGCAAACTTAAGGTTTTAGAACTGTAATGTGCACTTTTGCAGATTGGGATTTTGTTGTTTTCATTTCCAAGTACATCCATTTAGACATCTAAACACGGGTTTTAAATCACATTTACCGTGCTTAACTCGAGAAATTTAGTATTTTAGAAGGGGACCCTCTGTTTCGGAAAATGGGCTGTAAAATCAAACATACTAGAAGCTAAATTCATCTCTATTTCTTTGAAACCTTGTAAAATTTTGTAAAATAAAGGCTAATTGTTTAAGGACATCATATCTGAACAGGAAAAAAACAAGCATTATGTTTATAATTTATTTCTAACACTTTATAAATTGACTTTTTTAAAGTGTACCCCATCTTCGGAAATGCACATTTTTCCGATCTGCAAAAATTAAGCAAGTTTTTATCTGTGATTTGTGTGCATGTTTAATGCAGTAAAAAAATTGTGTTATACATTAAAATTTTCTGCAATGTGTATAGAATCAAATCATTTTAAAAAAAGAGCACCTCACCGTCTTCGTTTTCATTTTATTTGCCTACAAAATAGGTACCTATGGCCCAGACCAAACGGTTAAAAACCACAAAAACCAAAGGGCTTGGTTTACGAATGGTGATTTTTTATACCCCCTCAAATTTTTGGAAAAACAAGAAATACGCAAGCAATCAGCTATGCTGGTTAAAATTTAACCTCAAAAAATAAATTTTGGCAACCGTAGCCATAGCAACAAAAGCATTCTTTTAAAGGAAAAAATCATTGTGCAAACGCATAAAATTAGTTTTATAAGACAAGTATCACAAAATTACTGTTCAATTATAGAAACAACAAAATTGCAACATTTTCCTAAATGAAAGTTTCTACAGATTCCAAAATCATTGTAGTTTCATATCGCGATTCTGTTGCTGTATTATAAAAGAGTCAGTATTCTGTAATATCATTACGATATTTCAGTTTTCATGGCTACTAAATGAAGATGAAGAATAATAACAATTATTTCCGAATTTTAAACCTATTGATTATACTATTTTCTCCAAAAATTTCCTCACAATAATTTAAAAAAAAAAAGAAGAAAAAGGGGAAAACGGGTTCCTCTCCCGAGGATTGAACCGGGTCCGTCAAAACGAAGAGTGCAGAGCGTTACCACTGCGCCACGGAGGATTGATCACACGTGGTTAATTTCATTTAAGCTCTATTCATTACTGAGTGTTTGTTCGTCCTTAGACTTATTTTGAGTATTTGTTATGAAAATATTTGTTTACTTTACATCAATTTTATATCCGCATTTTGTTATTATTTGATTTAGTTATTAATGACGTCATTATCGCGGAAAACACCTAAAGAGTAGACTCCTTTTACGAAAAAGAGCATCAACCGGAAACGTACGAATCGGCGTTCGGAAAAAAACGAATTAGTGACGGCATAAGTCGATGTTTGGCGGAAATATTACAAATCTAAAACCTTAAGAAATTCGAAAAAGGGCTTAACATTTTGCTGAACCTTGTCAAAACCCGACAATAATAAATAAAGGTGAAGATATGTAGTGTTTTGAGGCTGCATTTACGTTCGGATGCGCAAGTTACTTTATTTACATATAACAGATAAGATCTACAACACACGAAACCCGTTTGCATCAGGACTCTGGAACTGTTAATTGAAACAACTAGAAGAACGATACAGATACCGCGTTACGGTCGTCTGTCAAAGTAATGTCAGGTTTTTAACCAAAATAGCAAAATGTTTTGCCTTTGAAACTGAAAGTAGACATGACGGGTGTCTTTATCGAATTGTTTTGAAAACCAGAAAATAACTATAACAAATCTCTACAACATATTGCAGATAAGCATATACCTTTATACAATTGCGTTTTAGATTAAAATTGTCCATGAATTTCAGAGTTATAAGGCATAAGATTCTTCTTTCGTTTTCCTGTATGTTTAACATTTAGAGCATTCATTCGACTGGACACAGCGTGTTCTTCCTAAAATCTAGCTGACAGAGAATTTTTCCTAAAATTTATTTTTGAGCCAGTTTTCGCTTTTTGCAATGTTTGTCCCCATCCCCTCAGAATAAGGCATTTTCTTTAAGAAAAATATTAGCTGTTAAGAGCTGTGTCACGGTCTACCTTTTTCCCCTAAGGATAAGGCATCTTCAGTAAGAAAAAAAATAGTTGTTAAGCGCCGTGCAATGTTTGTCCCCATCCCCTAAGTATAAGCCATTTTCTTTAAGAAAAATATTAGCTGTTAGGAGCTGTGTCACGGTCTACGTTTTCCCCCTAAGAATAAGGCATCTTCTGCAAGAAAAATATAAGCTGTAACGAGCTGTGCCATGGTCTAAGTTTATCCCCTAAAAATAAGGCATCTTCTGTAAAAAAAAATAAATTAGCTGTAAAGAGCTTTGTCTAAGCACCATGAGCGCTTAGCTATTAACAAAATTCAATGTCTCTAAAGCGGCGCGGAATCTACGACTAAACATTCCATACCGCACCCGCTTAGCAAAGCCAGTACGTGTTCAACTTGTACCGCTTCTTAACAGAGGAATGTCATCGTCAGTTTGTATAAGTCAAGGAAACCCACTTTACTTTTAGTACAACATAAAACTTGCGTACACACACAGGTATTTCACACAATTTTAAATATGCCTATATATGCTCTATATATCTAATCAAAATAAAACAACCCAATAATGTGCAGTGTAACAGGACTTCAAGTTTTATTCCATTGTAGATATATAATATCTGAACATAATGAAGAAACTCCTATGGAAGACATGCCATATGCTTGCAAAAATGCAAAAACCACTCAAAATAAAACTGGTCAAAATATTTATCAAGATGGTCCATAGGACCCTAGCCCTGTCAACAACTGCTCAAGAGTCATTGGATGCAAATGAAATTGCCATAATAGCTTTCTTTGGCTCTTTTAATGGCCATAACTCTGGAATTCATTATGGAATCTAGCCGGTTCAAGAAAGAAACCAAGATCTTATAGTAACTCAATTATTGTACAAGTCTGATTAAATTCAAGTAAAAATGAAGCTGCTTTTGTGCAGACAGGGTCTAAATAGTTTATTTTGGCACTTAACTCCGGAACCCATTATGCAATAAGGCAATTTCAAGAAAGGAACTAAGATCTTATGGTAATGGAAGTTAATATCAGATCAAAATTAAGACCACTAGAGTGCAGACAAGCTTTTATTATAACTCGACCTAGTGACCTAGTTTTCAAGGTCACATGACCCAGTTTCGAAACTGACCTAGATATCATTGAGATAAACATTCTGACCAAGCTTGAAGATCAGACCAAAATTAAGACCTCTTGACTGCGGACAAGGTTTTTCTATAATTTGACCTAGTGACCTAGTTTTCAAGGTCACATGACCCAATTTTTAATCCGACCTAGATATCATTGAGATAAACATTCTGATTGAAGAAGATCGGATAAAAATTAAGCAGCTAGAGTGCTGACGATTATTGTGAATGGACGCAGGACAAATGGTGATTACAAAAGTACACCCTGTCACTATCTGACAGATGAGCTAAAAAGTAATTTTAGGAGAACTACTGAAATAAATGAAAAAAAATGAACATTAAAAGCAATCGAACAGGACAAATACAAAAATATTACAGGCCAAGTTTGATCAAGCAATATCAGGATCAAAATGCATCACTGTCTAGAATGCCTAGCCATGGTTGTAAAGCAACTCAATATTTACACAAGAACCAATTTTGATTCATTCCGAACAGTGGAGTGCATGTCAGGATGCTTAACAGTAGTTGAACTTGATGATGGTAATATAATTTTATATCCATTCTTTATAGCACTACATCACAACTTAGGGCAATGCCAATGCCTTATAAATTTCATTTAGTAAATGAATGAGGCACAACAAAATGTTTTGTGTCAATTTAAGTATGAAAATTGTTGGGTTAGCAAAATAATACTTATTTCTTATATTATTATAACTTATTTCTTTTCTTTGTATTTCTCTTTATTATTTCCACTTTCAAAGTAATTACACAGGGACCCTGTGAAAGGCTATTTGATCTTGGTTTTATGTATAACAATGTGTAACAGGGAGTCAGCATTATGTTAATGTAATCATATTTTTATGAAGTGTCCAACCTAATAAATCAGATAAAGGGGCTCTTTATATTCATTTCATTAGTACAGCCCTTAACAGACACTCTTTCCCCCACTGTTATCTGTCAACTCTATTTAGACTTTTTTAATGCATGTAAGGCATCCATCTGATCTGAATCCACACACTGAATCTTGATCCAGTGATTTCAATTGATACAGATTCTTGCATCTTAATGCAAACAAATGTGATTTTTTCCACTTTTGACCCCACCTAAATTTGAGCTTGGGGTCATTTTGATGCACAAAATTTTTTAAAAAGTGGTTTACTTTTGCAAGAATGAGGATAAGTATTGAGGAAATTGCATTTTTAATATGAAGTTAACACTTACTTAACTCTTGCAAATTAACTATAAGTAATACATGTGTAAGTATCACTTAATACAAGATATGACTTGTGGAGATCAGGTTTTGACCCATTGAAAATTCTCAACAGGGGTCAAATGACCCCTGGTTTTCAAAAGCAACTGAAATCCCTGCTTGATCAGAAAGTACATGTATCTAAAAGATCTACACATGAACAGACTCTGACCAGCCTCCACTGATATATGCAAGTTGATATGGTCTAACCTTGTCACACATGGAATAAAAGCTGTATCCATGTAGGCCCCTTAATACTGACTTATGCATAATAATTTATGTCTACTTACATGGAAAAAGTATACATAAAACATGTAATACTTGTGTTTTGCACAGAAAATCCATTTCTAACTTTAACCCTTAACTCCATATAATATGCACCTCAAGTTTATGGCATGGGCAGTATAGAATTAGATCAACCTGCATCTCTGTGCTGTTTGGTCAGGATCTGCACTGTTCAATTTTAGATTCATAAGGTTATTTCTAAACAAGATGTGACCAATGTCAGTCCTGATCAGATGCCACAAATATTTAGTCTGATCCGGATCTACACTAGATGCACATGCGAATAAAGGCATATATATGGCAGAAAGGGACTCTATATCAATCATTTTTAGTTATGCTCTTAGAATGACATGAACAATCTTTCTTAATGAATATTATCATCTACAACTAAAATCTATTTCAGTAATTACTCTACTTCATAAAGCTGTTTCAGTTACTAACTAAGTTAACATGGTTAATGCAGATAATATATTCCTAGTCAGAAATATTAACACCTTATATGCCATTTAACTCAAAAATTATTTTATTAGAAGATATAATTCAGGGACATTAGATGCAGATTTCTTGCATTTTGATGCAAGCATATTTTTTTTTTCAAATTTAACCCCCCCCCCACCACACACCATTTTGAGTTTGTGGTCATTGATGTTGGAGAATTTAGAAAACTGGTCAATTTTTGCAATAATAGTGATTAATATTGTGCACATGTCTATTGCATTTTAACCCTTTACTTTTGGCTGATTTTGAATCCACTAAAATGAGATGAAAATGACTTTTCATATTTAGCACATAGAGGAACCCTTGGTTAAGAATTATATTATCTTTTAAATATGTTTTTTTCTTCACAAATTTATCACAACCAATGAGCTGGCAACTGTTCTTTGCTTGTTAAAAGAGTCTTTTAAGCAGGTATTTCAATAGCTTTTGAAAACCAGGGGTTTTTTGACCCCTGTTGAGATTTTTTAAGGGGTCATAATCAAATAGTTTCTAGTCATATCTTGTGTTGATTGAACGTAAACTACTTATAAAAGTGCTTTTACTGAAATATAATTATGTTCAGTGGTCAAATAAGTATAAACTTCATAATTAAAATGCAGTAGACACAATACATTGTATTTATCTTTATTCTTGCAAAACTTGACCATGTTTCCAAGATTCTCATGAATCAAAATGATCCCAAGCTCAGAATAAGGTGGGGTCAAATGTGGAAAAACGCTTATTTGCTTACATCAAAATGCAAGAATCTGCATACAGATCTATTGATAATTGAAACCCCTGTCAGGTGGGAAATCAAGTCAGTGGTTACTTTGCAAGTTTATTCTACACTGATTGTCATAAATTTGTCTTGTAACTGAGATTTATACCTAGCGAAAACTAGGTAATTTAAAAATTAAAAATACCGGTTACCCTATGTGGTCTTTGATAAATCAAATAAATTTTAACAATTTTTGAGCAACAAAAGCTTTTCCGAAATTAAAGATGCTGCATTATTTGATTTCATATCTGGGACCTGCTAAATATAAATATATCTGGACGGTCTTAAGTTTGGCAGGTTGTCTCCGACTGCAGGCCTTATAGTCTGCATGTCCTGTCTGTTTAGTTCATTAATCTGGGCCAAATCACTGGGCCGAAATCACCTGGCCATATTGTCTGTATATCATTGAAACTTAGGAAGCTAATTTCACCTTTTCTTGCAAACAAATACAACTGTTTACCTTGTAAAGACCTGTAAACCTGGGTGGTGTAACTGCCGGTGTGATACAGAACTTTGTTTTCCAAATTGCTTAAAGTCCAAGTGTCTATCTTTACATCCTCACTAGAAAATGTAAACAATAATCAGATGTGTGTTCATCTGTTCATGCAGCTGATTTATACAAATCATCAAATGCAAAATATGCCAAACTTTTTAAAGTAAAGTTGATTGCACATTTATGCATACAATGACTGCACACATGTTTTTGGGATACAGTTGAAGCAGTTTCAAAACTCTTCCTGACCTTTCGGAAATTACACAGTGTCTGACATAATTTTTTTTGTCCATGTCTGTGTTTATTTGTAATCCTTCCAGGAAATCGCGCACTATCTCCCATGCTAATTCGTAAAAACACATTTGGCATCATTCTCATGATTTTCACAATTAAAATTCGCACAAAACATTGGCTAGACAGCCAATGTTGAAACAAAATCTTCGAAAATGTTCAATGTTTTAGGTAAACACAATCGAGGGGAGATCACTGGAGGTGCGTGTAGTTTGGGCTAAACCCCGTACATGTTACGTAACAAAACGTAAAACTATCGACACGTTATACTTTGAATAAAGCAAAAATACACCCCTCAAAATACTGAAATACTTTAAATTTTTTGCACCGTGTCTGCGTTCAGAATATGCGTTGAACGCGTTCAGAATATGAGAATATTGCCATTTGACGGTGCATAGAATCCCTGAAAACAAACGAATAACCGAAAGAGACCGAATAAGACCGAAAAAGGGCCGAATGTGATTAAAAATTGAATTTATACATAAATTATACATTGGCATTTATTTTAAAAATGGTATTTGATACAAAAATAATGTTTTTTGGTTCTCTTTTTCGGTGTTTTCGGTTGGTTTCGGTCTTAATCGGTGTTTTTGGTCGTTTTCGGTGATTCAATTCACCCGCCATTTGACGTCATTGTGATTGTCTTACACATACGCAGTTTATTTGATCATATATCGAAAATATCAGTACGCCTTTGTTGCTTTCATTAAGTAAACGTTTTATTGATTATTCTTTAAAAGCAATCAATTTAAATGACCGTTAACAACTGATTTTCTATGATTGCTTTTGGAACTCTTTTCTAACGTCTACCGGAAGCTGTACTTCGACTTTTTCATTTGAGCGCACCTGCTGAAAGGTCTGTGATTTCGGATCTCAATTTCTATAGCCAACGGTAAACCGCTGGCTAAAAAGTTACAGTTGCTTCATCCCGCCACATTCGTTCCGCAAATGCCGCCAACCCCTAGCTAAGAGCGCTTCTCATCTTTAAAGGGTGGTCGGGGGGCCGGGGGGAAGGTACAAAAATGCCACCATGTAAGACATAAACAGCTGTTAGCTACGATCCACGGGAGAAGCGCACTGCACGCAAAATCAGTAAACTAAACCACCATCTACAATGAAATAACTGGCATTGGGTACTAAAGGCAACAAAGCACGCAGACATTCAACATGGAGATTCTGCAGTCGTATTTTGTGAGAACCGCCCCCTTAAGAAGCAACTATATCCGAGGTAGGATAGTAAAATTAGACAAGAGAGCTTCTGGGCCCAAGATCATATAACTAAATCAGGAGAACAGACTCAAATCTCAAGCACCTGATTGGCTGAAATAGCTACTGGTCGCCATTTCAGCCAATCAGAATCTTGAGATTTGAGACTGGTCTCTAATCTCAGTTTTATGATCTTCGGCCATGGTGATCAAATAAACGTATTCACTCAATGGAACAATGCTTGTTTCAGCCCAAGAATCTTTGCAAGGGAGCGAAAGTTAACCACAGAGACGCAAGGATTTACAGATACAGATATGTAATAGAAAAGTCAGTCCCTAGTCTTCTGTGCAGTGTTGTGGTTTCTTATAAAGTGAATGTGATGAAACGTTAGTGCATGACCCCAAACCCCTAGGTTTACTTGAACCTTGAACCTTCAGGTTCTGAGGCACTGAACCTTCTCGTTCAGAGGAAGTTTCAGAGGGGGTCAAGGGTTTCTCGACCCCCCCCCTTTTTTGGGCAGCAATATTATAATGGCCATGGGTATTTTTGGCCAGAAAATTGGATATTGTAATGCTATTACCATAAGCCTGCCTCTTACGAACCCCATTTCTGGAAATCTTGCATCCGTCCGTGCGGTCTGTTCTGTTGTTAGTATTTATACATTGTGTATTTTGTTTAGTGCCACATGTATTGTAAAATATAGGTGATAGGTAATAATTTCCCTTACGAATGCCCCAATCTCGTCATCATTTATATTCCGCAAACTTATGTTCATAATTATGTAATGTCTATAATTCTGTCTCTAATTCAACATCACTCCTGTTTTACCAACTTATAGCTTACAACTTTTCTAATTCCAATATTGATTCCATCTTTGAAAGGCATAATATATTCAACATACATACATTCAGAAGAAAATAAATATAAATTGTCAGTACATAAACGGGTTACTTTTTCTGTTATTCGATATCTGTATATAAAAGTAAAGCTTACAACTTACAGCCTTCCAAAATCGTATACGTATAAGTTGGCGAGCAAGTTGACATGTATCTTTAATCTTTAATCTCGAATGCACTTAAATGAGTAGGACTCTCAAGTGAAACAGAAATCTGCATAATGATTTACCCTTTCCTCCATATATACACATTTTTACGCATGTGCGACCAGTGTTGATCAAGATCAGCCGGAACATCCGTGCCGTCTGATCAGAATCTGCACTGTTCGCATTCTGATCACAAATAACCTAAAGAATCATAAAGCGAACTGTGCAGATCCTAATCAGACGGCACGGATGTGCCGGCTGATCTGGATCTACACTGTTTGTCCGCGCAATAAAGGTATGTCTATGAAGGAAAGGGTTAAGAATAGTTGATGTTTGCTTCCTCTGCCTTAACCCAATTCTGACTTTGGTGAAAAATTAGGAAGCTTGCAAATAAACAGATTAACTTTACTGTCAAAGGCAAAGGGCCTTCTGCAATATTTGAACGTACCAATAGTCGAGTTTTGTGCATTTTGCAAATTATAGTAACAACCAAAATGACCAAAACAGTATCTCCGAAAACACCTTTTCCGTGACGTGCCCCAAAATGATACAAACATATGCCAACATATTGAATAATGAATGGAAGCTCTTCCTGTTTCATCTCAGCATTAGTTTTAATTTAGGGGGGACACTTACAGATTTCAACAAACTGGACTGCTATCTCATTCTTTGTTGGCGTATGTTTATATCACTATTGGCACGTAACGCGAACATGTGTTTTAGTCTTTTAGGACTCGAGGGATACAATAGCTTTTGAAAACAAGGGGTCATATGACGCCTGTTCAAAATTTTCAAGGGGTCATAATCAAATTGGTGCGAGTCATATCTTGTAGTCAGTTCTCTTAACTGCTTACACAATTAGTTTACTTCATTTCATTTCAATGTCGAAATGAATATTTACTTCATATTTAAAATGCAATAGACACAATATCGATCTTTATTCTTGCGAAATTTGGCCACTTTAGTCCTAAGCTCTGAATCAGGTGGGGTCAAAAAAGGAAAAAATCTATTTTGCTTGCATCAAAATTCAAGAATCTGCATCGATTGAAATCCCTGTTTGGTGATATTTTTTCGCATTTTTTTGTTATGTGCCGGCTGATCTAGATCTACACTATTCGCCCAGGCAATAAAGGTGTGTCTATGGAGGAAGTTACACACCAAGTGAAGATGGAATCTCGTATGTTACAAATTCTAATCTCAACTTGGATACGGTTAGTGTTAACAAAAAAGGATTATACATTTAATACAAGAAGAAACGTTTAATTGTAGCTTAACTTTAACGAGCGATAGTGATTTCTTTTTCATAATGCATAGGAATGTGTAACAGAAATGTACATAGGTAAGACTTATGAATTCTGAAAAACCTGAAATCCTGAAAATGTGTCAATTTTTATATGAAAAATAAAGCAAATCAACCATTTTAGTTTAGACAGACAGAAACCTGATTTTCAGACATATCCTGAAAACTTTCAACCATGCAATTGAGCAATCAGTGCAGGCACTGTATACTGGCTCACGTCCGTATGTTCTGTTATAGGGGTTTCCAGCCACCCCGTGCCAGGCTACAGGCGCTGCAAACGGATGCGCGAGTTGATCTGGGTCTACACTGGTCACAAATAAGACAAATGTCCTTCTAAGTCCTTCATTGGTTAATGGTAATATTTTGCGTTTATTGTTTGTTGGGATAAGTTACGTGTTTTCCTTAACAATTTCTCGTCCGTAAAGATTTAACTACATGTACTTCGGGCCATGTATAGTCACTGATCTTGAATTAATCATCAAAAAGCTACTCTTCTATGGCTGATAACAACTGGGTTAATAAGCGATTGGACAATGCACTTCGGTTTAAAGCTTTAAGCATTTCATTGTAAGGCTCGGTAATTTTGGAAAAATGATCACTTCCAATGTAATTTATTTCCGTCGAGTCATTTTTAAAAGAAATTAGTGTTGGTCCGCCTGAGCTTTTATTCATATTAACTCAAAGATGTGTTTGAAAATGGTCAATGTAAATGAATTAATGATACCGATGGCATTTTCAATTATGTATTTATGTAATCTTCTTAATTAAAAATGAAAATGATTTGACAGTTTCTGTTCCATAACTCATATGTAAATAAAATAAATGCCGATTCAAAATTCCATTTTTAAATTCAATAAAAATATCAAAACATTTTTCCGCTTGGGATTATGTCTAAGATCTATGTAAGCCGCGGTGTTTATCAGTTTCTTATCTTTTCTAATCGGTTTTTAAGATACGAGTATTGTTTTGAATAATATAAAGTATATTAGCCATTTATGAAAACTGAATCAGTAAATATCTTCCGATTATTGTGTTACCAAGATACTTGAACAGTAAGTTAATGCATACAAGGCTCCGGAGTCCATTGTGCCCAAATGTCAAAAAAACTAGAATATGTCATCGGACACTGCTGCACACACTGCTGCAACAAAATTTGTAATAACTTAGGACTATAACACTGGTAAAAATGGCCGCAGGAAAAATTCTTTCTTTACGATCATCTACAATGTACACATCCTGCTTGGGCATCTGTCACTCTGTGCAAGTTTGAAAGAAATCCGCCCGATAGTTAAGGAGGAGTTGATGCCACAAAATTTCGAGAACGTACGGACGGACGAGTGCAACTCTATATGCATCCGATGGGGGAATATAATACGTAATCCAAAAACTACTTCTTTCATGGGCTTGTATTTCTTATCTTCAAAAGATTACCAGGTCAGTACCATCTTTGATGCCGCCATTATGTAATGGTCTCCTTCCCCCTACTCTGCTAAGCATATGTGATCGTTATCTTGGGAACAATCATGAAATCATAACCTTAGTGCAACAACGGTATAAGTAACATTGACATGAGAAGGGCTAAAAATTATATAAAACTGAGATTAGAAACCAGTCTTTTAAGCATCTGATTGGCTGAAATGGCGACTGGTAAGCCAATCATATGCTTCAGATTTGAGACTGGTTTCCATTCTCAGTTGTATACTCTTGGGACAAGGAGTTTTACCATTATTGCACTAATGTGACGAAATGGTTTCATCGATCTGATAATCAGCATAAAGCAGAGAGATAATGAAAGCTGATATAATGAATGAATAACTCGTTAACACGTTTTCATGCCACATCTGCTCAGGTCTGCGGGTATCAGATATATTTTCAGTCCAATCATTTTCAGCCTGTGTATAAAGAGACAGTGAGGTAACGATCAAACAGTGCATTGATTTATCTTACATTTAATTTGCTAATAAGTGTGAACTTCATAAGAACAACAGTGGTTCTATTAATGCAGACATTCGATGTTAACAATATCTAAACAATAATGTTATGAAATATTGAATCAGGGGCAGATCCTGGTAGGGTTCCGTGGGGTTGCTAAGTGGGTTTGAGCAAACCCCTTTTTGGGACAGCAATATTTAATCTGCATGGGTATTTTGGCCAGAATTTTTAAATTATCATGCAACTACCCTCAGACCGCCCGAAATGAACTTTCCGGAAATCCTGTATCCGATCTTGTTAATACAGCTGGTACAAAATTATACTACTGTTAATGTTTGTTAAGAGAATTTACCACAATAATCCCACATAAATAAGTTCAGAATGCAGCATAATAAATTTGTATCAGTTTAGTATTTACCTGTTCTATATGGAATGTAGAATACTGAATTCTCTTAATATTCTACATTCTTGGTTCTAAACACGAAAACTATATACTTCCTGTCTTTATAAAAATGAAGAATACAACATAAATATGTGGTGAAATTATTTTTGTTTATTTCACTTATTACTTAATCTCATTAGCACATGGCAGATCCCGAATTATGATTACGGAAATAAACGAATACAACACTAAACCATCTAAATATAAAGTGTATTTCAGCCTTCACACATTTGACAATGGAATGTCTAAATACCCCAGGCTAAGGGTTATAGCTTAAAATGTCGTCTACTTGTCAAAAAATTAACACATGTCCAGACAGTTATTGACCTTGTTTATTTGTTTGTATAAAATATGTTATGCAGTTGTTATATACTTAATAATTTGGGTTGAAAGAAAACTGATTAATGTAGAGAGTTTTCGTATAGAGAATTACCCACTTAACATTTACAATGGTTAGGAATGAAGCTGCATATGTTTTAAGGTCATAAAACCTTATCTGATACCTTCCATAAATGGGGAAAAATAATTGAACATTTCTATATTTAGAATAAATTCAGTTGACTGGTTTGTTGATCAAAAAATATAGAAGATGCTGTTTTAAAGACAAACATGCATTAACAGCGATGTGCTTTGGTAGAAGGATGTATTGAGAGCAATAAGTTCATACAGAAGGCATACATTTAATGCCCAAACACTTATATTAAAACTAAACCTGATGATATAGGTGTCCTACCTTTTATTATTTGTGTCCAGTTCCTAAACGGTTTAAGCTTTTCTACAGTTTCAGGATCCAAATTACCCATTATTACGTTAATTAACTCCGAACATAATTAATTAAAATCCAATCAGGTCAACGGCTTCTGTGTGTCATACGGTTATTCTCGAACAACATATCTGGTGATGAGAAAGAACAAATGAATAGTATAACATAAACACTTGTCTGAATCATTGTATTATAATATCCTTATCTATATAATGTCCACTTGTTCACAAATTATATTTATGTTATAACCAAAACATGATAACCGGAAGTACTTAGCGTGAAAATGTAAATGGCTTTACCTCTAGGCGGCGCTACGCTTAAGATGGCGATTGGCGCTAAATTTGAATTCTTTTTTCTTCATATAATATAATAGGGCTTCTACATTATTAATTTAATTTACATATCTTAACTATTGTATATTGAAGCAACGGATTTTAAATGCAGCAACAATATATAGTTCGTTATTTAATGTTTTGCTAAAACTAAAGACAAGTTTAAGAGGTCGCAAACATTACAAATGGCGAAAAGTGGCTGAAATTTCACAAATTAATTTTGCGGGAAATACTTATTGCCACCTAGATTTTAGTAAAGAAATGTATTTAGCTAAGGAAGTAGTTAATGTTTGCAAGCTCAATTTAGTCTAATTCATGTTCTAATTACCAAGCACACACTCACCCTGGCTAACCTGGTACGTTTCGCGAACGGCACTATTCCGCGATCACGGCATATGCAACGCTTTTAACCGGCATTACCGGTGTCGATGTAGGAGATTTTGTGGGGTAAGATAGGAATATCGCAAAGTTTTTGGTTAGATATTTAAATAATACTCAAAGCAATAGGCCTGTAAGGCTGTCAAATCATGCCTATTTATGATTTCAGTCTTCTTTGTGTCCAGAATACAGTAGTTTGCTCAATCATTCGTGAAAATGGACCACTTTGTGCTGCAAAAGTTGTAAATTTCCTGTTCAAATGTATTTTTCTTGAGCTAAACTGAAGTTTAGTGAAGAATAATGACTGCATAAAAACTGCCAGTATTGGAAGACAACGAAGTGTAAAATTTGTATTTTATCCATATTTTACTTACTTCTTGCCAAAAAAATGAGAGGCCACGCACCGTACACCGGCACTTGATTTTTGCTACGCTGTGTATCACGGCATTTTATTTAATGCTGGTATTAAACTTTACTTAGGTTGTCAAAATCTTTAACTGTTACTTCACATTTAATTGAGCTGTAGTTTGTTGTACATTGCAAAACAAAGTTTGATATACTTAAAAATTCTTCCATCAACAAGCAGGAGCGGATCCGGAGGGTATTCTTTGGGGTTGCGCATTAATATTTAATTTTAATGTGGATTACGGCCAGAATGTAGGAATTATCACATAACTACCCCGTGACTGACCCAAACGAACTTCTTTTGTGGAAGTCTGATCCGACCATGAACAAAGCTAGCAGAGTATTTCACGCAATACCCGAGTCCGCTACCGATGAAAACCCCAAAAATAATTTGTGAAGATAGATTTATCTGACGTTGTTTCAATAAAAGTTAAATTGAATCATAAAAAATCTACCCCTTGTTAAGAAGCAGTAGGGTGTGGGTGGGTCAAATCAACATTAAGCATTGTTTCAAACTTTGTCTATAACATGTAAAATGACCGAATATATTAATGTTTAACATACTTAATGTTTATTGACAAAAATCATTTATAGAAGTCGGTTTAAAGACTAGATTTTGAAAGATCGTATTGAAAAGAATGCAGAGTTTTACAAAAAGTCATTGATTTATGTTATATTTGTGCGTTTATCTTATTTTTAAATTACTAATTAAGGAATTATCCGTTGTCCGATTTTGTCCAATTTTGGATAGGTTGTTGTTTATACTAAAGGTGACGGGTATTGAAAATTTCATTTCTGTTGCAGTTTTGCCTATGTTTGACGTATTTGTTCGTAATGTGACTGTGCTAATTATGTTTATTGCAAGTAACTGACTTGACCTTTGATGTGTGGTGAGAAATGAAATGTTGTACATTATGCTGTAATCACTTTAATCTGTGTATCAATTGTATGATACGCAGAATCATTTTTCATCAAAGGTCTAAGGTCAGGCATACATAAATAAGAAAAAATACTTTTATAACTTTAGAAGTAGTCAAGATCATTCATTTAAATGGCAAAATGAAAATTAGGCACAGCCTTTTATTTTCACCAATGGTCTGCGGTAGGTGTCTGTTATTAAAATAGAGAAAACTTAATATTTCAATAACTCATAAAGTAAAGTAAACAAGACACAGTGATGACACTTGGTATACATATTTGATGTAAAGTAATTACAGCATTCTGTACATTATTTCATTTTTCATCACAAGTCAAAGGTCAAGTCAGTTATTTGGAATAAACATTAACTATCTTTCACAAAATATTGATTGGGGTTTCACCCCTGTTTTGCGTGCAATACTCTGATAGCCTTGTTCAGTGTTGGATGAAAGAAAGGGATTCGATTGGGTCAGTCTTAGGTAGTTATGTGATAAGTTCCAACTTTCTGGCCATAAACCCCATGAAAATTTAGTAAACATAATCACAAATCTTTCATAAATTGTTGATTGGGGTTTTCAATGGTAGCGGACTCCTGAATTGCGTGGCTAGCTTTGTTCAGGGTCGGATCAAAGATTTCCACACAAGAAGTTCGTTTGGGTCAGTGTAAGGGTAGTTATGTGATAATTCCAACTTTCAAATTTATAATCCCCATGAAAACTAAATATTGATGCGCAAAAAGGAGGTTTGAGCAACTCAAAATAACACCATTTGAATCCGCTCCTGCTGGTTGATGGAATAATTTTTAAGTACTTTGTTTTGCAATGTACACCAACACAACAAACTACAACTACACTCACCGGCATTTCTAATTACACACTTTTTATAGACGAAAATAAATATCAAAATATTTGACTTTTTCTAAAATCTGAAAAAAGTAATTGGATTAAGTTTTAACAGCGAATTATTATAGCACTGACATTCTTAAACTAATTGCACAATAAAATAGTTCTGTGAAAGCATTTGTAGCGTAAATGACCGTCGCCGAATATGACGTCACGTGCATCGCGTTACGTCATTTTCGTACACTCAACATGGTATTCAATCATCGTAATATCAACGTTATGCCGTAGTTATTCTAATTAAAACAATTTAAGGGCAGTAAAATGAAGGTAAAGAATTGTAACTTACCTGTCTTACTGACGTGCCAGCTTGGAGCATTCCAACGGCACGCGCTCTCTCTACCAAAGTCATACGCGCCATTTTTTGTGAGTTTTTATACCGGCCTTTTTATCTCTGGTTAGAATTCTAATGATTTTGGCTAAATTCAAACTTGCCTAACATTTTGTACATGTGTGCACGAGGAAAATGCTGATTTCAAATTTTCGTCTCGCATGAATGAACTCGAATGGGGATTTTCGTGTAACGTGCTACGATTAGACATCAACTCCAGGTACAACTCCCGTTATAACCAATTACCATAAACACCATGTTTTGATAGTTATTTTCGTCTATAAAAAGTGTGTAATTAGAAATGCCGGTGAGTGTATATTGATGTGAAGAAGCAGTTTGATATTTCGATAACTAAACTATTTTTAATACCAGCATCGTATAAAATGCCGTGATACGCAGCGTAGCAAAAATCAAGTGCCGGTGTACGGTGCGTGGCCTCTCAATTTTTGCAAGAAGCAAGTAAAATATAGATAAAACACACTCAAACTTTACACTGCAGTGTCCTCCAGTGCAAACATTTTTTATGCATTCATAATTCTTTACTAGACTTTAGTTTAGACAGGAATCTAGAACTACAACATTCCTGGTTTAGATCAAGAAAAATACGTTTGAACAGGAAATTTACAACTTTTGCAGTACAGATAGGTCCATTTTCACGAACGATTGAGCAAACTACTGTATTCTGGACACAGAGAAGACTAGAATCATAAATAGTCATGATTTGACAGCCGTAGAGGCCTATTGGTCTGAGTATTTTTTTAAATATCTAACCAAAATCTTTGCGATTTTCTTACCTTACCCCACAAAAACTCCTACATTGACACCGGTTATGCCGGTTAAAAGCGTTGCATATGCCGTGATCGCGGCGTAGTGCCGTTCGCGAAGCGTACCAGGTTAGCCAGGGTGATACTAAAACAAAAGAAAAACCGTGTACAGCAGTTCATGTCATGAGTGGTCTCTCGAACGGGAGGAAGCCATTACACTAAAAACTGTAAATCTATAAGGTCCTTAATTATTGTCATTAGAGCGTAGCCCGCATTTACATGAAGGATACCCCGTATTGACCATTGGTCCGTATTGTCCCTACCAAACCGCATATTTTGATGACGTAAAGCGCAATGGTGTTAATTTTGATGACTTCATAGTACCTGAATAATAATAAGAATGCCAGTGAACGCTTCTAAAAGGCTTTATACACAGGTTGCATCTGAATGTATAAATGAGGTAGATATTATTGTATGTATTTGTCTAATAATATCAGGGTATTTACTTGCTGTCGTTGTTTGTCATATATTTCCGCGACGTAGCAAAATTATGGTTAGACTACAGTAATTCATTTCCCATAGACTCCCAATATAGCTTCATCTCCTATTCTGAATTAGCTATTGGGCAAAGGCCTTAAAATCTTACTTTTGCAAATAAAACTAAACTAGAGACATCATAAAAACACAACAAAAATATAGCGTAACCAGTAAACTTTTTCACGACATGCACTGGAATACCACCACCCTCAGCTTTGCGCCACTTTCAGTTTCACTTTGTCCAAAATTATACCCATTTTTAAAGATAAAAATTTTCATACACTCAAAATAAAAATGCAAATGTTTTGTTTCAACTTCTTCTATACACTGTGCATTTTCACATAGCTATTTAATATTTTTTATTCTGCTTTTGCATTTTCAACCAATCACAGAATTACTTTATCTAATGGTCCGCACAAACCCTTGACAAAATTGACTGGTTCCCGAGCCACCTGAATTACTGTAGTGTAACCTAAAGTGACTCAATTCCCTACAGTCATCACTAACAGACATGTGGTAATACCACAGGTTCCACTACCACCTGAATGTCAAGGGACATTTTGATCATTTTTAGGGTGATTTTAGGAAAACAATACCCTTTAACTAAAATCACAGGGTCAAACTGAGGCCATTTGGAAATTTCAGGAGTCAAAGGGTCATCTCCCAGGTCATATGTAACCCCTGTTATACATCATAAGAACATTTCAGAGCATTGGCTGAGTGGAATAAATAAAACTAATTGTGTATCCGGGACTTTCTGTGTAAGGTTTAAAGTGAAAGGCTTGTTGGTAGATGACTTAGTGGCTCGGTAGCTCAGGGGTAGACTGCTTACAGGGTAAGGGATATGCCCTGGGTTCAAGTGCCAGTCAAGCCACAAAATTTTCACCAGTTACTTTTGGCACTAAATGTAAAACTCATGTGATGAGACACTATAAGTATCATGCATGAGTGTGAGGTGAAGATGGAAAAATCTGTCACCGAGGGTTAACTGTTTTGTGGGAACGAGGCTCTGCCCTACACGGGTGAAAACACCGGATGACCTGATCTGGTATGCAAGAATGATTAATATTTGTGGAATAATTTCAATAGCCTGGGGGAAGTATGTAATCAGGTTAGGTTTAAGTTATAAGGCTTGTTGATGAGATGAAGTGGTGGCTCGGTAGCACAGTGGTAGTGTGCTCTCAGTGTAAGCCAGAGGCCCTAGGTTCGAGTCCTGGTCCAGCCACAAACTTTTCACCTGTTGAATTTGTAACTTGATCTCAGTTATCAATGTCCTTTATTTTTGAACCTAAGAAACATAGCATTATCTGGAACTCAGACAAGTGAATTTGGCAGATTTGCCAAAAAGATGCTATGAAACCATGCTTTTCAACATGGATAATGTTTGAGCATGCCAGTTGTGCCGTCTTTGAATGGTAAATGTTTGAGCTTGCTAGCCTCAGTCTTCAACAGGAACGCGGTTAATGTCTGAGTTTGCTAGGCTAGCCTCTCTTTCTTCAAAAGCTTCATAATTAATGTTTTAGCAAGCTAGCCCCTGTCTTCAAAAGTAATAGTTAATGTTTAAAACTAGTTAATGTTTAAGCTTTTTTACCCATGTGCATCCAGTTTAGATCCAGATCAGCTCACATAGCTGTGCCATCTGATCATGATCTGCTCTGGTTTCATCGTGGTCAGAAAAACCTAATGAATCAAAAAGCAAATAGAATGATTAGATCCTGATCAGATGGCACATATTTGCCGGCTGATCTGGATGTTAACTGTTCGTCCACGCGACAACAGCTGTAACTATGGAGTAAAGGGATAAATGACACAGGGGTTCCATGTGACCCGGGAGATGACCCTTTGACCCTTGAAATTTTCAAAAAGCCTTATTTTGACCCCTAGGATTTTAGCTGAAGGGTCATTTTTTCCATAAATTAGGGGTATTTTTTGGCTTATAATTGAAAGAATCCCTTAAAAATGGACAAAATGACCATTGGGATTCAGAAGCTAGTGTAACCCCTGTGACAGCTATGAAAAAAATGCAGTTAATATGTTTAATTGGAGGATGGGGACTAGCTCAGTCAATAGATGTCAAAAGGTAAAACTGGATGCTGTCACACATGAAATTTTTAAAGAATAGAAAGAATAAGGTTGATAATTGCAATGACAAAAGTTTTACTTTTGTCTTTTTACAGGTGTGATAGATGACATATTGGTCCTTTGGATTTGAAGCTTTTCATGATAATAATTTAAGATTTTATAAACTCTATCATATGACTCAGCACTTTTGGAATTGCAAAATTTGCAATTGTTATCACATGTGTATCAGTTTTCACAATTAAATTTTAATCCATGTCTTATTTTGTTGCAATTAACAGCCAGTTCAGGTAAACACAGTGGTTGTAATTCATCCTGGATCACTTAATCTGCGAATTGGCCGAGCCTCTGATACATTTCCAGTTACAATTCCCCATTGCATTGCAAGAAAGAGAAAAGATAGTGGAATTCCAGAATATAAAGTTCCATGGATGATAAGAAAAGAAAGAGAGGTATGATTTTGTTTGGAACATTTTTGAATTCTCAGTTGTTGTTAACCAATAGATTCAGTAGTTTTCAGCGTTGCTTAGCCCTTTCACTGCCGACGTCGAAAACCCAAATTGACGCGTCAGTGTTAAGAGCTTTTTAACAAATACCAATACCAAGGTCAGATTCACAGAATGGGGCTGGTTATTTATAGATATATCGACGTAGGTACTATGTTTACATGTGAAAATGAAAGCAATAACATTATTGGTCAATACTTCAATCATCTGCCTACGTCAGCATAGAAACCCCCGCTTTGCGCTTTGCATGCTGGTCTTTATATAGAAACGGCAAAAGCCGTCCATATGGCAAATACGTCAAAAATAATAGGGACGGCATATGCCATCCTTATGGCCGTGAAAGGGTTAAGCTCTTACTGCATATATATTGGTTTATTGCATGCGCAAACAGTGACTGTATAGATTCAGATCAGATCCATGCCATCTGATCAGGATCTGCACTGTAAGCTTCTTGGTCAGAAATAACTTATGAATAAAAAGCAAATAGATCTACATAGTTCACCCATAGATAACAGCCAGGGAAGGGATTGATTTGGGTCTACACAAATGTGGCAAATTTTGTTCTTAGCTTAGCCATTTAATATGTTAATGTATTACAAGGATCAAATTGTTTTGACTTATGACAATGTTATCAAAACTTGAAGCCATTTTTTTCAGCATCCTGGAGCAAGAAAACAGAGAGATCAGGGACTAAAAGCTGCCTCCGATGCTTTAGAAGTTAAACCTATGGACTCTGGTGAATACAGGCCTCCATCTAGTGTAAAACAGGTACTGTGTAGTAACCTTGTGTATATAGAACCCATCTAGGGTAAACAGGTACTACATGTATATAGTAATCAAGGGAATACAGGACCCATCTAGTGTAAAACTGTATAGTAATCTGGCAAATATAGGCCTCCATCTAGTGTAAAACAGGTACTGTGTATTAACCTAGTGAATACAGACCCCATCTAAGGTTTACAAACAGGTTCTGTATAGTAATCTGGTGAATACAGGCCCCAGTCTTGTGTAAAATAGGTACTGTACGCACACTTCAAGTGTAAAATATTTATCTGGGGAGTACAGGCCATTTTCTGGTTTAAAACAGGTTCTTTATAGTAATCTGATGAATACAGGCCCCATCTGGGCTGTTTCAGAAAAGATGGCTGGTTTGGGTTTTCCTGTTATAAAAATGTACAACAAACAGTTGCTTCCATTTTCCTACTTTGCAAAGGTGTCTCATCATGCCCTTTAAAGATTTGTGAAGTTTCATCAAAATAGCACCATCTGTTAAAAAAATATTCTAAAATAATGGGCAAAAAATGTCAGGAGTGTGACAAAAAAGTGTGACACTTTTCAAAATCACATTTGTTCAGACCATTATTTTACAAAAAGCTTGAGTAAAGACAAGTTTTAGTGTTGTTTTAGTAAAATGTGCATTTATTAGGCATCAAATAATGATAAAATTAAGCATATTATACTTAAAGTAATCAAAATTTATGCTATTAAGTCAAGCGTGGTAGATTAGAAAACACCTCAAGAAAATGAATACATCTTTGCTTTATAAATTTATAGGACTTTAAAGATTAATAGTACATAAGAAATGTTTTGTGTATCATTAAGTTTTATGTTTCTAGATGCAATAATTATAATATTATCACCTCTACTGAAATTATATTTGTCTGCAGCTCCCTTCAGAAAATGTCAGCTAAATTTGTCAGGAGTGTGACATTATGCACATATTGCGATATTCTGTCAACATATCCTTTACATGAAAACATGAGCATATTTTTTCCTAGAAGTCTATTTCATGTTTTGTTAAATTGTGACAAAAAGGAATGGCCTTAGTGAAACATTTTTGAGTAAACTGCACTTATGTGGTTGTCAGGAGTGTGACACACTTTTTTAACAATATGAATTTTTTATCTTTATGCGATACCACAAGTTCTAAAGCACTTTTATTTCATGCTTCAACATGTATTTTAACAGACATACACATTTTAATAATAAGAAACAGTAATACTTGTAATTTAAGCACATAAATTAAAATTCTTTGATTTATTTAATATTGGTCAATAAAGCTCCATAGAATTTTTATTCTGCCACATATGAGTATAACTTGATTGATTTTGCTGACCGTAAAGACCGTACAAACATATGGACGAATCAGTTTGGACTTTTTATGAACTTAAATTCTTTACATTTTTTTCACTTCACTTGCCATTTTTCAAATGACAATATCTCAGCAACCAGTTGACCGATTAAAAACCTTTTCAGTTCTATACTCAGATTCAATAAACAAAAAATACAGAATAACAAGTTTGGAATTTTTATGAACTTTAATTTTTCACTATTTTTTCACTTTTCCAGCCTTTTTTTTTGAAACAGCCCATCTGCAGGGCTCCGCCAAGGCCTGAAATTTAGGGAGAAGTGAATTGCGACCACTCGCGAGTCGCTTTGAAGTGCACAATCATGTTGATATAAACACTATCGGTATTCAAATCTGTCATTTGCAGAAGAAGCAGCAAATAACGCTTATACGTACTTTGTAATCAATTTGAAAATGCATTTTGTAAGATCAGTGTATGTTTGTTGAACTGTTAGTTAACATTAGAAATCTCTAAAGCAGGACATGGGTTGAAGTGCCATCCCATTTTTATAAAACATGTGAATTATATAACTGCATTTCAACAAAAGTATTAACAACAATTGATTAACTGCAAGCTAACTTTAATCACCAAATTGTGTAACATTACAATGCAATTATGTAATATAAAATTGTTCAGTTTCAACAACTTAAAAAGTTGGATGATTTTCAAGATTTTGACAGACATTATATCCATTAATTCCTTGGATTTTAGTTGATATATGTATGTGGTATTATAAGAGATGCAACTTTTGGGATACTTTGAAACACATTTATGTTTCAAACATAATAAAAATGAGTAAAGGATATTACCTTTACATGTATATACCTTTTAACCATCACCGGCACATCTGTGCCATCTGTTCAGGATCTAAACTGGTTACTTTTAGCTCATAATGACTTAATGAATGTAAATGCAAATGGTCAAAAGTCATGGATATCATATTGCATCTTATATACCGGTAGATCTACACTATTTGTCCATGTGATAAAAGGGGTAACCATGGAGGAAAGTTTACCCTTTCCTCCATAGATACACCTTTATTGCAAGGGTGAATAGTTTAGATCCAGATCAGCCAGCACATCTGTGCCATCTGATCAGGATCTAAACTGTTTGCTTTTTGATTTATAAGGTAATTTCTGACCAAAATGTGATCAGTGCAGATCCTGATCAGATTGCATTAATGTGCCGGCTGATCTGGATCTACACTGGTTGCACATGCATAAAAATGCATATATATGGAGGAAAGGGGTCACAGCCTTTTAATGAGTTATGATATAAAAATATTTTATTATGACGCTGGTGATCGTCAATCTATGTCATTGACCAAGTTCATGTTTTTTGTACATTTGTAATTTTCAGCTGCATTCGAACAACATTCGTGTCCGAGGGGAGAGAACTGATGTCCCATGTCCTCAGAAGTGGACCAACACTGATAAACAACCTCCATTTATCATCGGTGAAGAGGTATGTTTTGGATAAAAAAAAGTACATAGCAAGCAAATGTGTGCCATGCTATCATTCGGTTGCAGCTATTTTTCCGAAATTTGAACATTTGTTTCTGCATTGTAAGCTAGATTTATTTCATTCAAATTTATTTGAACACAGCAGAGTTTAGCCTCTTGTTGGATGTCAATTTACACAACATTAAGCCTTTTACCCCATGGAATATGGCTGTTATTCATTGGGCTAACACCGTACATCCAGATCAGCCAGCACATTGATGCCATCTGATCAATATCTGATCTGTATTGACATTGTTTTTAGCTCACCTGTCACATAGTGACAGGGTGAGCTTTTGTGATCACCCTTTGTCCGTCGTCCGTCCGTCGTCCGTTCACAATTGTTGTCCGCACTCTAGCGGTCATAATTTTTATCCGATCTTCTTCAAACTTGGTCAGAATGTTTATCTTATTGATATTTAGATCAAGTTCGAAACTGGGTCATGTGACCTTGAAATCTAGGTCACTAGGTCAAATTATAGAAAAATCTTGTCCGCACTCTGGCAGTCTCAATTTTGGTGTGATCTTCTTTAAACTTGGTCAGAATGTTTATCTCAATGATATCTAGATCAAGTTCGTACCTGGGTCATGTGCCCCTTAAAACTAGGTCAGTAGGTCAATTTAAAGAAAAAGCTTGTCTGCACTGTAGAGGTCTTAATTTTGGTCTGATCTTTCTGAAACTTTGTCAGAATGTTTATCTCATTGATATCTAGGTCAAGTTTGAAACTGGGTCATGTGACCTTGAATTCTAGGTCACTAGGTCAAATTATAGAAAAATCTTGTCCGCACTCTGGCAGTCTCAATTTTGGTGTGATCTTCTTTAAACTTGGTCAGAATGTTTATCTCAATGATATCTAGATCAAGTTCGTACCTGGGTCATGTGCCCCTTAAAACTAGGTCAGTAGGTCAATTTAAAGAAAAAGCTTGTCTGCACTGTAGAGGTCTTAATTTTGGTCTGATCTTTCTGAAACTTTGTCAGAATGTTTATCTCATTGATATCTAGGTCAAGTTTGAAACTGGGTCATGTGACCTTGAATTCTAGGTCACTAGGTCAAATTATAAAAAAATCTTGTCTGCACTCTAGCAGTCTCAATTTTGGTGTGATCTTCTTTAAACTTGGTCAGAATGTTTATCTCAATGATATCTAGATCAAGTTCGTAACTGGGTCATGTGACCCTTAAAACTAGGTCAGTAGGTCAAATTAAGAAAAAAGCTTGTCTGCACTCTAGAGGTCTTAATTTTGGTTGGATCTTCTTCAAGCTTGATCAGAAAGTATATTTCGATGATATCTAGGTCAAGTTTGAAACTGGGTTATGTTATCTCAATGATATCTAGGTCAAGTTTGACAGGTGAGCGATTTAGGGCCAATTGGCCCTCTTGTTTTGTTTTTAGATTAATTAGGTTATTTCTGACCAAAGAAAAAACCAGTGTAGATAGTGATCAGCTGGCATTGGATGTGCCAGTTGATACGGATCGATACTGGTAGCACATTTGGACTAAAAGCATATCCCATCGAGTAGAGAGTTAATACATACCGTATAATGGTTTTTTTTCGCGAGCATAATATTTTCGCTATTTTCGCAAACGTCGTAAATTCGCAAAAATAATAAAACGCCAAAATTTCCCAACTTATTTTTTGCGGTAGGGATAATTTCATAGTTTCAAAATTTGTTGCATATACTATGCTTTACAAACAATGCAGATGAGCGTTACTTAAAAAGCTGTTTGAAAAGGTAGCCCCAGCAGGCTAAAGGTTAATTATCGCTTCATAACTTCTTTAGGCCTATCTGCGGTGGTCTTGGTAATTATTCTGTCAATTAAAACATAATCACAGTTGTTATTTAAACAGATGTCAATTACGCTACCGGCAATTTGGTTTATAACAGTTTGATATAAATTAACACTTTTAAATGCACAGCTGTCTTACCATAGCAAACATTTATTCATATAATACTTAATTTTTACATGTACTTCTGCTGGTACAGGATTACAAGAACTATAGCAATATGAATGGCCTACAATAAGTAAAAATGCGAAAATTAATTTCGGGCGAAAATTCGCTAAAATTACAACAGTGAAAATTAAAATTATGGCAAAATCGCGAAAATTTTCGATCGCGAAAAAAATAACCCATTTTACAGTATTTCTTCTGAAAAAGTTCATTATGCATTTCATTATAACAACGAAAAAGGTTTGGGACTTTTTTGTTATTCTTGCTAATTATACGGAGGTGACAAAAGTGTTATGCTGAACACCTGTCTAGTTGGTGTTTTATGAAAATTTGGGGGAGCATAATAGTTGCCGCCTTGTCTGTCCTTCAGTCTGTCAGTCCGTCAGTCCTGCATTCATGTTCGGCCCATAATTTTGTTATTTTAAGTCACATTTAAAAATTATTTGATAGCATCGCTACATTGAAGGTCAAGGTGACAAGATTACCTTGAAGGAAAATTGTGTCCGGTCCATAACTTTGTTATTTGTAGTTGAATTTTAAAATTATTGAACAAAAATGCTCACCATATTGAGTGCAACATTTTTGTCGCTACCTTGAAGGTCAAGCTCACAGCATGATCTTGAATCAAAATCATGTCCAACCATTAACTTTGTTTTAAAATTATTTTATAGAAATCATTGTTATGCTCCCCACATGAATAATTGACAAAGTTCATCTTAATAGTTATACAACTAACCATTTTTGTGACAAAATCCCTGTTTGGGGAGCATATCCCGTCTTTTGATGGTCTCGTATATGAAGGTTTAAATGCACTATAATGTTGAATAACATAGTTCACTTCAACATGTTAACCATTTTTTTCTAACAGGCGCTATACATCAAACCGAACACAGGGTACAGTGTACATTGGCCGATCAGAAATGGTCGACTAAACTTGTATGATGGACCAGGCGGTACCCTTAGTTCCATAATGGCTGATCTTGAAGATATATGGGGGACAGCTCTACAAACTTTTCTTGATATTCCGATTAAGGATCTGAAGGTATGTTGGAGTTATTTGTTATATTGATATAGTTTAGAGCATACTTCTATTTAATTATATAAAAATTTGCTAGTTTTTATGCCCCCAGGAAGTGAGAGGCATGTGCACTTGTCTGTTGGTACATATATACGTCTGTCCATACGTATGCCCTCCAGATCTTGTGGCATCAACTATTCCTAAACTATCAGGCGGATTTCTTTCAAACTTGCACAGATAATCAAGCAGGATGTGTAGATGATCTTAAAGAAAGAATTTTTTCCTGCAGCCATTTTTATACGCCCGTTTGAAAAACGGGACGTATTATGGGAACACCTGCGGCGGGCGGGCGGGTTGGCGGGCGGGTGGCGTCCACATGGTTTCCGCTCTCTAAGTCAAAGAGTTTTCATCAGATCTTTATCAAACTTAGTGAATATGTTGGTGGGCATAATATCTCGACCAAGTTCTATAACAAGCCAAATCCCCCCAGGCACTCCTGAATTATGGCCCTTGAATTGTCCAAAATTACTGTTTCCACTCTCTAAGTCAAAGAGTTTTCATCCGGTCTTTATTAAACTTGGTGAATATGTTGGTGGGCATAATATCTCAACCAAGTTCTATAACCAGTCAAATCCCCCCAGGCACTCCTGAATTATGGCCCTTGAATTGTCCAAAATTACTGTTTCCGCTCTCTAAGTCAAAGAGTTTTCATCCGGTCTTTATCGAACTTGGTAAATATGTTGGTGGGCATAATATCTCGACCAAATTCTATAACCAGCCACATATCCCTAGGCACTCCTGAATTATGGCCCTTGAATTGTCCAAAATTACTGTTTCCGCTCTCTAAGTCAGAGTTTTCATCCGGTCTTTATCAAACTTGGTGAATATGTTGGTGGGCATAATATCTCGACCAAGTTCTGTAACCAGCCAAATCCCCCCAGGCACTCCTGAATTATGGCCCTTGAATTGTCCAAAATTACTGTTTCCGCTCTCTAAGTCAAAGAGTTTTCATCCGGTCTTTATCAAACTTGGTGAATATGTTGGTGGGCATAATATCTCAACCAAGTTCTATAACCAGCCAAATCCCCCCAGGCACTCCTGAATTATGGCCCTTGAATTGTCCAAAATTACTGTTTCCGCTCTCTAAGTCAAAGAGTTTTCATCCGGTCTTTATCGAACTTGGTAAATATGATGGTGGGCATAATATCTCGACCAAGTTCTATAACCTGCTGAATCCCCCCAGGCACTCCTGAATTATGGCCCTTGAATTGTCCAAAAACTGAATTAGCGGTATCTGCTCTCCAAGTCGAATAATTTTCATCGGATCGTTATGCAACTTTGATGATCAGCATTTTGACGGATGTATTTTGTGTCAGTTTGGCACTCTTGTTATCAGTTATGGACACACAGTTTAACCTATCTTAGAAGCCACCTGCATTCAGCAAATACCTGTCTTAAACAGCCAGATTAAATATGTCCTAAACTGACATTTTGTTTTAGCTGTCTTAAATAGCCATCTGTATTAAGCAGCCTCATTTTGTTACTCCCAGGGGTGGCTGCTTAATACAGGACTGTACATGTATTTTCAGTACTACAAAGCATTGTTGTTAATACCAGATGTGTATACACATCTTCATATCCGAGAAATGATGAGAGTGTTATTGGAAAGACTGGGATTTGGTGCTGCAATTGTTCATCAGGTAAAAGAGAAATTCTTCATAGAGGTATTCTATTTAATCCTTTAATCCATATTCGGGTATGTATATGGCTTGTGCCATCAGTGTAGATCCAAATTTATGGATGTGCTGGCTGATCTGGATCTGCACTGGACACATCTTGGTCAGAAATAACCTAATCAATCCAAAAAGTGTACACAGATATGCCGGCTGATCTGGAACCACACTGTTTGCCAACACAATAAAAGTGTACTTGTTAAGGGTTTTAATAGATAATTTAATGAATTATTTTAATTTCTTTTTTTTATAGAAAAAAATAAATCTCTTTTAAAACATATAAATTATTTATATAGTCAATATTCAAAATAGAATTATATTTCTAAGAGCGAGCTTCAAAATTTGTGTTTTTTAGAAGTGATTTTTGCATTATGTGAACAAACATATTTCTGGAATTCACAGCTGAAACATATTTTACTGGTAAAAACAAAGTTTCTGTTAATTTATTTACGCATTTAATGCGTACTTTGCAGTACATCAATGTATTATATATTGTAGGAATCTGTGTGCGGGGCATTTGGGGCAGGAGTACCGAGCGGATGTATTGTTGATGTTGGGGATCAGAAGATCAGTGTCTGCTGTGTAGAAGATGGAATCTCACATAAAAACACAAGGTTAGGGTCCATCGATAATAAAACTGGGCCCAAGATCATAAAACTAAATCAGGAGATCAGTCGCAAATCTCAAGCATCTGATTGGCTGAAATGTCGCCATTTCAGCCAATCAGATGCTTGAGATTTAAGACTGATCCCCAAACTTAGTTTTATGATCTTGGGCCCAGAGATTGGAGTCCAGTCTCAAATCTTGAGCATGTGATTGGCTGATGAAGACTTGAACTATGCCTCAGGTCTCTATTCTTTGTTTTATGGTCTCTGGAACAGTAATGCGGCTAAAAATCCAGCATTGTTGAGCATTACCCCATCTCACCTTTTGGACCACAATGATAAACTGAAGCACCTTGACCCCTAGCTCAACCAATCAGCTCATGGCTTTCAAGATGTTGAATAGGATCAAGGAATTGAATTGCAAGGGGAATCACTCTTGTCATTTGTAAAAAAGTGGATAACTCTCCTGACATGTTTATAACAAACATTTTGATTGGTTAAACTTGGTTAAACTTTTGAACTCTAAGCATCCTTTTCCTCCATATGCTTTTATGGCATGGGCGACCAGTGTAGATCTAGATTAGGCAGCACACATGCCATCTGATCAGGATCTGCACTTTTCGAATTTTAATTTTTAGGTTATTTCTGACTAAATAGCAAAAAGATGGCACTGATGTGCTGGCTGATCTGGATCCACATTGGTCGCACATATGAAAAAGTCATATATTTTGAGACTTGTTTCCAACCAGTTACATCCAGATTTATTATCATTGATTCTTATTCTATAGGTTAACAATGGAGATTGGTGGATGTGATATAAGCCGTATATTTCTGGATCACCTGAATAATTTAGGATTTAATCCAGCTCTAGATCTTAGATTGTACCCAGATGCGCTGCTGGTTCAGGACCTGAAGGAAAGATTGTGCCATCTAGATCATGTAAGATCTATTTCTTAAATAGTACAGTTCTTGTTTGTGATTTTCTTGCATACCAGGTCAGGTCATCTTGTGTTTTTACCTGAGTAGGAAATTCCAATCATACCCCCCCATGTAGAATGGCAGAGCCTCGTTCCCACCAAAACACTTCACCTCACTCCCATGCAAGATAAATTTATTCTATGTTATACACTCATTATGAATATTTATATCGTGACCCTTTACTTCATATATATGCACTTTATTTCATGTGTGAACAGTGTACATCCAGATCTCAGCCAACACATTCATGCCGTTTTAATCAGGATCTGCACTGTTTGCTCTTGGTCAGAAGTAACCTAATAAATAAAAAGGCATATAGTGTATATCCTGATCAGGTGACACAGATGTGCCAACTAACCTGGATCTGCACTGGTTTGCATGTGTTAAAATGCGTATATATAGAGTAAAGGGTTAAATGTATGGAAGATAACCTAGCATTGTTGCAGTTAGTTGCTTATGATTATTTGTCATGTATATTTCTTTGCTGTTTACTCACATTATTAACAACAATTCTAAGAACAATACTATCAGTGATAAAAAAATATCTTCTCAAGAAGCCATAATTTTAGTGAAAATAAGGGCTCAAGATCATAAACCTGACTTTTGAGACCAGTCATAAATCTCAAGCATCAGATTGACTGAAATGACGTCAGTCAGATGCTTGAAATTTGAGACTGGTCTCCTGATTTAGTTTTATTTGACTTCACAAAATCATTGCTGAAACAGTCATCCTTTCCTTGGGCAGATTTCTTTGGTAAGCGTTTGATTTTCACAGATTTCTTTATTTTTGATGCATGATAAAAAATCCTGTAATTGTCAAAGTAATACCCCAAAATATTAATGAGTTCCGAAAATTATTTATTAACCCATTACTCCTTCAACACACCTTTATTGCATATTGCATAGATTCAGATCAAGCGGCACATTTGTGCTTTCTGATCAGGATCTCCGCTGTTTAATTTTGATTTATTAGGTTATTTCTGACGAACAGTGTGAACAGCGCAGATCCTGATCAAAAGGCATGGATGTTTTGGCTGATCTGGATCTACAATGTTCCCACATGTGATAAAATGCATATATATTGAGTAAAGGGTTAATAACAGTTTCCTAAACTTAAATGTTGATTTGTATTACTTGGCAACTTGTATCATCCTGTATTTTGCATCAAATTTGATTGAATGTTTGCTTATGATATCTTTACCCCTTACTCCATTATACACATTTTATCACATTTGTGACCAGATCAGCCAGCTCATCCATGCCGTCTGATCAGGATTTTGACTATTCGCTTTTTGAAGTGACCCAACATTGTAAGGTGCCTGGTCATGTAAAAGCGCAAAAATATATTTTGTGTTTTCAATGACCTGTAAATAAAGTAAATTTAATGTAGTATTCTTATACACCCAATGTTCAAGTGAATATACATGTACTTAAAGACCAAATTGTTACAGTATTACTAACACAATAAACTTCATAACAACAGATCCTTAAATGTACTGTGCCCAAGGTTATAAAACTGAGCATGGAAACCAGTCTCAAATCTCAAGCATCTGATTGGCTGAAATGGCGACTGGTTTCCAATCTCAGTTTTATAACCTCCAGCCCTGATTAGTCTGGCATTTCAGTGAAAGCCAACCCTGTTAATTGATATGCATTATATTTTAGTACAATGACTATTAACCACCTCCAAGACATTAAATTATTCCGCACTGAACTGTAAATAGGCATTTTTAAATTGACAACCTTCTATAGGTTTGGAGAATAGATATAAAACAGGAAATACAGTTTAACCTACCTTAGCAGCCACCTGCATTCAGCAACCACCTGTCTTAAAACAGCTAGTTTGAATGTGTCATAGTTTGAATATGTCCTAAACTGACATTTTGTTCTTATTTTACCTGTCTTTAACAGCCTCCTGTGTTAAGCAGCCACTTTTTTCACCTTAGGTGGCTGCTTTATACAAATTTGACTGTATTTTTTTAGATGATTTTGTATGATTATTATGTTTGCAGAATAGATATGGTTATTTAGAGGAGTCAGTACAAATTAAAAAGCCAGGGGAGTTTATTACCAAGTACCTTATACAGATTGGTGATGAGCTGGTGTTAGCTCCCCTTAGTATCTTCTTCCCAGATATGCTAGGTTTACAAGGTATGTTTTATTATCCCTTTTCTTGTAAAGGATATGGCTTTTTCCCATGGGTATACTTGCTTTGTTAGGTTATTTCAAATAAGGAACCAAACAGCATAGATCCTGATTGGACTGCGTAAAGGTTTTTGCCAGTATAAAACCAAATAAGGACTGCCCACTGTTTTAACTTGAAAAGTATTTATATTATTCTCACTTAATAGGTCAGAATGTTTTTTATGCCGCCAAAGAGTGGGAGGCACATAGTGTTGCACTCGTGACTCTGTACGTCTGTCTGTCCATCCTTACGTCCCTAAATCTTGTGGCATCAACTCCTAAACTATGATTGGGATTTCTTTCAAACTTGCACAGATGATCAAGCAGGATGTGTAGATGATCTCAAAGAAAGGATTTTTTCCTGCGACCATTTTTTACCAGAGTTAAGGCCCTTTGTAATTACAAATTTTGTTGCAGCAGTGGGGAACATCAGTGTTCTAGGACACATTCTGGTTTTGCATTATATCTTTGCTGAACTGGATAACCAGCCTGATGTCCCAAGTCACACTTGAGTAACAGCCCTTCAGTTTCCAAAACTTCACAAGATTGGGGATGTTGCTGCCTGAAGGGCTTGTTTTGTGGCAGTTTGGCACTCCTTTCTATTTTAATTGTAGCAAACACACCTTGTCCCATTGTTACATTGCGAAAATGGCAGTCATGCTGGATCCAGCATGTTTATTTTGTTATTCCCCTGCATAGTTGTGGGGCGATATAGGAATGGTCTTCGTCCTTCTGTCTGTCCGTCAGTCTGTCTGTCCATCCATCCATCTGTCCATCCATGTGTGCCTGCATGCAGATTTCGTAACTTATAAACTCCTGGAAGGAATTTTATGAAACTTTTGGTTTCTACATCAAAATATTTTGCTGGATCTTTAAAAATCCCAACATTGATACTCATTAATATGAGATAAGATAAAGAATCCAATCTTTTTTGCAAACATGGACATTTGGACATTTGCAGACTTTGGGTCAATTACTTTAAAATGTAATTAATTAAATTACAATACATGGCAAATTCTTCAATTACAATTACAATTATATTACACCATTTTCACAATTGAAATAAATTAAATTACAATTACTTTACAAAAGTTATAATGTTACATTTGGATCCCAATCTATATTTTGTACTGAACTGCATTGATCAGTAATAATAAGTACATGTAATATCTAGTATCTGCAGCTTTAACCAACAAAAGTTAAATGCATTATTACATTATTACAAGAAAATGATCAGCATACTTTCTCCCTAAGATATTTTAAAATTGAAAATAAAACAAACAAACAAACACATGAATATGTTATTTTTACACAGCTAATTTACATTAATTGAGTGTTGAGAACCACTTGAAACAAATACACTATCCCAATGCCAGATGTGCATGTGTTAAGTTTATTTAAAGACGCCATTCGGCGTGCCATACAGGCATCTGTCTATAAGTAGTTTTTTCTTTGTTTTAGATGTTGTTCTATGATGGTGTTCTCTTTGTTTCTAAAATTAGTCTCCTTATGTCCGATGACCTAGTTGTCTGGCCTGGATTTGCTTCTTCTGTTCATTGACTGTGATTATCCAAGGCACCAGTCTTCTCCTTGGTCGATAGGAAGGGTTCCTCTCTCATTCTCTGCAACCGTCCTTCCACCACCCCACTCCTGTGGCAGTTAGTTTATGTTAACCTCCAATCTGATTAAAATCGTCTCCTGAAAACCGCTACACTAGCATTGTGAATCGACTCTTTTAAAAATAGATAGGGGGAGGGGGAAAACCACTATACGGTATTTGAGGGCCATCATCAGTTCTAATACTTTGTTAGATCTGACTTTAGTGAGATTGGTTAACCTCAAGTAGATATTCTATATTAGTGTGAGGTCACAAGTGCGTAGATTAAAAACAAGGTGAAAACAGTCCAGAGTGTTGATGAAGCTATCTGTCCCAACCAGATTTGTGTGACGGCCGCACGGCAGCAGGAAGGGAGAAAGGAACTCTCCCATTGGTGTCTGCTTGAAAACCCAGAATGGCTCTTTTTAGGGTTACCAGTCACACTAGTCTTGTCAGAATCAGGATGCTCATCATTTTTTCGATTGGTTTATTTTCTATCCGTTTCACGCGAATAGATATGAATGTACTGCAAAGGGTCATTCATCCTGTGACCTGGTTTCCAACAAGCTCCCCCAGATGCATCTGCTCTGGCAGATGGTCTTGCCCTGAATGCAACAGAATGCAACGTCAATTATCACAGGTGTCATAATTTAAACAAAAAGCTGTAAAAACACATTCAATAAACCTTGGTGTGTTGTCATAGCAATTAAGACCAACCATGACATGCTATACAAAAATTCATACAGGTGTGAATAAATTAATATTCTATGACAACAATATTGATTGACTTTATTTACTGTGTACATTTATTGTGTACATTTATTTTAAATGTAATTAAAATTTTTCATTCTTTTAATGAACCATACATTTCCACGTTAACATGAAAAATCATAATAGACTTTAATCTTGTATGGTTTAAAAGGGTGTTTTATAATGGAAAAATCCAAATTGTTGCATAATTCTTGACCGGTTTCCTGAATTAAGGGGTTTCCGGATTAAAGAGGTGATTTATATAGTAAAACATTTGGGACTGGATGATTTGTCTGGTTTAAAGGGATTTCTGGATTAAAGGGGTTCTGCTTTAAAGGGGTTTCAGTTACGCATTTTATTGCATGTGTAGATCTAGATTAGCCAAAAACCCGTGCTGTCTGATCGGAATATGCACTGTTTGTTCTTTGTAAGAAATAACCTAATCAATCAAAAAAGTGAACAGTGCAGATCCTTATCATTAGATGACACAAATATACCGGCCTGCTGATCTGGATCTACACTATTCGCACAGGCCATGTATATGGAGGAAAGGGTTAAACTTTCAGGAGAACATCTAACCAGAATCCAGCGAAGAAATGAAGGGGATCCCGCTGACCCACATGACGATTTCTATCTGAAACAGGTCCAGACCAGACAAGATCCTGTAAGTATTAATCAATCAAGTGGGGAATTTAATACATGCAGATTCTTGCATTTTGTTGCAAGCAAATTTTTATTTTACCTTTTTTGACCCCACCAAATTCTGAGCTTAAGGGTCATTTTGATGCAAGGGAACTGACAGGCTGAGTATTCAAAACATGCAAGAACATGTCAGTTAATATTGTGTCTATTGCATTTTAAATATGAAGTAAATATAGGTATGACTTTTGAAGATCAATTAAAATGAAGTTTAAGTAATTTCAGAAGATGTAATTTCAGAATTCAACAACTGACGGGCGGTGATCTGATTATGACTCCTTGAAAATACTTTAATGGTGTCATATGACACCTGGTTTTCATAAGCTAATTAAAATCTCTGGCTCAAGTACTGATGGGCCCAAGATCATAAAACTAAGATAGGAGACCAGTCTCAAAATATCAAGCATCTGATTGGCTGAAATGGCGACCAGTAGCATCTTCTATCTTTTCTTTCAAAATTTTTATTGTCATTCCTAATTGAGCACAGAACTGTATAACAGTCTGCCACTCAAGGCTGACATCTGACACTTTAAAACACAGTTTTTTGGACGACCCTTGCCCGCCAAACATCTTCAGGATTATATGAATGACATCCGATTGTTTTCTATTTCCACCCAAAGCAACGCCAAACTATGATATTGATGTCATGTCAGTATTATGACAGTGCACACAAAATCATGTAGTGAACTATGTTAAAGAATGTTGTTTAAACATCTCTAATTTTGAGCTGCAGTGGTTGGCCTTACAATGGTTTCTATGGAGACCATGTTTGAGCATGAAAATAACATTTTCAAAACAATATATTTACACTTCAACTGCGTCCTCAACGATGAAGTCTTATTCATCTAACGAATCATAATTTCTAATGGTAAACAGTGTGACGTAATAATTTGAAAGGCGTGGCTAAAGTAGAACCGTTCTCAATTTATTGGACGTTGCACAATGATGTGACGTGTGACGTCGCCGAGCACGCACGTTTTGCCACGAGTTGCTGTGAAAAAGCGTGCCGTCATTCACTTTGTCGTCAATGTTGCTGTTCCAACAGCCATTCGAAAAAGCCGTAATATCACAAATTCTTCTAATAATTTCTGTATTAAAGAGAGAATTAATGTGTGTAAATATAAGGATTGAATCGATATTTGATGGTTTTCATTTGGGTATGAAAAACAGTTGGATTGTTTAAAGTACGCGTGAAGCCCTTCGGGCTTCACACACTTTAAACAACCCAACTGTTTTCCATACTCAAATGAAAACCATCAAATATCGATTCAATCCTTAAATCTTTCTAGGTGGTGTACTTAATGTTTTGAAAATATTATTACCACTTTATGTTCAAGTATATTCATTTCATAAGGTTTTACCATGAACTTAATGATCACTCCGCATAGTACAATGTTTCATTCACTTCATAATACAGGTTCGCACGATCAACATCATAGCCCCTTGGAAAAGTTTATGTTTGACTTCAGGGCTGAAGGTTATAAAACTGAGATTGGAAACCAGTCTTAAATCTCAAGCATCTGATTGGCCAGTCGTCATTTTAGCCAATCAGATGCTTGATATTTGAGACTGGTTTCCATTCTCAGTTTTATAACCTTGGGGTCATATGATCATCAGAATGCTAACATCATTTGATTTTGTTATATGAAACAAAACATTTGTTTACTGCTTAGTAAACCTTGAATTAGTATTAATGTATTGTTAATTGTTAATGTCATATGCAGAATGGTGTCATCATATGTCATGCACACAAAATGTTGGTTATACTGGACATTTATTTGAAGCTGGTTCAGACTAGATGGCACCTACAGTTTTTAGCTCACCTGAGCACTTGTGCTCATGGTGAGCTTTTAGGATCGCTCTGTGTCTTCTTGTCTGAAACCACAAGGCCTAGAGCTTAAATATTTGGCATTTAGCATCCTTTAGTGGAACTCTACAAAGATTGTTCAAATTATTTCCCGAGGGTCAAAATTGGCCCCGCCCCAGGGGTCACTTCATTTTACATAGACTTATATAGGAAAAACTTGAAAAATCTTCTTGTCTGAAACCACAAGGCCTAGAGCTTAGATATTTGGCATTTAGCACCCTCTAGTGGAACTCTACAAAGATTGTTCAAATTATTTCCCTGGGGTCAAAATTGGCCCCGCCCCAGGGGTCACTTCATTTTATAAAGACTTATATAGGAAAAACTTGAAAAATCTTCTTGTCTGAAACCACAAGGCCTAGAGCTTAGATATTTGGCATTTAGCATCCTTTTGTGGAACTCTACAAAGATTGTTCAAATTATTTCCCTGGGGTCAAAATTGGCCCCGCCCCAGGGATCACTTCATTTTACATAGACTTATATAGGAAAAACTTTAAAAATCTTCTTGTCTGAAACCACAAGGCCTAGAGTTTAGATATTTGGCATTTAGCACCCTCTAGTGGAACTCTACAAAGATTGTTCAAATTATTTCGCTGGGGTCAAAGTTGGCCCCGTCCCAGGGGGTCACTTCATTTTACATAGACTTATATAGGAAATCTTTAAAAAGCTTCTTCTCACAAATCACAATGCGTACAGCTTAGATATTTTATATAGCATTGTCTAATGGATGTCTACTAAATTTGTTCAAATTATGTCCCCTGGGCCAAAATCTGCCACGCCCTAGGGTTCTCTTGGTTTACATATAGTTATATAGGAAAAACATGAAAAATCATTTTTCTCCAAAACTAATAGGACTAGATCTTAGATATTTAGTGCTGAGTATTGTGTAGAGACCCTTTATCAATTTTGTTCAAAAGTTAGCCCTGGGGTCAAAATTATCCCCGCCCCGCAACCCTTAATGTGTGAAAAAGGCAAACTTTAAAAATCTTTCTACTTGAAACCTCAATGCCTAAAGCTTAGATATTTGGTATATAGCATTGTCTAGTGGATGTCTACCAAGTCTGTTCAAATTATGTCCCCTGGGCCAAAATTGGCCACGCCCCAGGGTTCTCTTAGTTTTCATTGATTTATATTGGAAAACATGAAAAATCATTTTTCTCCGAAACTAATAGGACTAGACCTTAGATATTTGGTGTTGAATATTGTGAAGAGACCCTTTACCAACATTGTTTAAATGTAGGCCCTGGGGTCAAAATTGGCCCCGTCCTGGGGGCCCTTAATATGTAAAAAAGGAATACTTCAAAAATCTTCCTACTGAAACCTCAATGCCTTAAGCTTACATATTTGGTATGTAGCATTGTCTAGCGGATGTCTACCAAGTTTGTTCAAATTATGTCCTCTGGGCCGAAATTGGCGACGCCCCAGGGTTCTCTTAGTTTACATTGATTTATATAGGAAAACATGAAAAATCATTTTTCTCCGAAACTAATAGGACTAGACCTTAGATATTTGGTGTTGAGTATTGTGAAGAGACCCTTTACCAACATTGTTTAAATGTTGGCCCTTTGGTCAATATTGGGCCTGCCCCGGGGGCCCTTAATATGTAAAAAAGGCAATTTTTAAAAAAATCTTCTTACTGGAAACCTCAATGCCTTAAGCTTAGATATTTGGTATGTAGCATTGTCTAGTGGATATCTACCAAGTTTGTTCAAATTATGTCCCCTGGGCCAAAATTGGCCACCCCCAGGGTTCTCTTAGTTTACATTGATTTATATAGGAAAACATAAATAATCATTTTTCTCTGAAACTAATGCAACTAGACCTTAGATATTTCGTGTTGAGTATTGTGAAGAGACCCTTTACCAGCATTATTTAAATGTAGGCCCTGGGGTAAAGCTGAGAGTACTTTTGTACTCAGGTGGGCAATATAGGGCCATGATGGCCCTCTTGTTATAAGTTTGTCCGGAATCTTGTGCAATGCCTGCTGTTTTATTTGGCTTGGTTTTGTATATGTGTGTTGATGTAACTTCATTGTTGACATCAGTTTGAAAAGAGGTACATAACCTGACACAATGCTAAGTGTTTCATTACAATCATATCATTACATAAACCATCCCCGCTCTAGGTGACATAAAAATGTTCCATTGGCTTTATGTGTTAAATGAAACTGTTTAACCCTTCATTCCATTGAAAACAGCTGTTATTCATGGGTGAACAGTGTAGATCCAGATCAGTTAGCACATTCATGCTATCTTATTAGGATCTGCACTGGTCGCTTTTTGATTCATAAGTTATTTCTGGCCGGAAAGTTAACAGTGAAGATCCTGATCAGGATGCACAGATATGCCAGCTGATCTAGATCTACCCTGATTACACATGAAATAAAACATGAAATATGGAGTAAAGGGTTAATTTATCATTTTACATTTGTTTTGTATTCGATGCATTCCACTTTTAAGGCTAGCAAGATGTCCAAGAAAAAAGATAACCAAGATTCTCTCAGAGAAGGTCCTGATCTAACAATGGATGAATCAGGTCTCAATGTTTTACAAGACGAAGATTCCAATGACGTTCCAGACTCCATGCAGAACGACGCTGCCAAATCTCGTCGAGCAGAAGGAGAGGAGGACCTGGAGGAAGAAACAGCGTTACAGGAAGTTGTTCCGCCTTTAATGGGAATTGATGAAGCGATACTGTACAGTATCGATAAATGTGGTAAGAAAATTCAGGACTCATTGGATCTATCAATGGTAAATGTTGACAATCCAGAATTGTACAGTGATGTCGTTAGAAACTAAGAATTATCTATTTAATTGTTTTTTCCTCTTTGAAATAATAGAGCTGCTAGCAACATATTGCAGGATTTTTAAGGGGCAGGGGGTGGAGCTCGGTCGTGCATAGCCATGAGTGATATATATATATATCCAGGGATTCTAAAATTTCAAAATCCCAATCGGACATTGGCGCCAAAATTGACATTTCGCCGACTTCCGGTTCGCACGAACTGCGACTTCCGGTCCCCGGTTCAGCGTATTTCACTCTCCCGACCCCCACTCCATTTCTCTTTTCCGGCATATTTTCTCGTCGGCGATATCCTTCAACCTCTCAAAAGATTAATGGTTTTCGAGCTGTAGACCGAAATATTCTTTGATCTTTATAAGAGCGGCACGCGACGTTTGAAGTTTACGGCGATCGGCGTCTTTGTTGTAATACACAAGCATTCCATGCATTTAAAACGTGACGTAATGGTTCAAAACAGGTATCTTCAGCAGTGTTCATAGCGATTGTGAAGTGGATTATTTAGTTATTAAAAATGTTTTCTCTCTCGGAATTTCGGGAGGCAAGTATTCGCTTTACGTTAATATACATCGATCACACCATGTTTTGTAACACTATATTATAGTTGTTTGAAATATTATTCTTTTCTTTACCGGATTTAGTAATTTTTGAATCTACGAACTTACAAGAGTCAGCGTATGCAACATTACTCGGAAATAAATGTTGATTACGTAGATTTTTGTAAATTTGAAATTTATTTGAATCGTTATATGCGTAAGTAACCAAGCCGGTCACTCGAATCAGGCCTGGATCCAGACTGGTACATGCTGGGGGGGCTGATGATCGGGTAAGTGCGGGAGGGGTGTCCCCTCCCGCATTCGATTTTTTTTATGCGGTGTGCTAAAATGGTGCAATTTTAAGTATACCTAAACTATATCTGTACTTATTCATTGTGCAAAAAATTGACAGTTATCTCGAACTGAGGATGAACATAAATTATCCAACTTTTATTGTTTACTAAATCCAAATGAATGAACTGTACTCTGAGAACTCTTCATTTTCAGAATATTCCCATTATCTGGTCAAAAATACATTTCACTCTTAAAATTGTGGGCAGATATTGAGTTAAACAGTCTTACATATTTGTAGGTTCGCAGAAAAACAAAAGAAAATGAAAGAATCTCTTCGATTCCCTCAAAAACTGCTAATTGCTCCTAGTGTTTGTAACGCTTTTCCAATCTTTTACTGCACTCAGAACGCTATTGTTCCACCTGTTTTGATTGGGCAATGGCTGAGCGAGCAACCAATGAAAAACTGTATTTAAATCACACATGTTTACACCACTGTTAATTGTCGCTTGCGGTTAATATGCCCCTGAGCTACATGTACCCATGGTAATTAATTGCTGGCCAGCTGGCCAGTGAAATGTTTCAATACACAACACTTGATCAGGCAGATTTTAAAGGCAACTTAAAAAAAGCGGCCGGGCTGGGAGGGGGGCGGGGGGGGCTGCAGCCCCTCAGCCATAGGGCTGCGTCCGGACCTGCGAATTTTTTCACATTTAAGTATATATTTATTTGAGCCATTTCAAATTTGTTGTGAAATGCTAACAGTTGAAGTAAAATTCTCATGATATAAGTTTTCTTTAAATTTAATAAACAGCAATTTTCGGTCGTCGGTCTTTTAGAATTACGCACATATCGGACTAACATGTCTGTCAATAAAATGCAAAGTGTTTTATACAACCATGTGTAAATTTTGCTATCTTAAATTCTGATGTCAGACAGCCTTTGACTGGCGCAGTCCATTTTTTGGAAATTAAATAACCCGCCCGTTGTTAAAATGAGATCGACCACATCCCGTTTCATCTATGCCGCAGGCTATTCACGGAACGTGTAGTCGTGGTAGTCATGGTAGCAGACTTGTGAAGTCGCTAATTGACATGTTAATAGCTGATTAAGCTGTGAGAAAATGTACATGTAGGTAATTTTGTAACAGTTTGTAGGCCAATATTCATTACCGATTTTTTTAACCAATTTTGAAATTTCAATCTGACATTCTTCCCGAAAATCGGTCAATGACCGGCCTGCCGACGATTTTAGAATCCCTGATATATATCTATGCATCAGAATGATGTCCTGTTATTAATTCTACCTTGTATCACCAGGAATTTTTATTGTTCCTCTTCTAAAACAAATATTCTTAAGAGCTTTAAAAATAAAGGTACTATGATGCCAAGTATGTTCGGAAAGTGGTTTATGATGTCAAAAATGATAAGTGAAATCCTAAATAAATCATTCAGGAAAACAATAAAATAACTTTTGAACCCTTTCCTCCATTGCAAGTGCAAACAGTGTAGATCCAGATCACCTGGCACTTCTTATCAAGGGCAAACAGTTCAGAATCAGATTAGCTGGCTCATTGGTATCATCTGATCAGGATCGACAGTTTCCTTTTTGATTTGTTAGGTCATTTATAACCAAAATGTTACCAGTGCTGATTCTGATCAGATTGCACTAATGTGCCGGCTAATCTGGATCTAAACTGGTTGCACATGCATAAAAATGCCTATATATGGAGGAAAGGGTTAAAAGAAAACTACTTCATATTAAGTCCATATAACTAAATGACTTAAATGCATATCATTCATAGAATCGGATGAAGTAAAGAAGAAGATGTATAGTTGTATAGTGGTGGTGGGTGGGGGATTAAACTTTGAGAGCACGCAGCCCTGGTTACAATACTGTGTATGGAAAAGTATGCCAGGTTACATCAGACCACTCCTGGAGACCATGGATGTGATTACTCGGCCAAAGGTATGTACTGTTTAGCTTCATTACATGTAGTATGTAATAACCCTTTACTCCAAATAAATGCATTTTATCGCATGTGCGAACAATGTTAATCCAGATCAGCTGGCTCATTTGTGCAATCTGATCAGGATCTGCACTGTTTGCTTTTTGGTCAGAAATAACCTATTAAATCAAAAAGCGAACAGTGTAGATCCTGATTAGATGATACCAATGTGCCTGATGATCTGGATCTAAACTGATTGCCCTTGTCATAAAGACGTATATATATATATTGGAAAGGGTTAATTGTGAATATTTAACATATTCCAGCAGAAAAAGACTTTGGGATGGATGGATAAGGGTGGGCCATGTCACAGGATGATATTAAATTAAACTGTTAATGATGTTGAATAAAAGAAGTGTTCAGAAGGTGGTTTTACAGTAAATATATATGTTTTTTTGAAAAAAGGGTACTTTTTGTTCAAGGCGCAGGTTGTCCACCGTTATGTTTTTGCACTTTAGCATGAAACTTAATTTTGCCTACAACTTTGAAAGCCCGTGTCCTATTCACTGAATACTTCAAATATATCATCAGTGTTAACTATTTTTATGCCCCCGCCATGTAATGGCGGAAGGGCATATAGTGTTCACCCTGGCTGTGTGTGGGTGGGTGTGTGTGTCAGTGTGTCAGTGTGTATGTTCGAAAATCGTGTCCGCTCTGTAACTTTGTTATTTCTTATTGGATTTTAAAATAACTTGGTATGAATGTTCACCATATCAAGACGGTGTGTCACGTACAATACCCATGCCTGTAGGTCCAAGGTCAAGGTCACTGTTACTAAAAATAGAATTTTCTTGTCCGGGCTATAACTTCCTTATGAATGGAGGGATTTCAAAATAACTTGGCACAAATGTTCACCATGACAAGGCGGTGTGTCGCGTACAAACCCATGCCAGTAGGTCCAAGGTCAAGGTCACTGTTACTAAAAATAGAATTTTGTTGGAAAAATCGTGTCCGCTCTGTAACTTTGTTATTTCTTATTGGATTTTAAAATAACTTGGTATGAATGTTCACCATATCAAGACGGTGTGTCGCGTACAATACCCATGCCTGTAGGTCCAAGGTCAAGGTCACTGTTACTAAAAATAGAATTTTCTTGTCCGGGCTGTAACTTCCTTATGAATGGAGGGATTTCAAAATAACTTGGCACAAATGTTCACCATGACAAGGCGGTGTGTCGCGTACAACACCCATGCCTGTAGGTCCAAGGTCAAGGTCACTGTTAATAAAAATAGAATTTTGTTGGAAAAATCGTGTCCGCTCTGTAACTTTGTTATTTCTTATTGGATTTTAAAATAACTTGGTATGAATGTTCACCATATCAAGACGGTGTGTCGCGTACAATACCCATGCCTGTAGGTCCAAGGTCAAGGTCACTGTTACTAAAAATAGAATTTTCTTGTCCGGGCTGTAACTTCCTTATGAATGGAGGGATTTCAAAATAACTTGGCACAAATGTTCACCATGACAAGGCGGTGTGTCGCGTACAACACCCATGCCTTAAGGTCCAAGGTCAAGGTCACTGTTACTAAAAATAGAATTTTGTTGGAAAAATCGTGTCCGCTCTGTAACTTTGTTATTTCTTATTGGATTTTAAAATAACTTGGTATGAATGTGCACCATATCAAGACGGTGTGTCACGTAAAATACCCATGCCTGTAGGTCCAAGGTCAAGGTCACTGTTACTAAAAATAGAATTTTCTTGTCCGGGCTGTAACTTCCTTATGAATGGAGGGATTTCAAAATAACTTGGCACAAATGTTCACCATGACAAGGCGGTGTGTCGCGTACAACACCCATGCCTTAAGGTCCAAGGTCAAGGTCACTGTTACTAAAAATAGAATTTTGTTGGAAAAATCTTGTCTGCTCTGTTACTTTGTTATTTCTTATTGGATTTTAAAATAACTTGGTATAAATGTTCATTATATCAAGACAATGTGTTGTGTACAATACCCATGCCTGTAGGTCCAAGGTCAAGGTCACTGTTACAAAAAATAGAAATTTCTTGTACTGGCTATAACTTCGTTATTAACAAAGTGATTTCAAAATAATTTGGCACAAATGTTCACTATGACAAGGCGTTGTGTCGTGTACGATTCCCGTGCCTGTAGGTCCAAGGTCAAGGTCACTATTACTAAAACCAGAATTTTCTTGTCTGGGCTGTGAGTTTGTTATTACTGATTGGATTTTCAAATAACTTTGCATAAATGTTCACCATGACAAACATGCATAGCGGGGGCATCCGTGTCCTATGGACACATTTCTAGTTTTAGTTATGCCTCTTACAAATTCAATTTTAGGCAACACATGTTCCCTGGAACACTAAATTCAAGTTTTTAATTGGGGTCGAAGTTTGAGGGGGTATATAGGAGTGAGCTTGTCGGTCGGTCGGTCGGTCTGTCGGTCGGTCTGTCGGTCTGTCGGTCGGTCGGATTCTTCGTTTCCAGATGATAACTCATGAAAGGCTTGACAGAATTAAATAATTTTTGGTACACAGGTATATCGTCATAAGATACAGGTCAAGTTCGATTTTGGGGCTGGTGGGATCAGTGTCAAGGTCACTGTTACTAAAAATAGAAAAATGGTTTCCGGATGATAACTCATGAAACACTTCACAGATTTAATCCTTGTTTGGTAAATAGATGTAACATCACAAGATACAGGTCAAGTTCGACTTTGGGGCTGGTGGGGTCAATGTCAAGGTCAGTATTACTAAAAATAGAAAAAGGGTTTACAGATGATAACTCATGAAACACTTCACAGATTTAATCCTTGTTTGGTAAATAGATGTAACATCACAAGATACAGGTCAAGTTCGACTTTGGGGCTGGTGGGGTCAATGTCAAGGTCAGTATTACTAAAAATAGAAAAAGGGTTTCCAGATAATAACTCATGAAAAACTTCACAGATTAAATCCTTTTTTGGTACATATATGTAATATCAGAAGATACAGGTCGAGTTCGACTTTGGGGCCTGAGGGGTCAGTGTCAAGGTCACTGTAACTTAAAAAAGAAAAATTGTTTCTGGACTATAACTCATGAAATACTTCATAGATTTAGTTATTTTTTGGGACACAGATGTAACATAACAAGATAAAGATTAGGTTTGACTTTGGGGCCTGTGGGTTCAAGGTCAAGGTCACTGTTATTTAAACTTCAAAACTTCGTTTCCACTCTGTAACTATAGCTTGGAATGAGATTCTTAAATGAAATTTGGTGTATTGATGGTTTTTGTGAAGATGACTTTTGGGATTCAAGGCCTGTGGGGTCAAGGTCACTGTTACTAAAAATAGAAAATAAACTGTTTGCTCAATAACTTTGGTTCAGAATGAGATATTGTGATGAAAATTGCTATATAGGTAGTGTCTGTGAAGACGAAACTTGGTATTGAAATTGGGCCTGATGGGGTCAAGGTCACTGTTACTAAAAATAGAAAAAATGGTTTCTGGATGATTTCTCATAAACAATGTTTGGCACACAGTTCTTAGATAAAAGTTAGATAAAGGCCACTGTTACTAACATATTTAAACCATTTCTGCTCAATAAATTTAGAAGGAATGAGATATTGTGATGAAACTTGCTGAATATGTGGCTACTGTGAAGACGACACTTTGGATTGAAAGTGGGGCACATTATGCCATTGATTCGAAGCATTCCCAGTTCAATTATCAAGCATACATGTGGGGGTATTTAATCACTTTCAGTGATAATTCTAGTTTGTTTAGTTTAATCTCAAGTTTATTGTATGGTTGGACAAAGGTTAAAAATCTATTAGTATATTTTGTGTTTAAAATGATTTTTTTATGCACCCACAAAGTGGAGGCATCTAGAGTTGAACTCGTCCGTCCGTATGTACGTACATACATACGTATGTACGTACGTACGTCCCCAAATCTTGTGGCATCAACTCCTCCTAAACTATAAGGCAGATTTCTTTCAAACTTGAACAGATGATTAAGCAGGATGAGTAGATGATCTTAAAGAAAGGATTTTTTCCTGCCACTATTTTCACCAGAGTTATGGCCCTTTGTTAATTTCACTATTTAAATCTTGTGGCATCAACTCCTTCTAAACTATAAGGCCGATTTCTTTCAAACTTGCACAGATGATCAAGCAGGATGAGTAGATGATCGTCAAGAAAGGATTTTTTCCTGCGACCATTTTCACCAGAGTTATGGCCCTTTGTTAATTTCACTTTTTTAAATCTTGTGGCATCAACTCCTCCTAAACTATGAGGCTGATTTTTATGTCTCCCCCCTCTGGGGGAGACATATTGTTTTTGCCCTGTCCGTCTGTCCATCTGTCACACTTCGTTTCCGCTCAATAACTCGAGTACCCTTTGACCCAGAGCCTTCAAACTTCATAGGGTGATAGCCCTTATTGAGTAGAAGAACCGTATTGATTTTGGGGTCAGTAGGTCAAAGGTCAATGACACAGTGACCCGAAGAGTGAAAACCGTTTCCGCTCAATAACTCGAGTACCCTTTGACCCAGAGCCTTCAAACTTCATAGGATGATAGCCCTTATTGAGTAGAAGAACCCTATTGATTTTGGGGTCAGTAGGTCAAAGGTCAAGGTCACAGTGACCCGAAGAGTGAAAACCGTTTCCGCTCAATAACTCGAGTACCCTTTGACCCAGAGCCTCAAAACTTCATGGGGTGATAGCCCTTATTGAGTAGAAGAACCCTATTGATTTTGGGGTCAGTAGGTCAAAGGTCAAGGTCACAGTGACCCGAAGAGTGAAAACCGTTTCCGCTCAATAACTCGAGTACCCTTTGACCCAGAGCCTTCAAACTTCATAGGGTGATAGCCCTTATTGAGTAGAAGAACCGTATTGATTTTGGGGTCAGTAGGTCAAAGGTCAAGGTCACAGTGACCCGAAGAGTGAAAACCATTTCTGCTCAATAACTTAAGTACCTTTTGACCCAGAGCCTTCAAACTTCATAGGATGACAGCCCTTATTGAGTAGAAGAACCCTATTAATTTTGGGGTCAGTAGGTCAAAGGTCAAGGTCACAGTGACCCGAAGAGTGAAAACCGTTTCCGCTCAATAATTTCAATACCCTTTGACCCAGAGCCTTCAAACTTCATAGGGTGATAGCCCTTATTGAGTAGAAGAACCCTACTGATTTTGGGGTCAGTAGGTCAAAGGTCAAGGTCACAGGGGCCCGAAGAGTGAAAACCGTTTCCGCTCAATAATTTGAGTACTGTTTGACCCAGGCCTTCAAACTTCATAGGATGACAGCCCTTATTGAGTAGAAGAACCCTATTGATTTTGATGTCAGTAGGTCAAAGGTCAAGGTCACAGGGGCCAGAAGAGTGAAAACTGTTTCTGCTCCATAACTTGAGTACCCTTTGACCCAGGGACTTCAAACTTCATAGGTTGATAGCCATTATAGAGTAAAAGAACCCTATTGATTTCGGGGTCAGTAGGTCAAACTTAAAGGTCAAGGTCACAGGGGCCTGAAGAGTGAAAACCGTTTCCGCTATATTACTGGAGTACTGTTTGACCCTCAGCCTTCAAAATTCATAGGGTGATAGCCCTTTTTGATTAGAAGAACCCTATTGATTTTGGGGTCAGTAGGTCAAAGGTCAAGGTCACAGGGGCCTGAAGAGTGAAAACTGTTTCCACTCAATAATAGGAGTTCTATTTTACCCAGACCATTCAAACTTCATATGATGGATGTCCTCATTGAGTAGAGGACTCCTATTGATTTTGGGGTCAGTAGGTCAAAGGTCAAGGTCACAGGGGCCCAGAAGAGTAAAAACCGTATCCAGTCAATTACTGGAGTACCGCTTGACCCAGAGCATTTAAACTAAATAGGGTAATAGCCCTTATTGAGTAGAAAAACCCTATTGATTATGGGATCAGTAGGTCAAAGGTCAAGGTCACAGGGGTCTGGGCACAGGGGGAGGGGGGGGTTGGGCGGCGCAGGGGGGAGACATGCGTTTTTCACAAAAAACATCTAGTTTTTCAAACTTGCACAAATGATCAAGCAGGATGTGTAGATGATCGTAAAGAAAGGATTTTTTATGCCCCCGAAGGGAGGCATATAGTAATCGGACCGTCCGTCCTTCCGTCCGTCCGTCCGTCCGTCCGAAATAATCTTGTCCTCGCTTCTCCTCTGAAACCGCTTGAGAGATTTCTTTGAAACTTCACAGGAATGTTTGTCACCAAGCCTAGTTGTGCATTTCGTCAGGAATTTCTGCTCGGATTATTTTTGGCTGAGTTATGGCCCTTTGAAGCAAAATCTTGTCCTCGCTTCTTCTCCCAAACCGCTTGAGGGATTTCATTGAAACTTCACAGGAGTGTTTGTCACCAAGCATAGATGTGCATATCCGAAGGAATTTCTGATCGGATTATTTTTGGCCGAGTTATGGACCTTTTTACCTAACCCTAACCCTAAACCCTAACCCTAACCCTAAACCCTAACCCTAACCCTAACATAAACTGAAACCACTTGAGGGATTTCATTGAAACTTCATAAAAGTGTTTGTCACCAAGACTTGTTATGCATGCCCAAAGGAATTTCTGATCCGATTATTTTTGGCTGAGTTATGGGCCTTTTTACCTAACCCTAACCCTAAACCCTAACCCTAAGGTAAATTTTGTTAACGCAATAGAGGTTACATTTTTTGTCCGATTGTCATGAAATTTGGTCAGGATGTTTGTCCCAATGATTTCTCGGATGAGTTTCAATATGGGTCATCAGGGTCCAAAAACTAGGTCACTGTTACTAAAAATAGAATTTTCTTGTTATCACTCTAGCGGTCACATTTTTGCTCCGATTGTCATGAAACTTGGTTAGGATGTTTGTCCCAACGAATTCTCGGATGAGTTTAAATGAGGGTCATCCTGGTCCAAAAACTAGGTCACTGTTACTGTAAATAGAATTTTCTTGTTAAAACTCTAGTGGTCACATTTTTGCTCCAATTATCATGAAACTTGGTCAGAATATTTGTCCCATTTATTTCTAGGCCGAGTTTGAATATTGGTCACCTGATCCCAAAAACTAGGTCACTGTTACTATAAATAGAACTTTCTTGTTAACTCTCTAGCAGTCACATTTTTGCTCCAATTATTATGAAACTTGGTCAGGATATTTGTCCCATTTATTTCTAGGTCGAGTTTGAATATGGGTCACCTTGGTCCAAAAACTAGGTCACTGTTACTATAAATAGATATTTCTTGTTAACACTCTAGCAGTCATATTTTTGTTCCAATTATCATGAATCTTGGTCAGGATGTTTGTCCCAATGATTTCTAGGACGAGTTTGAATATGGATCATCTGGGTCCAAAAACTAGGTCACTGTAACTAAAAATAGAAATTTCTTGTTAACACTCTAGAGGTCACATTTTTGTTCTGATTGTCATGACACTTGGTCAGGATGTTTGTCCCAATGATTTCTCGGACGAGTTTGAATAAGTGTCATCTGGGTCCAAAAACTAGGTCACTGTTACTTAAAATAGAATTTTCTTGTTAACACTCTAGAGGTCACATTTTTGCTCCAATTGTCATGAAACTTCGTCAGGATGTTTGTCCTAATGATTTCTCAGACAAGTTCGAGTATGGGTCATCTGGGTCCAAAAACTAGGTCACTCTTACTTAAAATAGATTTTTCTTGTTTACACTATAGTGGTCACAATTTTACTCTCAGATTGTAAAGAAACTTGGTCAGGACATATGTCCCAGTTATTAATTGGACGAGTTTGAATATGGGTCACCTGGGGTCAAAAACTAGGTCACTGTTACTATAAATAGAACAATCTTGTCCATGCTGTAAATTTGATATTTCTCATTGGATTTTAAAATAACTTGGCTCAAATGTTTACCATGACAAGGTGTACATTCGCGTACAATACCCATGCCTGTTGGTCCAAGGTCAAGGTCACTGTTACTAAAAAATAACATTTTCTTGTCTTACCTGTTATTCCTTATGAATGAAGTGATTTCAAAATAACTTTACAAAAATATTCACCATGACAAAGGGATGTGTTGCTTACAATACCCATGCCGGTAGGTCAAAGGTCAAGGTCACTGTTACGAAAAATAGCATTTTCTTTTCCAAGCTGTAGATTTGTTGTTTCTTATTGGATTTTAAAATAACTTGATGTAAATGTTAACCATATCGAGACGTTGGGTCTAGTACAATACAACTTTGTTGCACTCAGGTGAGTGATAAAGGGCCATCATGGCCCTCTAGTTCATATTAATATTTAACTTTATTTAACTATATATTTACTACAAACTTGAAACATAATTATGATCCTTTCATCTTTCACATTATATGCATGCAGTATGCTTTGTCTTCCACAAGCGCCTCGCCTGGCTAGCTCAGTTGGTAGAGCATCGGACTGTCAATCCAGGGATCGTGAGTTCGATCCCCAGCCGAGGCGGGAAAAAATTTCTCCGTAACAATTGAACTCGGACATTGCGTCTGAGAGTCATTTGTCCCTCACCTCTGATTCAAGTGAGGAAGCAGTCAGTCGCTTGCGGAGAAATTGGTTAGTACTGGTTGGAAACCCAGGAACACCGGTTAGGTGGACTGACCGCCGGCATATAACCTAGAAAGCTGTTGAAACCAGGCGTTAAACCCGAAACAATCAAACAAATCTTCCACAAGCATATTTTTCATTACATATGTTTATTTATTACATATGTATACCTATTCGATTTTAAGCTGCATTTCGGGGGCATATGTCAATTCCAGTGACAGCTCTTGTTTCCTCCTGCGACCATTTTTACCAGAGTTATGGCCCTTTATTTTTCATCTATGTTAATGATATGTCTGCTGTGGTGAAAAACAAGTTATTACTTTATGCCGATGACTCAGCTATACTAGTGTCAGGTAAAAACAAAGACCAAATTACAGCTGCTCTGTCCAAAGACCTTGAATTTGTTAGTCATTGGTTAGTAGATAACAAATTATCTCTACATCTTGGTAAAACTGAGTCCATTTTGTTTGGCTCTAAACCTAAATTGAAAACAGGCTCAGATTTTGACATTTCTTGTAATTGAACAAAAATAAAATCCACTAACTCTGTGAAATATTTATGTGCAACACTTGATCAACATCTTTCTTGTGAATCCATGGCAAATGAAATAACTAAAAAGGCTAGTTCAAGATTGAAATTTTTATATAGGAAAAAATCTTTCTTAACATTGCATACTAGAAAACTCCTTGTTTCTTGTCTAATACAGTGTCATTTTGACTATGCTTGTTGTTTCTGGTTCCATAGTATCACAAAAAAGTGTAAAGATAGACTACAAATAATGCAAAATAAATGCATTCGGTTTGTTTTAAATTTGGACCCTAGAACTCATTTAGATGTGACCCATTTTAATCGTCTTAACTGGTTACCTGTTCAGAAAAGAGTTGATACTATTACGCTTAGTCACGTTTTTAAAGTCAAACATAATATTGCTCCTGAATACTTAAAGGAACATTTTATTCCAGCTGATTCTGTCCATTCATACAGTACACGATTTAGAGAAACTGGCTGTTACAGTATTCCCAAAGTTAAAGGATTTGGCATGAAATCGTTTTCATATAATGGATGCAAACTCTGGAACACTCTACCTACTTCTGTCAAAAATATCAACAAACTTGCAGATTTTAAATAAGCTGTTAGGAAACACATGTATACAGAGTTTTAATTTAATGTATTTTATGTACTACATATTCTTTTATATTAGAGCCATGTGATATATACACTGTGATAAAAATAACAAATTGTATATTGCTAGAACTTTCTGCAAACTTTTTTACTTAAATATTTACCATGCTCAATTTACTCCTGCTTTCATAAATCAGTGTTACATCCTCACTATGCCTGCTAACTTTATCATTATATTTGAGGACCACAATGGAAATAAGGGATATATTTTTTCCCTTTTTTGTGTCATCCTCGGTATTAATGTATTTAACATGGCAACAATATGTGATATTTATATACATACATGTATTTTATAATAACTGATCTCATTTAAAGTCATTTTATTGTGAATCTTATCCATGTCAAAAAGTCTTAATCAAATTATGTATTTACTGTATTGTTAACTAATTTATATTTGTTATTTAAACCATGTTGATATGCATTTTATCCATCCGTCCGTCCGTCCGTCCGGATGTCCGTCCGTCCGTCCGTCCGTCCGTCCGGATGTCCGTCCGTCCATCCATCCATCCATCCATCCATCCATCCATCCATCCATCCATCCATCCATCCATCCATCCATCCATCCATCCATCCATCCATCCATCCATCCATCCATCCATCCATCCATCTATCTTTCTTTGTTATAAAAAATAATGTTGCAGCAGTGGGGGCATCTGTGTCCGAGGACACATTCTAGTTTTCTCTATAATTTCCATGAATAGGATAAAAAAACAACTAAAGTGACATGAAAATTTGAAATTTTTAAAGTTAAAAGTTGTTTATTAATATGGAACTGAAGACCAGTCTCAGATCCTAAGCATCTGATCAGGTGAAATCAAGGATTATCTCCATTTCAGCCAATCAGATACTTGAGGTTTGAGACTGGTCTGCAGTTTCAGTTTGATGATCATGTGTCTTTCAAGAACCAACAATATCAAAGTTTTTAACCTTAACTTCTAGGCATGTGAATATTGTTTGTCAAAAACTTTGAATTGATTTTATTCCTAAAATTGTATTATGAAACTCTTTATTTTCATTTTATAGGAGATGGATCCGCAGATAGTGAGCTGGAAAGGTGCAGCTATATTAGCGTGTTTAGACACTACCCAGGAGCTTTGGATTAAGCAAAAAGAATGGCAGCAGTTTGATGTGAGGATGCTACGGGAACGAGCACCCTTTGTTTGGTGAAAATACAGAAATTTATGTGATCGATGAACTTCTGGAAAATTATTGTTACCAATCTGCGCATTCATTACTTCACACAATACAATATATTCTTATGAATTGATATTGGTTTGTGAATGTTTGCCAATTGGAAGATTTGTTTATGCATGAAACATTATGCATAGTTATTACTAGACAACGATAATTTGGCAAAGTTTACATTGGCGTGTTTACATTGATGTTACATGTAAACAATGAAATAATATTTTGTTTAAGACAAAGCGTAAAGCTTCCAATACTTGTCCCATTAGCCTAGTGGTCTAAGACACAGTCATTTGAACACTTTAAATGCAATGGTAGTAACGCTGTTATAGGTTGTAGGTTGGAAACATGTTTTTTGTTTACATTGTTAAAATATTTTTTACGCATTTATTTTTTCCGCGATAAAATTAACTGAAGCAAAATACATATAATAATTTGAACTGATTCTTAGACTCATTTGAACCAGTCTCAAATCTCAAGCATCTGATTGACTGAAATAGCAATCTGTCGCCATTTCAGACAATCAGATGCTTGAGATTTGAGACTGGTCTCCTGATCTTGGGCATAGTTGGCCAACAATCAAGCAGAGCACTGTTCATTTTGTCGGTAGCTTTTCTTTTTTACACGCCTTCACATATTCTTAACTCTGTACGGGAACGAGCACCCTTTGTTTGGTGAAAATACGGGAATTTTATGTGATTGATGAACTTCTGGAAAATTATTATGCCCCCCTTCGAAGAAGCGGGGGTATATTGCTTTGCACATGTCGGTCGGTCGGTATGTCGGTCGGTATGTCGGTCGGTCGATCCGTAGACCACATCTTGTCCGATCAATAACTAGACAACGCTTTGTGATACTGTCCTTATATTTGGTGTGGAGGTTGGTCATGACCAGTAGAAGACCCCTATTGATTTTGGGGTCAGTAGGTCAAAGGTCAAGGTCACAGTGGCCTTGACCACAAAAACCTTGTCCGATCAATAACTAGACAACGCTTTGTGATACAGTCCTCATATTTGGTGTGGAGGTTGGTCATGACCAGTAGAAGACCCCTATTGATTTTGGGGTCAGTAGGTCAAAGGTCAAGGTCACAGTGGCCTTGACCACAAAAACCTTCTCCGATCAATAACTAGACAACGCTTTGTGATACAGTCCTCATATTTGGTGTGGAGGTTGGTCATGACCAGTAGAAGACCCCTATTGATTTTGGGGTCAGTAGGTCAAAGGTCAAGGTCACAGTGGCCTTGACCACAAAAACCTTGTCCGATCAATAACTAGACAACGCTTTGTGATACAGTCCTCATATTTGGTGTGGAGGTTGGTCATGACCAGTAGAAGACCCCTATTGGTTTTGGGGTCAGTAGGTCAAAGGTCAAGGTCACGGTGGCCTTGACAACAAAAAACCTTGTTCGATCAATAACTAGTCAACGTTTTTATGTTTATTTGTATAATAAAATAAAATACTTCTCAGTGTAAAGTTGTGATTATTTTTCCCCATGACAATTTCAAGTAAAGATATATATTAATGATCCATAACATTAATTTTAAACTATTTCAATATATGCCGTGTCATAAATAGGCACTGATTATAACTCACTTGTGTTTATTAAATGCTTTGGTTTCGTATGGATGGTCACTAAAGCCTGCACATTACCGGAATTGACATAACACTAGAGCTACTATATCTCCGCCAATAGCGAATATTTGATTTAAATTACAATAAAATCCTTTGTGTTAGACTAGGTTAATCTACACGCGCTTATGTTTGTCGAGGTAAATGTAATCCTCTCATTGGATGACCTGGTTATTGATATATAGGAGTTCCACCGTCTTGTAAATTGCTTTCATGACTGGTACCCTTCATTGCTAATTGTTACCAATCTGCGCATTCATTACTTCACACAATACAATATATTCTTATGAATTGATATTGGTTTGTGAATTTTTGCCAATTAGAAGATTTGTTAATGCATGAAACATTATGCATAGTAAACTAGTCCAAATTAATATAAACTGTTGGCAACATTGGTTACTGGAGTGGAAATTGGAATTGGACAAGTTTCATATTAAGATTTTTTTTTGTTAAGTGAATTGATGGTACGATGTATTAAAATGACAAAATACTGGTTTACTGGATATATAGCTGTAAATCTGAGATAAGATTATTTTTTTCTAAAACTTAAATATCCAGCCACTCCTGATTCTGTACTGACGCCCAGGGACTGCGGCAGCGCTTCCTATAAGCAGGTTCAACAATTTTGACGATGTATCTTCGCTTGGCAGGGGGGTGGGTGGCTGTTCAAGTGCTAGTGGCCCGTATCTATTGCAAAAAGGGCAACTTTCTGTGGTATTTTACGCGTAATTCAAGCTTTTGGAAATACTTTTCGACATGTTTTGTTAGATCTTACCCTTTTGCGCTGAATCAGAAAGCTGTTCTGTTGGAACTCTTAGTATTGTAAGTAAAACAGCCTCACACACGGGAGTATGGTTCAGAGAGGTGCATTATCAGCCTATGTCACATATGTTATTTATTGGACGTCAAATATTACACAGATGTCCAACCCACCAACCTAGTTAATATGAAAATTAGGTACGTAAAGACGCCCATTTCGTGTCTGTCAATACTGTACCTCGTTCAACTCTGTTGAACATATACAGCTTAACACCTGCCTTTTAATTATCTACCTCGCTCTCATAATAACGGGTTGGCGGAGACGCGGTGGGCGGAGAAAGAATTGTGACATTTTAGTTTGGTTTAAACTTCTGGTTTGTTTGATATTGTTCACCATGTCTAACAAACATAGAACAAACGACTCCTTTAAAGGTTATTCGTTTTCAGCGGTGAGATGTATACATATTAGGAGTTGCCACACTCCCTACACGCCAAAATGCAGAGAGCAGAAGAGAGCACGGGTTTATAAAACAATTCACGAAGATGAGAACATTAGGGTTTACCGCTTGGAACACTCAGTGGAAGAAACAATGTGCCTCTGTGAATTTAAACCAGGTTCTAGGGTGCAGAAAACGAAAACAAAAATAACTTTTTGGTAAATGCTTTGTTTAATGTTCTGGTCTTTATAGTTCAACGGTTGTCTTCAAAAACTTTTCTTTCCCAGTTTTTTGGTGGGGTTTTCAACGTGCTTTTTAAGAAGATCGTTTCAATTGTTTAGACACCACAGCTTCAACGAATCTGATAACATCCTGCTGAGTTTTGCCTAGAACAGTGGCAAATCACCACTACTACGCCTCAAGGAAGTTAATTGTTCGAGGATCGTCCTGTTGCACACGGTTAGACCTCCGGGCCGTGTAGAAACATAGGTTCAATTCATACATTAAAGTAACTTAACAAATGAAAAACAACGTCAAAACTAAATAATTATCGATAATTATATGTTTCAAAAGATATAAAAGTCGATCGGGAAGACGAAACCTTCATTTATATTCAAAACCAATTAGTTTGTTGCTGTTTTTGTTTATTTGTATCACTATGATATATGGAGAAGTATTTTTTTAGAAACACGTACACGAAGTGCACATTCTGTCTTGAGTGTACATTTGGCACACTACATTTCTCCAGACTGGATTATAAAGTGAAAGAAAAACACATTCAACCAAGGAATAAGCCTGCTTGAACTAAGAACAAGAGTTACGGCCCTGTTAAAAGTAAGAACATCGGCACTAGGGGTAGCATCCCGACGTGCAGCCTTCGTGAGAAGACACCCACAGACAAGCTACGGACTCCAATAATGAAAGACACCCCCAGAGTCTTCCGAGAGGGGGGGAGGATGAAAGACTCACATGGACGGATTTTATGGAATCGACACGGCCTGCCCAATCGACTACGAACTCAGCACCAGGGACAGTAACTTGCCCTTGTGGCAAAGTCTGCAAAAACCAACGAGGGTTACGCATTCACCAGGGGAAGGCTGGTTGCCAGCGCGTGAGGCCACTTGAGCAGCGCATAGCCAGTATGGCTAGTGAGACGCGGAGTACTTCAGTCAGGAGACTACCCACAGTACTGATGAACTCTCCGCTCAAGAGACAGGGTACGATGCCACCCAGGATCCAGTGATGGATGAAGACGACCCCCTCCTAGAGTTACTGAAATACTCACAGGACACTAGCAGCCAACCACAGGAGCAAGAGGCCATCCCTGACAGACCATGCCTACTGCCTACCACAAGAACACCTAAGATCAAGTGGCCCAAGGCATCCGAAAAGGCACCATGGAGACAGTTGGACGAGGACCTAGACATCATCCTCGAATCATCCATGCAAGGTCCAGTACACCGGAAGTTACACACCCTTACTACCCTTGTCTACTCTGTAGCAAAGGAGAGGTTTGGGATTGAAGAAGCCAAGAAACGCAAGGAGGCTCAAAAGCCGAACCGGAGGCAACACCGCATAGAGAACCTGGGAAGAGAAATCAGACAGCTGAAGAAGCAGTATCGAGACAGCTCACCAATGCAGCGCCTTGGCCTGTCTCAACTACGTGACACACTGCGCACACAGCTGAAGTCTCTGCGGCGAGCCGAGAACACGAGGAGAAAAGCGAGGGAGCGAACACGAAAGAGAGCCGCGTTCACAGCTAACCCATACAAGTTCGCGAAGACTCTGCTTGACAAGGAGCGTTCAGGAACACTAGAGACCCCACTAGAAGAGGTTGAGAAGTACCTGCATGATACGCATTCAGATGCCAACAGAGAAGACGCCCTAGGGGACTGTGACCGGATAGATCCTGCCTTACCACCAGAGACGCCACTAGTAACCACTGAACCCACACTGGGAGAGGTGAAGGACGTCGTCAAGAAGGCTCGATGGGGCTCTGCTCCTGGCCCTAACGCCATCCCGTACAAAGTGTACAAGATGTGCCCACTCCTACTGAAGAGGCTATGGAGACTCCTCAAGGTGGTGTGTTGGAAAGGGGAAGTACCTGAAGCTTGGAAGGAAGCAGAGGGAATATTCACGCCCAAGGAAAGGAACTCCAAGACAGTCAACCAGTTCCGGACCATCTCGCTATTAAACGTCGAGGGGAAGATATTCTTCGCTATTCTTGCCAGAAGACTCACCTCTTTCCTGACGACCAACGTGTACATCAACACTTCAGTCCAGAAGGGTGGAGTACCGGGTTTCTCCGGTTGTGTAGAGCACACCAGCGCCATCACCCAACTAATCCAAGAGGCGAAGACGGGGAAGAAAGACTTGACAGTAGTTTGGCTCGATCTTGCCAACGCATACGGATCTATTCCCCATCAACTGATCTACACAGCCCTCCAACACTACCATGTAGACAACCATGTCCAGAAAATCATCACCAGCTACCTTGACGGCATCAAGCTTCGGTATTCTGTTGGTGACCAGTTGACGAAGTGGCAGAAGTTGGAGAAAGGTATAGTCACCGGATGCACTGTCTCTGTGGTACTCTTCGTCATGGGGATGAATCTGCTCATCAATGCTGCCATTAGAGAGACCCGCGGTCCAAAGACAGAGTCAGGTATCTATCTCCCATCCAGCCGAGGCTTTATGGATGACCTCACGTTGACGACACCAACACACGTCCAGGCTAGATGGATGTTGACAGCCCTGTCAGATGTCGCTTCATGGGCCCGAATGAAGTTCAAGGCCGTAAAGTCCAGGTCCCTCATTATCAAGAAAGGCAAGACAACAGACAGATTCGTGCTCCGAGTACAGAACGAGGAGATCCCATCTATCACGAAGAATCCAATCAAGTGCCTTGGGAAGTGGTTTGATGCCAGCCTATCAGACAAGGACAACGTCAAGAAGCTAGAGAACCAGGTAGAAGACGGGCTGAAGAAGATTGACCGAAGCAACCTACCTGGGAAGTTGGCTGTACCAGCATGCCTTACTACCAAGGCTGATCTGGCCAATGATGCTGTACGAGGTACCCAGCTCAACAATAGAAGCCCTGGAGAGAACCACCAGTAGACATCTTCGCAAGTGGCTTGGAATCCCACCCAGTTTCTCCAGTGTTGGACTGTACGGAAAAACCAACAAACTGCAGCTCCCACTCTCTTCACTGGTAGAAGAATTCAAGACTGCGAAGACAAGACTGGTGCTTACCTTAAGAGACTCCCCAGATGAGCAGATCCGGGAAGCAGGGATCGTTACCCGTACTGGAAGAAAGTGGTCAGCGACAGAGACGGTCAGCCAGGCGGAGAGCTCTCATGCACAAGGACATCGTCGGTGTAACGGCTTGAGTGTACATTTGGCACACTACATTTCTCCAGACTGGATTATAAAGTGAAAGAAAAACACATTCAACCAAGGAATAAGCCTGCTTGAACTAAGAACAAGAGTTACGGCCCTGTTAAAAGTAAGAACATCGTCATTATTTTTATCCTTAGTTGATGCTCTTTGTTTTCATTATAATTATATTACAGTTTTTTTTAATTTAAGTTCACCTCCTTTTTAGATCCTATGCGGATGTATCAAGCGCATAACTCTAACAGGAGTTCTTATCAAACGTCTTTTTTTATTTCTCAAACTTTAAGGTAACTGTTGAGCTGAGATTAAATTCCATTGTTTTTTTTAATTTGTTAAAAAAATGCAGCTGCGACCAACATATATCATCAATTATGAATCATATATACTTTATATGGTAGATTTTAATTATCAACCATATAAATGAACACTTCTACATTCATTTATAAACAATTCGGTATATTAACTGCCAAAATCGAAATCGCTCCAATGTCGCATATGTTGATTATCGGTTTTTAAATCATTCACCAAAACCCACCATTTACCTTATATGGTAAATTGTAATTTTCTAGATCTACCACAGAGGGAAAATTTATATATGAATTCACATTTCGATAATTGCTTCTAATGTCACATATGTTGTATATCGGTTTTCAAATCATTCCCCCAAACCCACCATTTACCTACTATCGGACCAAAACCACCATTTACCTTTTATCGGACCAAAACCACCATTTACCTACTATCGGACCAAAACCACCATTTGCCTTAAATGATAGATCATAATTATCTACCACAGTGGTTAAAATTTATATGTTCCGTTTTGATATTTTATTGTGTCTAATATACAAAAAAATAAACGCCTCCTTTGACTGCATTTCTTTTTCAGCGGTTAAAGAGTGAAATATAAATATAAGATAAAGGAAACAACCTAATGTAGAACTTACCTTGAAAAAAATAAACCTTATTATAAATGGGATTCAACTTAATGGCCGAGAACAAGTCGTGTGAGCTACCTAGTCGATGATATTTCTAACAGTTGGAGTGAAAATATCTTGTGTTTTATTTTTATATATATATATATATATATATACTAAGAAATGTGGTAAGTTACGGGTCTAATTTCGATATTACACCTTTATGTGAGGTGCTATAAAGTAATGGGGTATATATGGTACCCCGTAATTTTCAATGCCATTTCTATGCATATTCGGACTTCTTAAGTACGATAAACTTTATTCCCGTAACACGGTTTATTATCGAAATTTATTTTCGGTCTATAAAAAAAAACCCGAAATTTTTTTTTATCATAAACCAAATTTTTATATTACAGCTTATAGTACTTACAAGGTCAGATAGTGCATAGAAATGACATTTAATTAGCGGGGTACCATATATACCCCGTAACCTTTATAGAACCTCACATATAGGTATAATATCGAAGTAAGACCCGTAACTTACCACATTTCTTAGTATATATATACAACCCCTGATTAAGGTTTATTACAGAGACCCCATATCTGACGATATTTCTGTATATATATATATATATATATATATATATACATGCTTTTACATTATGTTACAAATGTGGTTCAGTTTAGCCAAAATACAGTCCAGTCGCGATACTACGAATAGGCATCGGACCAAGCCGATTATTCGTAGTATCGCATTTTTCGTAGTATCGCATTTTTGACATTTGGTTGTTGATACCGTCGCAAATCGTCAATGTCGTTATATGACGTAATGTGTTATTGCTGTTATATGTCAAGGTCAATAAATAAAAAGGCAAATAGAACATTTCGATGTATTTTATTGTGAAATCATGGATCAATCAATACATTTAAATAAATAGCACATTTTTAAATTACATAAAAATTACATAAAAAAGCACATCATGAATCTTCAATTACATGCATAACGTAAAACACATTCAGGTTCACAGTTTCTACAAAGCATTACGTCCCTCATCAATCACACTTTCAACAATCGCCTGTCCAGAAAATCTCTCTAGTGATGCCTGTTTTCGATCGCACATAACGCGAATCTTTTTGTTCATCAGTTCTTTAGACATCGCCGCTACAGCTGAGAGCTGGATCTCACTGTCAGCTTGTGATTCCCAGTACTCTTGGATGATATCTAGTGCGTCTTAGTTTCCTTAGTTCATATAGAATGACAATCAACACAATTGTTTTAGATTATATACAAGTTTAAACCTTTGACATTTAATCACTCAAACTGTTTGTTACAAGCAAACACGCCCGCTGATTGCTTACAGAGCATATCGTGTCACAACAGCTTGGGTCGATAATTGCTCAACAATACAAATCACGGATATCGCTTGAAAAGGTGTGAAAATCACCCGTCAGACCGAAATTCGTTAAATTGCATCCTTGTTACACTGTAAATCAGCTGAAGGGACTGTCATAATTATTCGTTATATCGCATTTTTCGTTAAATCGCGTCTTCGTTGTATCGCATCTTTTTTATATTGAATAAAGAAGGAATTCGGACGGGACCGGCCGCCCAATTCGTAGTACACCGTTATTTCGTAGTATCGCGATTCGTAAAATCGCGACTCGACTGTACATATATTACATTGCTGTTAACAACTTATGGCGCATCATAAAGCAGTTTGAAGAAGATTCAATTGAAGATTGCATAGCCCTAATCTGCACACCATATTTTCGTTCGAGATTTGAAAATGTAATTCCTGTCCCTGTTGCAGATCCTGTCCCTGTTGCTGACAATGGTCTGATTCAGTGGCAATTGACGTGTCCAGCAAAAAAAACAACGCAACATTTACCTAAGAAGTTTTTCAAATTGGCGTTTATTTAGATATACTAAAATGAGTTGCCAACCTGTTTCCACGTTTGGCGAAATAAACCTTTGAAGTTATTCAAATTGGCGTACTTACAAGGGCCTAATATCATAAAACGAAAACTGTAGACCTGTCTTAAATTTGAAGCATCTGATAAGCGCCAATTCAGCAAATCAGATGCATGAGATTTGAGCCTGGTCTCCAAACTCAGGTTTTGAATCTTGGGCAAAGATCTTTTTTCTCATCTTCAATCGTGTGCATACACTGAAAGACAACACTGGCAATTGCGCTTATGCCTTTAAAGTTTTAATGTTTTACCTCGATCGTCTAATTAACTACCTACTTGCTAGCAGTTTACCCTGCCTAACTGATTAACATGCACAACTCTTAACCTTTCATTTGTAAACCTCACTAATTTCTTTTCATTAACATACACAACTCTTAACCTTTCATTTGTAAACCTCACTAATTTCTTTTCATTAACATACACAACTCTTAACCTTTCATTTTAAACCTTACTAATTTCTTTTCATTAACATACACAGATCTTAACCTACCATTTGTAAACCTCGCTAATTTCTTTTCAAACAAAACTAAATACCTGCCTGTTAACAAAATATACCAAGCATATATCATAGTGCCAAACTCAACTAAACATTAACACTCAAACTTTGAAACGGAGTAAGTGGAGATCGAAATATGACAATCTATGAGTATCTTTTTTCAAACTTCTGGTCTTTTGGAATAGCCTATTTTTTCATCTTTTCTAACCAACATAAAGTAAACCTTCCTTTAACCGAATTTCGTTTTCAGTGGTAAAACATGCGTGTCAGGAATAGAAATACTCAGAAAACCAATCTCTGTACACAGCCAGAAATAAGAGGACAAAACAGAGCATGGTTTTTTTGAGGGGCATTAAACCAGGTTCTTGGGCGGACCAATCTTACAAAACTCTAAATATCGATTTGGTGAATGCTTTCAGAATGTTTGTGTGATCTTTTCTTTGTTCTACGGTTGTCTTCAAATATTTTTCATCGCTTTTTTCTTTCTTTTTTCTTTCTTGTCTCGGGTTTTGACCATGTTCTTAAAGTTTGTGTTTGATCATTTTAAAGAGTACAACTTCATTGGATCTGTAAACTTTCTGCTGAGATTCTCACAGAACCGTGGCTTGTTGCAAATACCACATCTCGTGTAAGTTTGTTGTTGGCGGATCGTCCTGTAGCACACGTTCGTACACAGACTATTTCGCCTGGAGACTCCTATCATACATCGCTTCTGTAATAATGAAATACATCATAATTAATTGATAGAATAACACTCCGGATAAATACCCTTTGGACATCTCAGGGTTACATGCGTCAGTTCGCCGATCAGGTAGAAGACAAGCTGATAATTATAATTGTGTTGCAGTGCTATCATAGGTATGAGTTACAAAGATGCAATTATACATTTTTATAACTAGTATTTGTTTCAAAAATAATTTCGGTCGGGAACAGATTTTTTTGATAATTATATATACTCGAATAAATTAGAAACGCAACTTCTTTAAACACAAAATATATTTCGTGATTAAAGAAGTTGCGTTTTTAATTTATTTTACTATATAATATGTATTTGTAGAAATTAGAAACGCAACTTCTTTCAACGTGAAATGTATTTCTTGTTTAAAGAAGTTGCGTTTCTAATGTCTTTAAGTATATATTCACAACCAATTAACGCTGTGTTTATTGTTGTTACTATTTTGTTTTTAATTAATTACGAGCTATTAGTTTTGTTACGATTAGAAGAACGTACATGTACCTATAGTGCCTCAGTGTTTTGGTTGTACATTTGGAACAATGTTCTCCAGATTAGATTGTGAAATGGAAGATAAATCATTACAACAAGGCATCAGACAATCAACCTGGACAACTGTGCAGGCGGAGTTTGCAAATTTTCTTCAAAGCACCTCAACATCCGCTTCCGGAAAACTGCCAAAAATAATAAAACTGAATCTGAAGACCGGTTTCAAGTCTCCAGCATCTGATTATCTAAAAAGGCAAATGATCGCCATTTCAGCCAATCAGATGCTTTAGATTTGAGGCCGGTCTACAATTTCGGTTTTATGATCTTGGGCCCTTGTAGAATATGCTGTATTGATTTTGCTGCATTTAGATCTTGTGGCTGTCTTGTCTCTCCGTGATCTAAAAACTGAAAGAGTATGATCAACTGATAACGTATTCAGTCCAAAAAACAAAACAAAACTAAGAATGATTTTAATGATTAATGCCGATATCAAAAGAAAGTTACCCGTTTAAAATACAAACCTGTCCCAATCGGCATGAAATATACATTTATATCAAAGATACTGGTGTACATGAAATTGCATACGCATGTTTTGTTAAAACTATGTAAAAAGCGACAGATGTAGATGTATGGATGTAAATGATGGTGTAATCTCTAGAGTTTGATGTAAACGATGGTGTAATCTCTAGAGTTTGATTAGTTAGATATAATGTAGCTGCTAGAAACTTTGAAAGGCACATACATTTAAGGGCGATATATGTATTCGTCGTAATATGTTAGGTTCGAGAAACATTAGATATGCAAATGACTTACATGGCTTTAGAAAAGGTATGTTTCTTTGTAGATTTTGAATTACGCCTAATATAATAATGTCATATCATGTATTCAATGCCAGCTACATAATTTCGTTTGTATTTTTTGAAGAAGGATTTGATTCTGATTTGACCGGGCGGTAACTCTAAGGGTTATCTGTTTCTTTAATTGGTTGTGGTGTCTTATTTGAATTTGACATGCGTATATTCATATGCTCTGTTTTCCTCTTTCTTTTTCGCTGCATAGAGGGGCTGTGTTTTGTTAGTGTTAAGATTACTGATATGCACATTTCACTTTTTAATGGTGTAAATACTTCCTCTACTAACAGTTGAATATCATTAGGGCTTTTTTTTTAAAACAAATGTCAGTAAGTTCACTGGCAAAAGAGGGGAATTGAGCGAAATACTTCAGATATAAATTTATTGATTTCTTTTATAAATAACTGTGTTGAAGTGTTGAATTATAATTGATTTTAAAGCAAATTAAGCAAATTATCATTAATACAGAATTTGATCAAATTCACTGTGAAATATGAAATCATTATTTTCAATGCACAGTCTACTAGTTTTTTTAATTGTTTTTTGAAATCATTATATAAAATTATTATCGCTCAATTGTATTTTTAATTATCATTTAGCGTGTTAATGAGACACATTTAATATTTACAAGCCATCTGAAAATTCTTATTTTCTAATTTACATTATTAACATCTCAACTGCTATAACACCAATAAACAATTGAAATGAATAAATCTGCGGATTTTCTCAACTGGGTTTATAATTGGGAAAGAATTTCTTCAACATTAGAATATTATAATATACTTAAGATCATTATACAAGTGGATTCTACAAGTCAAATCAGAAGTGACCAGCTAGAATTTTGGTCATGTGTACATAATTTGTATTTTATACTCGTGTAAATTATACAATTCTTTAAATTACATTTTGTTTATAAAAGTGACAATTTTTGTTATGTTATAAATCATGAGTATATTAAACACGTATAACAATCCATAAATTTTTTAAAATTGATACTAAATGTTGTACAGTTTTACAAATACATAATATTGCATTAAAGTTAGCTGTTCATAAATCTTACCTTGCATTTCAATTTGGTTTGATGAAGTTTCCAATGAAGATTCCATTGTACTGTCCAGCAAGTCACTATTTGTTAGAGAATTGAAAAAAAAACAACACTCCTATCCCTATTTGCTGCTAACGAATGATTCAGTGGCGACAGATTGAACTAGGTAGGTTTGGTAAAAACGAATATTCTCTCTCGAATTATTCATATTGCCTATATAGATATTCAAAACATATAATAAAATAAGATGTTTACTTGATAAAACCAAGCTGTTACGGCGTGAAGAGAAAGAATAACAACGCTCATATTGGGAGTCGAACCCGTACCATACAGCGTTAGGGTCTATACTTGCAAATTCCAACACCGACTCAGCTAGCCGGGACAATCCAAGAAAAGGTTGCGTGGCTAACCCCCTAAAACGTGATCACCATTTAATGACATCGGTAACTGATCATGTTGCTGACAAACGAACTGATGTATGGGGAAACATCCTTCGGCAACCACACTGCACAAATCGAACCCATACATATTATAAAAACTGAAAAGAATTTTTAAATGCATTTAAATTGTTTCATCATCATCATCATCATCATCATCATAACTTCCTGCATCATCATCATCATCATCATCATCATCATCATCATCATCATCATCATCATCATCATCATCATCATCATCCACCACCATCACCACCACCACCACCATCACCATCATCATCATCAGCATCATCAGCATCATCATCATCATCATCATCATCACCATCATCATCATCATCAAAATCATCATCACCATTACTATCACCACCGTCGGCGTCATCATCATCATCATCACCATCATCATCATCACCACCACCATCTTCATCATCATTGTTATCCTTATAATAATGATCATCATAATCATAATGATCATCATCATCATCATCATCATCATCATCAAAATCATCATCACCATCACTATCACCAAAACGTGATCACCATTTCATGACATCGGTAACCGATTATTTTACTGACAAATGTACTGATGTATGGGGAAACATCCTTCGGCAACCAAATTGCACAAATCGAACCCATACATATTGGAAAAACTGAAAAGAATTTTAAAATGCATTTAAATTGCTTTATCATCATCATCATCATCATAATCATCATCATCATCATCATCATCCCCGCCAACACCACCATCTTCATCGTCATCATCATCATGATCATCATGATCATCAACATCATCCCCACCACCACCACCATCGTCATTATTATTATCATCATCATCATCGCCACCATTATCATCAAAATCATCATCACCACCACTATCACCACCGTCGTCATCATCGTCACCACTAACACCACTGTCATCATCATCACCATCATCATCATCACCATCATCATCATATTCATATTCATATTCATATTCATCATGATCATCACCCCCATCACCACTGTCATCATTTTAATCATCATCGTGATCATCATCATCATCATCATCATCAGCAGCAGCAGCAGCATCATCATCGTCGGCATCATCATCATCATCATCATTATCCCCACCGCCATCACCGTCATCATCATCATCATCATCCCACCACCACGACCTACCAGGGTTTCGCTAAGTACTAAGGTTCAGTACATATTAGTATATGTACACTTCATTAGGTTTTATTTAATTTCATATTATTTCTTTAAAGTGTGAAAGTACTCATTTAGTACTCGTAAAGTACTCATAATTATTCTACATCTAATAAATTCATCCAATTAGCGTCCTTTAATTGTACCACGTGACCGTCCAATATTTTCCCGTATTGGATCCAAAAAAGTCCGTATTTTTTTCATATTGGATGATTAAAGATATATCTGGCGCATCTGAACAAAAAAATTAAAATCCATCTTTTTGCCATGAAAGCTTACACATCTTAATTTAAACTAATTTGACCACATGGTATGTATCAAATTATGGTTTAAAATAAGATTTTTGCAAAACAAATATTGAAGCAGACGCTCTCGCGGTATATCCGCGAGTTAAAAAACTGCCAGTTTTTTTAACTTTATACATATTTCATTTTTATTTATTGGACAAACGGGAAAGAATTCGTAATACATGTATTCTTAGATTATGCCTAGTTTTTCATTAATAATCGATCTCAAATGTTATTTTTGAGTCGGCAGACTCAGTGAAAACCAATTTTCGACAATCGTTTTTGCTTTACTATGAACCTAACAATTTGAGGGTTGCATGCAATACTGTTCTAACTCCTTCTTTATTTCAATGTAGTAACGACAGTACTTGCATGCTACCATAGAATGTATGCTTGCTACCCTAGAATATAGTTCTTAGTTTCAAAAAGTAAGTCAATGCTACAAAGCGGTCAATTTTGTAATTCTGTGCAAAACGATAAAATTTATATTAAAAAATATGGAATCAATCAATATTTGAAGAAATTTAACTTGTGGAACGTTCGACAAGATTTTGAGTCATGAACGCGCATGAATACCTGATGGCGGAACGCCATATTGGATTCGACAACGTTCGGTGAAGACGAAAAATCCATCGTAATCAAATCAACAGTGAGTATTTATCGAGTTATTTTCGTGATGCAATGTTTTTATAACACCCAGGTTATATTTGAATGTATATTGACAATAGAAGTTCTCTTTGTAAATAGAATTATTCATATGGAAATGGAGGTGGATTTGGTGGTTTTCGAATGGTAGCCTACGTTACAAAATCATTGTAAAACTTGAAATTTTAGATTCGAAAGACTACACCGCAGTAAACGTATTTTTTGGCTCTTTGGGTTCTATTGAACGGTTACGTCATTTAATTAATTCATGCACTCTCCAAAATGAAAGTAGGAGTCTCAAAATCGACCGTAGGGCTAAGCGAAACTTTTTTAATTTAGGGCCCTAATCATTGTGGATATTAATTGTGGAACCTTGTAGAGATGTAAGTAATCAAATTATTTCAATGTATTGCATTGAAAAAAGTTGGATTTTGAACGATTAACGAATTACAAGGTAAAATATCGTCACTCGTGTAAGAATTATATTCCCATTTGAACGCTTTAAAGTAAAACATAAAGCATCTGATTCACAATGATTTTTTATAACATTTTGATCTATTGAAAATTATGTTTAAAGTAATTTAAAATTCATACATGAATTGATTTAACAGATATATTAATAAATGCATTTTATGGGGTTACACTGAATACCGAAATACACTTTTTACCGAAAGATACCGAAATAGACTTCGATTACCGAAATACACGTATAAAATTGCTATTAAAGCATTATTTGTTGTTTAAATAAGATAATATGTTGAAATATAATATATGAAATAAATGCCAAAGTTTTATTTTAATAGAAACAGGATTTTGATAGTTATTTGACATTTTTGAAAATGCCGTGAGAACAGCACAAACGTGATAAATACCATAGAACCGAAATAGACTTTTTATTACTGAAATACACGTAATAAATGATAATTAAAGCATTATTTGTTGTTTAAATATAGTAATATATTAAAGTAATAGTAAATGAAATAAATGTCAAAGTTTTATTTTAATAGAAACAGGATTAGGATGGTTATTGGACATTTTTTGAGAATGCTGTTACAATACCATTCAACCGAAATACACTTATGATTTATAAAATACACGTATTAAATGGTAATTAAAGCATTATTTGTTGTTTGTGACTATGTAAATGTATACAAAATAGTCCCTCCTGCTTTCACAATCGGGGCTTGGGACCCGAAGATGGTGCAGTTGCCTATTTTGTTTAATTATAATTATAATGATGTATTAAAAAATCTTTGCATTAAGATTCCTATTTCAGGCATGAATGCATTAAAATAGGCACAAGTTACAAAAATGCACAAAAATGTTTTAAACAGCCATCTGTCTTAAACATCCACGTTTTGTCACTCCCTTGGGTGGTTGCTTAAGACAGGGTTGACTGTTATTGTTAAATAATGAACTGTGACAAACTATAATACAATGTTATAACAATATTTTGACATTGCGGTGTTTAAATACTATATAAAACCTATTTTTCATTTTCTATTTCAGATCAGAAGATCTTCCGGAGAAAAAAGAACAGCAAGATTTAATACAATAAATACTGAAGAGATAATATACGTCCATCAAAACAATTACCAAGCAATGCATAATATTAAAACAACACAATTATATACAAACATATAAGAAGTGTAAAAACAGCAAGATTTTATAGAATAAATACAAATAATACACATGAATCAAATACTGAAATAAATATTGAAACGAGAATATATGACCAGCAAAACAATTATCCAGTGCATAAAATTAAAACAAAATTTATACAGACATTTAGGAAGTGAAATTACAGCAAAATTTTATACAATATACAATGAAACAGCTATGAAACAAATAATGATATGATAAGATCAACAAAACAATAATCAAGTGATTCATATTATTTAAAAAATACACAATTGTAAACAGACATTTAGGAAGTGAAAAAACAAAAGCAAGTTGTTATACAATAAATACAAAAAAACAGCTATGAAACAAATACAGATGCGAGAATATATTAACATTAAAACAATTATCTAGTGGTTCATAATATTAAAACAAAAAAATTATATACAGACATCTGAGAAGTGAACAAACATCAAGATTTTATACAATAAATACAAAATACAGATATGAAACAAAACTGATACAAGAATAAACATATAATGTCGGTGCATATTTAATGCGAGGGCCGTTATGCGGAACGTCCTATCCGACCATCAAAACAAGCATCATATATAATATTATATACGTAATATTAAAATAACACAATTAAATACAAACACAGAAGTGAACATTCAATGCAACATGATTTAATACAATGAAATGTAATGTCGGTGCATATTTAATGCGAGGGCCGTTCGGACTGCCGAACGTCCTATCCGACTATGAATGAAGACAATTGTTATTGGGCTTATAAAAGAGAAGGCTATGTAATATGACGTGAAACCCATAAATATCAGAAACAAAAAAAATAACCGAATAGGTGGGTAATCTTGTCGGTGCATATTTAATGCGAGGGCCGTTCGGATTGCCGAACGTCCTATCCGACTCCTAGTATATATAGCGGACATTATTGTTTGGGTTTTTTCAACGGCAACGTCACGGTTCTAACATTAACTTTGCGTTTTCTTTGACCTGGTTTTTTTCCGTCTGTTCGCGGTGCCACGACAGAAGATAGACCATTTGAGGATATGACAATCCTATCTGCCTTATAAATGATCGATACTTTTTGTACAATAGATTTCTTTGTTGATCAGTCATGGCAATCCATTGCAACTTCGAAACTAAGAAATGCTCATGCGATGGAACAAGGCGATATTCACCAGTACCCAGAAGCGCGCTTCTTAATTCCATGAATTGACCGTCCACTAGTTTTTTAGTCAACCTAACAAATTCAGGTAGACTTTTGGTTTCCCAATTAACGGTCTGTTTTACATGAATCATTTATCAATAATGCGTTACACAGATCATGTATTAATAACATTAATGACATACGCTATTTGTGAATCAATATTTATTGCAATTATTCCAACATATATATATATATATATTTACAGTTACATATAACATGATATGTACATTAATAGGTTTTCCTAAAACAAGCTTTAATTAAAGTGTTCATCGCTTTCAGTCCTCCTTCCTTAGCTCCTGGGTGAACCAGGTCGTGGCTGTAATGCAACAAACAACATATCACGGCACATCGCTACAAAGGGAAATAACTTTGAGACAAAAGGAATACGCAATATAACATTCAAATACAACATTCAAAAACACAATAAAGTCAAATAAATCTTTTACATTTATTTCATAAATTAATATTTTTACATTATATCTTATTTTAACAGCAAATAATGGTTTAATTACAACGTATTGAGTGTATTTCGGTCTCTTAAAGGGAATACGCAATATAGCATTTTAATACAACTTTTTTAAAACAAAACAAATTCAAATAAAACTTTGGCATTTATTTCATATATTAATATTTCAACATATTATCTTATTTAAACAACAAATTATGCTTTAATAGCAATTTTATAAGTGTATTTCGGTAATCGAAGTCTATTTCGGTATCTTTCGGTAAAAAGTGTATTTCGGTATTCAGTGTTACCGCATTTTATGCATTTGATCATAATCTTGAGTCTGAATTTCCATCAGAAAATATCCAGATCTAACCCATTTCCAAACCGTAACCAGCTACATAGTTGACACAAGATTTTGTGAAGTATAAAATTTCAAAGAAATGAAAACTAATGTTTTCAATAATTGCGTGTTATATGTACACCTTATGAAATCCGCTATCAGAAGTTTTTCCTACTTTCAGTTTTGTCTTACACTCCATTCCATATGTCTCACAGGTCATTTAATCAGAACAGATATTCTCAAAATTAATAACCCAGGGAAAACCATAAGAAGAAAAAGAGTAGCACCTCAGGGATTTACCAAATTTATACAGAAATGGGAACTTCACAATATTTATTTAATAGTATCTCTTAAATGCATTTCAGGTAAATTTTGCATCCCGGAAAAAAGAATGAAGTATTTATTAATTGATTTAATTATTCATAAACAGGTTTAGATGATTTTTGGTTCTGGTCAGACATGTATCAACCATTTGAACCATTTGAAGCGGTATAGAACTGTTTGACGTCATGCAATGAAGTGGACAACAAAAGTGAAGGTAGAAAATAGAGTTAAATCCAGAATGACTGTTTAGGAGATGTAATTATTTTAAACAGTATATTTTAGTTTCTTTGTAATGCTTGAGCTGTGATAACGCTGTCAACATTGCAACTGGTAAATTATTTTAACATGTTAATGGGTGGGGTACAAATCCGTTGCATTGGGAAAATGTAATATTTTTTCCTATCTGAATATTTTCTGATGGAAATTCAGGTTCCTGTAATTTGATAAATAACTCAAATTAGTTTCATAGTGTTAAATTAAGTCTTGTTAATAGTAGAATTGCCTAACAAAGTGACAATAAATTATGAAATGAAAACCAAAGATATACATTTTGTTCACTACAAACATGTGCCAAATTATAAAAATGAATATATTGTCTCCCTTTTGATGTTACACCAGTATTAAGTATTGAAGTGAACCTAGGTTTACACAGTGTTTCAGTTCAATAATTTTGATGTAACAAGTATTCATTTATTAGCCTTCCATTACAAATTGTTTTTAGGTAAAATAAACCAAAACTACTTAAGACATTAATTTTATGTCTATTTCATTCTATGATTTTTACCCAGACTTGAATTCTGATCAGCAATGTAAAAGAAATTACCGGTAGTTATTTGAAAAGGAACCCACTTTGTGAATTTTAGTGATAACCCAATTTGACCAGTTTATAAGAGCAGTCAACACATTTTTGACTTTTTGCAGTCTGATACTTTCTGGTTAATTTTAAAGTGACATGCCTGGATCCATATTTTATTTTTTCAAAAGAAGGAAACACATAATAACTCTGGCAGTGATGAAACAATATGGATACTTAATTCAGTTAATCAACAGTTAATCAATATAACTTTATGAAATTTTCTTGAACGGCTGTTGGAACAGGCATTTTAACTACAAAACAAATGACAGCACTCTTTTTCACAGCAACTAAAGGAAAAACATTTTTCACAGTCCAAAAGATTGTGGGTGACTTTTTGTAGATACACCTCACACCTCAGACTGAATGGATTTCAATGCAGAATAGAAACAATCTGAAGAAAGACCATTCTAGCAAAGTACAAAATGAGAGTAAACTAATTGTTATGATCACTCACTTAAAAATTAAATATGTTATTATAAAGAATATTTGTAATTGGAGCAAAGATCAAAATAATTGTTATTATTTCATGGGTGCGTTTGCCTGAAAATCAGGTTTTTGTGTGTCTAAAAATGATTGATTTTCTTCATTTACCCTAAATAAATTTTCAGGATTTCAGGTTTTTTAGAAATCCTAACTTGCACCCTTGCAATTTTGTGTTTGTTAATTTCAGTGATAAAATCAAATGAAAGAAATGTGCCATCTCTGGTTCAAAAAGCATGAAATTGGAAAAGGAGTGGAAGAAGGATAATGGTATATTAAATTTTATTAATTGACTATTAATAGGGCTCTCACCAGACTTGCAAATCAGGGAGAGTTTTGTCATAATTTACTGCATTATGGAGAAGTTTGCAGTCAACAGCTTTCTTTCCCTGTATCGTAAATACAAAATGACTTCTAACAAAGCTCAACAAAGAGAGAAGTCTGGTCACTTTTGATGAGACTAATTCCTTCAAGTCTCTCTCTAGTGAGAGCCCTGTATTAATATACAGTAAAGGCATTGCATACTTTGCCCTTTTCTTTTACATGACTGCAGTGTGGCAAAATCTCGAGGCATGTCATCACCTGACTTGAACATGCCATTTTCCTGGCAGACACTACATGGTACACCACATCAATACTTAAGTATTTTATAATGGCCCAGCAATTCTCATATTGGTCCAGAACACCTGTATTGGCCCAGTTTAGTCTTCATATGAATTTGAACATGTTATTGGGCCTCGGGCTGTCATATTTACCCTCGGCCTTCTGTCTCAGGCATATATGACTACCTTTGACCCAATAACAAGGTCAACTTGAATTCGCTTGATTATTAACATTATATATAACAATATTCATCTGTGGGCCACCTTGAACTAACACGATGGGTTGCTTATTTGTTTTTTAAGTTGGGTAATCTCATATAAATGTGTCTCAAAAATCCAATGCTGTTTCAACTTTCATGGTTAATAACTTGACCCTTTACTCCATTTACACGCCATTTTACCACATGGGTAACCAGTGTAAATCCACATCAGATAGAGATAGCACAAATGTAGCTCCAGACCAGCTTGCACATCAGACATTTTGAGGTCTCATCATTCTGTATCTACTCTGTTAATTAGATACATTTAAAGCTCTAATTAACAGGAAGGAGATGTGTCAGCACCTAGATTTACAATAGTTGCTCATGTGTTAAAAGGTGTATCCAACGAATAAAATGAAGTATCAAAATGCAGGTGTTTTTTTGTAGTAATTAACCCTTTACTATAATATAATACACATTTTCATGCCTTTTCATGATCTGATCTGGATCTGCACAGGTCACATTGTGGTCAGAAATAACCTATTGAAATTTGAATAAAAAAGCTAACGCCGTAACGGTTTAGATCATAATCAGGCAGTATGGATGTGTCGGCTGATCTAGATCTACACTGATTTCCCATGCCATAAAGGCATATGGAGGTAAAGGTTAAATGGGATAAATTGTGTATGAGCCTATAGGAACTGAAGATGGCTTGAAGCTTACACCAGAAATACCTCTTTTTTGTGATATTTATAAAAATAGATGAATTATGACAACATTGTAATCTGTTAACTAACCTGCAACATCAAATTATGTACAACTTCATAAGCAACAAAAAGTACAGTGAAATTGGTTTTGGTTATTTGTTATGATTAAAATACAACATTTATTTTCAGCCATGTGTATCATCAGTCTTGTGAAAGCTGTGGACTTGAAATGTCTGCAGAATTGGTAGAACATAAGGGAGCAGAATATGAATGTTACTGTAGAAAATGAAGACAAGGTTTGCATTTTTTATTTTCATTTATTAAAGCTGCATGAATGTATGATTGAGACACACTAAATCTATCTGTATATGTTGGTATTTGTATTTTTGTATCTTGTAACAAGAAAACATAAAATTGTGTTTATATGTATGTGTTGACTTGTGAGACCTCAGTTCACAAGAAAATTAATCATCCTATATAAAAATTACTGTGTTGTTTTTGCCCCTTTCTTCCATGAATACATGACATGAGTGACCAGTGTATATCCAGATCAGCAGGCATATCTGTGCAGTCTTAACAGGATCTACACGGTTCATAATAAGATTCATGAGGCTATTTCTTACAAATATGCAAACAGTGTAGATTCCAATCAGATCCAGATCAGACATCAAAGTTGTTCTTGCTGATACATGTACTGATGTATTGTTTTCCAGGTGTCCACTAGCTGCTTAATCTAAAGGGTCATTTTTTTGTGTCGCCCTTTCAAAGAAAAGGCAATACATAGGGATCGCTTTGTCTGTCCGTCCATCTATCCCAAAAACTTAATGTTGGTTATAACTTTGCCATTTCTTAATATTTCTTCATGAAATTTTCAAATTATATTGTTTGTGACAACATGCTTGAGCTGATATTAATTTTCAGGTCAAGGTCACATTTGATGGAGTTAATCCTTTTTTTGTACTTTTTTTTAACAGAAAAACTTAATGTTGACTTTAACTTTGACTTTTCTTAATATTTCTACATCAAACTTTCAAATTATATTGCTCATGACAACACACTCATCATGACTCCAAGTTCTTTATGTCAAGATGGGGTTATTCCCTTTTTAGCTCACCTGAGCTGGCTCAGGGTGAGCTATTAGGATCGATGAATGTCCGTCGGACGTCGTCCGTCGTCTGTCGTCTGTCCACACTTAGTTCGTTAACACTCTAGCGGTCACATTTTTGCTCCGATTGTCATGAAACTTGGTCAGGATGTTTGTCTCAATGATTTCTCGGACGAGTTCGAATATGGGTCATCTGGGTCCAAAAACTAGGTCACTGTTACTAAAAATAGAATTTTCTTGTTAACACTCTAGCAGTCACATTTTTGATCCGATTGTCATGAAACATGGTCAGGATGTTTGCCCCAATGATTTCTCGGACGAGTTCGAATATGGGTCATCTGGGTCCAAAAACTAGGTCACTGTTACTAAAAATAGAATTTTCTTGTTAACACTCTAGCGGTCACATTTTTGATCCGATTGTCATGAAACTTGGTCAGGATGTTTGTCCCAATGATTTCTCGGACGAGTTCGAACATGGGTCATCTGGGTCCAAAAACTAGGTCACTGTTACTAAAAATAGAATTTTCTTGTTAACACTCTAGCGGTCACATTTTTGCTATGTCATGAAACTTGGTCAGGGTGTTTGTCCCTATGATTTCTCGGACGAGTTCGAATGTGAGTCATCTGGGTCCAAAAACTAGGTCACTGTTACTAAAAATAGAATTATCTTGTTAACACTCTAGCGGTCACATTTTTGCTCCGATTGTCATGAAACTTGGTCAGGATGTTTGTCCTAATGATTTCTTGGACGAGTTCGAATATGGGTCATCTGGGTCCAAAAACTAGGTCACTGTTACTAAAAATAGAATTATCTTGTTAACACTCTAGCGATCACATTTTTGCTCCGATCGTCATGAAACTTGGTCAGGATGTTTGTCCCAATGAATTCTCGGACGAGTTCGAATATGGGTCAACTGGGTCCAAAAGCTAGGTCACTGTTACTAAAAATAGAATTTTCTTGTTAACACTCTAGCGGTCACATTTTTACTCCGATTGTCATGAAACTTGGTCAGGATGTTTGTCCCAATGATTTCTCGGACAAGTTCGAATATGTGTCATCTAGGTCCAAAAACTAGGTCACTGTTGCTAAAAATAGAATTATCTTGTTAACACTCTAGCGGTCACAATTTTGCTCTGATTGTCATGAAACTTGGTCAGGATGTTTGTCCTAATGATTTCTCAGACGAATTCGAATATGGGTCATCTGGGTCCAAATACTAGGTCACTGTTACTAAAAATAGAATTTTCTTGTTAACACTCTAGCGGTCACATTTTTGCTCCGATTGTAATGAAACTTGGTCAGGATGTTTGTCCCAATGCTTTCTCAGACGAGTTAGAAAATGGGTAATTTGGGTCCAAAAACTAGGTCACTGTTACTAAAAATAGAATTTTCTTGTTAACCCTCTAGCAGTCACATTTTTGCTCTGATTGTCATGAAACTTGGTCAGGATGTTTGTCCCAATGATTTCTCGGACGAGTTCGAATATGGGTCATCTGGGTCCAAAAACTAGGTCACTATTACTAAAAATAGAATTTTCTTGTTAACACTCTAGCGGTCACATTTTTTCTCTGATTGTCATGAAACTTGGTCAGGATGTTTGTCCCAATGATTTCTCAGACAGGTTCGAGTATGGATCATCTGGGTCTAAAAACTAAGTCACTGTTACTAAAAATAGAATTTTCTTGTTAACACTCTAGCGATCACATTTTTGCTCCGATTGTCATGAAACTTGGTCGGGATGTTTGTTCCAATGATTTCTTGGACGAGTTCGAATATGGGTCCAAAAACTAGGTCACTGTTACTAAAAATAGAATTTTCTTGTTAATACTCTAGTGGTCACATTTTTGCCTCGAATGTCATAAAACATGGTCAGGATGTTTGTCCCAATGATTTCTTGAAGGAGTTCGAATATGGGTCATTTGGGTCCAAAAACTAGGTCACTGTTACTAAAAATAGAATTTTCTTGTTAACACTCTAGCAGTCACATTTTTGCTCCGATTGTCATGAAACTTGGTCAGGATGTTTGTCCCAATGATTTCTCGGATGAGTTCGAATATGGTTCATCTGGGTCTTGGTCACTGTTACTAAAAATAACTTTGTTGTACTCGGGGTGAGCGATAAAGGGCCATCATGGCCCTCTTGTTTGTTCTTGCATTTTTAACTTGATCTAGTTCCCAGGGCGACACAAATGAACACTCATCTAATGTAACTTTTTGGTGGATTCTGGCAATTAATAACCAAAATTACCCTTAATTTAAAGAAAACAAAGACACTTCAGCTAAAATCATTACAACTTCAATATAAATAGGTTATTTGTTGAAATTAATATTTCAGGATAACAGCTCTACATGGAATGCTGTGAGGAGACCAGTTTGACAATTCTGTCTAAGACTGTCTGAGGCAGCATACAGCCTTTAGATTGCCACTAATTCCTGCAATGGAGCATGCTGCTTTTGTAATGGACAAGAATAAAAAAAATCACAAATGTCGATACAAATAGTGGATGTGAAATGGAGACAAGTTATATAAAATATAACCAAAACGTTTTAATGTGCACCTCATTGAAAAAACATCAGTTGACAAAAAAGCATCAGTGTAATTGTGTGTTTGAACATTATTTGCTGAATAATAGAACCATTGAAAAAAACCATAGTGTCACTTGTAGTATTATTTTAAATCATGTGACCCAATCTGTTTGTCGATTTCAAGTTTGAATATTCAAAGATTATTACTAGCTTAGCTACTTTTTTTCTGTCATTGGTGTCACCGTATCTCAACTCAGAATTTTAGGTGCTGTCTAATGATACTGCGCTTGCAAACAACTGCTCACAGGATTCTTCCACACTTACAAAAGTATTCACGCCATTAAGGTAATATTCCATTCGTCATTGCACTCTCATTGATAAAATGAAAAATTAAAAAGTCTCTCTGAATGCAAAATGCAAGGACGAAAGGAGTAATACCTTTAAATAAAGCGTTGTGTTTGAGAACTGACCAGCGTTGTTTCACTGTTGACCATATGACCTATGAAGTATGATATCCTTCACTTAATTGTGATTGGTCAATTTCATTTTATTGTCTACAAGTCCAATCATATTCAAATTATGCCTTTAGACATATTGTCCTACCACCAGGTTCGCTTTCCATGTCACCACGTCTGCAAACTTGATAACAGTATTTGTCTTGACTTGTTAATTGGACATTAATTGTTTTTGGGGTCGAAGATCTATGTCTCGGAGGACATAAAGTAAATTGTTCCCCGTTCTTGAGGCGAAAGTTTATTTCTGGTCCAACTTAATCAAACCCAAAAATCCATTGCTTTTCAATTGTGTTTTGATGGCCGACTCATCAGTACCTCCAGTCCTTTGATTATCATTTGTAAGGGTAAAATATAGACCTTGGATAACTTTAAGTGCAAATGCACTTTACCATTGTTTTACAACGATAAAAGCCGTTGACCGTAAAAATGATCCAATTGAAAAAAAAACACACGTGGTCGTGTAGGCGCTTGTCTTTAAATACACACTGAGACGAGTAAAGCGTCTGGTGACAGTGACTCATTGTCGTCGTCCGGTTCAATCAGACAATGTCATCATGTTAACTGATGAAGAAATTTCGGAATTTGTACTTAAACAGAAGCCGAAAAACACATTGACTAAAACAAAATCAGACGTAGGAATATTAAACGCTTGAAAAGTCATGCTTCATTTATTAGATGTAGAATAAAAAGGTTATTAGACGTTTTACTGTACAATACGGGATATATTTGGACTCGTACACAGCTTGAAAAGTCATATTGGACTCGCCTAACGGCTCGTCCAATATGACTTTTCAAGCTGTGTACGAGTCCAAATATATTTCCGTATTGTACAGTAAAACGTCTAATAACCTATAAGTACTGACCATTTTTCTTCAGTACTTAAGTAAGTACGAGTATTTGTATACAGTAAAACCCCTTATTGCGGACACTCGATATTACGGGCACCCCATATTAATTGGCGATTTTTTTTTCAAGAAAAGAATGTTTCTCTTCGGCTGCGAGCCTGGCCTAATAGAATTTAATAAATTATGTATATGACGTATCAGGGCCATATTTCACCACAAAACAAATGAATTATTTTGATATATTTATTTTAATTCCTATATTTAGTTTAAAATTTTGTAGATGTGTTTGTTTGTTTATTAAAATGTATACTAGTATATCTCATCTTTCAATATGTTAATTTTAGGAAATAAGTGTTAGTATTTCGTCTGTTGTGTTTTCATCATGTATATTAACGTTCTGTCTATTGTAACATTGTTTCCTTGTTTGATACATGTATGTATGTATTAATGCTGCACTTCTTTTGGAGGATTAAAAAGAATATCTATGTTCTTTTAACAACATAAATGTTTTTATCCGGGAAATTTAATATTTAAATATTCCAATACTAAATATCGCAAAACGTATTGTGATATCTCGGCTTATTGAAATGGATATCTTAAACAGAAACGCTGAAAAAGAGCGAAAGACGACATGTTTTTTTTCAAAGAAACACGTAACAGGCTGAGGTCAACAGTTGAAGTATTAGCTAATGTCCTTTTGTCGTTTTTATCGTAGCCGCAAGAAGATAACATCATTATAAAAATGAAAGCAATCTCAGCAGAAATTCATCGCAGCAAAGTGCTGGATGAGCGTCAATTTGTCACATAAGTGTTAAAACGGTGAAACGCCTTTTTACATTGCAATGGTATCTATACTTACTTTTATACTTTATACGAAATATACTATTATAGTGTATTTTAATACTGTACCGGGAACAAGTGTGAGTTGGATGTGACCATTTATGTGTTTATATTCAGAGGCGTTTACCACAAAGTTATTGATCCTCGACCAATAAAAATAATCTTTCACATGAAAACTCCCTTTTGAATTTCTTTTGTTATCATACAATTAAACTATGTATTGTTTCCAGCGAAATAATGTAATTAAAACTTAACTTAAACCCGCTTGTGTTTGTGGTTGCTACTGTTACTTTGGGGAAGCGACGTCTTGTCAAATTTTGTGTTGCTAAGCGACTCGCCGTATTGTTGCTGATCCAGAAAAAGAAAAAGGTCTCTCAGATTGCATGCATAACAGAGAACTAAACTAAATGTCACAAATGTTAGTGAAATAATAAAGGTTCATATTTCTAATATACGTGCTGTTTTGTAAAAACAAGGCTTTCAAAACTAACTTTTCAATAATTACTTGCGACATGGACTTAAAAAGTGAATTGTTAAAATAAACACGGAATAAAGAGAGAAGTTCAGTGTAAGTAGACATTTATATATACTTTTAAACTTCAAAAAATGTTGTGTGCAATTCAATTGTTTTTATCACTAATTAAAATGCTTAATGTTAAATTGCATTCGGAAAGTCATTTACTTCTTATTAATTAATTATTAAGAACTAAGGAACTATTAATTAATTTAAGCCAGTAACAGTTACATATATTTATCATATGAATACACAAAAATAAATGTCTGCTACACAATTAATTTAGCTCAATTAAGCTCTGGTTTATTTCGAGCATTTCATAATATCTGACTACTCATTTCGGACATTTACGTCAAATTTCAGAAAAGACGTTATTCCACCAAAATTTAATTGATGAGGAAAACTTCCGTCGGTCGGCTTCGTACTGGACGAAAAATTGTTATCTAAACATACTTGAAAATGAAGTCGTATAAGTCTAAATATTTACTATTAAGTCGTTTATTGAATCATACCATTTAAAACATTACAAAAAAGAACGAAAAAACAAACATTTTATACACAAATTTAAATAAACTTATTTTACTGAAGGCATACAGTTTTGTACAGGCATTTCGACCATTTAAACATTTGAAATAAATTTTAATTGCTGTTAGTACAAACCAAGCCAACTGCGTCAGTGTTAGAAAACACGTGAAAACAATAACAAGCAAATCAAAGGGAGAAAACTTAACCAAATCAAAATTAAGACGGTAACATTCAGCTAACATTATTATGTACTAGTGCTACCTCACTTGTCAAAATAATACAACAATAAAACGAAACACCTTTCAGTGGGTGAGATATTCCAATACATAAACATTATTTTTATTAGGAACTTGAACTGGTATATGAAGTTTTCATTGGACGTTTGCAATAGAACTATTTTTCCAGTTGTTTTCAGTTTACAGTTCAAGAATTGATGTTTATTTAAGAAAAGATGTGTTCACATTTTGAAAGTTATAAGATACATATGGATAATTTACGCAAATTGCTGTAAATGGGAACTTAAAGGGCAACGGGTAGATAATGCAAGTATAAATGTACATCCTTAAAACGTACCTAAGTATGACTTGATATATCAGAATTGATTAACAAAAAAGCTAGAAAGGAAGGGTTAACATATAAAGATCAATTTATCATAACACCAAAGTTAAAATATTCGAACACATATACCTTGAGATTTGTTTTACTACAACCCTCGTGGTGAATTACAATCCACGTATTTATACTTATTATACTTTTCAGCTTCTCTCGGTTGTTCAAATTGCACTGGCCCGTGCGCCTTCAGCTGGGGAACATTGTACAACTGACGCGGTTAGTATAACCAGCAGAGAGAGAGAGAGAGAGAGAGAGAGAGAGAGAGAGAGAGAGAGAGAGAGAGAGAGAGAGAGTGAGACAGACAGACAGACAGACAGACAGACAGAGAGACAGAACAGACATAGTGAAAGACAGAAAGAGAGAAAGAAAAGAGAGAAATAGAAAGAGACCGATAGACAGAAATAGTTAATTTTGCAGACAAGTGAACGAAATACACAAATAACAATAATTGGCATTTTTGTGAAAAACCGATATAGATATTAACCATGCAATCCAAAAAAATCAACATTTAATTTTTAAATGTACTTTCTTCCAATGCGGTAACCCCTCTTTTTCATTGTGGTAACTTTCGATATTGGTCATATTGCAAGACCATCTTCTCTTGACATTATCTCTTTATTAAAGGTACAGCCTTCTCAATTTGTACTGTTTAATTATAAACGCTCATTATGTGCGTACAACGGTACATCAAGCCATCATTCACTAGAGATCTTTAATGAGGCCCGCATGATTGTTAAATGGCATGCTATATAAATACACCAAAGATTATATTTTTACAATTATTCTTAACAAATTATCGACTAAACATGACGCCAATTTCATTTGCTGCTAAAATATTTCTAAATAATGGGGAACAAAAGGTTTTCATTTGTTGAAAATTTACATTTACTTGTAAATTCATAATATGCTACATTTACAGATTTAGCAGTCGGGCCTCAATTACAATGATTCAATGAATACAGTATCATTTGTTTTACAAGTACTCGTCTTGCTTTCCTCATGCCTAATCCCCCACATTTGCGATATTAGTCATCTCTCAACACTGTCTTGATACATTGTATTTATTTTTGTCGTTTTCGCTTTTTCGGCGTTAGCTGTCTAAGCTCACTTTTGACCTAGTTTCTCGACCAATGAAATGTTGTAAATTATACTCGTATTCTCTTATTATGCAGAGGGAAAATGAAATAAACTATTTCGATTGGTAGCTATTTACACCAGACAGGCATCTAGCAGGGTGGAGAGGTATCTAGTGGGATTTTTATTATTATGGAGCGGAAAAATCAAATAGATTAATTCGATTGGTTGTTAGTGGGTGTTGTATTGGAGGAAAAACATATTTACGATTTAAGTAACCAGTTAAGTCAATATTGATGGCTTAGATACCATATTATATGGAATATTCTTGGGTGTCAGGTAAACATTTGCATACAATACACAGTGTAAAAAGAAAGAGAGGTGTAGATATTTCTAGTTCTTACTGGTTCCTTTCTAGTTCCTTTGATACTGATTGTTAATTTCAAGTATGAAATACAAGTTATTGTAGTGTAGTGGCTAACACTCTCGCCTCTCAAGCGAAGGCCCCGGGTTCAATACTCAGGATGGACACTTTTTTTAAAGTTAATATACGTAAAAGTTGGTAGATTTCGCTCTTGTAACAGGCTGTTATTATTTATATTTATTAAATTTATTCATCTTGAATGCTCACTCTACACGAGGTATTTTATTGAAACTGAATAAATTGCTTCTTAAATCGACTTGGCAAACACTTTATGAAATTGTTGCAACAGCTTCAACAGTTTTTTTGAAAGACACTTTCAATAAACTTATGATTTGTCATGATTCGGTCGCTTAATCTCTAAGTCATACTAAGAAGCCAGGGAGGGTTCGTCAACAGCTATAACAAATAAAATAAAATAAAATAACTAAACTGAGTCTGCTTTGCCTCTCTGTATTTCTTTCTTTCTTATATACATGAATATATAAATCTTTTCCATCAACGCCGTTTATCTTTTTTAAAGATATTTCTTGTTTCGAAGTATTGACTGGTTTCATCAGTATATGTATAACGTGAAAAACAAGCTCAGACATGTATTTCAGATTGTTGTATAATAACAATCTAAGGAACATGTGTTTAAGTTTACCAAATGTGTATTGTTAGAAATATTGTTTTATTAGGACTGTCCGGATGGATTACAGTGTCTTCCACCAGGGAAATCCAACAGTGATAAGAGTCAGTTTAAGTGTCAAGTAGGAGAGGGTAATATTTTAATGAATAAAGAGTTAGTTATATATTTGTTTGCAAGATTTCTTTAACTAAAATGTCTCCGTTTGTTAATACAAACCATTGATTTTCTATCAGAAACAAGTATGCTCACAATAATATAAATTTGTAATAGAGCGACAAAACTGATTATTTCCAGACTAACATGTTGTGAGAACATGAGTGGAGAGGCTGTGTCTTATGGATGTTGCCATTCTTGATAGCATATATCACTTTTTAAAATATTTTGCGCGCTCTTAATGAGATACTGCTTATGGATGTAATCAATCACAAAATTAAAGGCTATTACGTATGATGATTTTGGCATTTTGTTTAGAAATTAATTGAAATATCAGTTTCGTTATGCACTGAATGGATGACAAAACCCAATAATATGATTGCCTGAACCAATAATTATTAATTTAGGGGGCGTTAATTTTCCTTCAAATGGTGCTTACTTAGATGCTATTTCTGCCATTGTGTTTATATAGAACAACCTAATTCAATGACTTCAAAATGAGTTTGGAATTGTAAATAACAAATGATTTCTTTTAAGGCTGCACTTCAGACTCGACGGGACTGGAAAACTGCAATTCAGACTTTACGGGACCGGCTGGGGAAATCATTTCTCCAAATTACCCTTGCGACTATTCCGACTACGAAAACTGCTCTTATAGAATCACTGTGGCAGGAGGACAGCGTGTTCAGATTGAACTGTTGGATTTCGAGCTTGAGTATTTCTTCGATTATCTCCGGGTAAGATATACATATAACTATAATGCATTTCATATACTGAACAAAAATAAAAAAGGATACACTTTTTATGCTTATATTCTCATTAACATATTTAATTTATTCCGGAAAGTTTTGAATGGTGTTTTATTAGGAAATCTCGGTTGTTCTTAAGTTTAACTGTTCATAAACATAATTTTCCACATTAAGACCTAAGCAACTGCCCACCGAATAACAATAAATAATAGATTACAAAACATTACATACTAAATTTAAAGGGAGGTAATTGGAAATGGTTCGGCTTTTTAGCGTTGTTTATCGAGGGCTAGTTTTTTTATCAATGATTTTTTGGTTTTATTGACATCAAGAACTGGAGAACTTGATTTAATTCCATTAAATGTGAATATTGTTTTGAAACACTTACTTCTTCCCCAAGCCCTAATTATTGCAAAGGGAAAGATAACTAGGTTGTGACTGCAGATTTTCAAGAATACTTTATTTCAGTAATAATTACAGAAATGGAGATTCGTTGAAAGAAAGAATTTTAATTTTTCTTTTCGAATTTCACAAAATTATTGTTAGGAAAGTTTATACTTTTATTTTGCTGAGTTTATATGCCAATAACAATACTTACAAATACCAGTGTATTATCACCTGGTGTTTTCATTGCAGTGTAGATATAACGTGTCATCTTCACTGTTTTGCCGGAACAATTTCTTTCCTTTTATTAACCTGATTAACACCATACCCCACTACATACTTGTATTTATCGAAATAAAAAAATAAAAAAAATCTTAAAAAAAGATTTTAGACAATATAAATATTTTTACTTGTGTTCCACAGTGTTTAAATAAATATTCATTAACATCCCGGATTTGTATCGGCATCGGATCAATTAACTCGTATACATATATTACGTTTCAGTTATGTTTTTACCTGTTAATGAAAAATCGTTAAGTTAGCGAACAGAAACACAACAAAACATAGCACATTCCATTTGGAATAAAAATATGCTTGATGCTTCTCTAAAAAAAAGTTTTACTGAAGTGCTGACAGTAATTATTATGTTTGCAAATTGAATAAGATGCGCCTATTAAAGTGTTATCCTGTATGAAATATTTTTTTGAGATTTAACTGTAGTTAACAACGACCAGGAAATTCAGGATCAGTCATACTTTTACAAATATCTCAAAGTCTGAATATTTGTTAGACAAAAGGACATTGCGTATTGTTGTCAGTAGCTCATTACTCATGTTGGCATTATATTGATGTTAAGTCACAGTTTTAGATTTTGTGTTTGCATGTAAATAGAATTTAAGGAAAATTTGAGAACTGACTATTTACTGCATTTAGAGAAATTTGGATTTTTTATGGATGAAAATGCAATGGCGAGTGCATAAGGACATTGATAATCACAAGATTAACGATTATGTCACTGATTTTTATCGAGTATACATTTTCCTTAAAGGAACGAGAAAAATAGATACACACATGACTAATTACATGTATATTTCATTTAAGATTTACGACGGTTTCGATGTCAGCAGCACATTGATTGCGGAATTGACTGGATTATCACTCCCATCTGTAACAGTCTACGAATCAAGCACAAACGTTATGTTTATAACGTTTATATCTGATTTCAACATCGTCGAAAGAGGATTTCGGCTACAGTATAGCGAAGGTATTTGTTTCACTGTATAACGTTATAATTTATACACTCTAAATTCCAGAAGTCATATTTATGTAATTTCTATCGATTTTAATGACGCGATCATGTACTATATCATTAGTCTAGTACCTCTACTGCAGATATCACGTGTTCTATCAATAATCTAGTACCTCTAATGCAGATATAACGTGTTATATCATTAGTCTATTACCTCTACTGCAAATGGGATAATGGCCGGTTCCTTGTAGAGATATGGGTCGACATGATCAGCGTTGTTATCGCAACTTTTGTTGTCATTCTCGTAAAGGGAGGGCGGGCGACTCGATGCGTGTTGGTTATGCAAATTTCGTGGTTATTTACGTACCGGAAGCATGCAAAAAGGATGTGTGTACGATGGGATGTATGATGCTGCAGCTACTTGCATTGTTATATACAAAAAGGGAGGTGGGCGATAGAATGCGTGTACAAGTTTTAATGTTATTTCCTTACGGGAAGTTTAGTGGACGGGATAATCGGTTGTTGTTACGAATTTATTTGTATGGAAATGCATTTAGGTTTTATTTCCTGTAAACCGTACCATGTCAATTTTCATAGTGGTGTTTATTAAAAAAATATAGTAAGATTTTATCATTCTTGAAACGATTTTTAACAATACTGTTTCTACATTTCAATGTTACCTGGTACAATGGTAATGCAAATCATGTGCAGATCTAGAGTGGGTGTCGGTTGGTTGCTCGAATATGTAATTTTCATCAGAGGTTTGGTCTGAAATATGGAAATTATTGACTACCCAACTTTTGCCCCAAACAATCCTTCAGTCAGAAAATCTAGCAAACATCTGATCATGATTGCAATTAAGTGTCAACGTCAACACAAAAACTTGTAGCTAAGATTTTCTTAGAAAAAAATGGTGATAGGCTTTTCGATTCCATGACCATTCCTACATTACTTCTAATGGGTTGAGACATTGCTCCCTTCGTCATTGCTATGTCATAGATAAAAAGAAATATATCAAACGGCAATGTTTATTTTATATACGCGAAGAAACCGTGAAGAAAAATGGTTAGACCTAAACAATTTCATGAAACTCTTTGGAATCAAAACAATTCCATAAAACTCTTTTTCGAAATAAACATAAAAAACGAAGCAACACAAAACAACAATTAATAAAATAGGGAATCTGATGTGTGCCACTTTGCAACGACTAATGGTAAAACATAACCGTCTTGAGTACACCAACCTTCCGTTTCCTCGTCATATCATTTTTTTTACTGAATGATTTTTAACATCGTAATCATTGTTTTATTTATAGTGGCATGAGACGAGGACCCAGCTGGTTAACGATGGAGTGAAGAAGTTGAACCAGCTGGTAGCCAGTGGAGCAAAGAAGCAATTTAATTATAATGTTTACATTATTAATTAAAATGCTAAATAAAAATGAACCCTATGTTTATGCTTTGTTTTATTTATGTCATGATAAAGTATACATTTCTTCTAATATTGTCAAAGCATTTTCGCAAAGGTAGGCTTACTTTAGTTAAAAGTGCTCTTAATTACTTAAGAAGCGCACAAGATTTCTTTTGAAGTTATTTGATTCAAACTGTTCAAATCTATAGTATATGCACGTAAAATAAATACTGTAGTTCCTTAATTTGTGCGAGGTGACGCTTAAAATAATTTTTAAAAAACATTTCGTAGCCGCAGCAGATCTATAAAAGGAATATCTATCAATTATGATTGGCGAAGTGCCTTATTTTGTCCTGTAAAAAGTTAAAGGGTTGACCATTCATCCTTCAGCCGTGCGATTGTTTGATTGTTCCAATAATTTTCTGCAAATACACATCTTTTTTTTGCTTGTAAACAGCAATTTCTAATGGTTGACATTGATTTTAACTTCATCTTAGGTATTTTTATTGTTCCATGATGGGATGCTCCATTAGCGTGGTCGTGCGTCTGTAATTGTATTCCATTTACCCATACGCGTATACATTGTACTTCATATTGTGCAAATTCTAAATTATTTTATGATTGATCGAAGAGTTCACAGTTTTCTCATAAAAGCGTTCGAAAAGAAAGTATAGCAAAAGAATAGCCAAGTTGTTAAGTGGTAGGTTGCATGAACTATTGTTTGTGACAGTGAGAATCGCACGCAGTGAGAAAAACGACACAACAACGGTGAAGGCCGCGGCGCTGAGGTATGGAATACGCCCCTCATTTTCTTGTTTTAATGTACTTTTTTTGGGAACGGCTGCGATATATAAACTGACCACGCAACATGTGGTTCCTGTACGTGTCTGTTTCTTGTCCGCCATAGATTGCTAAAAAGGTATAAGACGGCGATTTTGTGCTTATGTGCTGTGTCTGCGGTTATGCGCAATATGCGATTTTCACTGTCTCGAGAGTCTACAAAGAAAGGTACCAGGAAACGAAGTAGCATCAGACAAAGAAAATTGCTGTAAAAGTCGAGTAAGAAATAATCCCAAATTCGTTTAAACCCTTCCTATAATATATATTTACGCCTTTAACGCATTAGCAAACAGCTTAGATCCAGATCAGCCGGCACATCCGATCTAATCGATTTCTCTGCTTTTATTTTGTCTGATCAGGATCTACACTGTTAGAGTTTTGGTCAGAAATAACCATATAAATATAAAGCGAACAGTGTTGATCCTTATCCTGGATCTACACTGTTCGTCCATTCCATATAGGCGTTTAAGGAAAAGGTTAGGTGAAATTTAAAAATTAAAATTTACAATCCTGCAAACATTTTCTGAATATAGACCACAGTCTGTGTTGTCCTACGATTATTGTTTTATATTATAACAGCAGCTGCTTCTGTGATGCAACAAATGAGCATTTTATTGTTTCTCTTATTATAAAGTTATTGAGATTTCGCGTAATATGAATTAGTTGTAATAAGTTAACACAGATAGACTGGTTATAGTCTGTTTTTCATCTACCCCGAAAATACCTAGTGTGTCAATAAATTTCATTTGCGGCAAAAAAAATCATTAAGAGTCAGTCGAAATGTTCATCGTGCCAAATAAAGCCAATACAATTACATGTATAAAGACAAGCGTTGCTCTTTTCTTTTTATTTTTGTAGTAGCATTTTATTTCGCAGGGACCAGGTGTCGCGCATAAGCCATTGCGGTGCCATACATTTGCGCAGTTACATTTATATTACTCTCAGAAGTTTTCATGATAAGCTAACATATTGTTAAATTTCTCTACACTTCTATTTCGCGCACGTTTTCTAGTGCAAACTACGCGCAAATTAAACCCGCGTGAAATATAATGATACAACAGTATCTCACAAGGTTTCTCATAGCAGTTAGCCTTATGACGAGGATTTAGCCGAAAAGCCGAGTTTAATAATATAACTTTAAAATTATCGTGCAACATATGTAAGACAAAATACTACCAGAGGGAACGTTTCTTAACAATGTAAAACTCCAAAAAAAATGTGAAATTATCGTGCGAATTTACTTGCCCTTAAAAGAGCGCATGTTGTGTAAAAATATGTTTTATTCATTTTTTTTGTTCTTAAATTACCATAAGTTATTGTAATTGCTGTAATATTGTAGAATTTGAATAAAGAGTAATAAATTTACAGAAACGTCACTTTACTTTACAAGATTTTTTAAAAGGGGGAGGGGTGCTGAAAACGGCCATGGCGCAATAACGAAGTCGGTGACCCCCAAATTTTATTCGCTTATTCGATTGGAATTGCTTTTTTCAAACTTTTTAAGCAAAAAAATCAAAAATTAAATTCGGGAATTTTTCACAATTTTGAAAAAGTCGACAGAAAATAGGAAAAACTCGACGTAATTTTTTAACGCGAAAACGGCGTTTAACGGTACACAACGTTGTCAAAAGTGGTCACAATATGTTAAATCTTATCACCAGAAAGGTATTTTCAGCGCCAATTCATTTGTGAAAGAATAAATGAAATTGAAAACCCCAATTTTCAGCCAGCCCCGAAAAAGTGCTCGGCGAGCGTCGTCGACGTCACTTCAGAAAACTGGCGTTGATAGCTAACTTTGAAGGCGAATATCTAAACAACTATTTGATTTATCGAAAAACGATTTGCGGATTTATGCTGGAGTCATCGTCAATAAATACCATACCAAATTTCATAAAGAAATTCGAAAATTCGCAAAGTGTCGCGTTCCACCTAAACAAATGAAAAACAACGTCAAAACTAAATAATCTTATTATGCAGAGGGAAAATGAAATAAACTATTTCGATTGGTAGCTATTTACACCAGAGAGGCATCTAGCAGGGTGGAGAGGTATCTAGTGGGATTTTTATTATTATGCAGCGGAAAAATCAAATAGATTAATTCGATTGGTTGTTAGTGGGTGTTGTATTGGAGGAAAAACATATTTACGATTTAAGTAACCAGTTAAGTCAATATTGATGGCTTAAATACATTATTATATGGAATATTCTTGGGTGTCAGGTAAACACTTGCATACAATACACAGTGTAAAACGAAAGAGAAGTGTAGAATGGTATTCCTAGTATTTACTGGTTCCTTTCTAGTTCCTTTGATACTGATTGTTAATTTCAAGTACGAAATACAAGTTTACTGTAGTGTAGTGGCTAACACTCTCGCCTCTCAAGCGGAGGCCCCGGGTTCAATACTCAGGACGGACACTTTTTTTTAAAGTTAATATACTTAAAAGTTGGTAGTTCATCACTGTATGAAATTGTTGCAACAGCTTCAACATTTTTTTTGAAAGACACTTTCAATAAATTTATGAGTTGTCATGATTCGGTCGCTTAATCTCTAAGTCATACTAAGAAGGCAGGGAGGGTTCGTCGACAGCTATAACAAATAAAATAAAATAACTAAACTGTGTCTGCTTTGCCTCTCTGTATTTCTTTCTTTCTTATATACATGTATATATAAATCTTTTCCATCAACGCCGTTTATCTTTTTTAAAGATATTTCTTGTTAGATACTAAAATGAGTTACCAACCTGTTTCGACGTTTGGCGAAATAAACCTTAGATGTTATTCAAATTGGCGTATGGACTTTTAGATAAATATAAGTTGTCAAGTTGTCAACCTGTTACTACGTATGATGAATCGGGAACTGCTGAAGTGATTTAAACTGGCTATATGAATTTTCAGTATTACAGAATGATTTCTTTTATCTATATATATTGAAGGAAGAGAACTGCTTAAGGGAAAGTAATGTCTTATGATCGTCGGAATGTACCTGGTGCAAATTGCAACCGTGTGTGCCACTTTGTTGATCAAAGACATTTCAGTGACATTGGTCAAATGCTTTTGATTTTTTTTTGAGAAAGTCAAATCATGAGTGCATTACACATAATACATTACGACCTCTATCATCACCATCATCATCATCATCATCATCATCATCATCACCATCTTCGTCGTCGTCGACCACATCATAATCATCCCCACCACCATCGTAGCAACTTTCATGTTGAAAATCCAATTATAACAATACTTATTTACTATCCGAAAATAACGATATGATTGGCGTGTAGATTTGATAAAAATGTTGATTTTAACGTGTGTTGAACATGTGTTACTGTTTATCTTTCTATGAATCTGAAAATAACGATATGATTGGCGTGTTGATCTGATAAAAATGTTAATTTTAACGATTGTTGAACATGTGTTACTGTTTATCATTCTATGAATCCGAAAACAACTTTATGATTGGCGTGTTGATCTGATAAAAATGTTAATTTTATCGATTGTTGAACATGTGTTACTGTTTTACAGTCAGTTTACAAGGGCCTAATCATAAAAAGAAAACTGTAGACCTGTCTTAAATTTGAAGCATCTGATAAGCGCCAATTCAGCAAATCAGATGCATGAGATTTGAGCCTGGTCTTCAAACTCAGGTTTTGAATCTTGGGCAAAGATCGTTTTTCTCATCTTCAATCGTGTGCATACACTGAAAGACAACACTTGCAGTTGCGCTTATGCCTCTAAAGTTTTAATGTTTTACCTCGATCGTCTAATTAACTACCTACTTGCTAGCAGTTTACCCTGCCTAACTGATTAACATGCACAACTCTTAACCTTTCATTTGTAAACCTCACTAATTTCTTTTCATTATCATACACAACTCTTAACCTTTCATTTGTAAACCTCACTAATTTCTTTTTATTAACATACACAGATTTTAACCTTTCATTTGTAAACCTTACTAATTTCTTTTCATTAACATACACAGATCTTAACCTTTCATTTGTAAACCTTACTAATTTCTTTTCATTAACATACACAGATCTTAACCTACCATTTGTAAACCTCGCTAATTTCTTTTCAAACAAAACTAAATACCTGCCTGTTAACAAAATATACCAAGCATATATCATAGTGCCAAACTCAACTAAACATTAACACTCAAACTTTGAAACGGAGTAAGTGGAGATCGAAATATGACAATCTACGAGTATCTTTTTTCAAACTTCTGTCTTTTGGAATAGCCTATTTTTTCATCTTTTCTAACCAACATAAAGTAAACCTTCCATTAACCGAATTTCGTTTTCAGTGGTAAAACATGCATGTCAGGAATAGAAATACTCAGAAAAACCAATCTCTGTACAGAAATAAGAGGACAAAACAGAGCATGGTTTTTTTTGAAGGTTCTTGGGCGGACCAATCTTACAAAACTCTAAACATCGAGTTGGTAAATGCTTTCAGAATGTTTGTGTGATCTTTTCTTTGTTCTACGGTTGTCTTCAAATATTTTTCATCGCTTTTTTCTTTCTCTTTGTCTCGGGTTTTGCCCATGTTCTTAAAGTTTGTGTTTGATCATTTTAAAGAGTACAACTTCATTGGATCTGTAAACTTTCTGCTGAGATTCTCACAGAACCGTGGCTTGTTGCAAATACCACATCTCGTGTAAGTTCGTTGTTGGCGGATCGTCCTGTAGCACACGTTCGTACACAGACTATTTCGCCTGGAGACTCCTATCATACATCGCCTCTGTAATAATTAAATACATCATAATTAATTGATAGAATAACACTCCGGATAAATACCCCTTGGACATCTCAGGGTTACATGAGTCAGTTCGCCGATCAGGTGGAAGACCAGCTGATAATTATAATTGTGTTGCAGTGCTATCATAGGTATGAGTTACAAAGATGCAATTATACATTTTTATAACTAGTATTTGTTTCAAAAATAATTTCGGTCGGGAACAGATTTTTTTGATAATTATATATACTCGAAGAAATTAGAAACGCAACTTCTTTAAACACAAAATATGTTTCGTGATTAAAGAAGTTGCGTTTTTAATTTATTTTACTATATAATATGTATTTGTAGAAATTAGAAACGCAACTTCTTTCAACGTGAAATGTATTTCTTGTTTAAAGAAGTTGCGTTTCTAATGTCTTTAAGTATATATTCACAACCAATTAACGCTGTGTTTATTGTTGTTACTATTTTGTTTTTAATTAATTACGAGCTATTAGTTTTGTTACGATTAGAAGAACGTACATGTACCTATAGTGCCTCAGTGTTTTGGTTGTACATTTGGAACAATGTTCTCCAGATTAGATTGTGAAATGGAAGATAAATCATTACAACAAGGCATCAGACAATCAACCTGGACAACTGTGCAGGCGGAGTTTGCAAATTTTCTTCGGAGCACCTCAACATCCGCTTCCGGAAAACTGCCAAAAATAATAAAACTGAATCTGAAGACCGGTTTCAAGTCTCCAGCATCTGATTATCTAAAAAGGCAAATGATCGCCATTTCAGCCAATCAGATGCTTTAGATTTGAGGCCGGTCTACAATTTCGGTTTTATGATCTTGGGCCCTTGTAGAATATGCTGTATTGATTTTGCTGCATTTAGATCTTGTGGCTGTCTTGTCTCTCCGTGATCTAAAAACTGAAAGAGTATGATCAACTGATAACGTATTCAGTCCAAAAAACAAAACAAAACTAAGAATGATTTTAATGATTAATGCCGATATCAAAAGAAAGTTACCCGTTTAAAATACAAACCTGTTTCCCAATCGGCATGAAATATACATTTATATCAAAGATACTGGTGTACATGAAATTGCATACGCATGTTTTGTTAAAACTATGTAAAAAGCGACAGATGTAGATGTATGGATGTAAATGATGGTGTAATCTCTAGAGTTTGATGTAAATGATGGTGTAATCTCTAGAGTTTGATTAGTTAGATATAATGTAGCTGCTAGAAACTTTGAAAGGCACATACATTTAAGGGCGATATATGTATTCGTCGTAATATGTTAGGTTCGAGAAACATTAGATATGCAAATGACTTACATGGCTTTAGAAAAGGTATGTTTCTTTGTAGAATATGAATTACGCCTAATATAATAATGTCATATCATGTATTCAATGCCAGCTACATAATTTCGTTTGTATTTTTGAAGAAGGATTTGATTCTGATTTGACCGGGCGGTAACTCTAAGGGTTATCTGTTTCTTTAATTGGTTGTGGTGTCTTATTTGAATTTGACATGCGTATATTCATATGCTCTGTTTTCCTCTTTCTTTTTCGCTGCATAGAGGGGCTGTGTTTTGTTAGTGTTAAGATTACTGATATGCACATTTCACTTTTTAATGGTGTAAATACTTCCTCTACTAACAGTTGAATATCATTAGGGCTTTTTTTTAAAACAAATGTCAGTAAGTTCACTGGCAAAAGAGGGGAATTGAGCGAAATACTTCAGATATAAATTTATTGATTTCTTTTATAAATAACTGTGTTGAAGTGTTGAATTATAATTGATTTTAAAGCAAATTAAGCAAATTATCATTAATACAGAATTTGATCAAATTCACTGTGAAATATGAAATCATTATTTTCAATGCACAGTCTACTAGTTTTTTTAATTGTTTTTTGAAATCATTATATAAAATTATTATCGCTCAATTGTATTTTTAATTATCATTTAGCGTGTTAATGAGACACATTTAATATTTACAAGCCATCTGAAAATTCTTATTTTCTAATTAACATTATTAACATCTCAACTGCTATAACACCAATAAACAATTGAAATGAATAAATCTGCGGATTTTCTCAACTGGGTTTATAATTGGGAAAGAATTTCTTCAACATTAGAATATTATAATATACTTAAGATCATTATACAAGTGGATTCTACAAGTCAAATCAGAGTCTATTTTAAAAGAAGTGACCAGCTAGAATTTTGGTCATGTGTACATAATTTGTATTTTATACTCGTGTAAATTATACAATTCTTTAAATTACATTTTGTTTATAAAAGTGACAATTTTTGTTATGTTATAAATCATGAGTATATTAAACACGTATAACAATCCATAAATTTTTTAAAATTGATACTAAATGTTGTACAGTTTTACAAATACATAATATTGCATTAAAGTTAGCTGTTCATAAATCTTACCTTGCATTTCAATTTGGTTTGATGAAGTTTCCAATGAAGATTCCATTGTACTGTCCAGCAAGTCACTATTTGTTAGAGAATTGAAAAAAAACAACAACACTCCTATCCCTATTTGCTACTAACGAATGATTCAGTGGCGACAGATTGAACTAGGTAGGTTTGGTAAAAACGAATATTCTCTCTCGAATTATTCATATTGCCTATATAGATATTCAAAACATATAATAAAATAAGATGTTTACTTGATAAAACCAAGCTGTTACGGCGTGAAGAGAAAGAATAACAACGCTCATATTGGGAGTCGAACCCGTACCATACAGCGTTAGGGTCTATACTTTCAAATTCCAACACCGACTCAGCTAGCCGGGACAATCCAAGAAAAGGTTGCGTGGCTAACCCCCTAAAACGTGATCACCATTTAATGACATCGGCAACTGATCATGTTGCTGACAAACGAACTGATGTATGGGGAAACATCCTTCGGCAACCACACTGCACAAATCGAACCCATACATATTATAAAAACTGAAAAGAATTTTTAAATGCATTTAAATTGTTTCATCATCATCATCATCATCATCATAATAATCATCATCATCATCCCCACCACCACCACCACCACCACCATCGTCATCATCACAACTTCCTGCATCATCATCATCATCATCATCATCATCATCATCATCATCATCATCATCATCATCATCATCATCACAACTTCCTGCATCATCATCATCATCATCATCATCATCATCATCATCATCATCATCATCATCATCATCATCATCATCATCATCCCCACCACCATCACCACCACCACCACCACCACCATCATCATCATCATCATCATCATCATCATCATCATCATCATCATCATCATCATCATCATCATCATCAAAATCATCATCACCATTACTATCACCACCGTCGTCGCCATCATCATCATCATCACCATCATCATCATCACCACCACCATCTTCATCATCATTGTCATCCTTATAATAATGATCATCATAATCATAATGATCATCATCATCATCATCAAAATCATCATCACCATCACTATCACCAAAACGTGATCACCATTTTATGACATCGGTAACCGATTATTTTACTGACAAATGTACTGATGTATGGGGAAACATCCTTCGGCAACCACACTGCACAAATCGAACCCATACATATTATAAAAACTGAAAAGAATTTTAAAATGCATTTAAATTGCTTTATCATCATCATCATCATCATAATCATCATCATCATCATCATCGTCATCATCCCCGCCAACACCACCATCTTCATCGTCATCATCATCATGATCATCATGATCATCAACATCATCCCCACCACCACCACCATCGTCATTATTATTATCATCATCATCATCACCACCATTATCATCAAAATCATCATCACCACCACTATCACCACCGTCGTCATCATCGTCACCACTAACACCACTGTCATCATCATCACCATCGTCATCATCACCATCATCATCATATTCATATTCATATTCATATTCATCATGATCATCACCCCACCACCACTGTCATCATTTTAATCATCATCGTGATCATCATCATCGTGATCATCATCATCATCAGCAGCAGCAGCATCATCATCGTCGGCATCATCATCATCATCATCATCATCATCATCATCATTATCCCCACCGCCATCACCGTCATCATCATCATCATCATCATCCCACCACCACGACCTACCAGGGTTTCGCTAAGTACTAAGGTTCAGTACATATTAGTATATGTACACTTCATTAGGTTTTATTTAATTTCATATTATTTCTTTAAAGTGTGAAAGTACTCATTTAGTACTCGTAAAGTACTCGTAATTATTCTACATCTAATAAATTCATCTAATTAGCGTCCTTTAATTGTACCACGTGACCGTCCAATATTTTCGCGTATTGGATCCAAAAAAGTCCGTATTTTTTTCATATTGGATGATTAAAGATATATCTGGCGCATCTAAACAAAAAAATTAAAATCCATCTTTTTGCCATGAAAGCTTACACATCTTAATTTAAACTAATTTGACCACATGGTATGTATCAAATTATGGTTTAAAATAAGATTTTTGCAAAACAAATATTGAAGCAGACGCTCTCGCGGTATATCCGCGAGTTAAAAAACTGCCAGTTTTTTTTAACTTTATACATATTTCATTTTTATTTATTGGACAAACGGGAAAGAATTCGTAATACATGTATTCTTAGATTATGCCTAGTTTTTCATTAATAATCGATCTCAAATGTTATTTTTATCATTTGTAAGGGTAAAATATAGACCTTGGATAACTTTAAGTGCAAATGCACTTTACCATTGTTTTACAACGATAAAAGCCGTTGACCGTAAAAATGATCCAATTGAAAAAAAAACACGTGGTCGTGTAGGCGCTTGTCTTTAAATACACACTGAGACGAGTAAAGCGTCTGGTGACAGTGACTCATTGTCGTCGTCCGGTTCAATCAGACAATGTCATCATGTTAACTGATGAAGAAATTTCGGAATTTGTACTTAAACAGAAGCCGAAAAACACATTGACTAAAACAAAATCAGACGTAGGAATATTAAACGCTTGAAAAGTCATGCTTCATTTATTAGATGTAGAATAAAAAGATTATTAGACGTTTTACTGTACAATACGGGATATATTTGGACTCGTACACAGCTTGAAAAGTCATATTGGACTCGCCTAACGGCTCGTCCAATATGACTTTTCAAGCTGTGTACGAGTCCAAATATATTTCCGTATTGTACAGTAAAACGTCTAATAACCTATAAGTACTGACCATTTTTCTTCAGTACTTAAGTAAGTACGAGTATTTGTATACAGTAAAACCCCTTATTGCGGACACTCGATATTACGGGCACCCCATATTAATTGGCGATTTTTTTTTCAAGAACAGAAATGTTCTCTTCTTCTTGATTTAAATCCACAATTAATGACAACCCGCTATTAAGGACACTTTCCCTCAGTCCCTTAGGTGTCCGTTATAGAGGGGTTTCACTGTAGTTCGATTTTGACCCGTGAGCTGTGACCTTTCGGACAAGTCCACTGTTAAAATCATAAATAGGCAAAGTGCGTCAATTTACAGAGTTACCATTGAGTTACTTAACTTACACGACATTTAAAAATGTTCAAAGCAGCAGAATTTCCGTCACGACGCTATAGCTCAGTGGGTAAGGATCTCGGGCTATGATGGAAAATCCTGCAAGTTCGAATCCAATACAGTGAAACCCCTCTATAACGGACACCTAAGGGACTGAGGGAAAGTGTCCTTAATAGCGGGTTGTCATTAATTGTGGGTTTAAATCAAGAAGAAGAGAACATTTCTGTTCTTTAAAATATCGCCCATAATACCGGGTAGCCCGTAATATCGAGTGTCCGTAATAAGGGGTTTTACTGTAACAGTAACTTTTTTATTTTTGTCTTTCATTTGCTTTTTATAATTTTAATTTAGTTCACAAGATATGATTTTTATTTATTGAGTTGTTTTATCTTTAATTTTGCAATTGCCTTTTAATTTTGTTCATGTTAATTCCATTTTCTAAATATTTGTTAAGCAGCTTGCAGTGACCCCTTAAACCTCTGCACCGAAGGACGCTGACAACTGTGAATCCTGACGTTTTGTAAACAATTGTAGTAAATGGAGCCTGCATTTCATTCTCTTTCTTTTATGTACATAATTCAAAACCATTTAGCATAATTTTTATACATCGTCCGAAAACTGTGTTTGAGAAAGCTTCGATCTTATCAATCTGTTTGATGAAAGATTACTCGAAATTTGCACGCTTTAATGGCATTGTTGTCTGTGTCTACATGAATGTATTTTAATGGCATTAAAACACAGAACAAAATCCCCTCATTGGATTCGAACACACAACCCTTATGCTACATTATTAGAAATCAGATGGATTACTGTTACGGCCATGTAACCTTTTGGTTCAGAAGTGTACAATTTTTACATTAGGAGCTATGGTGGAAATGTCTTACTTCCCAATTTTGTGGAATATTCCAAAAATCTATAAAATTTAATACAAAAGAACATTCACGGCTCAGTGCGTAAAGTCGGACAAAACCACCATTGTCTACGTGATGAAAATCGTGTTTTTCCGAGAAAAACAAAACGTTTTCGTGGTAAAATCAGTATATCAGTGTTTAAAATAGAATATCCATGAATATCAATGATATTTTAGCATAATGAGCCATGTGTTACGGTTGATTCGTTCTATAAATCTAGACTGCCAGTATACCAGATCGTTTTGCGCTCTTCAGTGGAACTCATACATTGAAAGACAACATGGCAAACTTCGCTTGCGGGATAACGTTGGGCTTGTTTGTAAGTACAAATTATTTACTTATTAAATAAAGTAGATATATTAAAAGGTTTACTGATAATACTTATAATACATGAATATGAAAAGCTGACAGCTGCCAATCAACCAACTTATTAATGTAGAGAAAATAAACTATATTAATAAAAGTATGAATCACTGAAATGAAGTAAATCAAATATTTTGCCATTCGTTCTCAAATTATGGTTAATGTTTCTCTTCGGCTGCGAGCCTGGCCTAATAGAATTTAATAAATTATGTATATGACGTATCAGGGCCATATTTCACCACAAAACAAATGAATTATTTTGATATATTTATATTAATTCCTATATTTAGTTTAAAATTTTGTAGATGTGTTTGTTTGTTTATTAAAATGTATACTAGTATATGTCATCTTTCAATATGTTAATTTTTTAGGAAATAAGTGTTAGTATTTCGTCTGTTGTGTTTTCATCATGTATATTAACGTTCTGTCTATTGTAACATTGTTTCCTTGTTTGATACATGTATGTATGTATTAATGCTGCACTTCTTTTGGAGGATTAAAAAGAATATCTATGTTCTTTTAACAACATAAATGTTTTTATCCGGGAAATTTAATATTTAAATATTCCAATACTAAATATCGCAAAACGTATTGTGATATCTCGGCTTATTGAAATGGATATCTTAAACAGAAACGCTGAAAAAGAGCGAAAGACGACATGTTTTTTTTTCAAAGAAACACGTAACAGGCTGAGGTCAACAGTTGAAGTATTAGCTAATGTCCTTTTGTCGTTTTTATCGTAGCCGCAAGAAGATAACATCATTATAAAAATGAAAGCAATCTCAGCAGAAATTCATCGCAGCAAAGTGCTGGATGAGCGTCAATTTGTCACATAAGTGTTAAAACGGTGAAACGCCTTTTTTCATTGCAATGGTATCTACACTTACTTTTATACTTTATACGAAATATACTATTATAGTGTATTTTAATACTGTACCGGGAACATGTGTGAGTTGGATGTGACCATTTATGTGTTTATATTCAGAGGCGTTTACCACAAAGTTATTGATCCTCGACCAATAAAAATAATCTTTCACATGAAAACTCCCTTTTGAATTTCTTTTGTTATCATACAATTAAACTATGTATTGTTTCCAGCGAAATAATGTAATTAAAACTTAACTTAAACCCGCTTGTGTTCGTGGTTGCTACTGTTACTTTGGGGAAGCGACGTCTTGTCAAATTTTGTGTTGCTAAGCGACTCGCCGTATTGTTGCTGATCCAGAAAAAGAAAAAGGTCTCTCAGATTGCATGCATAACAGAGAACTAAACTAAATGTCACAAATGTTAGTGAAATAATAAAGGTTCATATTTCTAATATACGTGCTGTTTTGTAAAAACAAGGCTTTCAAAACTAACTTTTCAATAATTACTTGCGACATGGACTTAAAAAGTGAATTGTTAAAATAAACACGGAATAAAGAGAGAAGTTCAGTGTAAGTAGACATTTATATATACTTTTAAACTTCAAAAAATGTTGTGTGCAATTCAATTGTTTTTATCACTAATTAAAATGCTTAATGTTAAATTGCATTCGGAAAGTCATTTACTTCTTATTAATTAATTATTAAGAACTAAGGAACTATAAATTAATTTAGGCCAGTAACAGTTACATATATTTATCATATGAATACACAAAAATAAATGTCTGCTACACAATTAATTTAGCTCAATTAAGCTCTGGTTTATTTCGAGCATTTCATAATATCTGACTACTCATTTCGGACATTTACGTCAAATTTCAGAAAAGACGTTATTCCACCAAAATTTAATTGATGAGGAAAACTTCCGTCGGTCGGCTTCGTACTGGACGAAAAATTGTTATCTAAACATACTTGAAAATGAAGTCGTATAAGTCTAAATATTTACTATTAAGTCGTTTATTGAATCATACCATTTAAAACATTACAAAAAAGAACGAAAAAACAAACATTTTATACACAAATTTAAATAAACTTATTTTACTGAAGGCATACAGTTTTGTACAGGCATTTCGACCATTTAAACATTTGAAATAAATTTTAATTGCTGTTAGTACAAACCAAGCCAACTGCGTCAGTGTTAGAAAACACGTGAAAACAATAACAAGCAAATCAAAGGGAGAAAACTTAACCAAATCAAAATTAAGACGGTAACATTCAGCTAACATTATTATGTACTAGTGCTACCTCACTTGTCAAAATAATACAACAATAAAACGAAACACCTTTCAGTGGGTGAGATATTCCAATACATAAACATTATTTTTATTAGGAACTTGAACTGGTATATGAAGTTTTCATTGGACGTTTGCAATAGAACTATTTTTCGGCGTTAGCTGTCTAAGCTCACTTTTGACCTAGTTTTTCGACCAATGAAATATGGTAAATAATACTCGTATTCTCTTGTTATGCAGAGGGAAAATGAAATAAACTATTTCGATTGGTAGCTATTTACACCATAGAGGCATCTAGCAGGGTGGAGAGGTATCTAGTGGGATTTTTATTATTATGCAGCGGAAAAATCAAATAGATTATTTCGATTGGTGTTGTATTGGAGACAAACATATTTACGATTTAAGTAACCAGTTAAGTCAATATTGATGGTTTAAATACAATTTTATATGGAATATTCTTGGGTGTCAGGTAAACACTTGCATACAATACACAGTGTAAAACGGAAGAGAAGTGTAGATATTTCTAATTCTTACTGGTTTCTTTCCAGGTCCTTTGATACTGTTCGTTGTAGTGTAGTGGCTAACACTCTCGCCTCACAAGCGGAGGCCCCGGGTTCAAAACTCAGGAGGGACACTTTTTTTAAAGTTAATTACGTACAAGTTGGCAGATTTCGCTTTTGTAACAGGCTGTTTGTATTTATTTTTATTAAATATCAAGGACATTTATTCATCTTGAGTTTTAACTCTACAAGAGGTATTTTATTGAAACTGAATAAATGTAGATCAAAACTTAATGTAAGACATTGCTTCTTTAATCGACTTGTTATCACTGTATGAAATTGTTGCATCAGCTTCAACATTTTTTTGAAAGACACTTTAAATGAATTTATGAGTTGTCATGATTCGGTCGCTTAAACTCTAGGTCATACTAAGAAGGCAGGGAGGGTGCGTCAACAGCTATAACAAGTAAAATAAAATAACTAAACTGTGTCTGCTTCGCCTCTCTGTATTTCTTTCTTTCTTATATACATGTACATGTATATATAAATCTTTTCCATCAACGCCGTTTATCTTTTTTAAAGATATTTCTTGTTCCAGTTGTTTTCAGTTTACAGTTCAAGAATTGATGTTTATTTAAGAAAAGATGTGTTCACATTTTGAAAGTTATAAGATACATATGGATAATTTACGCAAATTGCTGTAAATGGGAACTTAAAGGGCAACGGGTAGATAATGCAAGTATAAATGTACATCCTTAAAACGTACCTAAGTATGACTTGATATATCAGAATTGATTAACAAAAAAGCTAGAAAGGAAGGGTTAACATATAACGATCAATTTATCATAACACCAAAGTTAAAATATTCGAACACATATACCTTGAGATTTGTTTTACTACAACCCTCGTGGTGAATTACAATCCACGTATTTATACTAATTATACTTTTCAGCTTCTCTCGGTTGTTCAAATTGCACTGGCCCGTGCGCCTTCAGCTGGGGAACATTGTACAACTGACGCGGTTAGTATAACCAGCAGAGAGAGAGAGAGAGAGAGAGAGAGAGAGAGAGAGAGAGAGAGAGAGAGACAGACAGACAGACAGACAGACAGACAGACAGACAGACAGACAGACATAGTGAAAGACAGAAAGAGAGAAAGAAAAGAGAGAAATAGAAAGAGACCGATAGACAGAAATAGTTAATTTTGCAGACAAGTGAACGAAATACACAAATAACAATAATTGGCATTTTTGTGAAAAACCGATATAGATATTAACCATGCAATCCAAAAAAATCAACATTTAATTTTTAAATGTACTTTCTTCCAATGCGGTAACCCCTCTTTTTCATTGTGGTAACCTTCGATATTGGTCATATTGCAAGACCATCTTCTCTTGACATTATCTCTTTATTAAAGGTACAGCATTCTCAATTTGTACTGTTTAATTATAAACGCTCATTATGTGCGTACAACGGTACATCAAGCCATCATTCACTAGAGATCTTTAATGAGGCCCGCATGATTGTTAATTGGCATGCTATATAAATACACCAAAGATTATATTTTTACAATTATTCTTAACAAATTATCGACTAAACATGACGCCAATTTCATTTGCTGCTAAAATATTTCTAAATAATGGGGAACAAAAGGTTTTCATTTGTTGAAAATTTACATTTACTTGTAAATTCATAATATGCTACATTTACAGATTTAGCAGTCGGGCCTCAATTACAATGATTCAATGAATACAGTATCATTTGTTTTACAAGTACTCGTCTTGCTTTCCTCATGCCTAATCCCCCACATTTGCGATATTAGTCATCTCTCAACACTGTCTTGATACATTGTATTTATTTTTGTCGTTTTCGCTTTTTTCGAAGTATTGACTGGTTTCATCAGTATATGTATAACGTGAAAAACAAGCTCAGACATGTATTTCAGATTGTTGTATAATAACAATCTAAGGAACATGTGTTTAAGTTTACCAAATGTGTATTGTTAGAAATATTGTTTTATTAGGACTGTCCGGATGGATTACAGTGTCTTCCACCAGGGAAATCCAACAGTGACAAGAGTCAGTTTAAGTGTCAAGTAGGAGAGGGTAATATTTTAATAAATAAAGAGTTATATATTTGTTTGCAAGATTTCTTTAACTAAAATGTCTCCGTTTGTTAATACAAACCATTGATTTTCTATCAGAAACAAGTATGCTCACAATAATATAAATTTGTAATAAAGCGACAAAACTGATTATTTCCAGACTAACATGTTGTGAGAACATGAGTGGAGAGGCTGTGTCTTATGGATGTTGCCATTCTTGATAGCATATATCACTTTTTAAAATATTTTGCGCGCTCTTAATGAGATACTGCTTATGGATGTAATCAATCACAAAATTATAGGCTATTACGTATGATGATTTTGGCATTTTGTTTAGAAATTAATTGAAATATCAGTTTCGTTATGCACTGAATGGATGACAAAACCCAATAATATGATTGCCTGAACCAATAATTTTAATTTAGGGGGCGTTAATTTTCCTTCAAATGGTGCTTACTTAGATGCTATTTCTGCCATTGTGTTTATATAGAACAACCTAATTCAATGACTTCAAAATGAGTTTGGAATTGTAAATAACAAATGATTTCTTTTAAGGCTGCACTTCAGACTCGACGGGACTGGAAAACTGCAATTCAGACTTTACGGGACCGGCTGGGGAAATCATTTCTCCAAATTACCCTTGCGACTATTCCGACCACGAAAACTGCTCTTATAGAATCACTGTGGCAGGAGGACAGCGTGTTCAGATTGAACTGTTGGATTTCGAGCTTGAGTATTTTTTCGATTATCTCCGGGTAAGATATACATATAACTATAATGCATTTCATATACTGAACAAAAATAAAAAAGGATACACTTTTTATGCTTATATTCTCATTAACATATTTAATTTATTCCGGAAAGTTTTGAATGGTGTTTTATTAGGAAATCTCGGTTGTTCTTAAGTTTAACTGTTCATAAACATAATTTTCCACATTAAGACCTAAGCAACTGCCCACCGAATAACAATAAATAATAGATTACAAAACATTACATACTAAATTAAAGGGAGGTAATTGGAAATGGTTCGGCTTTTTAGCGTTGTTTATCGTGGGCTAGTTTTTTTATCAATGATTTTTTGGTTTTATTGACATCAAGAACTGGAGAACTTGATTTAATTCCATTAAATGTGAATATTGTTTTGAAACACTTACTTCTTCCCCAAGCCCTAATTATTGCAAAGGGAAAGATAACTAGGTTGTGACTGCAGATTTTCAAGAATACTTTATTTCAGTAATAATTACAGAAATGGAGATTCGTTGAAAGAAAGAATTTTAATTTTTCTTTTCGAATTTCACAAAATTATTGTTAGGAAAGTTTATACTTTTATTTTGCTGAGTTTATATGCCAATAACAATACTTACAAATACCAGTGTATTATCACCTGGTGTTTTCATTGCAGTGTAGACTATAACGTGTCATCTTCACTGTTTTGCCGGAACAATTTCTTTCCTTTTATTAACCTGATAAACACCATACCCCACTACATACTTGTATTTATCGAAATAAAAAAATAAAAAAAAATCTTAAAAAAAGATTTTAGACAATATAAATATTTTTACTTGTGTTCCAAAGTGTTTAAATAAATATTCATTAACATCCCGGATTTGTATCGGCATCGGATCAATTAACTCGTATACATATATTACGTTTCAGTTATGTTTTTACCTGTTAATGAAAAATCGTTAAGTTAGCGAACAGAAACACAACAAAACATAGCACATTCCATTTGGAATAAAAATATGCTTGATGCTTCTCTAAAAAAAGTTTTACTGAAGTGCTGACAGTAATTATTATGTTTGCAAATTGAATAAGATGCGCCTATTAAAGTGTTATCCTGTATGAAATATTTTTTTGAGATTTAACTGTAGTTAACAACGACCAGGAAATTCAGGATCAGTCATACTTTTACAAATATCTCAAAGTCTGAATATTTGTTAGACAAAAGGACATTGCGTATTGTTGTCAGTAGCTCATTACTCATGTTGGCATTATATTGATGTTAAGTCACAGTTTTAGATTTTGTGTTTGCATGTAAATAGAATTTAAGGAAAATTTGAGAACTGACTATTTACTGCATTTAGAGAAATTTGGATTTTTTTATGGATGAAAATGCAATGGCGAGTGCATAAGGACATTGATAATCACAAGATTAACGATTATGTCACTGATTTTTATCGAGTATACATTTTCCTTAAAGGAACGAGAAAAATAGATACACACATGACTAATTACATGTATATTTCATTTAAGATTTACGACGGTTTCGATGTCAGCAGCACACTGATTGCGGAATTGACTGGATTATCACTCCCATCTGTAACAGTCTACGAATCAAGCACAAACGTTATGTTTATAACGTTTATATCTGATTTCAGCATCGTCGAAAGAGGATTTCGGCTACAGTATAGCGAAGGTATTTGTTTCACTGTATAAAGTTATACTTTATACACTCTAAATTCCAGAAGTCATATTTATGTAATTTCTATCGATTTTAATGACGCGATCATGTACTATATCATTAGTCTAGTACCTCTACTGCAGATATCACGTGTTCTATCAATAATCTAGTACCTCTAATGCAGATATAACGTGTTATATCATTAGTCTATTACCTCTACTGCAAATGGGATAATGGCCGGTTCCTTGTAGAGATATGGGTCGACATGATCAGCGTTGTTATCGCAACTTTTGTTGTCATTCTCGTAAAGGGAGGGCGGGCGACTCGATGCGTGTTGGTTATGCAAATTTCGTGGTTATTTACGTACCGGAAGCATGCAAAAAGGATGTGTGTACGATGGGATGTATGATGCTGCAGCTACTTGCATTGTTATATACAAAAAGGGAGGTGGGCGATAGAATGCGTGTACAAGTTTTAATGTTATTTCCTTACGGGAAGTTTAGTGGACGGGATAATCGGTTGTTGTTACGAATTTATTTGTATGGAAATGCATTTAGGTTTTATTTCCTGTAAACCGTACCATGTCAATTTTCATAGTGGTGTTTATTAAAAAATATAGTAAGATTTTATCATTCTTGAAACGATTTTTAACAATACTGTTTCTACATTTCAATGTTACCTGGTACAATGGTAATGCAAATCATGTGCAGATCTAGAGTGGGTGTCGGTTGGTTGCTCGAATATGTAATTTTCATCAGAGGTTTGGTCTGAAATATGGAAATTATTGACTACCCAACTTTTGCCCCAAACAATCCTTCAGTCAGAAAATCTAGCAAACATCTGATCATGATTGCAATTAAGTGTCAACGTCAACACAAAAACTTGTAGCTAAGATTTTCTTAGAAAAAATGGTGATAGGCTTTTCGATTCCATGACCATTCCTAAATTACTTCTAATAGGTTGAGACATTGCTCCCTTCGTCATTGCTATGTCATAGATAAAAAGAAATATATCAAACGGCAATGTTTATTTTATATACGCGAAGAAACCGTGAAGAAAAATGGTTAGACCTAAACAATTTCATGAAACTCTTTGGAATCAAAACAATTCCATAAAACTCTTTTTCGAAATAAACATAAAAAACGAAGCAACACAAAACAACAATTAATAAAATAGGGAATCTGATGTGTGCCACTTTGCATCGACTAATGGTAAAACATAACCGTCTTGAGTACACCAACCTTCCGTTTCCCCGTCATATCATTTTTTTTACTGAATGATTTTTAACATCGTAATCATTGTTTTATTTATAGTGGCATGAGACGAGGACCCAGCTGGTTAACGATGGAGTGAAGAAGTTGAACCAGCTGGTAGCCAGTGGAGCAAAGAAGTAATTTAATTATAATGTTTACATTATTAATTAAAATGCTAAATAAAAATGAACCCTATGTTTATGCTTTGTTTTATTTATGTCATGATAAAGTATACTTATATAAGGAGCCAGAGTTGTACTTCTTTATTTTTACAAGGGCACCGTTTGAAACATACACATGTATACAATCATTTTCTTTTTTAGAGATGTAGATAATTAATGTATACATATACCGGTTAACTGCCTGTTGGTAACATAATATTGGAAAAGGGTAATATTGCCTGAAAGAAGCTCTGCGAAACATTTCTGATGTTATAAAAATAAAACCTGATTTTGTATTTATCATTAACCCAGTCTGCTCGAGTGAGTAGACCAATAATTTTCTAATGAAAAACACTATATTTTGGATTAAGGTATTATATTTGCCAGTATCTATAAAGAGTAACAAATAAGCCGATTGTTCTGGAAGTGTATACTTGTTTTATCTGTTCCTGTTGTCATAAGGCTGTAAATATCTGTCGGTTCTGCAAAGAGACTAAGCTTGAAATATAATATTCTTAACAATTTAAACTTGTTCAACTGAAGCATCAAATGAAGCGTTGTTATACAGAATTTCCAAAAAGATCCAGATCTAGATATGTTCTTGAAAACTGCGACTACTATTTTATAGGTCAATATCAAAGCTTTAAAAAAGCAGACACGATGAGCGGGCGGGTGGGTCATGACTGGCAAATATATAAATCTCGAGTGGTGATTTAGTAAGATCATTATATATCCCTTTCATCTCGCATTCTCTCCCGCCAGATCACATAGCATTGTCGTTATAAACATTAAACTGTATTTACTTCAGTAAGCATCAATCAGTACAATAATAATAATTTAATGCAACTTAACTGGATTCAAGCATTAGAAAACATTGTTTTAAATGAACAAACGGTTTCTCAGTTATCTGAGAAAAGGTGAAATGTATGCATATAAGAAATGGCCTGACGCAAAACACAGCCTCATCATGCAGCCAAAAAGGAGAAAATGTAAAGAGAGCATGGATTTATTAAAAGGTGAAATATGCATATCAGGAATCGCCACATTCAGAACAAACAGCCTCCCCACACAGTCAAAAAGAAGAGAGGGAGAGAGCATGGTTAATAAAATGATCAGTTTCAAAAAAGACACCACTAACAATAAACAAAAATGAGAACCCGAGGGGTTACCGCCTTGGAACGGTCAGTGGCAAATCAAATTGCCACTGGGGGGTTAAACTAGGTTCTAGGGTGCACCAACCTCACACTTGCCCCAACAGGTCCTCATAATGTTCATTTAAAAATTAGAAACCACAAACAGTTAACGATAAAGAGAACACGAGAGGTTACCGCCTTAGAACGGTCAAGGGAAAAACAATTGTGGTACATGGTATGACGTTAAATCCGTATATAAACAACAACAAACCAACTCTTTACTCTCAAATAAATACAAAATGAGGACACACAATGTCCACTTCAATAAAAACAAGACAATTTAATATACAAATACAATATGAAAAAGTGGAATCAGCGTATCCCTTACAGACATATTCGGAAAAAAAGAAATAAGCGTGGAAGAAAGATCGCCAACACCATGGGCCGTGGACTCGGAAACTAAATAAAATTTAAATGGAGAAGCAACTTCTATATCAATAAATCTTAGAAAATAGATATGATAATCCCAACAAGCATACTAAATGATATGATAAAATACACGATAGTAAAATAGATAAAAGGGAAAAGTGACCTTCCAGACTCAGTAAAAATTGCAATAAAAGACTTGTTCATTTTTTCTACAGGTAACACAAACATCTTAATAATAACTCTGTATTGATGGTCACATTAGACAATAAACTTAATTTAATCAAGGAACTAATTTGTATAAGACATTGCATTTGTTTAGAAACTGACAGTTTTTCATTGAAATCGAACGCCATATACGCTTAAACAGTTATCACCCTGCTGGGAAAATCTGAACGCATTTGAACGCTTCAGTTGCTCCTGATAGTCGAAAACTTTGATAGGAAAACAATTTAGAATGTTTTCATGTTTTCTCGAATAAATATTTTAAGTTGAAGTCGATTATATTTGTTGTAATCGGAGCTAGGACAATTAACCTTCTTATATGACCTCTGGTTATTATTTTATTTAGAATATTGACCCCTGTTATATAATACTGACATACTTTATAAAATAATAATCCCTATTTTAAGTATAGGTTAATAAATGAGCAAGCAAAGCCACTTGTCTCTAATGGCCCTGTCATATGAATAATGACCAGAGGGCTTTAGCCCATCTATTAACCTAACCTATACTTACTACATGTGTAACCTTGATGATGAAATGATCTCGTGGTCATCTTTATAAGGGGAAATGCTCATTCTCCATTATATACTGACGTACATGTAGAAAAACTGATCCCGATTATAACCTTATAGCCTAATGGAACATTAACTGAGTATTAATGACAATAAACTAAGCAATCATTCTATATGTACATGTTTTTTTTTTGTTTTTGCTCTTGTTTCTATCACCTTATTTGATCTGGATTAAACAGACACTTCATGAACAAGTTTCAAACTAGATCAAGATATCGTCAATACCAATTTAATCATGTGACTCAAGTTCTGTCACATTATTTGTGCTGGACTATATAGACTCTACATGAACAATGTTCAAATTTGATTTAGATATCATTAAGACCAAATCATGTGACTCAAATTTGCTGAAAATTGCGTCAAACTGTACTGTATATAAAAGGAAAAAACGTTACACAGGGTCATAAGTGTGTATTTATACATAGATATAAATATATAAAGTAAAAAGAGTAACAAAGAGTTATAACTCCCGAACAGGTGGAGCAAATACATGTTTTCTTTCTTCACAACAATTCATCGCCAGTCCCAGCTGATGAAACGGGATTAAAACAAAAATAAGATAATAAATGATGTGCAATACAAAAAGCATTTCAAAATTTGCTGTAAGACTAGAAAAGTTTAACTGACAGACATTTTATTTGAACAACAACTACATTCAACGTCGAAATATTTGTTGCACAAACTGTGTGAACCATGTACCTATAATCTAGTGCCATATAGCATATACACAATATCTCATTCATTATGCACACATTATGAGATTTTATGTTATCTTTTTCTACCGAACATCAGGATGGCATTATAACATCCTTTAACAACACCTCGAGGTACCTTGATGATCTTTTGAATATAGATAATAACCATTTTCCATATCTGGTTAATAAAATTTATCCTAACACTTCAGATAAGCAAGCAAACTTTCTTGATCTTATGTTTTCTATTCAAAATGGATACGTCACTACTAAAATATATGATAAAATAATTGATTTTAATTCTAATACAGACAATTTTCCGTTCTTAGACGGCGTTGTCCCTCGTGCAACATCTTACGGGGTTTATATCTCACAGCTTGTTCGCTTTTTTAGAGCTTGCAATGATGTAAAAAAAAGCAATATATGCATATCAGGAATCGCCACACTCAAAAAACACAGCCTCCCCATGCAGCGAAAAAGAAGAGAGGAAGAGAGAGCGCATGTTTTATATAAGTATGTTCTTAATATTATGTATTAAGTATGTTCTGAATAAATGATTTAAATGAACGTAATCTTTGCATAAAAGAAAAACTTTTAGAACAAGGTTATTGGTATCGCAAATTAAGGAAAACCTTTCGCAAGTTTTAACCCCGATACCCAGATTAATTCAAAATTACATGTGCAGTTTTAAATTACTATTGCAACAAGGTTTTTCGCAGCCAGTTTTTAATGAAGATTTAATTTAAAAAAACGTAAGAAAATAAAAGGCAATTTAAATTTCTCCCGGTTATTCGTGAAAATTCAAAAAGAAAGGTTACCAACATGATATTCCACAGCGCTCTGCAGGCCTGGTGATTACCCATCTACAGTTGATCATTATGCTTACCTCTTTGATTGCACTACTCTGGCAGGGATTTCAGAGTTTATAAAGATTTATAGGGATATCTGTTTGTTAAACGAACAAGATGCTCGATTTGTTTCTTTTATCCCGGTCATCGTGTTCTTGCTGATTTGACGCCAGGTACTCTGGTCTCGTTAAGATCATTGAGTACCCGTCCCTTTTGCTTTTCAATGCTATTCGCTTCTTATGTTTATATGTTTGTGTGCTTTTGCATGAAACATTGTTGAGCTGATGGGTGGGTTGGAGTTATTTCACCAAGTCAACTTGTACTTGTTTTGTAATAAGAGAACCTATTGGGGCAAATGTGAGGTTGGTGCACACTAGAACATTGTTTGGCAAATCGTTTTGCCGCTGACCGTTAGAAAGCGGTAACCCCAAGGGCTCTCTTTTTTGTTAATTGTTTGTTTGTTTGTTTGTTACTTGAAATTGATATACTTATAACAAACATGCTCTCTTTTCCTCCCTTTTTCAGCTTCGTGGAGAGCCTGTGTTTAGTGAATACGACGATTCCTGATATGCATTTTTCACTTTTTTTAACTAACCCGCAACACTGTGCTACAAAACCTGTACACCGCGCTACAAAGCCAATAAACCGCGTTACCAATGTACGTTGATACATACAAAGACATGATTTCCGAAGACAAAAACAATTGACCTTACGCTGGAGCTTCCGTAACCACGCCCACCGATTTTCAAGGGGAACTACTCTTCCGAAGTCCGTCAAACAAAATGGCTAATCGAGTAGGTACGCTCGCAAACATACCCGATAATTTTGGAATAAATTTCTTTAAATGTAACTTATTGTCACGAAAGAAACAAAAAGCATACGCTTTTATATCAGGCTGTTACTTGGAAGATTTAAAAATAACTCACGATGACGGAAACACAATGGATTAAGAGGTGTCGACCATTTCAACCCTAATAAATAATTTTCAACCCATCGTTTAAAACGATGACTTTTTAACTCGTAGACTTTTCAACCCCTTAAATGAAGACTGTTCAAACCCTATCCCACTGGACATTTCAACCCATAAATGATGTCATATCAACCGCTCCATTTATGTTTCAACTCTTTATATTGAAGACATTTCAACCCTTATTATTAAAAGCAATTCAACCTCTCCCGTGAAAAACAAATTTATAGTATACTCTTCCAAATAATTCACTTGAAATTTTATTATTTTTCAATATTTTACTAGTTTTAAGAAATTTATTTGTGATTTAATCATAAGAATTTATACCAAATATGAATAAAGTTTTAGTATAATACCACAGTTAAAGAGTATTATTTATTTTTCACAAAAAAATCAGAATGTATTAGACCAGGGTTTTTACAATGATATATCAAAACTCGATTTAATGACGGCAATTGTGGCCAACCTTTTAATAAATTTCATTACATTAATTAATCATACAACTCTATAATATAATACTAGGGATGGCAACGAATATTCGAACATTTGAATATTCGAATACCGACGGGACATTCGAAAACATTTTAGTGTTTGAATATTAAATTTTGTAAAATTACATATAAAGAAAAGCAAATTAATTTAAATCGAAATTCGATGTAAAATTAACAGAAACACCTAGTGTGATTAAAAGACATGCCATGATCTATCTACTGGCCCCAACAACAGCTTCTGACATAATGCAAATGATCTGTATTGTCTTTACCGTATTATAACAATCAGTTTTTTAGCTTTATCCAATAATAAAGTTTTCAATTTAAATTAAAACTCACCATCATGGTCATTCTAAAATCAGTCAGGTATTTTTAAAGATTGTTGTTTTTTTTGTTTGTTTTATTTTTAACAAACGGGATAAAGATAATGTACATATTTAACATTCCAAAAGCAAAAATCGATAATAAAAACTAATTAAGTATGAAAGAAAATTGAAATTTAGAATAAATTATCCCCGTAAATATCTTTTATCTTATTAATTATTAAAAAAAGTCCCAAATTTTATCATTTAAACAATATAGCTTTTTTTATCCAGATTTGTTGATGGTTTAGGAAACGGAATGAACCTAATTCCATTCGCTTGCATCTTTGGATATCTAGTGTCAGAACTGCATGGACCGTAGCAGCACCTTTTCACAATTATTTATGAAAATCTTTTAATAATTTTGAAACTTTGATGTCAGACAAGCTGGTCAGTTTGACGGACAAAATGGCCGATAGTAACAAGCCTTATCAACGCGATACTCTGATTGGTTAATTGCACTGTCAGTCAGACGGCCAGCGTAAGGTCAATTGTTCAGTTTGAAGACAATAACAATTGTTCAGTTTGTATGACTTGATAACGCTGTTTATTGTGGAGATCAGTGTGCACTAAATAAAAGCTGCTTCCCGGTTGGTTAAAAAAACGTTGGGGAAACCCGTAAGACTCTATAGAAACATTAGCTGATTGGTCAATATAGCTAAAGAAAAAATAAAACTCCTTCTAAAAAACAGAAATTGTGTATTTCTGCAGCTGTTGGAACCAAAAATCATTATCCAAAACATTTTGGATAAGAAAAAAATTACTTTAAAAATAATGCCTATAAACTGGTTAGCCACAAGTAAATTTAGTCAATAGGCAAGGGTGTTAGTCTTCAAAGTGAAATTAGAGGTAGAAACCTACGGTCATGGTGGTATGGAATCTATGTTTTTATTTAAATTTATAATCAAACTTCATCAGAAGACCATGCCTGATATTGTCTAAGAATAAATAAATCAAGGAGACTCCCAAGACTCTATATAGAACATATAGGGAAACTAGGGAAACCTAAAGGCAGGAAGACTCTGGATGTATGTGATCTATTGAGCGCCTTGTTGGAAACTGATTTTGTATACAATTTGTTAATTTTGTGAATATTGACAATTCTAAAGAATTTCTACACACCTTTGCAGCAGTTAGAAGGAGTCTGATTGTATGTTGTTAATAAAAGGGCCTCTTAATTAAGATAATGTTGAAAATAGCCTTATTCACTATATTCAGAATGGGAGATGGTGTTGTAGCTTTGTTTAGACCTTCACTTTATGGTATTTCCCATGAAAAGTACAGAAATTGTCACTTTTTAAGGTAGGATTGTTGTAAAACTATACATGGGAGTGTATTTTTTGTTATGCATTTGCTTATTTCGGTATAAAAAGTTTGTTAGGTTTTGAGGATAATGCTTGCATTTGTTGAAGCTTAGAGGTGGTGGTCACTGTAAGGTATATTTGGATCAAAAGTGTGGCTTTGATTTAATTCTGGTTAAGAAAAAATGACTTTATAATGAATTAGATTTGCCTTTTAGACACAAAAACTGTGTTTTTCCCCTTTTAAAAGTCTTTCTTAATATTTCAGTAAGTCTCAGATTTGTTAGATATGTTTTTAATGCCTAATGTTGAACAGTGTAGAGTGGCTGTATATTAAAACTGGTAATAGAAAAAAGGCAAAATGAGACAAAATGAATTTTATGTGTGACTTTTGTTCGGTATGAGTTGGATTTCAGTTGCGAAGCAGTAAATTATTTCGCGAACAAATAATTTTAAGTCAGTTCCTGAAAGTTGCGTTAAGTTTGACCATAAAATGCCACCGGGTATGTTAAATAGATCTCTGATTGTGTAAAGGATTTCACTTACTGATTTGCTACTATGATTGATGTATACAATAGTTTTAAATTGTTTTTAACAGAGAATAGCAGTATTTCTCTGTAAAAGTGGTTAACTGGTTTTCTTTTGGGAGTCTGGTCCCAGAAAACCATGGATTCTATGACAGAACTAAATCTGGCGTATTATGTTTATTAGAAATTGTTTAACATGGGGCCTTAAACATTGTCTGCTTGACACTTTTGTTTTCAAAACTGTAGCACCAGCTTGAGATTGTTTTTTAAAATAATTATAGCAGAAATGTGTTTATTATATTTATACCTACAAAACTGTAAGTTATAGCATATTAGACTTATTTAGAGAACATGAGTTGTCTCCCTTTCAACAAAGAAAATTAAACAGAAATATCATTTGATGAAATATGCTTTATTATACAATCAGAGCAATTGAATTATATAATAACCATTTCATGCATATTGACTATTTTTAAAGCATTTGGATCTGATAATTCTTTATTTCATGGGATTTTGATCTAGGATTACCTATGAGGAGTGACATCCTAGAGGCATTTCAAGGCAAAAACAAGCCCCTGGGTAAGTAGCAATGTCCAGACAAGGTGTATTGTTTATTTTCATGCATAAAAAACATTTTATATCACAACTGGAAGAATTTAGCAAAAACCAGTCTCATGAAATGAATGATATCCACTCCAAATGCATCAAAATGTCATTTTCTTTTGGATTTTCACCAGGTCTTGGTTTCTACAAAAGTCATGGCTGTGTATTTAAAGTGCAGAATGATATTAAATAGACTGTGTTTCCATGAATAAATTTGTTTATAGCTGCTTTTAATGTAAAATTCAAGAATTTGAGCTTGCAGGTAGTGAAAATTTATTGAAAAAATAGCAAAACATGTCTTTTTTTGTATTTTTTAAATGGGGTGGGAATACAAAAATGACTCTGTATAGAAGCATTTAAGGCCAAGCCAAAAAACTACTTGTTTAAAATGTCATGCCTGTGTGTAAGTCTTCAGTGGTCAAGTTTTATAACATAAACTGGAATATTCTATTTTTCCCGATTTTTTTTGTTATGAATGTTTATAATCTGTTTAAAGTGTTTTCAAGTGTGGCTGAACTGGCACTAACTGCTTACACTTGAAGAAAGGCTGTGAGTTCAGATTTTTAACAAAAACAAACAAAACATGGATTTTAGTTTTTAGAATTATTTATTTCTTCATTCTATACAATGTTTGAATATAACTAAAAATTATATGTGAGACTTAAGATCAGTGTGCACTAAATAAAAGCTGCTTCCCGGTTGGTTAAAAAAAACGTTAGGGGAAACCCGTAAGACTCTATAGAAACATAAGCTGATTGGTCAATATAGCTAAAGAAAAAATAAAACTCCTTCTAAAAAACAGAAATTGTGTATTTCTGCAGCTGTTGGAACCAAAAATCATTATCCAAAACATTTTGGATAAGAAAAAAATTACTTTAAAAATAATGCCTATAAACTGGTTAGCCACAAGTAAATTTAGTCAATAGGCAAGGGTGTTAGTCTTCAAAGTGAAATTAGAGGTAGAAACCTACGGTCATGGTGGTATGGAATCTATGTTTTTATTTAGATTTATATTCAAACTTCATCATTAACCCAGTCTGCTCGAGGGAGTAGACCAATAAATTTCTAATGAAAAACACTATATTTTGGATTAAGGTATTATATTTGCCAGTATCTATAAAGAGTAACAAATAAGCCGATTGTTCTGGAAGTGTATACTTGTTTTATCTGTTCCTGTTGTCATAAGGCTGTAAATATCTGTCGGTTCTGCAAAGAGACTAAGCTTGAAATATAATATTCTTAACAATTTAAACTTGTTCAACTGAAGCATCAAATGAAGCGTTGTTATACAGAATTTCCAAAAAGATCCAGATCTAGATATGTTCTTGAAAACTGCGACTACTATTTTATAGGTCAATATCAAAGCTTTAAAAAAGCAGACACGATGAGCGGGCGGGTGGGTCATGACTGGCAAATATATAAATCTCGAGTGGTGATTTAGTAAGATCATTATATATCCCTTTCATCTCGCATTCTCTCCCGCCATATCACATAGCATTGTCGTTATAAACATTAAACTGTATTTACTTCAGTAAGCATCAATCAGTACAATAATAATAATTTAATGCAACTTAACTGGATTCAAGCATTAGAAAACATTGTTTTAAATGAACAAACGGTTTCTCAGTTATCTGAGAAAAGGTGAAATGTATACATATAAGAAATGGCCTGACGCAAAACACAGCCTCATCATGCAGCCAAAAAGGAGAAAATGTAAAGAGAGCATGGATTTATTAAAAGGTGAAATATGCATATCAGGAATCGCCACATTCAGAAAAAACAGCCTCCCCACACAGTCAAAAAGAAGAGAGGGAGAGAGCATGGTTAATAAAATGATCAGTTTCAAAAAAGACACCACTAACAATAAACAAAAATGAGAACCCGAGGGGTTACCGCCTTGGAACGGTCAGTGGCAAATCAAATTGCCACTGGGGGGTTAAACTAGGTTCTAGGGTGCACCAACCTCACACTTGCCCCAACAGGTCCTCATAATGTTCATTTAAAAATTAGAAACCACAAACAGTTAACGATAAAGAGAACACGAGAGGTTACCGCCTTAGAACGGTCAAGGGAAAAACAATTGTGGTACATGGTATGACGTTAAATCCGTATATAAACAACAACAAACCAACTCTTTACTCTCAAATAAATACAAAATGAGGACACACAATGTCCACTTCAATAAAAACAAGACAATTTAATATACAAATACAATATGAAAAAGTGGAATCAGCGTATCCCTTACAGACATATTCGGAAAAAAAGAAATAAGCGTGGAAGAAAGATCGCCAACACCATGGGCCGTGGACTCGGAAACTAAATAAAATTTAAATGGAGAAGCAACTTCTATATCAATAAATCTTAGAAAATAGATATGATAATCCCAACAAGCATACTAAATGATATGATAAAATACACGATAGTAAAATAGATAAAAGGGAAAAGTGACCTTCCAGACTCAGTAAAAATTGCAATAAAAGACTTGTTCATTTTTTCTACAGGTAACACAAACATCTTAATAATAACTCTGTATTGATGGTCACATTAGACAATAAACTTAATTTAATCAAGGAACTAATTTGTATAAGACATTGCATTTGTTTAGAAACTGACAGTTTTTCATTGAAATCGAACGCCATATACGCTTAAACAGTTATCACCCTGCTGGGAAAATCTGAACGCATTTGAACGCTTCAGTTGCTCCTGATAGTCGAAAACTTTGATAGGAAAACAATTTAGAATGTTTTCATGTTTTCTCGAATAAATATTTTAAGTTGAAGTCGATTATATTTGTTGTAATCGGAGCTAGGACAATTAACCTTCTTATATGACCTCTGGTTATTATTTTATTTAGAATATTGACCCCTGTTATATAATACTGACATACTTTATAAAATAATAATCCCTATTTTAAGTATAGGTTAATAAATGAGCAAGCAAAGCCACTTGTCTCTAATGGCCCTGTCATATGAATAATGACCAGAGGGCTTTAGCCCATCTATTAACCTAACCTATACTTACTACATGTGTAACCTTGATGATGAAATGATCTCGTGGTCATCTTTATAAGGGGAAATGCTCATTCTCCATTATATACTGACGTACATGTAGAAAAACTGATCCCGATTATAACCTTATAGCCTAATGGAACATTAACTGAGTATTAATGACAATAAACTAAGCAATCATTCTATATGTACATGTTTTTTTTTGTTTTTGCTCTTGTTTCTATCACCTTATTTGATCTGGATTAAACAGACACTTCATGAACAAGTTTCAAACTAGATCAAGATATCGTCAATACCAATTTAATCATGTGACTCAAGTTCTGTCACATTATTTGTGCTGGACTATATAGACTCTACATGAACAATGTTCAAATTTGATTTAGATATCATTAAGACCAAATCATGTGACTCAAATTTGCTGAAAATTGCGTCAAACTGTACTGTATATAAAAGGAAAAAACGTTACACAGGGTCATAAGTGTGTATTTATACATAGATATAAATATATAAAGTAAAAAGAGTAACAAAGAGTTATAACTCCCGAACAGGTGGAGCAAATACATGTTTTCTTTCTTCACAACAATTCATCGCCAGTCCCAGCTGATGAAACGGGATTAAAACAAAAATAAGATAATAAATGATGTGCAATACAAAAAGCATTTCAAAATTTGCTGTAAGACTAGAAAAGTTTAACTGACAGACATTTTATTTGAACAACAACTACATTCAACGTCGAAATATTTGTTGCACAAACTGTGTGAACCATGTACCTATAATCTAGTGCCATATAGCATATACACAATATCTCATTCATTATGCACACATTATGAGATTTTATGTTATCTTTTTCTACCGAACATCAGGATGGCATTATAACATCCTTTAACAACACCTCGAGGTGCCTTGATGATCTTTTGAATATAGATAATAACCATTTTCCATATCTGGTTAATAAAATTTATCCTAACACTTCAGATAAGCAAGCAAACTTTCTTGATCTTATGTTTTCTATTCAAAATGGATACGTCACTACTAAAATATATGATAAAATAATTGATTTTAATTCTAATACAGACAATTTTCCGTTCTTAGACGGCGTTGTCCCTCGTGCAACATCTTACGGGGTTTATATCTCACAGCTTGTTCGCTTTTCTAGAGCTTGCAATGATGTAAAAAAAGCAATATATGCATATCAGGAATCGCCACACTCAAAAAACACAGCCTCCCCACGCAGCGAAAAAGAAGAGAGGAAGAGAGAGCGCATGTTTTATATAAGTATGTTCTAAATATTATGTATTAAGTATGTTCTGAATAAATGATTTAAATGAACGTAATCTTTGCATAAAAGAAAAACTTTTAGAACAAGGTTATTGGTATCGCAAATTAAGGAAAACCTTTCGCAAGTTTTAACCCCGATACCCAGATTAATTCAAAATTACATGTGCAGTTTTAAATTACTATTGCAACAAGGTTTTTCGCAGCCAGTTTTTAATGAAGATTTAATTTAAAAAAACGTAAGAAAATAAAAGGCAATTTAAATTTCTCCCGGTTATTCGTGAAAATTCAAAAAGAAAGGTTACCAACATGATATTCCACAGCGCTCTGCAGGCCTGGTGATTACCCATCTACAGTTGATCATTATGCTTACCTCTTTGATTGCACTACTCTGGCAGGGATTTCAGAGTTTATAAAGATTTATAGGGATATCTGTTTGTTAAACGAACAAGATGCTCGATTTGTTTCTTTTATCCCGGTCATCGTGTTCTTGCTGATTTGACGCCAGGTACTCTGGTCTCGTTAAGATCATTGAGTACCCGTCCCTTTTGCTTTTCAATGCTATTCGCTTCTTATGTTTATATGTTTGTGTGCTTTTGCATGAAACATTGTTGAGGTGATGGGTGGGTTGGAGTTATTTCACCAAGTCAACTTGTACTTGTTTTGTAATAAGAGAACCTATTGGGGCAAATGTGAGGTTGGTGCACACTAGAACATTGTTTGGCAAATCGTTTTGCCGCTGACCGTTAGAAAGCGGTAACCCCAAGGGCTCTCTTTTTTGTTAATTGTTTGTTTGTTTGTTTGTTTGTTACTTGAAATTGATATACTTATAACAAACATGCTCTCTTTTCCTCCCTTTTTCAGCTTCGTGGAGAGCCTGTGTTTAGTGAATACGACGATTCCTGATATGCATTTTTCACTTTTTTTTTAACTAACCCGCAACACTGTGCTACAAAACCTGTACACCGCGCTACAAAGCCAATAAACCGCGTTACCAATGTACGTTGATACATACAAAGACATGATTTCCGAAGACAAAAACAATTGACCTTACGCTGGAGCTTCCGTAACCACGCCCACCGATTTTCAAGGGGAACTACTCTTCCGAAGTCCGTCAAACAAAATGGCTAATCGAGTAGGTACGCTCGCAAACATACCCGATAATTTTGGAATAAATTTCTTTAAATGTAACTTATTGTCACGAAAGAAACAAAAAGCATACGCTTTTATATCAGGCTGTTACTTGGAAGATTTAAAAATAACTCACGATGACGGAAACACAATGGATTAAGAGGTGTCGACCATTTCAACCCTAATAAATAATTTTCAACCCATCGTTAAAAACGATGACTTTTTAACTCGTAGACTTTTCAACCCCTTAAATGAAGACTGTTCAAACCCTATCCCACTGGACATTTCAACCCATAAATGATGTCATATCAACCGCTCCATTTATGTTTCAACTCTTTATATTGAAGACATTTCAACCCTTATTATTAAAAGCAATTCAACCTCTCCCGTGAAAAACAAATTTATAGTATACTCTACCAAATAATTCACTTGAAATTTTATTATTTTTCAATATTTTACTAGTTTTAAGAAATTTATTTGTGATTTAATCATAAGAATTTATACTAAATATGAATAAAGTTTTAGTATAATACCACAGTTAAAGAGTATTATTTATTTTTCACAAAAAAAATCAGAATGTATTAGACCAGGGTTTTTACAATGATATATCAAAACTCGATTTAATGACGGCAATTGTGGCCAACCTTTAAATAAATTTCATTACATTAATTAATCATACAACTCTATAATATAATACTAGGGATGGCAACGAATATTCGAACATTTGAATATTCGAATACCGACGGGACATTCGAAAACATTTTAGTGTTTGAATATTAAATTTTGTAAAATTAAATATAAAGAAAAGCAAATTAATTTAAATCGAAATTCGATGTAAAATTAACAGAAACACCTAGTGTGATTAAAAGACATGCCATGATCTATCTACTGGCCCCAACAACAGCTTCTGACATAATGCAAATGATCTGTATTGTCTTTACCGTATTATAACAATCAGTTTTTTAGCTTTATCCAATAATAAAGTTTTCAATTTAAATTAAAACTCCCCATCATGGTCATTCTAAAATCAGTCAGGTATTTTTAAAGATTGTTGTTTTTTTTGTTTGTTTTATTTTTAACAAACGGGATAAAGATAATGTACATATTTAACATTCCAAAAGCAAAAATCGATAATAAAAACTAATAAAGTATGAAAGAAAATTGAAATTTAGAATAAATTATCCCCGTAAATATCTTTTATCTTATTAATTATTTAAAAAAGTCCCAAATTTTATCATTTAAACAATATAGCTTTTTTTATCCAGATTTGTTGATGGTTTAGGAAACGGAATGAACCTAATTCCATTCGCTTGCATCTTTGGATATCTAGTGTCAGAACTGCATGGACCGTAGCAGCACCTTTTCACAATTATTTATGAAAAACTTTTAATAATTTTGAAACTTTGATGTCAGACAAGCTGGTCAGTTTGACGGACAAAATGGCCGATAGTAACAAGCCTTATCAACGCGATACTATGATTGGTTAATTGCACTGTCAGTCAGACGGCCAGCGTAAGGTCAATTGTTCAGTTTGAAGACAATAACAATTGTTCAGTTTGTATGACTTGATAACGCTGTTTATTGTGGAGATCAGTGTGCACTAAATAAAAGCTGCTTCCCGGTTGGTTAAAAAAACGTTGGGGAAACCCGTAAGACTCTATAGAAACATTAGCTGATTGGTCAATATAGCTAAAGAAAAAATAAAACTCCTTCTAAAAAACAGAAATTGTGTTTTTCTGCAGCTGTTGGAACCAAAAATCATTATCCAAAACATTTTGGATAAGAAAAAAATTACTTTAAAAATAATGCCTATAAACTGGTTAGCCACAAGTAAATTTAGTCAATAGGCAAGGGTGTTAGTCTTCAAAGTGAAATTAGAGGTAGAAACCTACGGTCATGGTGGTATGGAATCTATGTTTTTATTTAAATTCATATTCAAACTTCATCAGAAGACCATGCCTGATATTGTCTAAGAATAAATAAATCAAGGAGACTCCCAAGACTCTATATAGAACATATATGGAAACTAGGGAAACCTAAAGGCAGGAAGACTCTGGATGTATGTGATCTATTGAGCGCCTTGTTGGAAACTGATTTTGTATACAATTTGTTAATTTTGTGAATATTGACAATTCTAAAGAATTTCTACACACCTTTGCAGCAGTTAGAAGGAGTCTGATTGTATGTTGTTAATAAAAGGGCCTCTTAATTAAGATAATGTTGAAAGTAGCCTTATTCACTATATTCAGAATGGGAGATGGTGTTGTAGCTTTGTTTAGACCTTCACTTTATGGTATTTCCCATGAAAAGTACAGAAATTGTCACTTTTTAAGGTAGGATTGTTGTAAAACTATACATGGGAGTGTATGTTTTGTTATGCATTTGCTTATTTCGGTATAAAAAGTTTGTTAGGTTTTGAGGATAATGCTTGCATTTGTTGAAGCTTAGAGGTGGTGGTCACTGTAAGGTATATTTGGATCAAAAGTGTGGCTTTGATTTAATTCTGGTTAAGAAAAAATGACTTTATAATGAATTAGATTTGCCTTTTAGACACAAAAACTGTGTTTTTCCCCTTTTAAAAGTCTTTCTTAATATTTCAGTAAGTCTCAGATTTGTTAGATATGTTTTTAATGCCTAATGTTGAACAGTGTAGAGTGGCTGTATATTAAAACTGGTAATAGAAAAAAGGCAAAATGAGACAAAATGAATTTTATGTGTGACTTTTGTTCGGTATGAGTTGGATTTCAGTTGCGAAGCAGTAAATTATTTCGCGAACAAATAATTTTAAGTCAGTTCCTGAAAGTTGCGTTAAGTTTGACCATAAAATGCCACCGGGTATGTTAAATAGATCTCTGATTGTGTAAAGGATTTCACTTACTGATTTGCTACTATGATTGAGGTATACAATAGTTTTAAATTGTTTTTAACAGAGAATAGCAGTATTTCTCTGTAAAAGTGGTTAACTGGTTTTCTTTTGGGAGTCTGGTCCCAGAAAACCATGGATTCTATGACAGAACTAAATCTGGCGTATTATGTTTATTAGAAATTGTTTAACATGGGGCCTTAAACATTGTCTGCTTGACACTTTTGTTTTCAAAACTGTAGCACCAGCTTGAGATTGTTTTTTAAAATAATTATAGCAGAAATGTGTTTATTATATTTATACCTACAAAACTGTAAGTTATAGCATATTAGACTTATTTAGAGAACATGAGTTGTCTCCCTTTCAACAAAGAAAATTAAACAGAAATATCATTTGATGAAATATGCTTTATTATACAATCAGAGCAATTGAATTATATAATAACCATTTCATGCATATTGACTATTTTTAAAGCATTTGGATCTGATAATTCTTTATTTCATGGGATTTTGATCTAGGATTACCTATGAGGAGTGACATCCTAGAGGCATTTCAAGGCAAAAACAAGCCCCTGGGTAAGTAGCAATGTCCAGACAAGGTGTATTGTTTATTTTCATGCATAAAAAACATTTTATATCACAACTGGAAGAATTTAGCAAAAACCAGTCTCATGAAATGAATGATATCCACTCCAAATGCATCAAAATGTCATTTTCTTTTGGATTTTCACCAGGTCTTGGTTTCTACAAAAGTCATGGCTGTGTATTTAAAGTGCAGAATGATATTAAATAGACTGTGTTTCCATGAATAAATTTGTTTATAGCTGCTTTTAATGTAAAATTCAAGAATTTGAGCTTGCAGGTAGTGAAAATTTATTGACAAAATAGCAAAACATGTCTTTTTTTGTATTTTTTAAATGGGGTGGGAATACAAAAATGACTCTGTATAGAAGCATTTAAGGCCAAGCCAAAAAATTACTTGTTTAAAATGTCATGCCTGTGTGTAAGTCTTCAGTGGTCAAGTTTTATAACATAAACTGGAATATTCTATTTTTCCCGATTTTTTTTGTTATGAATGTTTATAATCTGTTTAAAGTGTTTTTTAGTGTGGCTGAACTGGCACTAACTGCTTACACTTGAAGAAAGGCTGTGAGTTCAGATTTTTAACAAAAACAAACAAAACATGGATTTTAGTTTTTAGAATTATTTATTTCTTCATTCTATACAATGTTTGAATATAACTAAAAATTATATGTGAGACTTAAGATCAGTGTGCACTAAATAAAAGCTGCTTTCCGGTTGGTTAAAAAAAACGTTAGGGGAAACCCGTAAGACTCTATAGAAACATTAGCTGATTGGTCAATATAGCTAAAGAAAAAATAAAACTCCTTCTAAAAAACAGAAATTGTGTATTTCTGCAGCTGTTGGAACCAAAAATCATTATCCAAAACATTTTGGATAAGAAAAAAATTACTTTAAAAGTAATGCCTATAAACTGGTTAGCCACCAGTAAATTTAGTCAATAGGCAAGGGTGTTAGTCTTCAAAGTGAAATTAGAGGTAGAAACCTACGGTCATGGTGGTATGGAATCTATGTTTTTATTTAGATTTACATCAAACTTCATCAGAAGACCATGCCTGATATTGTCTAAGAATAAATAAATCAAGGAGACTCCCAAGACTCTATATAGAACACATAGGGAAACGCAATAGTGTACGCTGACCTAAAAACAACGGTATGGCTAGGTTTTTTTTCTCATCAACATAAAGATACAGTACACGTAAAGTAATATAATAATGTATAATTGTATTTTTATTCAAAAAGTTTCAACATACTTATTTAATCGGAAAGTGATGACTCCAACAGTATTTGCATTTGAAGGAAATTTATCAATACACTTAAGTTACTCTAGAAAATGGTAAAACTACTTTCAGGAAAAGAATACAATAATTGGAATTGTACAATACCATTATTCCGCTCAATAATATACCTAACCTTCTGCTGGTCGCTAAATTTATGAGGAATCATTCAGATAATACAGTTTGCAAATTCTAAAAGTGTTTGCATTGAACAGTTCATGAAAGCTTTAGAACCTGGTTTAAACCCCCAGTGGCAATCCCAAGGCGGTATCCCAAAGGGGGCTCTATGTCGTTAATTGTTTGTGGCGTCTTATTTGAATTGACATACTTATAACAACATGCTCTCTTTGCCTCTCTTCTTTTTTCGCTGTGGGAGGAGGCTGTGTTTTGTGAGTTTGGCGATTCCTAATATGCATATTTTACTTTTTTTTATATCTAATAAACCATGACATTTATATCAGACCTTGAAAACAACTTGAGAACCGAGAGCCCTCTTCCGGTAGCAACACCGCGTTCACGGAAAGGCGTAAAACTAAACAAAAATATAAATAAACAACCAAATTACAATATCAAAAAAAGAAATATATGCATATCAGGAATCGCCACACTCACAAAACACAGCCTGTCCACGCAGCGAAAAAGAAGAGAGGAAGAGAGAGAGAGAGAGAGAGAGAGAGAGAGAGAGAGAGAGAGAGAGAGAGAGCATGCTTGTTATAAGTATTTCAATTCAAAAAGGACGAAACAAACAACTAACGAAAAAGATGCTACAAAGTAAAATGTCTTTGGTGTTTCTTACTGTCAGTTTTCCGTCAAGTAGGCTAAACGGAAAGTGAAAACTCAAAGTCAAAGTCAAAAAACCTTTTATTCTCTCATGCCAGTTATGACAAAATGAGGATATACATGACTGATATTTGAGGCTTACAAAGTAGTATATTAACATTAACAGAAACTTTTATGAGATTATTAGATACATTTATACGGAGAGTCAAATACTATTACATGTAACTAGTTATAAACAAACACAATACAGGTATAAGCACAATAATTTACATCTGAATGTTAACATTGATCAAAATGTAACTAAAATGCCAGCGGTCTCATGTTTTACCAGTATAAAGTAATGTACATTTAAAAGCGATAATTAATAATGATTTTTATAAATTTGCACAGGTTGCTATATTCCTTTTGGTTGTTTGTGTTAAGAAGTTGATCCATTTTAAAAGTATTATGTCTTCGATAGTAGTACGGCTTAAGGTACAGTTTTCTTCCTTGTTCTAATAGTCGGCATTGGAATAGATAATGGAATTCGTCTCCTAATTGACCTTCACATGTCGTACAAAAACGTTTATTTACTGGTACCCTTGACCAACTGCCAGTTTCTACTGGAAATCTATGATTTCGCGTTGGAAATTTCAAAATATTGTTTTGGTGTATTAGCTAAATATCTTTCAGTTTGAAAGTTATGCTTAAAGATGTTTGACCTTTACTTGAATTTTCTACATTTGAAAACCATTCGTTTATAGATAAATCCTTTAGATTTGTTTGACCGTTAGTTTAAGCTACTTGGTATTTGGAAATACGTGTGTTTCCCATATGTTAATCAGACCAGTTTTCAGTAATACATTTTTCATACAATAAACCCACGGAAATCGTTTCTTAAGTAAATTGTCAGGGAGGTTAGGCATAATTACCCGAAGATGTTGATAAATAATACATGATAACTTACAATTAGTTAGGTTGTTTGTTGTACAAATACTTGACCAAAAGTTAACCATGCGTTCTTCAATATCCACCCATAAGGGGTGACAACCAGATTCGCCATATACCATATAATTCGGTGTAGAATTTTTCATTTAAAAATGTGTTTTAGAAATTGAAGTTGAACTCTTTCTAGTAATTGGATGTTGCCAAATCCCCAAACTTCCACTCCAAATAAAAACTCAACATCGGTAACCGAAAAAATGGCATATACGAAACAGTGACAAACAAAATGACATACGAAACAGTGCAGACAGAATCAAATACGAAACAGTGACAATCAATATCACAAACGAAGCAGTGAAAAACAATTAAAATCACATACGAAACAGTGACAAACAAAATCACATACGAAACAGTGCAGACAGAATCAGATACGAAACAGTGACAATCAAAATCACATACGAAACAGTGACAAACAAAATCACATACGAAACAGTGCATACAGAATCAGATACGAAACAGTGACAAACAAAATCGCATACGAAACAGTGACAAACAGAATCAGATACGAAACAGTGACAATCAAAATCACATACGAAGCAGTGAAAAACAAAATCACATACGAAACAGTGACAAACAAAATCACATACGAAACAGTGACAAACAAAATCAAATTAAAGCTACGAAGTTATTGACACAAACTTTCAATGGCATTTAAAAAGTTTCAGTGTCATGAAATCAAAATGTCAACTGCTTTGTCAAATAAAGTATTCTCGTGATGTTGAACTTTCTTTACCAATTTACAGTCGTGTAAATTCGTCATGTTCCGGAACATGTCCCGAAGATTTCCGAACACCGTTATACTTGCCCGTATAAATGGTTGTGATCCCGTTTGTATCGGAACCAGGATTTCTTACGGAGTGTCAGTTGTCACAGTGACAAATGCGACCATTCTTAACATTGTTCCGGCTGTACAGTCGGGTATTATCCGAACTTCCGCTACGACTTCTGCTCTAACTTCCATAATACCGGTCGCCGCTTAACTTGCCCTCGATCGAGCGAACACGATCAAAACATTTTGTTTTTTTTTTGCCTCAATGCAATACCGAGTCTTTCAAATTTGAATTTAAGCATCGTTCAGGGTTTAAAATAATTTATTCATGAAGCATTAATAGCACTTTCTAGTGACTGCCAAACAGATTGATTCCCCAGTTTCCGAGAAAGTGCTTTGGCCTTTTTGTACCGGAAATTCGATGCATTTGCTCGAGCCCGGGAGCCTTACTCCATACCAGCGTGTATTAAGAATTACCGGATCAAAAATGGGTTTCCTTAGAAATTGAATGCATAACAAAACATAAATATAGTCTCTTTGAACACGTAAATTTTCCCAAAAGACTGATTAGCCGAGCGGTTTCGACGACCGCCTAACAAACTTCCGACTCGGGTTCGATTCCTGAAGACTCCTTTTTGTATTTCTTTGAACTTGTTTTTATATTTGATTTTGAACACATGTTGAACATTTATTTATTTGCGAAGCGTTAACTCTGGAAAAATATCGCTGTTATCTCCCCTTAATTGCAGAGGATCGAACATACTTGGTTCCTAACCATTTCTTGGGCTGATATAAGGTGCCTTTGCTCGTAAAAGATCTGAATGACTCATTTGATTAAAGCATAATATCCATAAGTTATTATATAAACTTAAAAGACAGGTTAAAGTTGTTTATCTATAATGTAAAGACATCTGTAATGCGAAATTTTAATGACTATTGTAAAGCATACTTTTATTATCCTTTTTCAACCAAAATCTTGACCAAAAATATCTTCCATTCATCTATTATAATTACTTTAAGGTAGCTTATTGTTTTAACACTCAATGGACCCGATTGGAAATAAGCTTTTAGTTAATTGGCTAGCCATAGATACTTAGAACTTCTTATTTTTCTTTCGTTAAGAGTTTGCTCTTACTCGTACTCTTAATTTGTCTTAATTAAATGTCTTTATGAGTATGTGCTACTTATATTGTGAAATTATTTATTTTTAATGTTCTATGCTCCTAGAAATATAAATAAATAAAAATCCTGTTCGCTACATGTATACAATATAGTACCACCATTCCTAGCTATGCGCCTTTCTCGGTTGCACTGATGCAGTATCCGCCCTTTTCCCTATTGCACTCATTCTCAGGGGAATCTGGATTTTGATGTCGTCATGAGATAATTCTATCTATTGTGTATGCGATCACAAAGTATTATGGTAAATTTGTAGTACTAAGTTCATCAAAGTTTCAATGCTAATTAATTTCTAATGTTTATGTGCGTTTGCACGCAACATTGTTGAGCTGATGGTTTGGTTGTAGTTGTTTTTTCACCAAGACGACTTGTACTTGTTTGTCACATGAGAACCTGTTGAGGCAAGTGTGAAGTTTGAATCTGGTTTGACCCTCCCCCCTCCCGCCCCATGTCAAATTGTTTGCCACTGCCCGTTCCAAGGCGGTAATCACTTGGTGTTTCATTTTAGATAAATGTTTGTGGTGTCTGTTTGTGAAACTGATCATTTAATTCTTATTTCTTCCCCCAATCTACCAAAAGCATACAAAACCATCCAAAAATTCTATTCATTTTTAAAGAAAAACGGGTATATCACACGGTATTGCTTTATGCATATCATTACCCCATAGGGTACGCACTTCGTTATATTAAACATTATATTAGGGCTTTGAGAAATTAGACTAGAGTGTGTCAGACGATATTGCTTGTGCATATCATTTCCCCGTAGGGTACGCACTCTTGTTCGAAGTCCAAGTCCGAATATTTAAAACAAATAAGATTAAATTTCCATCTTTAGAAACTTTGGCGATTTCCGAAAACAAAAAAAAATGGGCCATAATGAGAGTGCCTCCACATGGTGTGGCCTGGATGTATCTGGACTTTTACATTTCAATTTATAGCGATTGCAAGGTTCTAGTAATTATTTATATAATTTATTCACCAATTATGTAAAAGTACAGCTATAACGAAATACTCTCGAACAATCGAATTAAATAAATAAATAAATTTGTCTGACTAACTTTTCATTGATTAGCAGTACGCTTATTTTATTGCGCCGTGCCGATCCAAACTAAAGTTATTTTTTACGGTTCTATTTCGAACATCTATACCTATTTGGAAAGCATAGAGGATGCACAATTAGATACAAAAAGAATTTTTAAGGTATCTATAGAAATAAAATAGTTGAAGGGCACCCCGTGTTTTCCGTACCTGCCGCATAAACACAAAAAATATTTGTGAACAAATACCATCAAGTTCTATTCAGTTTTTAAGTACCTTATAATTGTCCGATTTTCTATATCTTTACCATTTTGGAAAGCCTAGAGGTAGTACCAATGAAAGCAAATGAATTATTGAGATATTTTTAAAAACAAAAAAATTAATTAATTCTTTGCGCGTTAACTCTGAAAAATATCGTTTTTATCTCCCCTTTATTACAAAGGATCGAACAAACCGCTGCCCGAGCTCGCCATTGATCTGGCGAACACGTACACAGCGTTTGTTTGCCTCAATGCAATACAGGGGCTGTTGTATCAAGATTTAAAATTAGGCAATTTTTCAGGGTTTTATTACTGTATTCATATAGCACAAATAGCACTTTCCAGTGACCGCCAAACAGATCGATTCACCAGGTTCCGAGGAAGTGCTTAAGCCTTTTTGTGCCTGAAATTCGATGCATGTTCGCTGGAATTTGACGCATTTGCTCGATTCCGGGAGCCTGACCATTTACCAGCGTGAATTTAAAGTAACCAGACCGGAAAATGGGCTTTATCCATAACTTGAAAACATAACAAAACATAAATTAAATCTCTTCGAACGCGTTCTTCAAATGGGCTGGTTGGCCGAGCGGTTACGATCACTGCCTTGCAAACTATTCTACCCGGGTACCGTGTGGTTCGATTCCTAGTGTGACTCATTTTTTTATTTCTTCAAACGTGTTTTTTTATATATTTAATTCAGAGTATTTCATTTGTTTACATCAAACTTGGAATAGTTCCGGATTAAAATTTTAAACAACGATTCTATTATTTCAGAGCAAAACGTTGAAAAAAAAATATCGTTGTGATCTCCCCTTAATTCAGTGGGTTCCTAACCATTTCTGGGCCGGATATATGGTGCTTTTGCTCGAATAAGAACTCGACAACATACTAGCGTGGATTGAAAGTGGATTGAAAGATATCAGATCAAAAATAGAGTTTTCCCAGCAATTCAATGCTAAACAGAACCTTAATTAATTCTTTCCGCGTTAACTCTCAAAAATATCGTTTTAACTCCCCTTTATTGCAAAGGATCGAACAAACCGCTGCCCGAGCTCATGTGCCGGCTGATCTGGATCTAAACTGTTCGCCCTAGCAATAAAGGTGTATCTATGGGGTAGCAATAAAGGTGTGTCTATGGAGGAAAGGGTTAAATATTGAATCGTCTGGATAACAAATATTTATGTTATTAAATGTAAGCGCAGAGCCTGTGTGCAATCAAACATCATCAAACAAATGGCAAAATATTTGATTTTTATTTTACAAATTGATTGAAATTTGTGTTTGTGAACGTTTTTAACTGTACCTTAAATGTATGAGCTTTGAACCGTTATCATTTTCAACTGATATGTCATCTAAACATATTTTATTATTGAACTGAATTAAAATATCTTTTCGAAGTATTTTGAACTTTATATGTGGATAGATGTTCTGCATGAATGTCATGTTTTTTGTGTGTTTTTCTTTTATATTTGAAACTATATTGTTAATGAAGTTAGTATTGTTCAACAATATTGACCTGGCACCTCATTAAATTTCGTAAAGGTCATAGGAAAAACACTGGTACATACATGAAACCAGAGAACAAATTGATATAATTGTTCACTTCGAACGTCAGTGAGTTGTGGTGTATTGGTATACATGCCGGACTACGGATCTGATGGTCTCTGGTTCGATTCCTTACAAACATTGATTAATAAAAATACACATTTTTTCTTTTACTTGTAAAAAAATCATTTGAAATCGTTTTACTACTCGTACATCTGGTTTTAGAATACCCTTTGAATAGTATTTTTCTACAATTTTATTTGTGACATTATGCCACCGTATAGGATATAAATGCATTTTACTTTAGCCCATGCACGCAAAAAAATACTTGACACTACACCGGTAGTTTACACAGAAAAATAACAGTCTATACGAGTTTTAAAAGAATGGAAATTTGAAAATTAAAATAAAACAAACAAAAGTGGCTAAAACATTAATTCGAACCCACGAGTTTACGTCTTTATTCTCGAATTTAAACACTTTTACCGACTGCGCTAAGCGGGCTTCTTACATTTTGTAGCTTATTAAAATTGGTTATTCATAACATATCGATTTAAATTTAGATCTTAAAGTTAACGAAATATACCGACTACAGGGTCAAATTCAAGAGTGCCAGGTCAATGTTGTTGGACAATAACATGTTTAGCCACTTGAACATTTATATATAAACATCTACATTATGTAAAATGTACATCTATTATGTAACAATAGAAAAAGAAATGGGTATTTGTGATACAGATCAAAATAAAAAAGAATAACATATTTCAGTTATTCTCACTTTTATAAATATAATATATTTTCTCTTTACTAATAAGTAATATATAACTGGTGAACTGGCTTAACAACATTTCACACCCATGAATTATATTATCCTTAAACCTTCTATGTTGCTTCATTTTTTCGGCGTTAGCTGTCTAAGCTCCCTTTTGACCTAGTTGTTCGACCAATGAAATGTTGTAAATAATACTCGTATTCTCTTATTATGCAGAGGGAAAATGAAATAAACTATTTCGATTGGTAGCTATTTACACCAGAGAGGCATCTAGCAGGCTGGAGAGGTATCTAGTGGGATTTTATTATTATGCAGCGGAAAAATCAAATAGATTAATTAGATTGGTTGTTAGTGGGTGTTGTATTGGAGGAAAAACATATTTACGATTTAAGTAACCAGTTAAGTCAATATTGATGGCTTTAATACAATATTATATGGAATATTCTTGGGTGTCACTTGCATACAATACACAGTGTAAAACGAAAGAGAAGTGTAGATATTCCTAGTTCCTACTGGTTCCTTTCTAGTTCCTTTGATACTGATTGTTAATTTCAAGTTCGTAAGACAAGTTTATGTAGTGTAGTGGCTAACACTCTCGCCTCTCAAGCGGAGGCCCCGGGTTCAAATCTCAGGACGGACACTTTTTTTAAACTTAATATACGTAAAAGTTGGTAGATTTCGCTCTTGTGACAGGCTGTTATTATTTATATTTATTAAATTTCAAGGACATGTATTCATCTTGAATTCTCAATCTACACGAGGTATTTTATTGAAACTGAATATTTTGCTTCTTTAATCACCTTGTTATCACTGTATGGAATTGTTGCAACAGCTTCAACATTTTTTTTGAAAGATACTTTCAATAAATTTATGAGTTGTCATGATTCTGTCGCTTAATCTCTAAGTCATACTAAGAAGGCAGGGAGGGTTCGTCAACAGCTATAACAAATAAAATATCTAAACTGTGTCTGCTTTGCCTCTCTGTTTTTCTTTCTTTCTTATATACATGTATATATAAATCTTTTCCATCAACGCCGTTTATCTTTTTTAAAGATATTTCTTGTTTCTCTATATTCGCTAAAATAGTAAATAATTTGTACTTACAAACAAGCCCAACGTTATCCCGCAAGCGATGTTTGCCATGTTGTCTTTCAATGTATGAGTTCCACTGAAGAGCGTAAAACGATCTGGTATTTCGCCTGTCCACATTTTAATCCGGAACTATTCCAAGTTTGATGTAAACAAATGAAATGCTCTGAATTAAATATAAAAAACACGTTTGAAGAAATAAGAAAATGAGTCACACTAGGAATCGAACCACATGGTACCCGGGTCGAAAAGTTTGGAAGGCAGTGATCGTAACCGCTCGGCCAACCAGCCCATTTGAAAAAAGCGTTCGAAGAGATTTAATTTATGTTTTGTTATGTTTCCAAGTTATGGATAAAGCCCGTTCGGCCAACCAGCCCATTTGAAAAACGCGTTCGAAGAGATTTAATTTATGTGTTGTTATGTTTTCAAGTTATGGATAAAGCCCATTTTCCGGTCTGGTTACTTTAAATTCACCCTGGTAAATGGTCAGGCTCCCGGAATCGAGCAAATGCGTCGAATTCCAGCGAACATGCATCGAATTTCAGGCACAAAAAGTCTGATATCTTTCAATCCACTTTCAATCCACGCTAGCATGTTGTCGAGTTCTTATTCGAGCAAAAGCACCTTATATCCGGCCCAGAAATGGTTAGGAACCCACTGAATTAAGGGGAGATCACAACGATATTTTTTTTCAACGTTTTGCTCCGAAATAATAGAATCGTTGTTTAAAATTTTAATCCGAAACTATTCCAAGTTTGATGTAAACAAATGAAATACTCTGAATTAATATATTAAAAACACGTTTGAAGAAATAAACAAGAAATATCTTTAAAAAAGATAAACGGCGTAGGTTGTATATGAAATGATGGAGTTTGTAGCTGGTATTATTCACTTCATCTTGATTTACGTGTAAATTAAATAATTTCATTGTGAATCCTTCACAATGACTAAATAGCGGACTCGCAGTTTTTTCGCGGAACACATTACACGTACTTGGCAGATTTAAGACAAGTAAGCACATTGTAAAATCCTCAGTCGCGATAAAGATTGAGTTTTATATGGGGCACGTCACGGGAAAAGGTACCTTCGCTCATTTTAAGTTTTTACAAAATTTAAAAAAGAACTTCCAACTATAAATCAATCTCTTATAATTAATATGTGATTTTGTTACACATTTTTGTCATTAAAATGCTTTTTTACCTAGAAATGCATAATAAATAATGACGTCTGCTCGATTTTAATGTCATTTCAAAGATCGACGTTAATTGTCCGAAGGTACCTTTTCCCGTGACGCGCCTCATATAGAAACGTATTGTAAAACGCATTGGTTGTGTTTATTCTTAAAACATAATGTATCAGATGATATATCAATTGCTGAAAGAATAAAATATATGTAGTGAAGACTTCAAGACTTACCTAGCGAACTCATTGTTTATATCGCGTAGCATATTATATACAGCTGCCCGATTTAAGAGACTGGTAAACATTTCAATTACTGAAAGAGCTGGGATAAACTTCCGTTAACTAAATACTCACAAATATTACAATAATTCAAGCTCGCATTATTATTACTTATGTAACAGGGGTTCTGCTTTTTAACAAACTCTCTGGATGCAGTTCTGTATTTTATTTATTTGTATTGTAAAGTCTGAAACAAAAAATACAATATTCATAACGAATATACAGTCCACACTCGTTGTGTCGAACTCGCCGGGACCGTCGATTTTAATTCGAGTTATCCGAAGTTCGACACATCCGAATTGACGCCAATGAACGTATAGTATACCGTATATGCTTCTTATCTATCATGAATATGCGTGTGTATGTCCAATATCAAATACATTAACATCTCAATGCATTATTCTAATAATATTTAAACCAAACATTGTTTGTATATATCAAAATAAAACAATAAAACAAATTATGAAATTGATTTTATTTATTACATGTACATGTACGTAGGCTAAGTATCATCGTCATCATAAAGTTAATAATCAATGTTCTCGCGCTCGACCTCCATGATTGCCGCATACCTTGTTTCATAATCTTTCTTTTTGAGCGTTCTTTTTGTGCCTCTTTTTTGTTTAGGAGTATTGACTACATTTGGATCAGTCATTTTTGCATGTGTTTTCGTAAAGGGATGCTCGCATATTTTAAGGGCACGATGGTCACATCATTATCGTAATTAATCGCTGTTTATCTATAATTGCCATTAAAAATATCTAAATGCATTAATTGAGTGAACATTTTACAAAACACACAATCATTATTGATTATTAAATAATCATGACAGTTTGCCCACCTGACAAGCTATCACTTTGATTTTCACACTTCGACTTATCCGATGTCTTTACATAGGATAATTGAGCCGGCGGGTTTAAAATTTAGTTCGACTTATCAAAACATTGCTTAAGTCGAATTCGACTTAAACGGCGTAAAATTATATGTAAAAAGAACAAATTTTGACGGGACCGTGAAATTAATTCGAGATAACCGATGTTTCGACTTAAGCGAGTTTGACACAACGAGTGTGGACTGTAATTGAAATTCAAAATGCATTTCATACAAATAAAATTTCAAATCCAATTACAAATTACAAATGTTAAAAGTAAAATTAAATAAACCTACCAGAACTGCAGCTGAACACACACAAGAAAATAAACTTATAATCTCTGTGAAGAGTTATTGTTTGTGTTTTAATACTGGTTTTACAACCTGTCTCTTCAAAGACAAATGACTGACTAAGGATTTCAAGTAAAAAAAGCAAGGAAACTAAAAAAGGCGGGAAACGTCATGTGACCACCCATTCACTCATGCATACATCACACTCAAACCAGTTTTACAAGTCATATGACAAGATATATTTAACACACAATTGACAGGACAATAACTAGGACAAGACAGGACAGTATCTAGGACATGACTGTAACTAGGACATGACAGTAAACAAATAATGACTGATGGAATGATGAATTATTAAAATAAGACACTGGTTACACTTAAATTTTCAGCTTTACAGTGAAAGTGTAACATCGTTTTCTTTACGCCATTTCCACTTACTTTAATTTTCATTTTGTATAGGTTGATATAAAAGAGTGACTGTATTGTTGTTGACAAAAAATCCTAGTCAATGACGAGTACTGTAGTGTGCCTCATTTCAACATCTTTCAAAACAAGAGAATAGAAAAGATCTAAACGTCACAGCAATAATCGTTTCAAACAGTGTATTAACTAATTGTTTAAAAATCCCACTAGATACCCCTTCACCATGCTAGGTGCCTCTCCGGTGGAAATAGCTACCAATCGAAATAGTTTATTTAATTTTCCCGCTGCATAATAATATAATACGCGTATTATTAACAACACTTCATTGGTTAATAAATTAGGTCAAAAGTGAGCTTAGACAGCTAACGCCGAAAAAATGAGTCACACTAGGAATCGAACCACACGGTACCCGGGTAGAATAGTTTGCAAGGCAGTGATCGTAACCGCTCGGCCAACCAGCCCATTTGAAAAACGCGTTCGAAGAGATTGAATTTATGTTTTGTTATGTTTTCAAGTTATGGATAAAGCCCATTTTCCGGTCTGGTTACTTTAAATTCACGCTGGTAAATGGTCAGGCTCCCGGAATCGAGCAAATGCGTCGAATTCCAGCGAACATGCTACGAATTTCAGGCACAAAAAGGCTTAAGCACTTCCTCGGAACCTGGTGAATCGATCTGTTTGGCAGTCACTGGAAAGTGCTATTTGTGCTATATGAATACAGTAATAAAACCCTGAAAATTGCCTAATTTCAAATCTTGATACAACAGCCCCTGTATTGCATTGAGGCAAACAAACGCTGTGTACGTGTTTGCCAGATCGATGGCGAGCTCGGGCAGCGGTTTGTTCGATCCTTTGCAATAAAGGGGAGATAAAAACGATATTTTTCAGAGTTAACGCGCAAAGAATTAATTAATTTTTTTTTGTTTTTAAAAATATCTCAATAATTTATTTGCTTTCATTGGTACTTCCTCTAGGCTTTCCAAAATGGTAAAGATATAGAAAATCGGACAATTATAAGGTACTTAAAAACTGAATAGAACTTGATGGTATTTGTTCACAAATATTTTTTGTGTTTATGCGGCAGGTACGGAAAACACGGGGTGCCCCTCAACTATTTTATTTCTATAGATACCTTAAAAATTCTTTTTGTATCTAATTGTACATCCTCTATGCTTTCCAAATAGGTATAGATGTTCGAAATAGAACCGTAAAAAATAACTTTATTTTGGATCAGCACGGCGCAATAAAATAAGCGTGCTGCTAATCAATGAAAAGTAAGTCAGACAAATTTATTTATTTATTTAATTCGATTGTTCGAGAGTATTTCGTTATAGCTGTACTTTTACATAATTGGTGAATAAATTATATAAATAATTACTAGAACCTTGCAATCGCTATAAATTGAAATGTAAAAGTCCAGATACATCCAGGCCACACCATGTGGAGGCACTCTCATTATGGCCCATTTTTTTGTTTTCGGAAATCGCCAAAGTTTCTAAAGATGGAAATTTAATCTTATTTGTTTTAAATATTCGGACTTGGACTTCGAACAAGAGTGCGTACCCTACGGGGAAATGATATGCACAAGCAATATCGTCTGACACACTCTAGTCTAATTTCTCAAAGCCCTAATATAATGTTTAATGTAACGAAGTGCGTACCCTATGGGGTAATGATATGCATAAAGCAATACCGTGTGATATACCCGTTTTTCTTTAAAAATGAATAGAATTTTTGGATGGTTTTGTATGCTTTTGGTAGATTGGGGGAAGAAATAAGAATTAAATGATCAGTTTCACAAACAGACACCACAAACATTTATCTAAAATGAAACCCCAAGTGATTACCGCCTTGGAACGGGCAGTGGCAAACAATTTGACATGGGGCGGGTGGGGGGTGGGGGGGTGGGGGGTGGGGGTCAAACCAGGTTCAAACTTCACACTTGCCTCAACAGGTTCTCATGTGACAAACAAGTACAAGTTGTCTTGGTGAAAAAACAACAACAACCAACCCATCAGCTCAACAATGTTGCGTGCAAACGCACATAAACATTAGAAATTAATTAGCATTGAAACTTTGATGAACTTAGTACTACAAATTTACCATAATACTTTGTGATCGCATACACAATAGATAGAATTATCTCATGACGACATCAAAATCCAGATTCCCCTGAGAATGAGTGCAATAGGGAAAAGGGCGGATACTGCATCAGTGCAACCGAGAAAGGCGCATAGCTAGGAATGGTGGTACTATATTGTATACATGTAGCGAACATGATTTTTATTTATTTATTCTTCTAGGAGCATAGAACATTAAAAATAAATAATATCACAGTATAAGTAGCACATACTCATAAAGACATTTAATTAAGACAAATTAAGAGTACGAGTAAGAGCAAACTCTTAACGAAAGAAAAATAAGAAGTTCTAAGTATCTATGGCTAGCCAATTAACTAAAAGCTTATTTCAAATCGGGTCCATTGAGTGTAAAAACAATAAGCTACCTTAAAGTAATTATAATAGATGAATGGAAGATATTTTTGGTCAAGATTTTGGTTGAAAAAGGATAATAAAAGTATGCTTTACAATAGTCATTAAAATTTCGCATAACAGATGTCTTTACATTATAGATAAACAACTTTAACCTGTCTTTAAAGTTTATATAATAACTTATGGATATTATGCTTTAATCAAATGAGTCATTCAGATCTTTTACGAGCAAAGGCACCTTATATCAGCCCAAGAAATGGTTAGGAACCAAGTATGTTCGATTATCTGCAATTAAGGGGAGATAACAGCGATATTTTTCCAGAGTTAACGCTTCGCAAATAAATAAATGTTCAACATGTGTTCAAAATCAAATATAAAAACAAGTTCAAAGAAATACAAAAAGGAGTTCGTAGGAATCGAACCCGAGTCGGAAGTTTGTTAGGCGGTCGTCGAAACCGCTCGGCTAATCAGTCTTTTGGGAAAATTTACGTGTTCAAAGAGACTATATTTATGTTTTGTTATGCATTCAATTTCTAAGGAAACCCATTTTTGATCCGGTTATTCTTAATACACGCTGGTATGGAGTAAGGCTCCCGGGCTCGAGCAAATGCATCGAATATCCGGTACAAAAAGGCCAAAGCACTTTCTCGGAAACTGGGGAATCAATCTGTTTGGCAGTCACTAGAAAGTGCTATTAATGCTTCATGAATAAATTATTTTAAACCCTGAACGATGCTTAAATTCAAATTTGAAAGACTCGGTATTGCATTGAGGCAAAAAAACAACAAAATGTTTTGATCGTGTTCGCTCGATCGAGGGCAAGTTAAGCGGCGACCGGTATTATGGAAGTTAGAGCAGAAGTCGTAGCGGAAGTTCGGATAATACCCGACTGTACAGCTGGAACAATGTTAAGAATGGTCGCATTTGTCACTGTGACAACTGACACTCCGTAAGAAATCCTGGTTCCGATACAAACGGGATCACAACCATTTATACGGGCAAGTATAACGGTGTTCGGAAATCTTCGGGACATGTTCCGGAACATGACGAATTTACACGACTGTAAATTGGTAATGAAAGTTCAACATCACGAGAATACTTTATTTGACAAAGCAGTTGACATTTTGATTTCATGACACTGAAACTTTTTAAATGCCATTGAAAGTTTGTGTCAATAACTTCGTAGCTTTAATTTGATTTTGTTTGTCACTGTTTCGTATGTGATTTTGTTTGTCACTGTTTCGTATGTGATTTTGTTTTTCACTGCTTCGTATGTGATTTTGATTGTCACTGTTTCGTATCTGATTCTGTTTGTCACTGTTTCGTATGCGATTTCGTTTGTCACTGTTTCGTTTCTGATTCTGTATGCACTGTTTCGTATGTGATTTTGTTTGTCACTGTTTCGTATGTGATTTTGATTGTCACTGTTTCGTATCTGATTCTGTCTGCACTGTTTCGTATGTGATTTTGTTTGTCACTGTTTCGTATGTGATTTTAATTGTTTTTCACTGCTTCGTTTGTGATTTTGATTGTCACTGTTTCGTATTTGATTCTGTCTGCACTGTTTCGTATGTCATTTTGTTTGTCACTGTTTCGTATATGCCATTTTTTCGGTTACCGATGTTGAGTTTTTATTTGGAGTGGAAGTTTGGGGATTTGGCAACATCCAATTACTAGAAAGAGTTCAACTTCAATTTCTAAAACACATTTTTAAATGAAAAATTCTACACCGAATTATATCGTATATGGCGAATCTGGTTGTCACCCCTTATGGGTGGATATTGAAGAACGCATGGTTAACTTTTGGTCAAGTATTTGTACAACAAACAACCTAACTAATTGTAAACTATCTTGTATTATTTATCAACATCTTCGGGTAATTATGCCTAACCTCCCTGACAATTTACTTAAGAAACGATTTCCGTGGGTTTATTGTATGAAAAATGTATTACTGAAAACTGGTCTGATTAACATATGGGAAACACACGTATTTCCAAATACCAAGTAGCTTAAACTAACGGTCAAACAAATCTAAAGGATTTATCTATAAACGAATGGTTTTCAAATGTAGAAAATTCAAGTAAAGGTCAAACATCTTTAAGCATAACTTTCAAACTGAAAGATGTTTAGCTAATACACCAAAACAATATTTTGAAATTTCCAACGCGAAATCATAGATTTCCAGTAGAAACTGGCAGTTGGTCAAGGGTACCAGTAAATAAACGTTTTTGTACGACATGTGAAGGTCAATTAGGAGACGAATTCCATTATCTATTCCAATGCCGACTATTAGAACAAGATAGAAAACTGTACCTTAAGCCGTACTACTATCGAAGACATAATACTTTTAAAATGGATCAACTTCTTAACACAAACAACCAAAAGGAATATAGCAACCTGTGCAAATTTATAAAAATCATTATTAACTATCGCTTTTAAATGTACATTACTTTATACTGGTAAAACATGAGACCGCTGGCATTCTAGTTACATTTTGATCAATGTTAACATTCAGATGACACTGTAAATTATTGTGCTTATACCTGTATTGTGTTTGTTTATAACTAGTTACATGTAACAGTATTTGACTCTCCGTATAAATGTATCTAATAATCTCATAAAAGTTTCTGTTAATGTTAATATACTACTTTGTAAGCCTCAAATATCAGTCATGTATATCCTCATTTTGTCATAACTGGCATGAGAGAATAAAAGGTTTTTTGACTTTGACTGAGTTTTCACTTTCCGTTTAGCCTACTTGACGGAAAACTGACAGTAAGAAACACCAAAGACATTTTAATTTGTAGCATCTTTTTCGTTAGTTGTTTGTTTCGTCCTTTTTGAATTGAAATACTTATAACAAGCATGCTCTCTCTCTCTCTTCCTCTCTTCTTTTTCGCTGCGTGGACAGGCTGTGTTTTGTGAGTGTGGCGATTCCTGATATGCATATATTTCTTTTTTTGATATTGTAATTTGGTTGTTTATTTATATTTTTGTTTAGTGTTACGCCTTTGCGTGAACGCGATGTTGCTACCGGAAGAGGGCTCTCGGTTCTCAAGTTGTTTTCAAGTTCTGATATAAATGTCATGGTTTATTAGATTTAAAAAAAAGTAAAATATCCATATTAGGAATCGCCAAACTCACAAAACACAGCCTCCCCCCACAGCGAAAAAAGAAGAGAGGCAAAGAGAGCATGTTGTTATAAGTATGTCAATTCAAATAAGACGCCACAAACAATTAACGACATAGAGCCCCCTTTGGGATACCGCCTTGGGATTGCCACTGGGGGTTTAAACCAGGTTCTAAAGCTTTCATGAACTGTTCAATGCAAACACTTTTAGAATTTGCAAACTGTATTATCTGAATGATTCCTCATAAATTTAGCGACTAGCAGAAGGTTAGGTATATTATTGAGCGGAATAATGGTATTGTACAATTCCAATTATTGTATTCTTTTCCTGAAAGTAGTTTTACCATTTTCTAGAGTAACTTAAGTGTATTGATAAATTTCCTTCAAATGCAAATACTGTTGGAGTCATCACTTTCCGATTAAATAAGTATGTTGAAACTTTTTAAATAAAAATACAATTATACATTATTATATTACTTTACGTGTACTGTATCTTTATGTTGATGAGAAAAAACCTAGCCATACCGTTGTTTTTAGGTCAGAGTACACTATTGCGTTTCCCTATATGTTCTATATAGAGTCTTGGGAGTCTCCTTGATTTATTTATTCTTTATGAAGTTCGAATATAAATCTAAATAAAAAAATAGATTCCATACCACCATGACCGTAGGTTTCTACCTCTAATTTCACTTTGAAGACTAACACCCTTGCCTATTGACTAAATTTACTTGTGGCTAACCTGTTTATAGGCATTATTTTTAAAGTAATTTTTTTCTTATCCAAAATGTTTTGGATAATGATTTTTGGTTCCAACAGCTGCAGAAATACACAATTTCTGTTTTTAGAAGGAGTTTTATTTTTTCTTTAGCTATATTGACCAATCAGCTAATGTTTCTATAGAGTCTTACGGGTTTCCCCTAACTTTTTTTTTAACCAACCCGGAAGCAGCTTTTATTTAGTGCACACTGATCTTAAGCCTCACATATTATTTTTAGTTATATTCAAACATTGTATAGAATGAAGAAATAAATAATTCTAAAACTAAAATCCATGTTTTGTTTGTTTTTGTCAAAATCTGAACTCACAGCCTTTCTTCAAGTGTAAGCAGTTAGTGTCAGTTCAGCCACACTAAAAAACACTTTAAACAGATTATAAACATTCATAACAAAAAAAATCGGGAAAATAGAATATTCCAGTTTATGTTATAAAACTTGACCACTAAAGACTTACACACAGGCATGACATTTTAAACAAGTCATTTTTTGGCTTGACCTTAAATGCTTCTATACAGAGTCATTTTTGTATCCCCACCCCATGTAAAAAATACAAAAAAAGACATGTTTTGCTATTTTGTCAATAAATTTTCACTACCTGCAAGCTCAAATTTCTGAATTTTACATTAAAAGCAGCTATAAACAAATTAATTCATGGAAACACAGTCTATTTAATATCATTCTGCACTTTAAATACACAGCCATGACTTTTGTAGAAACCAAGACCTGGTGAAAATCCAAAAGAAAATGACATGTTGATGCATTTGGAGTAGATATCATTCATTTCATGAGACTGGTTTTTGCTAAATTCTTCCAGTTGTGATATAAAATGTGTTTTTATGCATGAAAATAAACAATACACTTTGACTGGACATTGCTACTTACCCAGGGGCTTGTTTTTGCCCTGAAATGCCTCTAGGATGTCACTCCTCATAGGTAATCCTAGATCAAAATCTCATGAAATAAAGAATTATCAGATCCAAATGCTTTAAAAATAGTCAATATGCATGAAATGATTAAATTATTATATAATTCAATTGCTCTGATTGTATAATAAAGCATATTTCATCATATGATTTTTCTGTTTAATTTTCTTTGTTGAAAGGGAGACATCTCATGTTCTCTAAATAAGTCTAATTTGCTATAACTTACAGTTTTGTAGGTATAAATATAATAAACACATTTCTGCTATAATTATTTAAAAAAAATCTCAAGCTGGTGCTACAGTTTTGAAAACAAAAGTGTCAAGCAGACAATGTTTAAGGCCCCATGTTAAACAATTTCTAATAAACATAATACGCCAGATTTAGTTCTGTCATAGAATCCATGGTTTTCTGGGACCAGACTCGCAAAAGAAAGCCAGTTAACCACTTTTACAGAGAAATACTGCTATTCTCTGTTAAAAACAAAATTTAAAACTATTGTATACCTCAATCATAGTAGCAAATCAGTAAGTGAAATCCTTTACACAGTCAGACATCTATTTAACATACCCGGTGGCATTTTATGGTCAAACTTAACGCAACTTTCAGGAACTGACTTAAAATTATTTGTTCGCGAAATAATTTACTGCTTCGCAACTGAAATCCAACTCATACCGAACAAAAGTCACACATAAAATTCATTTTGTCTCATTTTGCCTTTATTCTATTACCAGTTTTAATATACAGCCACTCTACAATGTTCAACATTAGGCATCAAAAACATATCTAACAAATCTGAGACTTACTGAAATATTAAGAAAGACTTTTAAAAGGGTAAAAACACAGTTTTTGTGTCTAAAAGGCAAATCTAATTCATTATAAAGTCATTTTTTCTTAACCAGAATTAAATCAAAGCCACACTTTTGATCCAAATATACCTTACAGTGACCACCACCTCTAAGCTTCAACAAATGCAAGCATTATCCTCAAAATCTAACAAACTTTTTATACCGAAATAAGCTAATGCATAACAAAAAATACACTCCCATGTATAGTTTTACAACAATCCTACCTTAAAAAGTGACAAATTCTGTACTTTTCATGGGAAATACCATAAAGTGAAGGTCTCAACAAAGCTACAACACCATCTCCCATTCTGAATATAGTGAATAAGGCTATTTTCAACATTATCTTAATTAAGAGGCCCCTTTATTAACAACTTACAATCAGACTCCTTTTAACTGCTGCAAAGGTGTGTAGAAATTCTTTAGAATTGTCAATATTCACAAAATTAACAAATTGTATACAAAATCAGTTTCAAACAAGGCGCTCAATAGATCACATACATCCAGAGTCTTCCTGCCTTTAGGTCGGCGTACACTATTGCGTTTCCCTATATGTTCTATATAGAGTCTTGGGAGTCTCCTTGATTTATTTATTCTTAGACAATATCAGGCATGGTCTTCTGATGAAGTTTGAATATAAATCTAAATAAAAACATAGATTCCATACGACCATGACAGTAGGTTTCTACCTCTAATTTCACTTTGAAGACTAACACCCTTGCCTATTGACTAAATTTACTCGTAGCTAACCTGTTTATAGGCATTATTTTAAAAGTAATTTTTTTCTTATCCAAAATGTTTTGGATAATGATTTTTGGTTCCAACAGCTGCAGAAATACACAATTTCTGTTTTTTAGAAGGAGTTTTATTTTTTCTTTAGCTATATTGACCAATCAGCTAATGTTTCTATAGAGTCTTACGGGTTTCCCCTAACGTTTTTTTTTTAACCAACCGGGAAGCAGCTTTTATTTAGTGCACACTGATCTCCACAATAAACTGCGTTATCAAGTCATACAAACTGAACAATTGTTATTGTCTTCAAACTGAACAATTGTTATTGTCTTCGGAAATCATGTCTTTGTATGTATCAACGTACATTGGTAACGCGGATTATTGGCTTTGTAGCGCGGTGTACAGGTTTTGTAGCACAGTGTTGCGGGTTAGTTAAAAAAAAGTGAAAAATGCATATCAGGAATCGTCGTACTCACTAAACACAGGCTCTCCACGAAGCTGAAAAAGGGAGGAAAAGAGAGCATGTTTGTTATAAGTATATCAATTTCAAGTAACAAACAAACAAACAAACAATTAACAAAAAAGAGAGCCCTTGGGGTTACCTCTTTCTAACGGTCAGCGGCAAAACGATTTGCCAAACAATGTTCTAGTGTGCACCAACCTCACATTTGCCCCAATAGGTTCTCTTATAACAAAACAAGTACAAGTTGACTTGGTGAAATTACTCCAACCCACCCATCAGCTCAACAATGTTTCATTGGCTTTGCAATGCTATTAAATTCTTATGTTTATATGTTTGTATGCTTTTGCATGCAACATTGTTGAGCTGATGGGTGGGTTGGAGTTATTTCACCAAGACAATTTGTACTTGTTTTGTGATACGAGAACCTGTTGGGGCAAGTGTGAGGTTGGTGCACCCTAGAACCTGGTTTAAACCCCCAGTGGCAATATGTTTTGCCACTGACCGTTCCAAGGCGGTATCCCCAAGGGTTCTCTTGTTTATTAATTGTTTGTGGCATCCTATTTGAATTGACATACATATATAAAATATGCGCTCTCTCTCTCTTCCTCTCTTCTTTTTCGCTGCGTGGGGAGGCTGTGTTTTTTGAGTGTGGCAATTCCTGATATGCATATGTTGCTTTTTATGCAAAAGCACACAAACATGTAAACATAAGAAGCGAATAGCATTGAAAAGCAAAAGGGACGGGTACTCAATGATCTTAACGAGACCAGAGTACCTGGCGTCAAATCAGCAAGAACACGATGACCGGGATAAAAGAAACAAATCGAGCATCTTGTTCGTTTAACAAAAAGATATCCCTATAAATCTTTATAAACTCTGAAATCCCTGCCAGAGTAGTGCAATCAAAGAGGTAAGCATAATGATCAACTGTAGATGGGTAATCACCAGGCCTGCAGAGCGCTGTGGAATATCATATTGGTAACCTTTCTTTTTGAATTTTCACGACTAACCGGGAGAAATTTAAATTGCCTTTTATTTTCTTACGTTTTTTTAAAATTAAATCTTCATTAAAAACTGGCTGCAAAAAACCTTGTTGCAATAGTAATTTAAAACTGCACATGTAATTTTGAATTAATCTGGGTATCGGGGTTAAAACTTGCGAAAGGTTTTCCTTAATTTGCGATACCAATAACCTTGTTCTAAAAGTTTTTCTTTTATGCAAAGATTACGTTCATTTAAATCATTTACATCATTGCCAGCTCTAGAAAAGCAAACAAGCTGTGAGATATAAACACCGTAAGATGTTGTACGAGGGACAACGCCGTATAAGAACGGAAAATTGTCTGTATTAGAATTAAAATCAATTATTTTATCATATATTTTAGTAGTGACGTATCCATTTTGAATAGAAAACATAAGATCAAGAAAGTTTGCTTGCTTATCTGAAGTGTTAGGATAAATTTTATTAACCAGATATGGAAAATGGTTATTATCTATATTCAAAAGATCATCAAGGTACCTCGAGGTGTTGTTAAAGGATGTTATAATGCCATCCTGATGTTCGGTAGAAAAAGATAACATAAAATCTCATAATGTGTGCATAATGAATGAGATATTGTGTATATGCTATATGGCAATAGATTATAGGTACATGGTTCACACAGTTTGTGCAACAAATATTTCGACGTGGAACGAGTTGTTGATCAAATAAAATGTCTGTCAGTTAAACTTTTCTAGTCTTACAGCAAATTTTGAAATGCTTTTGTATTGCACATCATTTATTATCTTATGTTTGTTTTAATCCCGTTTCATCAGCTGGGACTGGCGATGAATTGTTGTGAAGAAAGAAAACATGTATTTGCTCCACCTGTTCGGGAGTTATAACTCTTTGTTACTCTTTTTACTTTATATATTTATATCTATGTATAAATACACACTTATGACCCTGTGTAACGTTTTTTTCCTTTTATATACAGTACAGTTTGACGCAATTTTCAGCAAATTTGAGTCACATGATTTGGTCTTAATGATATCTAAATCAAATTTGAACATTGTTCATGTAGAGTCTATATAGTCCAGCACAAATAATGTGACAGAACTTGAGTCACATGATTAAATTGGTATTGACGATATCTTGATCTAGTTTGAAACTTGTTCATGAAGTGTCTGTTTAATCCAGATCAAATAAGGTGATAGAAACAAGAGCAAAAACTAAAAAAAAAACTGCGGATCCATCTCCTATAAAATGAAAATATAGAGTTTCATAATACAATTTTAGGAATAAAATCAATTCAAAGTTTTTGACAAACAATATTCACATGCCTAGAAGTTAAGGTTAAAAACTTTGATATTGTTGGTTTTTGAAAGACACATGATCATAAAACTGAAACTGCAGACCAGTCTCAAACCTCAAGTATCTGATTGGCTATAATGGAGATAATCCTTGATTTCACCTGATCAGATGCTTAAGATCTGAGACTGGTCTTCAGTTCCATATTAATAAACAACTTTTAACCTTAAACATTTTTAATTTTCATGTCACTTTAGTTGTATTTTTTCATCCTACGTATTCATGGAAATTACCTTTGTCCAACCATACAATGAACTTAATCTGAGATTAAACTAAACAAATGACCCCAATTAAAAACTTGAATTTAGTGTTCCAGGAAACGTGTCGCCTAAAATTGAATTTGTAAGAGGCATAACTTAAAAATAAGTAACGCTGATGATATATTTGAAGTATTTAGTGAATAGGACATACGCTTTCAAAGTTGTAGGCAAAATTAAGGTTTATGCTAAAGTGCGAAAACATAACGGTGGACACCCTGAAACCTGCGCCATGAAGTACCCTTTTAAAAAAAACCATATATAATTACTGTAAAACCACCTTCTGAACACTTCTTTTATTCAACATCATTAACAATTTACATGTAATTCAATATCATCCTGAGACATGCCCCACCATTAATGTCTTTATGACAATGGCAAACAGTTTAGATCCAGATCAGCAGGCACATTGTTATCATCTAATCAGGATCTACATTGTTTGCTTTTTGATTCAATAGGTTATTTCTGACCAAAAAGCAAACAGTGCAGATCCTGATCAGATTGCACAAATGAGCCAGCTGATCTGGATTAACATTGTTCGCACATGCGATAAAATGAATTTATTTGGAGTAAAGGGTTATTACATACTACATGTAATGAAGCTAAACAGTACATACCTTTGGCCGAGTTATCACATCCATGGTCTCCAGGAGTGGTCTGAAGTAACCTGGCATACTTTTCCATACACAGTATTGTAACCAGGACTGCGTGCTCTCAAATTTTAATCCCCCACCCAACACCACTATACAACTATACATCTTCTTCTTTACTTCATCCGATTCTACAAATAATATGCATTGAAGTCATTTAGTTATATGTACTTGATATCAAGTAGTTTTCCTTTAACCCTTTCCTCCATATATAGGCATTTTTATGCATGTGCAACCAGTTTAGATCCAGATTAGCCGGCACATTAGTGGAACCTGATCAGAATCAGCACTGGTAACATTTTAGTTATAAATGACCTAACAAATCAAAAAGGAAACTGTCGATCCTGATCAGATGATACCAATGAGCCAGCTAATCTGATTCTGAACTGTTTGCCCTTGATAAGAAGTGTCAGGTGATCTGGATCTACACTGTTTGCACTTGCAATGGAGGAAAGGGTTCAAAAGTTATTTTATTGTTTTCCTGAATGATTTATTTAGGATGTTACTTATCATTTTTGACATCATAAACCACTTGCAGAACATACTTAGCACCATAGTACCTTTATTTTTAAAGCTCTATAGAATATTTGTGTTAGAAGAGAAACAATAAAAATTCCTGGTGATATAAGGCAGAATTAATAACAGGACATCATTCTGATGCAAAGATATATATCACTCATGGCTATGCACATCCTAGCTCTGCCCCCCCACTCCCGCAACTTAAAAATCCTGCAATATGTTGCCAGCAGCTCTATTATTTCATAGGCAGGTTTCTATGTGGAAAAATCCAATGAAATAGACAATTCTTAGCTTCTAACAACATTACTGTACAATTCTGGATTGTCAACATTTACCATTGATAGATTCAATGTGTCCTGAAGTTTCTTACCACATTTATCGATACTGTGCAGTATCGCTTCATCAATTCCCATCAAAGGCGGAACAACTTCCTGTAACGCTGTTTCTTCCTCCAGGTCCTCCTCTCCTTCTGCTCGGCGAGATTTGGCAGCGTCATTCTGCATGGAGTCTGGAACGTCATTGGAATCTTCATCTTGTAAAACATTGAGATCTGATTCATCCATTGTTAGATCAGGACCTTCTCTGAGAGAATCTTGGTTATCTTTTTTCTTGGACATCTTGCTAGCCTTAAATGTGGAATGCATCGAATACAAAACAAATGTAAAATGATAAATTAACCCTTTACTCCATATTTCATGTTTTATTTCATGTGTAATCAGGGTAGATCTAGATCAGCTGGCATATCTGTGCATCCTGATCAGGATCTACACTGTTCACTTTCCGGCAAGAAATAACTTATGAATCAAAAAGTGACCAGTGCAGATCCTAATCAGATAGCATGAATGTGCTAGCTGATCTGGATCTACACTGTTTACCTATGAATAACAACAGTATCCCATGGAGTGAAGGCTTAAACAGTTTTATTTAACACATAAAACCAATGGCACATTTTTATGTCACCTTGAGTGAGGATGGTCTATGTAATGATATGATCATATTGAAACACTAAGAACTATGTCAGGTTCAGTACCTCTATTCAAACTGATGTCAACAATGGAAGTTACATTAACATACATACACAAAACCGCGCCGAATGCAACGGCAGGTAACATCACATGGCGCTGCACCAGATTCTGGACAAACTTATAACAAACTGTAGGTGCCATCTAGTCTGGACCAGCTTCAAATAAATGTCCAGAGTAACCAACCTTTTTTGTGTGCATGACACATGATGGCATCATTCTGCACATGGCATTAACAATGCATTTTAAAATATTTAACCCTTTCCTCCATAGATCCATCTTTATTGCATTGGTGAACTGTTTAGATCCAGATCAGCCGGCACATCCATGCCATCTGATCAGGATCTAAACTGTTCGCTTTTTTATTTATTAGGTTATTTCTGAATAAAATGTGACCAGTCCAGATCCTGATCAGGAGGCATAGATATGCCAGCTGATCTGGATCTACACTGGTCACACATGCATCAAAATGCATATAAATGGAGGAAAGGGTTAATCAAGGAATCCTAAGCAGTAAACAAATGTTTTCTTCCATACAACAAAACAGAATGATGTTAGCAATCTGATGATGATATGCTCTAACCCCAAGGTTTTAAAACTGAGAATGGAAACCAGTCTCAACTTCAAGCATCTGATTGGCTGTGGCCAGTCGCCATTTCAGCCAATCAGATGCTTGAGATTTAAGACTGGTTTCCAATCTCATTTTTTTTAAATCTTCATCCCTGGAAGTCAAACATAAATTTTGCCGAGTGGCAATGATGTTAATCATGTGAACCTGCATTATGATGATGAAAATGAAACATTGTACGAGGGGTGATCCAGAATTAACCGGATTATGTTTGTAGTTTGGATAATTATGTATATTTTATAACGAGATTTTCACTAGTTGTTGCTTATTCAGATTGCAATCACAAATCAAAACGATTTTAATAACGTATTTTTTCTTTAACGATCAATGCGTTGCTATAGTAACCCATCAACGCTAATACGGGGACGGTGTCACAACGTTCGTCTATAGCATTGATTCGGTTTAAAAATTGTGAGTTTTCAACACGTTAATTTGGCGCTAATTTTACAATGACGTCGATGACATCATTCAGCATCATTTGTACAAATTTTGACGTCATTGAAGCAACGGCTGAAAAACAACTTCATTTCTACGTAACTTCGTATTTTCTACAATGTCGTCATTTTATGCAACAGAAACGCGCGCCGTAATAAAGTTTTGTTGTGAACTTGGATATTCGCCTACTAAGACCTACGAAATGATCCAGGAGACATCAGCGGGCAAAAGTGTTTCACGTACACAAGTATTTGAATGGCACAAGCAGTTCCGGGAGGGTCGTGTTTCTCTAGAAGACGATGGAGGTAGGGGCCGAAAATCCTCTATTGACTCAACGTTTGTAAGCTCCGTAAAAGACGTCGTTGACAGGGATAGGCGCGTCACTATTCGGGATATCTGTACCGTAACTGGGTTTAGTTTTGGGACTGTTCAGCGCATTTTAACTGAACATCTGAAAATGAAGAAGGTTAGTGCGCGATGGGTACCACGGTTGTTGACAGATACAAATAAAGAGAACCGAGTAATGGCGTCAAGGAAATTCATCAAGCGTTATCGACGGGATGGAGTGACCTTTCTTGACCACATTGTTACAGCCGATGAGACGTGGTTGTACTTATTTGATCCGGAGACGAAGGAGCAATCAAGACATTGGAAGACGCCCGGATCACCGACCCCAAAGAAGGCACGAGTAACAAAGACATGTGGCAAGCAGATGTACATCTTCTTCGCCGATCGGCATGGGATGATTCTCATGCACGCTGTTCCGATAGGTAAGAATGTGAATGCCGCCTACTACGGAAAGGTACCTGAATTTTATTATAAGTGCAATTTTTTGCTTTTAAGTCACCATGCACTTACCGGTTTCCGTTGCAGGTTTTAAGGAAAGACTTGGTGCGTGCGTATCAGAAGAAGAGGCCAGGAATGGACGTGGGTGACATAATACTCCATCACGACAACGCACCGTCCCATACAGCAGACACAACCAGGCTCGACATCGGACTTCTAGGATTCGACCTTGTTGACCATCCCCCGTATTCGCCGGACCTCGCGCCTATGGATTTTTGTGTGTTTCCTGTCGTAAAGTCGGCATTGAAGGGCACGAGGTTTGAGACATTTAAACATTTATCTAATGCAACTCAGCGTGTAGTGTCACAGCTGGACGAAGAGTGGTATATTGACATGTTTCGGCAGTGGTTAGCCCGTCATGAAAAATGTATAACGTGCGGCGGAGATTATTTGGAAAAGTGAAGTTGATGTGCGACGTCATTTATGACGTCGAGCGTCCCCGGTCGCCAGTTACAGACATTATGTTTTGAAGTGTAACTCAATTGTTCTATGTACAAAAGTCATGAAACTTTCAGATATTGTAGATTAAATATTAATGTTATTGCCATCTTCATTTTATGCAGGTAACAGTAACCGTTTCAAAACGGTGATAGTAGTCCGGTTAATCCTGGATCACCCCTCGTATTTTAGTCTATCTGTATACAGTCAAACCTGTATTAAGCAGCCACTCAAGGGAGTGAAAAATAGTGGCTTCTCAACCCAGGAGGCTGTTTAAGACAGGTAAAAATTAGAATAAACTGTCAATTTAGAACATATTCAAACTGGCTGTTTAAGAAAGGTGGTTGCTGAATGCTGGAGGCTGCTAAGACAGGTTCAGCTGTCATCAATTTTCTTATATATATTTCTTCATAATTTGTCAATGATGCACTTGTGTTCAGTAACTGCATCGCCTTAAGGACCAACCAATAATATGACCACCATTGATTGTTATGTCCCCAAAAACTATTTTTCACTATTTTCTACCTGAAATTAAGACCACCCCAAAATTAAGACCACTTCCATGCAGTCCACGAGTTGGTCTTGATAGCCCAAGATTCTAAAACTAAATCTGGAGACCAGTCTCAATTCTCAACATCTGATTATCTGAAATGGCAACTGGTCTCCAATATCAGTTTTATGATCTTGGGCACTGGTTTTACTGTTTGTGGTTCCCACACTTTTTGAACCCCACCCCCACTCCAACAAAAAATTGGCCATTTCATGAATAATTAACCAAATTTCAAAGACCAAAACCAGCAATCCTGCTGTCACATTTTTCTCCTGTGCTTAAGATCATTAAACTATGAATGGAAGTCAGTTTTTAATCTCAAGCATCTGATTTGGTTGAAATAAGTCTTCATTTCAGCTAATCAGATGCTTGAGATTTGTGACTGGTCTCCATTCTCAGTTTTATTATCTTCAGCACAGAATAAATGCTTAGCACCTTAAGAAAATATGAAGAATTTAGTTATATGTAGATTTAAAACAGATGACAGATGTGATTTGACTTATTTAGTTCTTGAATTAAGTACATATGCACAATATTGCTAAAAACTTATCTATTTTGTGCTGTAACTTTGAAAGACTTTTAAAGGTTTGAAGAATATTCAAATGAATTACTTTTCCAGGCTTTCAAATCATTTTCAAAATTTGAGGACTTTTCCATGATTGGCCAGAAACTCTATGGAGTACTGAACAAAAACATCTCTTCTAACCATGGTCCAAGACCATAAAACTAAATCTAAAATCCTGTCTAAAAGACCTGTCTAAAATCTAAAGCATCAGATAGGCTAAAATGGCAACTGGTGATTTACTTCATGTTTAAATTGCAATAGACAAAATATTGACAGGTCTGTGTTTTGGCATGTTTTGAATACTCAGCTTTGATTCCCTTGCATCAAAATGACCCTTAAACTCAGAATTTGGTGGGGTCAAAAAAGGTAAAATAAAAATTTGCTTGCAACAAAATGCAAGAATCTGCATGTATTAAATTCCCCACTTGATTGATTAATACTTACAGGATCTTGTCTGGTCTGGACCTGTTTCAGATAGAAATCGTCATGTGGGTCAGCGGGATCCCCTTCATTTCTTCGCTGGATTCTGGTTAGATGTTCTCCTGAAAGTTTAACACTTTTCTCCATACTCATGCCTTATGGCCTGGGCCAATAGTGTAGATCCAGATCAGCCTGGCTGGTACATTTGTGTCATCTGATCAGGATCTGCACTCTTTGCTTTTTTGAATGATTAGTCTATTTCTGACAAAAAAGCAAACAGTGAATATTTTGATCAGACAGCACAGGTTCTTTGCTAATCTAGATCTACACATGCTCTCTCTTCGTCTCTTCTCTTTCGCTGCGTAGTGAAGCTGTGTTTTGTGAGTTTGTCGATTTCTAATATGCATATTTCACTTTTTTAATATAAAAATTATTTCATTAGGTAAAAAAGTGACAGTAAGGATTTTGTCAATGCCTTACTAGTAAATTAATTCTCACAGTTTATGTGCTTCGTTTATTTTTAAGCATATTTGCTCGGCGTAAGTGGCTGCGACGATTCAACATATTTACTAGACGGATCAACGGCTACTTGTGACCTTCGGAGGAGGAAGTTATTGTTTTCTGGGCACTTGTCAATGTAGCCTCCCATTCATTCCAAACCTGAGTAACACTGCTTGTGAACAAGGTATGACTTTTAAAATTAATTTAATACAAGTAAATTACCCTGACAATAACTAAGCAACGATTTAATCTATGATCCTCAGCTTTTGTAGTAAGATTCGTGATCACGCCTTTCCTTTCTTTTTTTATCTGTGCGGTGAGCTTTTTTTAAAATTTGGTATTCCTGACATATATTTATTCTGTTTTTATTTGTTTATCATTAAACTTCCAAGTGAATGTACTAGTATTCAAATACGATAAACAGTTGGAATCTTTGATTTTTTAAACAATAACTGTGGTGTTTATCCAGTGAAAAGTTCTAGATATGAAAAAGTTGCAAATCCTGCTGAAACAGTTTTATCCTGAGATCTTTTGTCAGTGAGTATAAGCCCAAACTGGGAATCAAACCAGAACGCTGAAATCGCCTAGCCAGATAATGCCGAACACTATAATAATAATAATAATAATAATAATAATAATAATAATAATAATAATAATAATAATAATAATAATAATAATAATAATAATAAATTCTTTATTTATAGATGGTAACTCTTAAGTTTTGTACAAAGTAAAACAACAATAATACAAATCTTATTTTCAAGAGGCCATCATGAAATATTATAACTACACACACACACACAAAATTATAATGAAATAAAAAAGATGAACAATACAAAATCACATATGTTAATTGGGCAATATTTTTAGAAGGCAAAATATTATAATGTAATACATTATAATACACATACTCAAGAGTCGAAAAAAAAGCAACGACAAGTCATTGAGCAGTTACCAGTTTGTGTGTATATCTAGATACATTTTAAGAATTTATTGTCAATAAATGATGTTTGTTTGATTTTTTGAATAAATTCAGGGAGAATGAATTTTTAATGGAAAAAGGAATTTCATTCCAGATAATCATACCAGAGTAACTAAATGTCTTTTTCATAAATTCTGTGTTTAGCTTTGGATGGACAAGACATTGCATTGAGTTAGATCGAAGATTGTAAGACGTATTTTGTGTAATTTCTATCAGATCGTGTAAATATTGTTGGGCTAAGTCGTGGAGGGTTTTATAAACAAGAGAGGCTGTGTGATATTTGATACGGTCATTAAATGATAACCACTTCAGTTCAGTAAAACGTTCTGTATTAGTTGATCAATCTGATTCACCGAGCACTAATTTGGCAAAACGTCTTTGGAAGTTATTAATCCGATCTTTGTTGGTTTTTGAACATTGTCCCCACGAGATAACTCCATAATCAAGAATCGGTAGTACATACGCATTATAGTAAATTTTCCTTGTTTCAAATGTGAGGTACTTTGATATTCTATTAAACAGATATAGCTTTGAATTTAATTTACTGCAAATTTTATCTGTCTGCACTTGCCATTTTATTGAATCATCAACATTAATGCCTAAAATATTTTGATAATGTACATTCTCAAGCTGAGTTTGATTTAAAGTAATTACTAGAGAGTCTGGGCTCTTTAACCTGTTTTTCGTTCCCAACAGCATGCAAGTTGACTTAAATGGGTTTAGTGACATATTGTTATTTTTACACCACTTGTCTATATTATCAATGTCATTTTGAAGTCGTGATTGTATTTCATTTAGAAGAGGATGTGTGCAAAGTAGAATCGTCAGCATACATATCAACGTTACATGATTCTAGTGTCATTGGAAGATCATTGATGTAGATTAAGAAAAGAAGGGGCCCAAGGATAGAGCCTTGAGGGACACCAGTCTTGATGAAAAGTTTATCGGACTGTATGTTGTTTACTTTAATAAATTGTTTTCTATTTTGCAAATAAGAAGAGAACCAATCTATTGATTTTCTGTCAAAATGGTAAAGTTTTAATTTATATAAAAGGATATTATGATCGACCATGTCAAACGCTTTGCTTAAATCAAGAAAAACGCTACCTACTAAATTCCCTTTGTCAATAGCTGATAACCAATTATCTATTAAATATGTAAGAGCAGTTTGATAGGAGAAGGCTTTCCGAAAGCCAGATTGGGTTTTATGTAAAATGTTCGTTTTTCTAAAATAGTCATGCATTTGGTTAGCAACGTGTCTTTCAAAAATTTTGGATATAGTATTTAATATGGATATAGGGCGGTAGTTGTTTGGATCATCTGTTAGACCCTTCTTAAAGAATGGGAGAACATAAGCTTCTTTAAGTTGGTCAGGATATTCTCCTTTGCTAATGCTAGTGTTTATTATATCTGCAATTGTAGGTGTAATGTAATCACAGCAAAGCTTGAGAATGTAAGGTCCTATGCCATCAGGTCCGACAGATTTTTTAGTATTTAATCCATCGATCAATTTCTTAACTTCAAATGGCGTAATAAAATTTAATGAAAATTTTTTAAACCGTAGTTTTTGGTTTAAAAATAACCCAAGATCATTAAACGCGTTGAAGTCTGTTTGAGAGATTTTCACATTTGAAGCAATGTTGATAAAATGATGATTTAAAGCATTAGCAATATGGTTTGTATCTGTAAGCAATTCACCTATATACAATAATCTAGTTGGCAATGAATATGGCGTCCTGTCTTCGTCAAAAGGAACTGCTTTAATATGTTTCCATAATACCTTTGAGTCTGTTTTGTTTTGAACCGCATGGGAATAATAGTTTATTTTAGCTTTAGAAATAAGCTGTGTTACTTTATTTCGCCATATTGCATAGTTTAACCAGTCGCCCTGACAATTGCACTTATCCCTTATTTTCCTAGCATTTTTTATTTCTTCATTATACCATTCAGGTTGGTGTATCCGTTTTATACGTTTAATTTTAATAGGAGCATGTTTGTTAAGCGAATTCTCTAATATATTATAAAGAACATGTAGCGCAAGTGTTGGTTGAGTTATTGATATTATTGATTCTATGCCAGAATGTAAAATGTCGTCAACAAAAAGCTTTTCATTGAATTTAGTAAATGATCGGTATTTTATAGCTTTATGTTTATCTTCATAGACCTTTTGATGTTTATTAATTTTTCTGGTAAAACATACCGGAAAATGATCACTTAAACTTATTTTGGGCACAGAAACTTCAATAATATTTTCAGGGTGGGTTGTATAGATATGATCAATCAATGAGCAGCTTTTCTTAGTTACCCTGGTATGGTTCTTTACTACTTGAGATAATCCTAAACAAGAGATAGTATATGACCAATTACGATTGATATTACCATAATTCGAATCAAGATTAAAGTTAAAATCACCAAGACAATATATTTCCTGAAAGTTTTCAAATAACTTATTGAAATTTTGATCAAACAAATCTATCCAATTTTGCAGGGAACTTGGTGGTCTATATACAAAATTAAAAATAAACGATACATTTAGGCAAACATACTTCAATAACTATGGATTCTAAGCTCATATTTTCAAGATCTAGTCTGCGGCGATATTGTACATTATCTTTTATATATACTATTAAACCACCACCATGTCTAAAAGACCTATCTTTTCGTTCTATTTTATATCCATTAATTCGAAGCTCATCGTTACAAATATTATCTGTTAAGAAACTTTCACACAGTCCTATGATATTTAGAGGATCATCTATTAATATTATTTTGATTTCTTCAAGTTTCGTTAAAATTCCTTGAATGTTTAAAGAACCTACTCTAAAACCTCTCCTGGTAAGTCCGAATAAATTTTCAATTACAATATCTGTTTTTACACTGTTTTATCAGTATTATTTTTATGTTGTTGATTTTCATTTTCAGTGTTACAATATTCCTTAAAAGTGTTGTAACACTGAAAATGAAAATGAATACCGATCAAGCTATCCTGAACAACCCTCAAGAAGGTTGTGCGGATACCTCTGATATTGTGATCGCAATTATGTAAGAATATACTGCTACTTGTGAACAATTTTTCGGATCGGGAAGTATGGGTGTCACTTATGAATGTAGTCTCCCATATATTCCAAATCCAAATCTTAACAGCAATGCTTGTGAACAAGGCATTAGATCTTCATTTAAAATTAATTTAGTACAAATGTAATTATCCTACCAATAACTAGACAATGGTTTTACCTTTTCAAGCATCATACCACCACCACCACCACCAACAACAACAACAAATACCTTTATTTCATACCCGGTTACAAATGGTAACAACAGGGTTACATTAAGGTTTAGTATATGGATGGGTTGTTAGTAAACACTTTTTGGGGGAACTGAAAATGACTACTGTTCTTAATTTAAATCAAATAAAACTTTTGATATCGATCGTGCACATCCCGGGCCTCTCCACAGTCTGGTCTAATATTAAGTTTTGTGTGCACGGTTTTTACGAGATAGTTGCGGCAGGTATCAATGGATACAAACAGTTGTAAATTAAGTCGGCCAATTTTAAGTGAATGGATTTACGATGCAATCGAGATAGTTTAAAGATTGTCGAAGGTACGGGATGTTTTGTATATTTATAATTGCAAACAATATATAGGAACAAACAAACGAACAGACAAACAAATAAACAAAAAAATACAATAGCAAACATATAAACAGAAGAAAAATACATTGACAGACCAGACTAAAGGTAGTACCAATTTGTGCGTTTCTTGTTATATTCAAAATAATAGATAAGAGTTTTCATAAAAGGTATGTTTAAATATTATAACACAGTTTAGGTGGAGTATGGGCTTATTGCCCCTAGACTGGTTCTTGCCGAAACGAAACACAAGTTACCAAAGGGGCTTGCATAATGTGATAATTTACATGGTTAGATTCATATAGTCTAAGAAATAAAACGATAGTCACATTTTTATTTGTAAGAGAAATAATAAACACTAAATATTACATCAAAGGGATCATTTAAAGAAGAGGAGTATGTGACGTGCAAAAATACTGAGATTTTTTGAATTTCAGTTGTTTCGTTAGTGAGAAGCTCTTGAAATTTTAACACATTTGGACGATTGTAATATTTCACAGGAATATATTTACGTCTCATGCTATGGAATAATGGACATTTAAGGAGGTAGTGTCACTCATCTCCAATGTCATTCATACTGCAAAGGTGGCACTTGCGTTCCGAATACGGTATGTGTGATTGTCGGTATCTCCCAATTTCTACAGGTAATTTGCTATTTCATGTTCTAAATTGGAGCAGTGCAATTGTAAGATTGGCAGGGAGATTACAGAGGTAATGTTCAAGTTTTATTTCTTTTTTGAAAAATTGATAATTTTTACCTTTAGAAGATTGTTTAACTGGGCGTTCCATGTCGTAAAAATTGATCGGTAAGTGTACGCTTTATTTGCGTGTGAATATTTCGCAGGTTTATATTAGATTGATTAATCCAAATAAAACTTTTACCCAGCCCGATTGTTCGCAAAATCGCATTTTCGTAGCATAGTATTTTTGTTAGTTTGTTTGGTTGTTGATACCGCTGCAATCGTCAATATCGTTATATGTCGTTATATCTTAGTGTTGTAATATCAGGATGAGAATAAAGGAATATTAAAAGAAATCTTCGATTTTTTTTTGTTTTAATGCGAAATTACATGTAACCATCAATCAGCACATCTGAATAAATGTTTTATCTTACACACACATATCAAATACTATTCGAACATACATTCACTTATTGTCGTAAAATAAAACCATAACACACTTTTCAAATTAAACAAAACAAAATACAACATAAAATTGCCATTATATAATTATTTATCAACATAAAACAATAACATAATTCGCTTAATTGCTCAGAATGCCGATTCAAGTCTAAGAATTAGGACTGAGACTCGATGATGCATTGAATGGCAGAAGTAGAATGTAAAGCAATGCAATTGTGTAATATTCTATACAATTTTAAACATTAGACAGTTAAGCACTTAAACTGTTATGTGTGAAAAACAAACAGCCCTGCTGGTTGTTTACAGCTAATCTTCTCACAACTGCTCGAGTCGATAATCGCTCAACAATACAACGGATATCGCTCGCAGAGGTGTGAAAATCACCTACCTGACCGAAATTCGCTAAATCATAAGATCTTTCACTGTTAAAAAAGCTCAAGAGACTGTCATAATTATTCCTTTAATTGCATTTTTTGTTAAAGCGCATTTCGTTCGACCGCATCTTTTTCATATTAAACAAAGAAGGAATACGGACGGGACCGGCCGATTCATTCGTAGTATACCGTCATTTCATAAAAACGCGATTTGTAGCATAGCGAATGGACTGTACATGATTTTATATGATAGAACTTGCAATTCTTTTCTTTCTTCTTTTTTTCTGTGTTTTCGATGTGGTATTCCTGACATTCTTTTGTTCATTTTCTTCAAAATGTGAACAACATTCACTTCCAACCAATTATCGAATAGTATAACATTGAACCTCTAAATAAAAGTTATCAAAGACGAAAACACATATGAATATGTGATTTGCTTGGAAAAAATGACAACACGAAAAGTGTTTATCTAGTGATATGTCCTAGATAAAATCATAACAGCCTGGTGAAACTGTTTTCTCGTTTTAAGATCTTTTTTTCAATGAATATAAGCTCAAACTAGAAATCGAACCAGGACGGCGAGAGTGCCTAGCCAGATGATATTGAGCACTCTACCGATTAAGGTACCCGGGACAGTCCTAATGGAGGTTGTGCGTTTGACTCTGATGTAGTGATCGATATTTACCGGTTATTTACTGATAACAGAACTGACATATTTGAATGTGGATACTTTCTACGACCGCCATACTGCACAAACCATGCTAGTGTGAATTGTAAATGAATATTAGACCTCAATAAAATCCGTCAGGTTTACAAGTACGACGATGTGTTAAAATTATTTTAAATAACATATTATTTCATTAGGTAAATAAGTAATAGTAAGTTTTTTTTTCAATTTCACAGTTATTGTGCTTTGTTCATTTTAAGCACTTCTCGGCACAAGTGGCTGCGACGAAGCAACAAATGTGCTTGAACGATCTACTGGTACTTGCGAACAATTTTTTGAACAAAATGTGTGTGTTCTGGGCACGTGTGAATGTTTAGGACCAATTTACGTTCCAAACCTGGACAACACTGTTTGTGGTAACTATAAGCTGTTATGTACAATTGTTATTTATATAAATCGGGGAACGTTTGTTTTCGTTTGCATAGCATATAACAAAGATATTCGCGCACTCGTGTTTTAGGACTTGGTTAGAAATCTCTAGATCGGCGGAAAATATAACGCAGTGTCTTAACGAAAACAATATAAGAAAACAAGTGTCGTATACTATCAGTATTTCCTTTAGTTAAAAACTAAATAAGTTTAAAACCTAACGAATTGACTGTTATGATACAGCTGAATTTCGTTTGAACGGACACCTTTCAAAGCTTATGAGCCAATTAACAAGCCTAAAAATCAATTGTGAGTTTATTTCATTTTTGATGATTTGTTCAACTTGATTATCTTTTAAGACATGAATAGAGTTTACTATGCAAGCGGATACCACTGATATCAGCTATACCAGAAAATCAAGTCATCTGTAAGATGTAAATGTTTACTTATAGTTGGTTATTATAAGACATTATTTTAAAGCCGACCTCATATGTGTTCTAACAATCAAGTAGTATACGCCTTTCCAATAATTCGATGAATTTATTTGGTTACCTCCCCTGTCCAGTCACGTGACTGCTCTACAGGAAAAATGATTGCTCGCTGTAATAACGTAATAGGGAATATGTACCTACAACTTTCTTTTTTATAATAAAATTCTTTTTGGAAAATATATTTTCTCTTTGAATTAGTAATAATACATCAGTGTCATGATATTTTTGAAAATAATTTATAAAACAATCAGGTTTCTGACTAAAAGTGTCAATTCATTATTCCCCGCATTAAACACTAAACGACTTGAACTAACAGACAGTCGCAGTGTTCTCTTCACGGCTTAATTGAGTCTCGTTTCCGGATTAGCGTGTCTATTCAACTACTGACATCATGTTGTGATAATGTCGGCGGCGATTGACTTTGAAGGCGGCATGTCATAAACATGTCAAACTGTCTCGCACACGGGGTCATCTGTCAATTACTTAAAGGGGCAGATATCATAGACCAATAGAGATCGTGTAAATGTATTTATCCACGTTTCTATGTAATTCATCTCATATATGCTTCAAGGTTATTGGTTGTGAGGATTCACGAAATTCTCGTGCAGTGTCATTATATATGGTGTAAACCTTGGATAAAATTCATTCGAGTCGTCGCATTGCTATTGTACAGACATATTAAATATTTCTAATCCATAAATTGTTAAGGACGTATTTGAGAAGGTCATTACTTGACTGTGAGAAGGACAATTAAATTTTCTGATGGAGTTCATGTTCGGCAACTTTCTTCAAATATCCTAGGGCATGGATACAACTTGAGCTCGGAGTCGGCAAAAACAGCGATAGTCGGAACCATTGACAAATTATTTTGTCACTGATGAGTATTTATTTTGTACATTTTTCAGATTTTAGAAACTTGAGGAAGAGCACGTGGTGTTCGATAAGTAAATCATTTTGATATTATATGTATATCTAGTGCAATCAAAGAATAGAATAAGGGGAATGTATATTTAGAAAGTTTTTATCTTTAATTGTTGGTAAATGTGACATGAAATTGTAATCAGTAATTTACGATTTGTCTAAAAGCAATTAATGCATGTGCATTTTAAATAACATATTTTAATATAGGCTTTGGAATGGTAATATGTATCTCCGTAATTTTTTCCAACTATTATTCCGTTGGCATGTAACGGCAATGTTGTTGATAAACTCACTGGAGGAAGAAATGCTGTTCAGTATCACAGACAAGAGATTAATTTTGAAATTGGATTGATTTCACTTGTTATGGCAATGTTTGAAGAAACATTTTAATTCAGGGCATGCAGCATTCCATTTGATAGTTATTGAGATGCTATACGATAATATTTTCAGATTTGACAGTCTCGTGATGATTGCTGGATGATGAATAAAAGGCGTATCTAGTCAGCGTCCTGAGAGTGGTTTGCATTTTTCGGAAATGCTTTTGTATTTTTGTTTTTATTTAGTTTTTCAAATATTGAATTCTAGATATTGGTATAAATGTTTGATTTTTTAAATCGAGAGTTTGAGGCCTAATTTAAAGACTTCGGTTATTTACGTTGAAGGTTCATGTGATGCTAGAGGGACGAGAACGTTAATCAGCTGTTATTGCATTTGCATTAGTGTTGCAATTTTAGTCTGGCCGCTTAATCTCTGTGTAATAGATAATAATTTGACAAGTTAATTTTATAACGATGAAAAATATTGTTACACATGTATTTAAAAAACAAACAGCAGTAACAAGAGTGTGATGGTGATAATATCATTTTACTGCGTTTATTTAGGCTTGCTGCAAAACAATCAGATAGGTCATATATAATAAGTTATGCATTGTATGTACATTTGCACGTGGAAAACATGGAAAGTGTGTATATTTTATACAGTATAAGACGCTAACTGTACTTTTCTATCCAAATGAAATGAGTGGCTCTTGTTTTGGAGAGAATAAACTCATCAAAGAGCCTTGTGTTTTCCTGTAGTTTACTTACGGTAGTTAGACTTTAGGAAGTATAGAAATAATTAAAACAGTTATTTATTATAATATTTTAGTGTTTAATACAATTAAGATTTCAAGCAAATTCTATTGCTTTACATGTGACTTGGCTTCATAGAGACTGCATTGTCGATTGGTTCGGTAGAAAATAGAATGTTTATTGAAATCCGTGGATATTTGTTTTCTTTTCCATGATTTATACTGTTTTTATTATAATTCTAACAGTTTTAATTAATTAAGAAAGAGTATGCTTAGTAATTTCAGGACAAACAATTTGTTGATCTTTTATGACGGGATGCTGGTTTGAGACCAACATAATCATTACTATGGCAAGTTCGGCATTAATGCAGTTGGTCAACGTAAGCCAAGAATCGGAGAGATTGCTTTGTCAGGTGTTCTGAAACGATGGTTGGATAGGCAAGTGGAAAGTATATTAAAATCTGGCATTTATGGGTTCGTATATTTTCAGTCATTTTTGAGTTTTCTACGAGAATGTTCATATATGATGGGATGTATATTTGAGTGCGAGCTTTAGCCCATTAGCACAATGGGAAGATCGCCATGTTCCCAAGTTATGATTGTTTGCGTTTTAATATTATAATTTGTACATATAATATGACATCAATCTGTAGATTTTACGGGAAATTATCGGTAATATTGCCACAGTTGCGCTGAATAACAAGGAATACTGTATTTTTTAAATATTCCAGTATACATGAATTTCATTTACTCATACCAGAAACATATAGTTCTTACGCTAAGTTCCTTAGTATATAAGCTCAGAATAACTTGTCGTTGCGTATTACGCTACGTTAGATTGATAAGTGTGTTTCCTTGAAGGTTTTGTCGAGTTGGATTTGCACGTGCATGTATTGATATGGTTTTATGATATAGTCGATAGAAATTAAAATGTTCAAAAAATTACGTAATAAAAATCTACAGAAAAAACAAACATTCGCGCTAATAGTGAATTTTACAAACTTTTACTTAATTCTGAGATACTACCAATTCATAAAGGTCTAAGAATAGAATTTTCCCGTTCTTTGTGTTTTTCGATAGTATATAGCAATGCAATACGACCATTCCTATTGTACTTGGTGTTTTTATTTCCTCTCCTACCTATGAATTACTTGAATATGGGATAAATAATTTATTTTCGTTTGAACGCAGTGAATTAGAAAATAAATGTATTTATCCACGTTTCTATGTAATTCATCTCATATATGCTTCAAGGTTATTGGTTGTGAGGATTCACGAAATTCTCGTGCAGTGTCATTATATATGGTGTAAACCTTGGATAAAATTCATTCGAGTCGTCGCATTGCTATTGTACAGACATATTAAATATTTCTAATTTCCCGTCCCACCCACCCTCATTTTATGTGTTTGATTTCACCATTTGCGAAGACGGTTAGAACTCCGTTAACACTTTTGTACACTTTTAGTTGATAGGTGGCAGCTTAATTACCTTATTTGTCTCATTTTGTTTCTACGATTGTTATCAAGATTTGGTAGTTTGCATTAAAAGTCACTTAGAAGTTATGAAAGATAAATTTCAAATGATTCTTTCGCAATTTGAATCGTTCGTGATTTTTGACGTATATATCAAACGCTTTTCAGAAGCTGCATTGGACTGAGAACATTTTCTACAATTTTATGTGAACAAGCCACTTGGCTGAAAGTTAGATTGTGCGTTCTGTTATTTTGTGTTTGGGTATGTTTGCTTCGATTCTGATCAATCGCCTCTTGGCGAAAGTGTGCGATATATCCTATTGTGTTTGTTTAGACAAAACAATCTCTTTACTAAATCAGTAGTTTAACACACCTTTGCATTGAACCGGATGTATTTTGTTTTCATTAGAGGCTGATGTGGCCTTAATCTCGGTACTGGAGTAAAATTTTATGCGCACTTGGCGTTTAATTATATTCATTTGCATCAATATTACGTTTCCACTTGGCGCTGTATTAGCGTGGATGTGTTTGGTTCGATTCTCATGGTGTATAACGAATTCCGAAATCGCCACTTAGTCTTAAATTTAAGTGTCACTTGCCAAGAATGGCATTTGTTCGAAACAAGAAAAGCAACTTGTCTAACATTTCAGCATATTTCATTGCATTTGCTTAAATGCGTCTTGATTTTAAGTTACCGTGAAAATTAGAAATTGTATAATTTAAATTTTATCTTGATTAAGATCAGTAGTAATTGGAAGAATAATTTGACACGATTTACACGTGGAATTGGATATATTTTCTACGATTAAAACGATAAGGACGAAGAAAACTTCTTAGCGGAGAATGTAGCATTTTAATTGATTTTGCCAAAATATTTGATTTTAATGGACTGATCTCCCATAACCTGACAAAATGTGAACGCTATATGCGATTCGATTTAGAGAAAAGATTAGCCACTTCATTTAAAAATAATCGAAAAACGCTTAACATAAATTGATAAGCATGATGATTTTTTGGACTGCAAATTTAACCACTTGGCGCTGTTAATTTGACTTAGAAGTGCTTGATTGCATTAACTTAAATAAGGAGTTGCTTTAAACCCGCTAATTGGCTTAAAATTGGAGTGTAGCATGGTGCTGTTTGTAATTGATTTGCTAAGAGAATAGCCGACTGGAATTAGATTGAGGTGTCACTTGGCGCTGTGTAGCCGCTTGGCTGTGTTGGGAAATTGTTATGCCGATTGGCGAAGTAGTGCCGATTGGCGCTGTATTTAAATGGAATGCGTTTTGAAGACTAGCCGATTGGCATGAAAGTGAGTGCCACTTGGCGCGGCATTGGTTGTATTTAACTCGATTATCAGGTTAACGATTTGAGTGATAACTCGCCATGTGGCGTGAAATTGAAGTGCCGATTGGCGCTGTGTTATGGAATAGTTTTTTGAAGACTAGCCGAACGGCTTGAAAGTGAATGTCATTTGGTGAAGCTTTGGTTGTGTTCAGTTTGATTATCAGATGATATTGCCCCTCCTGGGAGCGAACCTCGCCACGTGGCGTAAAATTGAAGCGCTGAGTGGCGCTGTAGTGCCGATTGGCGCTGTGTTGGAATTTTATTGTTTTGTGAAAGACTAGCCGATTGGCTTGAAAGTGAATGCCATTTGGCGCTGCATTGGTAGTGTTTAGTTTGATTATCAGATATTGCCCCTCCTGGGAACGAACCTCGCCACGTGGCGTAAAATTGAAGTGCCGATTGGCGCTGTAGTGCCGATTGGCGCTGTGTTGGAATGGAATTGTTTTGTGAAAGACTAGCCGACTGGCTTGAAAGTGAGTGCCGTGTGGCGCTGCATTGGTAGTGTTTAGTTTGATTATCAGATATTGCCCCTCCTGGGAACGAACCTCGCCACGTGGCGTAAAATTGAAGTGCCGATTGGCGCTGTAGTGCCGATTGGCGCTGTGATGGAATGAAGTTGTTCTTGTGGAAGACTAGCTGACTGGCTTGAAAGTGAGTGCCACTTGGCGCTGGATTGTCTGACTTTAATTGTTCTTAATGTAAGCGAGTTAAGTCGAATGTAAAAAGATGAATAAGATGATAGGAATCTACACAAAGACGTTTAGTTAAATTTTGGCGTTTTCTGTTTCATTATTTTAACTCTGGGCGCAGATTATTAGCAAACAATACTGGCTGTTTTTCTTTTGCATATGTACAAGATGATGTTATTTTTCTATTCAAGTAGGTTCTGGATGATAATAGACACTCATTGCAGCAGGCTCGAGGATTCCGGTTGTGCGGCTTGACACGAACCAAGACGAGGATGCAGGAAAGATGGGCTAATAGACGTTAATGAAATGTTGTCGTTGAAATATAGTATATAGCAATGCAATACGACCATTCCTATTGTACTTGGTGTTTATATTTCTTTTCCTACCTATGAATTACTTGAATATGGGATAAATAATTTATTTTCGTTTGAACGCAGTGAATTAGAAAATAATTTCTATTTGCAATGTATCTACACCTCCCAATTCTTAAGTATTTCGGAGTCCTTTAACTATTGGATGTGCCAGCAAATGTATTTGATTAAGCACTTAAATGGATTCTTAATCAACATTACGACACGTTTTAAAAACAAAAGCCGTCAATAAGAAACAAATCTTGTCAAAACATTTTATATATGTTTAATTAAGAGTTTGGGCTTTTATGCCAAAATTTCAATCTGTCAAACCTAAGAAATCTAAATTGGATATGCAACCATATTGTGATATAAATATTCCCATCTTTTTGGAAGCCGGCATCTAAATCCTTGGATTTTATTCTACGAATGATACTTCTACAACAAACAATCAGATTACCGATCCTGTTTTATTTCAAGACAGAATCAATCATATTTGCGTGCGAAGTATACGTAACATTTTAAATATTCAAATTATTTATTCGTTGACCATAAACGCCTTAATTTTTATAGGACAATTCTGTATGTGTAAGTATCAACAAATCCAGATTGTATTTTTTTGTCTTCAGATCATGTAACCAGATGTTGACATATCACGATTTCAGGATAATAGTGCATTACTAGCCTTAGCAATTTGCAACATTTACACCAGTAAAATATAGTTTCAGCAGAAAAGATATTAAGAAGAAATTGTTGTACATAATTGGTAAAATTAATGCTTATGTTTGTCCAAATTGCGTTTCATACTGCCTACTATCAACAAGAATGGTACATGTTCTTAAATCATTAAAAATCTAAATATCTAACAAATAGTAAACATAAAAAAGTCTGGCTAGAATAACAGACCAGCGACTTATTTTTTTTACCGCCGGCGACGAACCCAGACCTGCAATATAGCGGATAAGGTTAGCTATTATGTGCTTAAGCCATTAGCCCGATTGTTCAGCTATCCTGCAGAGCCTCGTTTTGGATTGATTTTCGGTCGCGGGAAGTAACTCGTACAGGACTGCGAAACTGTTTATTGGAAAGGCGTATACAGAATAATTTTGCGCTCTTAGAAGTAGTGTCCTTGCACGAATCTTTGTTGGTTAGTGTTGATATCAATAACAATATACGAAACGTCGTTGTGCACGATTGCTTTGTCGGTTGGTATTACTCCTAATAAGGAATAAGGCCCTCTTTTTCTGCCGGTGGTTTAAATATCCAAGGAAGAATAGTTTTTGGTACAATGCATTTTTTACTTATCTGAGTGATTCCTCTTCTGCTTTTAAAATTTTACATTCAGTGTTTCATGTGATACACAGGATTGATTTACAAAGACTACCTGTCAAAATTTTATTGTCATAAATATTTAAATAATTTCTAAATTGGAGCACAAAAATCTGATTGTTTTTCGATATTAGAATGAATAAATAATAATATTATATGCATTTCAGTAATCGCAACACTCACAAAACACAGCCTCTCACGCAGCGAAAAAGAAGAGAGGAAAAGAAAGAGAGCATGTTTTTTTTTAAAATAAGTTTGTCAATTCAAATAGGACGCCACAAACAATTAGCGAAGAAGAGAAGCCTTGGAACGGTCAGTGGCAAAACAAATTGCCACCGGGGATTTAAACCAGGTTCTATGGTTCACCAACCTCACACTTGCCCCAACAGGTTCTCGTATCACAAAACAAGTACAAGTTGTCTTGGTGAAATAACCCCAACCCACCCATCGGCTCAACAATGTTGCATGCAAAAGCACACAAACATATAAAACGTAAGAAGCTAATAGCATTGCAAAGCTGAAGAATGAAGATATCGTATTGGCCGTTTTACATGTATGATTGTCTGGTATGTTTGGAATTTAAAACATATCAATATCTGTGCCCAAGGTTATACAACTGAGCATGGAAACCAGTCTCAAATCTCATGCATCTGATTGGCTGAAATGGCGACTGGTCGCCATTTCAGCCAATCAGATGCTCGAAATTTAAGACCGGTTTCCAATCTCAGTTTTATAACCTTAAGTCCTGAATATAGAGTTGATTTTAAACGAGAGTATGCTGTAATGTGCATTTCAATTTCTGCCTGTGGCAAATCCAACCAAACGTTAGCTTGCAATGGTTTCTTTCATATCTCTGTCTTTGGATTCTAGGTTCCATTTTCAGCTATTGTGATTTTGTTCTCATTATAGTGTTGATTTGGAAACATTTCGTTTTATAAACACTTGCTCTGTTTTCCCCTCCCTGTTTCGGCTATCTCTTGAGACTGTATTTCCGGAGTGCGGCTAATCCTGATATACGTGTTTCAGTTTTCTTATCGAAGGACTAAATGACAGTAATTATATGTAATCTTGAGGTCAAAATGTGTCTGCCGTTTAAAAATACGAGTTCCGGATGGAAAAATGCACTTTCTAGATTTAAAAAAAAAGTTATTGATTCAAATTCGAAGTGACCTAAGAATTGAAATTTACTTTCCAATAAAACTGCAGCTTTTCATTTCGAAATACTACAGATAGTTGGAAATTCATTAGTTTAGACTATTGATTCGTTCTCGGAAAGCTTGATGGCAGACAAGGGATCAGGTCAGTGAAATAAGTAAATTTTGTTAACACAGTGTTTTTTTCGACTTCAGTTCGTCAAACGGCGCTGCTCTACCTGAGGTTTGCGATGAATCATCATGCAACGGTCGAACATGTTTCTGTTTCAAAATATGTTGCTAGTAGTACTTTTTGTGTCGCCTGCGATAGCAAGTGGACACATAGTGATCCTATTGTCCGACGTTGTCATCGTCGGCGTCATCCGGTAGTCCCCCAGATTTAACATGAAACTTAATTATTGTTGCCTATAACTTTAAAATTACTTGTCCTATTCACTTCATACCTGATATATATTATCAGCATGAACAACGCCATCTTAAAAAAAGAATGATAACTCCAGTTTCAATATTTTTTAGTTGTGCCCCTTTCAGATACAACTTTAACATGAAACTTAATTTTGCCTATACCTTTGAAAGTACTTGTCCTATTCTCTCAATACTCAGAATATATCATCTTCATGAACACCAACATCGGTTTGAACATCTTCATGAACAATAAAATCGGTTTCAACAAAAATCATAACTCCTGTTTGACTATTATTTAAGCTATAACTCTTTCAAATATTTCAACTTTAACATGAAACTCAATGTAGACTTTAACTTTGAAAGTACTTGTCCTATTTAATTAATACTTGAAAAATACCATCTTTAAACAACAGCATCGAATCATAACTCCTGTTTCATTTTTTATGAGAAATGTTTTTTTTTTCAAATACAACTTTAACATGAAACGTTTTGTTGCATATAACTTTAAAAGTACTTGTCCTATTCACTTAATATTCAGAATATATCATCTTTATAAACAACGTCATCACTTGAAACAAGAATGATAAGTCCTGTTTGACTATTTTATCTTTCAAATGCAACTTTAACATGAAATCTTATGTTGCATATAACTTTAAAAGTATTTGTCATATTCAATCAATATTCAGAATATATCATCTTCATGAACAACGTCATAGCCAACAACAAGAATGATAAATCCTGTTTGACAATTGTATGAGTTGTGTCCCTTCCACATGCAACTTTAACATGAAACTTAATATTGCCTATAACTTTGAAAGTATTTGTCCTATTTAAGTAATACTTGGAATTTATCATCTTCATGTACAACAACATCGGTTACAATAAGAATCATAACTCCTGTTTAATTTTTGATGAGTTATTCTTCTTTCAAATGCAACTTTAACATGAAACTTAAATGACTTTGAAAGTACGTGTCCCTTTCATTAAATACTTGGAATATATCATCAACATGAACAGCGCCATCTGTCCAACAAAAATGATAACACCTTTTTCCTTTTTTAGTTATGTCTTTTTTAAATACAACTTTAATATGAAACTTAATGTTACGTATAATTTTTAAAGTACCCATTCATTTAATACTTGGAATATATCACCTGCATGAAAAAAAGCCATTGGTGACGAAAAGAGTGAAAACTGTTTGACTATTTTATGAGTTATGCCCCTTTTAAATGCAACTTAAACATGAAACATGTTGCATGTTTCATTTCGAAATACTACAGATAGTTGGAAATTCATTAGTTTAGACTATTGATTCGTTCTCGGAAAGCTTGATGGCAGACAAGGGATCAGGTCAGTGAAATAAGTAAATTTTGTTAACACAGTGTTTTTTTCGACTTCAGTTCGTCAAACGGCGCTGCTCTACCTGAGGTTTGCGATGAATCATCATGCAACGGTCGAACATGTTTCTGTTTCAAAATATGTTGCTAGTAGTACTTTTTGTGTCGCCTGCGATAGCAAGTGGACACATAGTGATCCTATTGTCCGACGTTGTCATCGTCGGCGTCATCCGGTAGTCCCCCAGATTTAACATGAAACTTAATTATTGTTGCCTATAACTTTAAAATTACTTGTCCTATTCACTTCATACCTGATATATATTATCAGCATGAACAACGCCATCTTAAAAAAAGAATGATAACTCCAGTTTCAATATTTTTGAGTTGTGCCCCTTTCAGATACAACTTTAACATGAAACTTAATTTTGCCTATACCTTTGAAAGTACTTGTCCTATTCTCTCAATACTCAGAATATATCATCTTCATGAACACCAACATCGGTTTGAACATCTTCATGAACAATAAAATCGGTTTCAACAAAAATCATAACTCCTGTTTGACTATTATTTAAGCTATAACTCTTTCAAATATTTCAACTTTAACATGAAACTCAATGTAGACTTTAACTTTGAAAGTACTTGTCCTATTTAATTAATACTTGAAAAATACCATCTTTAAACAACAGCATCGAATCATAACTCCTGTTTCATTTTTTATGAGAAATGGGTTTTTTTTTCAAATACAACTTTAACATGAAACGTTTTGTTGCATATAACTTTAAAAGTACTTGTCCTATTCACTTAATATTCAGAATATATCATCTTTATAAACAACGTCATCACTTGAAACAAGAATGATAAGTCCTGTTTGACTATTTTATCTTTCAAATGCAACTTTAACATGAAATCTTATGTTGCATATAACTTTAAAAATATTTGTCATATTCAATCAATATTCAGAATATATCATCTTCATGAACAACGTCATAGCCAACAACAAGAATGATAAATCCTGTTTGACAATTGTATGAGTTGTGTCCCTTCCACATGCAACTTTAACATGAAACTTAATATTGCCTATAACTTTGAAAGTATTTGTCCTATTTAAGTAATACTTGGAATTTATCATCTTCATGTACAACAACATCGGTTACAATAAGAATCATAACTCCTGTTTAATTTTTGATGAGTTATTCTTCTTTCAAATGCAACTTTAACATGAAACTTAAATGACTTTGAAAGTACGTGTCCCTTTCATTAAATACTTGGAATATATCATCAACATGAACAGCGCCATCTGTCCAACAAAAATGATAACAACTTTTTCCTTTTTTAGTTATGTCTTTTTTAAATACAACTTTAATATGAAACTTAATGTTACGTATAATTTTTAAAGTACCCATTCATTTAATACTTGGAATATATCACCTGCATGAAAAAAAGCCATTGGTGACGAAAAGAGTGAAAACTGTTTGACTATTTTATGAGTTATGCCCCTTTTAAATGCAACTTAAACATGAAACATGTTGCCTGTAACGTTGAAAGTACTTGTCCAATTCACTTAATACTTTGAATATATCACCTGCATGCACATAGCTATTGGTGAAGAATAATAACTAAGGTTTCACCAATTTTTTATTTGTGCCCGTTTCAAATGCAATTTAGGTGACACATGTTTCTGTGGTGTTGTACTGTATAAGTGGTAATGTTCGCGAGGATGTAATGTTCGCGTATTTCGCGATTTGATTAAAATCGCGAAATTATCAGCCAGCGTAAATTAGAGCTTATGTACAAGCAAAATTTTACCCTTACACCGGACTATGGTAAAACAAAACATTATGATCATTGAACTTTATTACAAGACTACATAGTATACCTGTACAGATTAAAAGCCATGTAAACGTACAATTAATACCAAATATCAAAACTTATACACAATTGTACAAATTAAATTTGATAAACTAAACGACAATTCCTTTGAAAACTATTAACTGTCTATGTAATTTGTATTTATTTACACCGGTAAGGACTGTATCCCGCATTTGGTGAAATGCAGATATGCAAGTAAATCATGGGCCTTCATAAGCCAATGTGCATGTATTTGCTTAATGTTTATTGTTATTAGGTCAATTCTCCAGCACATTATGTTTTAAACACGTCGAAAATGGCAAGCACAGTTTGAGCACACCTGCAACGTAAACAGGTAAAAACTGCGGTCAGATTTCACACCGGGTTATCCTTAATAATAGAGGAATCTGTTAAAAGGGCAAACATTTCATTGATGGTTGCTAATTGACTGTCGGATCACGATGTTCACAGTTTGTCATTTAACAATCCAAGTTTTGGGAAGACTACTTTCAGTTTCTACCATGGAATTTGTTGACAACCAAATAATTTAGAGTGAATATAACGATGTGTAATTTTTACGAATTTCATGAAATCCATTTTTCGCGAACATTTCCGCACGCGAAACGCCGGCAAAACAGAAAACGCGAACTTTTACGCCAGCAAAATTATCCACTTATACAGTATTGCAATCAACTTGAATTATATCTTTTTATCATATATGATTAAACATAGGCCTACATTTCAACTATAAAAATATATTTCAATGAAATAACTTTTTTTGAAGACGAATCGAAACCGGACATGTGTGAACATTTTTTTTTTCAGTTCAAATAGATGAAAAATCCTAGAAAAATTAAGTCATGTGTTTAATTTACCAAAAGAACGCCTTTTTATGATAAGTGTCACATTTAAGAAACGCTTAACTATTTTTTGTAACATCATTGATCAATGTTCAAAATATATTGGTCAAAAAGTAACTCTCTTATTAAAGAAAATTATTTGACATAGAGGGGATTAAAATATTTTCAGTTTCATAAAGCAAAACAGTATGACAAACAGAAGTAACGCCCAAACATTTCCATACGAACATATGTTGTGTCTGTAACGGTGTTTAAACGGTGTTAAAAAACAAAAACAACGTGTACTTGTTTCATAGGTGAATCTGTTGGGGCAAGTGCGAGGTTGGTGCACCATAGAACTGACCGTTCCAAGGTGGTTCCCATTTTAGTTTATTGTTTGTGGTTTCTGTGGTTTCTATTTTCATATCGATAATGTTATTTACCGTGCTCGTTTTTCCTTCCATCTACTTAATGGCCGTATGGAGAGGCCGTCTTTTGGATGTGTCCATTCCCGATATGCATATGTCACTTTTTCCACATATTTTGTCGCAAAAATAAGATATTACTAATCGTTGTGAGCGCTCACAATCTTAAAGGATATTCTGTATAATAATTAAGGATCATGGAATTTTGTTTAGGAATAAATTTAAATATCAGTTTCATTTTTCACTGAATTGATGACAAAAATTCACAATATGATTTCCTGAACCAATATCTATTAATTAAGGAGACATTCATATTCCTTCAAAGGGTGTTTAATTAGAAGCTTATTCTGCAATGGGGTGTATCTACATCAATCTACTTCAATGGCTTTTAAAATCAGTTATTGGTGTTGTAATTAACAAATGGTTTCTTTTTAGTCTGCGGTACAGGGGAATACACGGGACCATCCGGAGAAATTACATCTCCATTATATCCTCTTAACTATGTCAACCGCTTGGACTGCCAGTATAGAATCACAGTTGCACCAGGACAGCGTGTACAGATCCAAATACTGGATTTCGAACTTGAGTTTTATTTTGATTCTCTCAAGGTAAGTTATAAAGACATAATATTATAACTGTAATGGATTTTATAAATGCCAATAAAATACTTAAAATATCAGTGATTTATCATCTGATGTTTCATCGCTTTCAGTGTAAACGATAACGTGTTATCTCATCGGAACTATATCTTTCTCTTTGTTTTACTTAATTAACATCATACCCCACTGCCTACCTGTATTTTTCGAAATCAAGAAATTAAATGTGATTGTTTCAAAGAGTCATCACGTAATTCATATCTGACTTACCAGTAACTTGTCACTTACAACTTGCCTAGTGTCTCACTTTTCCAGAAAAAAAATTATATATAAAAATTAATAGACAATGATGAATAATTCACTTGTATCCCAAATCGTTTAAATAATTTTCATTAACATGCTGGATTTGCATCGGAATGTGAGCACTAAACTCGTATACATATATTACGTTGTTAACAGTTACTATTAACCCTTTAATGAAAAATCTTTACGTAAGAATATAGAAACACAAAACAGAGCGCAGCCTGTGGAATAAAATATTCTTAATGCTTCTCTAAAAACAGCAGAAAAGCTTGACTTATGTGCTAAAAGTAATGATGTTGGACAATTGGACAAGATGCGCCTATTCAATGATTATCCGGTGTATGAAATATTTTCATGCGATTTACCTGTGGTTTACAACGACATGGTCAGAGTTAAAACAGATTAATTTACCTTATAAAAAGAGTAAGTTTCCACACTCTGAAATTTGTACCGACTTGGACTCAATAATTAACATTAAATTATTTTTATTAAAACACTGTGTAGGCCTAACTAAAGATGTACCACTCTCATAGCGTTCAAGAATTATATGCAATTCGTTGACAAAATTGGTCGACATTCGTAATTACCTTAGACATATAAAAGGTCAAAATGAAGTACGCACAATGTGACCGATACAAAGTGCAACAAGGAATAAATATTTTGCGGATAAATCTTGTTAATCACTGCGAAAGTCATATGCAAACATTAAACAGCAGGGGAGGAGGGGGTATTTGCAAAATATCCAGTTGTATACTCGCTGGTATTTTGAAACCAACCAATGCCTAGGCAGGCCTAACATTGAATGGTGACAAAGGTGAATTTTGCCATTCACTGGACAAGAAACAAGTTTGAAGGTTTTATGTAGAAATGTTAAGGGTTAATTCTTTGATTTAAAACATACAGATATTGTTTAATTAGTTTCATTTTCAGTACACGTATCGTCGATGGCAAGAAAAGCCCTAATTATTGTTATAATATATGCTCGATTTCACGATGCTCTTTAATAGAATCGATAGATACTGAAGAAGCGATTCAGGAAGTTACTTTTTATAACCGATGCGCTTTCAATAATAGCAGTCCGCTACGATCTGGTCTAAACGCTCCGGTCTTTTCACTTCAATTCCATTCCGATTCGATTTCGATTCGGCTCCTTTTCGCTCCTACCAAGACTGATTTGCGGTCTCCTTCCGCTCCGCTTCCTCTGTACTGAGATATTCATAAATTTGCATGTATTTTGCGTTTTGATTATTTTATTGAGTCTAATGTATCGCCTGAACTGCTGATATTTTAGTACTTAAATTTTTTCTGCACTCGTCATTGCAATTTTATCGATAACAAGCAAAATATCAAAATCGCTCTAACGGGAAAATGCAGTTCAATATATCTTTGCTAAAATTAGTGTTTATTTATGTATCTTTACATAGGTAACGAATAGTTAGAACAGTAAAGGGGTAAAATATGCATATCAGGAATTGCAACATTCAGAAAAAAACAACCTCCCCACTCAGTCAAAAAGAAGAGAGAGGGAGAGAGCACGGTTAATAAAATGATCAGTTTCAAAAAAGACCATTTCTAAATCCCGGCGTAAAGCGTACCGCAATATATCGCGGTACGGGCCTTCCGTATCACGATACGTACCGCGGTATATTTTTGCGATCTTACACATGCATTCGAAGTAAACCATCGGTTAATGAAACGTAATTAACTATTGTGAGTATTGTAGAACAGTTGTCTCAGATATCTTCGAAACAAAGTGGGGTTTTAATGACTAGATTTCAATAGCCCAAACATAGCATGACCCAAAGATTGCTGAACTTTCCGCTTACGTTCAAGAGAAACAGTTTTCTCCAAAGAGGGTCAACATTCAACCTTTTTTTTGTGCAGAAAACAACATTGGATTGGTCTTCGCAAGTGAGTTGTGAAACGTGTAGTTCCTCCCGACCACTTGATCGTCATTTTACAAGTAAAACAACCACCTACATTTTCCTTTATTCTAAAAAAGTCTGAGAGGATTTGGACTTTATAAGACCAAAATAATTCCAAACTGGAGCTTTTCCTTTTGGATTTTTACGATTCGCCCGACGTGTCTCCCAGTTGCGATGCAATGGTAAATTTTGAATAAAGTTATTACCGGTATTGCCGTATTATTCCCGGATCTGGTACCTTCGCTGTTATTATTATCGACATTTAAACGTATGTTAAGCAAGAAAACAGAGCAATTTACGTATATAAAGTAACGTTCAACAATTTTAATAATTTGGATACAATTTATGGACTTTTGCGAATTTTCCCGAGCATACCGGTATTAGAAGACCATACCGATACAGCGTATCGCCAAGGTCTGGAACCGCAATATACCGGTAATACCGCCCACCAGTAGACATTTACCTTGATCACATCTGGGTAGCAGTCCTGAGTAGTCTTCAAAAAAGCTACCCACAAACAAAGTTTGGCGTAGGCCAAAGCAAACTCAAGTGGACACCCGCCCGCCTGCAGAATCAAGATAAAATGTTTTCGTTGAACACCTGGTTCAACGGCCTACAATATAATGTTATTAATCAAGTGAATTCATATTGGACTTGTTATTGGGCCAAGGGTAGTCATATTGGCCCGACGCCGAAGGCTGAGGGCTAATATGACTGCCCGAGGCCCAATAAGGCCAATATGAATTCACTTGATTAATGACAATTTTATTAATAAACACAATATTCATAATTCTAAACTTTAAAATTGCTAATTTACCGGCATGAAGAGATGAAGTGTGAACTCTGATTCCAATGTCTGTCAATCTTTAATCGGTCTACAGTAGTGACCTGGCTGGTATAAGCTAAACAAGGAGATGCAGATTTGCAGGTTGTTTTGTTTTGAATACAAAAACAACCTGAACATTACTACACACTGTGGCAGCCAACTCTCTTGTTCATCCAGTCTAAATTTAGTTATTATCCAAATATATCCAAAATAAGTTTACTTTTCTGGCACATTCCATCCAAGATTTCCCCATGTAATACTCAATTTAACATGTATGTAAGTTATCCAAACTAAGCTTTGATCCTTTTTGCAAAGTTATGCTGAATAAACTTGCTCAAATCAAGAGTAATTCCTTAAAATTCACTGTTTTTTAGTTTCAATTCTTGCTGCAGACATCCGCGTTGTTGTTGTACTAGCGAGTAAGATAAACTCAAAGATTTTTATTACACAGAAAGATATCACCAAAATCAGCAACATAGAATTATCCTCTCCCGCTTTGCGTAACTGCACCTATTGTGCCCAAAGTCATACTATCTTTTACCATTTTTATCTATAAAAATGACTTAGAAATTCCAAAATGGCGGCATTTTTGTTTTTAAATGGAAGTGATTCATTTCATATTGGACCAGTTCATTATCCAATCAGAATCATGCAATCTCATATAGGCCCAGTAAAATCTGTATTGGCCCAGGTTATCTCGTATTGGCCCACTTGAGATCTCATATGAATGGAGTGCAACCCATATAAGTAGGACTCAATTGTACATATTTTGTCAATATTACTTTAGTTAATTAATAATAGTTTAATAATAGAGAGGAAGAGAGAACTCGAGTTTAAAACGGATTATTTGTAACGATAACATGGCACAATGAACAAAAACACAACTTAAGTGTTGCCGGCTGCATATAGGAACGGCCAGTGGTAAAGATAATATTTATAGATATACAATATGCCACATACAAATTGGTTATACAAAGAAGAAGAAATGAGTTCTGTAGGGTAGCTGTTTTCATGGAAAAGTAGACCATACGGGGTACCTTTTTCGACACTAATCCAAGGGCTATACAAGGCACCCATTTATAATCCGAGGGGAGGTACAAGGTATCAACAACAATTTGTTTGAATCGCATTTTCTTAAAAACAAAATAATTGTTCAGTTTAATAGTTATACCACAAGATAGGCAATTAGAGGCGCTTCAAAGAGATATCACAATTACGAGAACAATAAAGTTATCATAGAATAAAAAGCCAAATCAGTCGTCGCTCTCGCTTCAATTTAGAAATAGCCAATAAGATCATTTTTATTTATCAATTACAGGTTCAAACGGACACACCTGCAATAAAGTAAGCAATCATTTATTCAATCAACAATCCTTTTCATTATATGATCCAAGTATACAAGTCTATAACTTACAATATGTATACAAATTGGAAACAAAAAAACACATACCTTTTCTTTGCTTAACGGATCGCCATCTTGCGGACTGTCACAGGGTACCCACTATTTGGTACAGGGCAGCTGTTACATGACAGTGAACTTACTTCACAAAAATAATCAGATAATTTCTATATAATAATAATCATTTGCATTTAGCATATTTGGGGGGAGGAGAGAGAGAGAGAGAGAGAGAGAGAGAGAGAGAGAGAGAGAGAGAGAGTTGTAATAAATGAAGCATGGTGCGTTCTGACCTTCTGACCTTCTACTTAATTTTCCATACAAATAACGAAACACAAATACGTGTATTCTTTTGTGTCTTCATAATTGCATTGCTATTGAAAGTATGCACCAAACAATTGCCATCATTTACATAATTAAAACGCACCAGTTAAGCACTATGCAAATTAAACATTCACAATCACCATGTCAATAGTTTATATTTATCAGAAAAGTCTAATATTTAGTTTTTGTTTAAAGATTATTGGTTATTTCATTAAAAGGACGTGTGCTCAAAACAATGCAATATTTTAAAAATGCCAGACAAAATCAATTCTTGGAATTAAGGAAATATTAACTTTTAAAGTCTCAAACGATCAGGGGTGCAATTAAAATACTGAAAAATCGTTTAATATTAATAAAAGGTCTACAGATAGGTTACCGTCCTTCCGTTTTTTTACAAAAAACCTGGTTCGCAAAAAGCAAAACCAATATTTGTGGTTTAAAATAAAGTTTTGAAAAGTGCCTAGTAAATACGACAAAAAGTAAACGGACATATAATTCATGCTAATGAAAAATAAAATCGTAATATACACACTTTTGAGTATATGGCTGGTTTACTAGTAGCCACAACAGTTACCACCGCCTTGCTCGCACGATTCTTTCGAGGTATCTGGATGCCTGAAGTAGTGATTATTCCTGTTCTTACAGTGCCTTATCTCTCCGCCACATGTCCAGAAGCTCCTGCAAATGCAGTAGCACCTAAAGCCAGGCGGGGCAGGACGAACAATTCTGCAACCCCCTCTCCCCCAACTCCTTGTTTTACGGAAGTTACAGTCGCAGGGCAAAGATAAACTTTTAGCTCATACATAAACGAGTTATAAGAAAATAAATACATTTAAAGAATCCTATGTTATTTTAAATTTGTTTTTTGAGATACTTGGTGCATTTGCTTACTTCTTATCAGGAATGTAATTTATTTATTTAGAGTTTGTATTTAAGGCCCATGTGCGCTACCTCTCCGCCACACGTAAACCTTGTACTTGCAGTAGCGCGCATAGCCAGTTTGGGCAGGTCGGGCGATTTTGCAGCCACCCTTCCGGTATTTACAGTCGCAGTTGCCTAGAACAGGTTTAACACAAACAATAACAGCACGAACGTTTCTTAATTATTCACCTACCATTGAAAAGTTGACTTTATATTACATAACTCTATAATTAAAAACTTAGGCTTATTCACTGTTTATAATAAACAAAACTGATACAGAAACCAAATCGTTTCTTAAGTGAGAAGATGAAATACTTACGGTTCTGTACGTCTGATTTATCATCGGAAGCAGAATTGTCTCCCTTCACTGAAACACATGCACATTCATAGAGAACATCGAAGCCATGAGTTACCATGATATGTGAACCGTTTATATTTAAGATTCTATGTTGATGGCCCATTTATAACAGGAGATTCGCAATTGTATTTTGTTTAAAAATTACGTAGGCCCCTATATGTCAGAATAATTTTTTTCTCAAAAATGATTCTGAGTAATGTCCAAGATCACCACATAATTAGCTCCGTATGGTTTCAAATAACGGAAAAGCGGTAGTTTTTGGACTCTGGCCGCGCGATTTATATATTTTTCCAGATGAGATTATGAATGAAGCAGGCGCCGGACGGTTATTGCTGACTGCTATGGAAAACAAACAGTTTAAGGCACATACAATTATTTTCGAAACTACTATGGTCTCAAACTTACGAGTAAAAGGTTTAGTTGCCTGACCAACTGCGTCCAATTCTATCTTATATATTTTGGGTAACACAGACCCTGTCCGGCGCCTGTTTCTTAGTTGTGATCAAAGAATTAATTGGAGAAAAAAGTTTCCATGATGTATAATCGAAATATGATGATTTTACCCCCAAACCCACATTCTTTCTTTGCATCGTTTTTTTTTTTTGCATTTTTTTAAAGAAACATTTTCCCTGCCATTGAACTGTAGATAAAAAGTTCACGATCTACGAAAACTTAAGCATCAATAACTAAAAGAAAATCAAAAATATTTCGTAAAAGTGATTTATACAAATAAAAACTTAAAATTAAAGATTTGTATTGTCATAAATTTGATGTTTTAAAATCATCTCGACCTTCAAGAAACGCTGTATTTCACTCTTAAGGCTACTAAAGTACATAAAAACCCTAATTAGAACCACTACGAAATGAAGACCACCTCGATAATTAGACCACAACCGTATTCGTCCCATCTAGTGCGCTTGCTCCAAACTCGCACCTTAGAAATGAATAAGCGCCCGTTATAGCAACACTTTTATACTGTTCTACACTGCTATATCAATATTTACAGTTTATCTACGAGGTCAGCCGGGCGAGACCATACCATGTTACATGGAATAATTAACATGTTTACACCGATGCTTGTATTTTTTCATTTCGGTACGGCATGTACTGATTTTATTACAACTTGCTAAAAGTGCTGTTTTTTTTTCTTTTTGATTATTAATTTTATTGCTGTTAATTCTATTTCAATCTCCACCTTATCCCTAATTTTCTATGCGTCCTTGTTAGACGGGGTATATTAAAGTCCCTTTGAACAGTTTTGCATTATGTTCTACACTTGTATTGAGACCAGCCCACTATTTAAACCACCTTATTCAGTCCCAGCGTTGTTCTTTATAGAGGAGTTTCACTGTAGTAATCCAACACGATTTTTGTTATTTTGTCAAAGATATCATTTAAACCTGAACTGGAGACCCTCCTCAAATCTCAATCATCTGATTGACTGATCCCCAATCTCAGTTTTATGATCTTTGAGCCTGATCTTGCCAATTTTAATGATATACACGTTTCACCCTCTGGTTCCTTTGAAACTAGAAAAAAGATTTGTGGTGGTTTTGATTCTCTATCAGCCTATGTTTGCTGGTGCCTGGCCATGTATCAGCCTATGATTACTAGTGCCTGGCCATGTATCTACCTATGTTTGATGGTGCCTGGCCATGTATCAGCCTATGTTTACAGGTGCCTGGTCACGTATCAGAACGAAAATATAAAGACTTTTCAAATATCGAAATTTACGATGAAAACTGTCAGAGACATATAATCAAAGTAAAGTTTATGTGATATTATTACACAGAGAACGTACGAGTGCATACACACTCGCCCAAAATTCTTATTGGTCACTTTTTGTCCATTTTTTTTAATTAGAAAGACATTTACTTAACTTTTTATTGGAGATTTGTTGTCAGGAACAGAACAACATTCTTCAATTAAAGCTTTAAACTTTAAATAATTTACTTTAGAACTGTTGAATTATCCTAAATTTGCTAAAAATGCATTTCATGCAACGAAAGGTCAAGCTACCAGAAAACAGAACCGAATCGCTTACTGTTTTAAAAGGACCTCACGTGGGTAGGAAAAATATATAATCTTATTAATCAGCAGTTTTTTATTTATTAATAAATACCATTTTAAGTACCCAATTTTGTTATTTTTACCTCCCTTTAATCCTTAGACAGAACTGTTTTTCTAAGGCTCCCTTGACACAGGAAAGAAACGAAACCACCATACACAGTAAATATATACAATTGGTGACCAATTATCACTTTGGATGAGCGTATTTAAAGCTCAAGTTGTTATTATGGCGTTTTAACGCAGTAAACTTTACTCACAATATATCCTAAAATGTAATAATTTCTCCAAAATTCCCTCCGGTTTAGTCATTTATATACCTTATTAGACAGGACCATGAATATTACCATCATCCCAGACACTGGCGTATTTTTATCCTGACCTGTGAATATGCAGCTTGACTATTTTAAGGTCACCTAATGAATACAGCAAAATGAGGCATCAGACACTAAATTAACTAAGAGTATTGTATAAAATCAAATACCTTGATTTCTCAAGATGGCGTTTAGTGTCTGCTCATCGTCATTGCAACAGACGTAAGCAATGTAGATAACAAGTAGAGCTACATTGATAAACACGAATTTGCCCATCACTGAATCGTACTGATTCCAACACGATAACTGATCAGATCGAACATCATAGCTTTATAGACCTACTAAATTTTACAGGAAGTCTTACACTTTGCAAATAAAGTATCTAAAATATGTTGTTTACGTTATTGGTCCATTTTTTAACTGATGTATCAAAAGCACTTTGTTCCGTTGTAGAAGGTCAGATGTGCCTGATAAGCCTACCGGTATGTTCTTGATATGTTTGGCAACCCCTAATTGTGTACTGTGTAAAGTCGGGTATTATCTGTAACAATTTGTTCATTATAAAGATAGTGGTCAAATGACAATCCCTGGACTAATATTGATAAAAGGTAAAAAAAAACCTGATTATAAAAGTCAATATCTGTCCGTTTGACTTTGAAATACGCATTCGATATTACCCAAGTTCACTTTTATTTATATAGGAATGAAGGAATTATTAAGATAGACTTTTCACTGGCAATAAGGCGTTGTTTATATCTAAAAAATTAAAAAGAAATTGTTCTTACCTTTGACATGCAAGAAAAATGTATTTGAAATTAGGCGAAAACTTGGATTCAATTTTCGGTTAATTCTAGCTTGCCATTAAAATATATCTACATGTAGTGGATGTCGTATATAAGTAATGTACTTGTATATTCGGTTAAACTGTGACAAAAGAATGTTCTGTTCAATTTGTAACATTTAAATAGTTATTACTTTTCAGTGACCTGTTAGGAAGTTATTCTCTCCAATCTGCAAACAAAACAGGATGTCCATACGTATCACAGTAGGAAAAAGGGTATTTCACATATGTAGGAAAATGTTCACGTTGTGCAAGAAAGAGGTTTCAAGGGTAAGCAACCCCTAAGATACAGGACATCCATAAATATCGCGAGACTGACCAAATACGGACACAGAGCAACTCAAATGTAATCTTTCTTCATTAAACGTCGGTAATTTCATGTTACCCGTTTTAAGACTGAAATTTCTATAAGGCTACATTAACTTCTTCTTGGCATGTAAATTATTAACCAAACAAGGCCAGGATATAATTTATTTCGTTTTATTCAAGTAATTCTAATATCATAGATAGAAATAAGCAGTATAATATTGCCAGGGACAGAAAAATCCTTCTTTGTCAGGTCTTTCTTTTCCTTCGGTGATCTAAAAATAGAACATAGGAGTGAAAAAGGCACCATCGTTTACATTTTTGCTTGGGGCGATATTTGTAGTTGTGATAAAAACACATAATGTTAGATTGATACGCGAGAAATATGCAGAACCGTATACGAAGTACATAACAACTCAAAAACTATATAATAAAATATCATATAAAGAACTTTGACAAACGGAAGATTTTAAATACAGACAGTAGTATACACCAGTAAATTATACATTAAAGTTTAACTTTATAACTTTACAAAACATTAATCAGATCATTTCTATATAAAACATATATACGTGTAGCATATTTGGGGAGGGAGAGAAATAGAGAGAGAGAGAGAGAGAGAGAGAGAGAGAGAGAGAGAGAGAGAGAGAGAGAGAGAGGTCTTTTATGTTTATGAGTGGTAAGTATAAATGTCTAATGATGCCTTCGTATTTTTGTATAAATGTATTGTTTTCACTTTCATTAGATAGAGCGTTGTTATTAAGGAAGCATCGTGCATTCTGAACTTCTGTTCTTCTACTCAATTTTCATAATTATAGAAACACAAATACATGTATTCTTTTATGTCTTCATAATTGCATTACTATTAAAGGTATGCCATCATTTGCATAATGAAAACGCACCAGTTAAGCACTATGCAAATCACACATTAACAATCACGATGGCAATAGTATATAATTATCAGATAGGTCTAATAATTTATTAATTAAAGATTTATGGTTGCGTTGGAGGTTATAAAACTGAGATTGGAAACCAGTATCGAAATTCAAGCATCTGATTGGCTCAATTGGCTACCAGTCGCCATTTTATTCAATCAGATGCTTGAGATTTGAGACTGGTTTCCATGCTCAGTTTTATAACCTTGGGCACAATTGATAAAAGTAACGTGGTGAAATGCGCTCAAAACAATGCAATATTTAAAACATGCCTGACAAAATCAATTCTTGGAATTATGGAAAAAATAACTTTTGAAGTCTTAAACGATCAGATGTACAATAAACAGACTGAACAATCCTTTAAAATGCATAAACGGTCTACAGATAGCATGTATAAGCCCCCTCCTTTTTTTACAAAACACCTGGTTCACAAATAGCAAAAAAAAAAAGATTTGTGTTTAAAAAAGTTTTGAAAAGTGTATTGTTAATAAAGTTTTAAAGTGTTCAAGCAATAGCGATAAATAGTAAATAGCCATATAATTCATGCTAATGAAAAATGAAACCTTAATAAACACACTTTTGATTGGCTGGTTTACCGGTAGCCACCACAGTCACCACCTCCTTGTTGGCACGATTCTTTCGAGCGATCTGGATGCTTGCAGAAGTGATTATTCTTGTCCATACAGTGCGCTACCTCTCCGCCACACGTATACCAACCCTTGTACTTGCAGTAGCACGCATAACCAGGCGGGGCAGGTCGGACGATTTTGCAGCCACCCTTCCGGTAATCACAGTCGCAGTCGACTAAAAAAGGTTTAACGCAAACAATGTCAGCACGAACTTTGCTTAAATATTCACCTAGATTGAAAAGTTGTCTTAATATTACATAACTCTTTTATTTAAAATTTACCGCCTAAAAAACTGTTTATAATAAACAAAACTGATACACAAAACCATATCGTTTCTTAAGAGAGAACATTAAATACTTACGGCCTAGAACGTCTGATTCATCATCGGAAGCAGAATTGTATCCCTTCACTGAAAAACATAAAGAACATCGAAGCCATGAGTTACCAAAATACAAATATGTATGAGAAACGTTTATATTTAAGATTCTAGAATTATTGGTGGCCTATTTATAAGTGGAGATTTGCAATTAGTTGTTTTTGAAAATTACGTATATGCCAGATATATCGGGCTCCGGACGGTTATTGCTGACTGCTATGGAAAACAAGCAGTTTAAGGCACGTATAAGTATTTCCAAAACTTCCATGGTCGCCAATTTACGAGTAAAAGTTTAGTTGCCTGACCAACTCCGTCCGATTCTATCTTATATATTTAGGGTAACACAGACCCGACCCTGTACGGCGCCTGTTTCTTAGCTGTGATCAAAGCATTAATTAAAAAGTTTCCATGATGGATAATCCAAATATCATGATTTTACCCCCAAACCCACATTCTTTCTTTGCATCGTTTTTCACCTGTAGATAAAAGTTGACAAAGGAAAGAAACAAAACTAACATACATTGTAAACATATACAATTCATGATTACTTAGAACTTTGCGACGAGCGTATTTAAAGCTAAAGTTGCTATAGGGCTGTTTCAAAAAGAATGACTGGTTTGGGTTTTCCTGTTATAAAAATGTACAACAAACAGCTACATCCATTTTCCTACTTTGCAGAGGTGTCTCATCATGCCCTTAAAAGAATTGTGAAGTTTCATCAAAATAGCACCATCCGTTAAAAAAATATTCTAAAATAATGGGCAAAAATGTCAGGAGTGTGACAAAAAATGTGGCACTTTTCAAAATCACATTTGTTCAGACCATTATTTTACACAAAAAGCTTGAGTAAAGACAAGTTTTAGTGTTGTTTTAGTAAAATGTGCATTTATTAGGCATCAAATAATGATAAAATTAATCATATTATACTTAAAGTAATCAAAAATTATGCTATTAAGTCAAGCGTGGTAGATTAGAAAATACCTAAAAAATCAATACATCTTTGCTTTATAAATTTATAGGACGTTAAAGATTAATAGTACATAAGAAATGTTTTGCGTATCATTAAGTTTTATGTCTCTAGATGCAATAATTCTAATATTATCACCTCTATTGAAATTATATTTGTCTGCAGCTAACTTCAGAAAATGTCAGCTAAATTTGTCAGGAGTGTGACATTATGCACATATTGCAATATTCTGTCAACATATCCTTTACATGAAAACAAGAGCATGTTTTTTCCTAGAAGTCTATGTCATGTTTTGTTAAATTGTGACAAACAGGACGACCTTAATGAAACATTTTTGAGTACACTGCACTTATGTGGTTGTCAGGAGTGTGACACACTTTCTCAACAATATGAATTTTTTATCTTTATGCGATACCACAAGTTCTGAAGCACTTATATTTGATGCTTCAACGTGTATTTTAACAAAAAGACACATTTAAATAATAAGAAACAGTAATACTTGTATTTTAAGCACATTAATTAAAATTCTTTGATTTATTTTATATTGGTCAATAAAGCTCCATAAAATTTTTATTTTGCCACATATGAGTATAACTTGATTGATTTTGAGCACTGCAAAGACTGTACAAACTTATGGACAAACCAGTTTGAAATTTTTATGAACTTAAATTCTCTACATTTTTTTCACTTCATGTGCCATATTTCAAATGACAATATCTCAGCAACCAGATGACCGATTTCAAAAATCCTTTCAGTTCTGTACTCAGTTTCAATAAGCAAAAAATACAGAATTACAAGTTTGGAATTATTATGAACTTTAATTTTTCACTATTTTTTCATTTTTCCAGCCATTTTTTTGAAACAGCCCTATAGCGTTTTAAATGCAGTAAACTTCACTCACAATATATCCTAAAATGTAATGATTTTTCATAAATTCACTCCTGTTTTGTCATTAATATACCTTATTTGACAAGACCATGAATATTACCGTCATCCCAGACACTGGCGTATTTCTATCCTTAACTGTGAACATGCTGCATTAAACATGTCTATTTTATTTTTAAGAAGGTCACCTACTGGATACAGCAAAATGAGGCATCAGACACTAAATTAACTAAGAAATTGTATGAAATAAAATACCTTGGTTTCTCAAGATGGCGTTTAGTGTCTGCTCATCGTCATTGCAACAGACGTAAGCAATGTAGATAACAAGTAGAGCTACGTTGATAAACACGAATTTGCTCATCTCTGAATCGTACTGATTCCAACACGATAACTGATCAGATCGAACATCATAGCTTTATACTTGATTTTTACAGGAAGCCCTACACTTTGCAAATGAATTATCTAAAGTGTGTTGTTTACGTTATTGATCCATTTTTATAACTGAAGTATCTAAAGCACTTTGTTTACGTTGTAGAAAGTCAGATGTGCCTGATAAGCATAGGTCCTTGATATGTCTGGCAACCTCTATGTACTGTGTAAAGTGGGGCACTTCGGAGTTTGTTGCATACTTATGTGGTAAGTTGTAAAACTGAAACACCTGTTTCTTACCAGAATGACTCAAACATGGTTCAGATGTAAGATTTCCATTTATTGGGTAAAAAATGTTAATTTAAAAACAAAAGCGAAAATGTTTTAAACTAGTGTTTACATGGTTTCACGTGAACCAATTACTATTAGGCCCCTATTATATCTAATACATTAAGATAAAGGTGTATGCAAAGCCAAGACCTGTTTAAATACGTTTTTCGGGTTTGCTAATTGTGCAGAGTGGCGACCGTAAAAGTCTCTCCGTACATATAGTCAGTACTGTTTTCAGCAAAAATAACACGTTTCCGATGGCATGCAATGATGATAACGTATATCAGGGCAATCCAATCAACCTTTTTGGGGGTTGTCCCGGCTAGCTCAAGTGGTTGCGTTGTTGGAACTGCAAGGCTAGACGATGTCGCCTTGACTGTGCGTGTCGCTCCCAGGTAGAGACAATGTCATTAAATATTTATAATGACCTTTTGACCACAAATTTTTACCCTTTTTAAAGATATTTCTTGCTATCTTTTTACTTCAATATTTATTTGAGTCTTATGGTGTGCTCCGCTCTTTTTATCAATTATTTAGAGCTTTTTAGAAAGTAATACTCTTTTTAAAGTAATATCTTTTTTACTTTTACAAGAAAATAAATGCTTACGAGTTAGTAATAAACTCTTTCCTGTCCCACGTACTTTTAGATTATTATTTAGTGCCGGACCTTATTCAGTGATGTACATCCGGGTACATGTAGTTCCACTTACGATATCTATATAATTGCTGTAAGTATATATGCTATCAGAAGCATATCTTACTGAACCCAAACTCGGTATTATCTGTAACAATCGGTTGATTATAACGATAGTATTCAAGTGATAATCACTGGACTAAAATTGATAAAATGTTCAATAAACCCGGATCATAAAGGTTAACAAGTCAATATCTGTCCGTTTGACTTTGAAATACGCATTCGATATCATCCAAATTCACTACTGATTTATAAGGAATAAAGAAATTATTAATATAGAATTTCGACTTGAAAAAGACCGTTGTTTATATCTAAAACACTGAAAAAGAAAATGTTTTCACCTTTGACATGTGAGAAAAATATCTTTAAAATTTAAATTAAATAAAAATAAAATAAAATAAAATTTAAATAAAACACTTCAATGCAGTTTTCGGTTAAGGGGTCACTAACATTGCTAAAATTTAAAAATGCAACGTTAGTGATACCTTAACTCTAGCTTGTTATTAAAAATAGATGTAGTTGACGGCGTTTCTTAATAATGTACTTGTATATGCGGTTAAACTGTGCCAAAAGGATGTACTTTTCAATTGTAACATTTGGATATTTATGATTTTTATCAGTGTCCTGTAAGGAAGTAATGTTCTCCAACCTCCAAACAAAACAGGATGTTTTTATCATAGTAAGGTCCGTGTTTGAAAGTATCTCAGGTTGTTGAAACAAATTTAATATTAACACTCTTTTATTAATATTAAAAGTAGTGTTTGAAAACTTTTGCATTGCAAAAGCACTGTATACTCAAATACCACGTGAATTACGTGTTAGACAATAGTATGCACTGCTACTTCTCTTATCGCAGTTCCTCAAAGTGGTTCCTTTGCAATGTAGATCGCTCTTCGCTATTCTAGAAAACGATTCCTTTGCAATTTAGATCGCTCCTTGCTGTATAAAAAAAACAGTTGACTTGCAATGTAGATCGCTCCTCGCTGTTCCAGAAAACGATTTCTTTGCAATTAAGACCGCTCATCGCTGTTACACAAAGCGGTTTCTTTGTAATTTAGATTGATCATCGCTGTTCCAGAAAGGGATTTTGGAAACTTAAACGCTGATTTCTGTTTCACAAATCGGTTTCTTTGTTACTAAGATCGCTCTTCGCTGTTCAACAAAGCGTTGACTTTGCAATTTAGATTGTTTTCATGTGTATTTATATAAAATGAGAAGAAAATGGTAAGAAAAGGGAAAACGTCGCTGAAATCAGGGTTATATAGAATTGAGATTGAGCGTGAACAATATACAAGGTGAGATTTGGTGTTTATGGGAAAACATTAATGATATTTACCATGTATATATGTGGTTTTTTGAATTCCGTTCTGTCAAGAATCAGTTAAAATGCCCTTTAGTCTGCAAGACATAGATCTGCAGTTGCCACATCGAGCATCAATACAATTACTAGTAGGTCATTGAACAAGGTTCGGTTTACACTGCCAGGCAGCTAGCACAAATGCAAAACTTATGTTTAGCATCTATTCACTTCATGCGGAAGAAAATTCTTAAGCTTATGATCCTCAAGTTGCACACAAGGGTACAAAAGGCTAAAAAACTGCTGAAGAAGACCCAAAATAGTTATCAGAAAAATTTATTTGATTGTCTCATAATGGGTGATAAGCTTGTGTCCATTTGTATGAGGCTAAGATAAAAAGCAGTTTTACTAAAGAACACTGAAAGCAAGAAGTGTTGATGCAAAAAAGCTAGGCCAATCGAAAAACATTGTAACGGACGAAAGTTAGAGGAGTTAACCTATCGTTAATACTTCAGGGATTGATACATCATTACATTCTTCCACCTTTTCACAGCCAAGATCGAGTAAGTGACGGTGTAATTAAGGGGTCAATTAGATAAGACCCTCAAGCGAGTTGAAAAAAAGTTGAAAATGCATATATAAGAAATGCTCTGCCAATGCAGAAAAACAAAGCAATACAAATCGTTTTACTTGACAATGCCATAAGCTTCTTATGTTCTAAATGTTTGTGTGCTTTTGCAACATTATAGAGTTGGTGGTAGGGTTGGGGTTATTTAACCAAGACTGCTTGTACTTGTTTGTTTAAATTAAAACTTATTCTTGCGTGTTGCGTTTTAATTAGCAGTCAGTATATTACACTGCGGTCCATTAATTGATTACTTGGTATAAAGTTCATATATACTTTATTTATCATAAACTACTGTTGATTGTTGACTTCCCTTGTAGCTCATGAATTTTGATATAATTATATCATGTGTTTGTAGGCAGTCATAAGTATGTCCATTACTTCCCATGAACTTACTTATTAGCGTTCAATCTCAGTTGCTATACAAAATCATAATTTAGAACTTGTTTTGTTTCAAACTTTAGATATATTAATCTTTTTATACAGAATGTTAGATGTTTTTAAATGTTGTTTTAACAAATTCAGATCAAACTACCATCATTACCTTAGCGTTGTGTAAACTTTGCAGAGAGTGGTAACTTCCAGACAGCAAACTGAAGCTTCGTGCGAAAGGCTGCTAGTGTCGGTTACAGAGAGTGATGCAATTACTTAGTTTTCCTTGCATTAAAAATGAATACAAAGGGATATTAATATCTATTTAATAATACAGGGTCAGGTTTTGTAGCATACTATAGAGAAAAGAAAAAAATTCTGTGATTGTTGCTTTGTTAATGTTCAGTCTTTCAACGTTTCATTTCAAGTTATTCGGTCAATATATGGTGCAAATTAGCCAATTGCTACATCTCGCCTCATATTGACAGAATTAGACTTAGTCCTGCGACACATATGTGGGTCGTTTGTTGCTTTTTATTGCTGTAACAACTCGATTCCTTTTGATAGACTTTAGCTCCTGCGATACATATGTATCGTTGGTTGCTTTTGATTATAGTAACAACTTGATTCCTCTGATAGACTTTGGCTTCTGCGACACATAACACCACGTTGGTTGCTTTTGATTATAGTAACAACTTGATTCCTCTGATAGACTTTGGCTTCTACGACACATAACACCACGTTGGTTGCTTTTGATTGCTGTAACAACTCGATTAATTTTGATAGACTTTGGCTCCTGCGACACATAACACCACGTTGGTTGCTTTTGATTGCTGTAACAACTCGATTAATTTTGATAGACTTTGGCTCCTGCGACACATAAGACCACGTTGGTTGCTTTTGATTGCTGTAACAACTCGATTCCTCTGATAGAATATAGCTCTTGCGACACATAACACCACGTTGGTTGCTTTTGATTATAGTAACAACTTGATTCCTCTGATAGACTTTGGCTTCTGCGACACATAACACCACGTTGGTTGCTTTTCATTACAGTAACAACTCGATTAATTTTGATAGACTTTGGCTTTTGCGAAACATAACACCACGTTGGTTGCTTTTGATTGCTGTAACAACTCGATTAATTTTGATAGACTTAGGCTCCTGCGACTCATAACACCACGTTGGTTGCTTTTGATTGCTATAACAACTCGATTCCTCTGATAGAATATAGCTCCTGCGACACATAACACCACGTTGGTTGCTTTAGATTGCTGTAACAACTCGATTCCTCTGATAGAATTTAGCTCTTGCGACACATAACACCACGTTGGTTGCTTCTAATTGCTGAAACAGCTTCATTCCTCTGATAGACTTTGGCTCCTGCGACACAGTACACCACGTTGGTTGCTTTTCATTACAGTAACAGCTTGATTCCTCTGATAGACTTTGGCTCCTGCGACACATAACACCACGTTGGTTGCTTTTGATTACTGTAACAACTTGATTCCTTTTGATAGACTTTGGCTCCTGTGACATAGTACACCACGTTGGTTGCTTTTGATTACTGTAACAATTTGATTCCTTTTGGTAGACTTTGGCTCCTGTGACGCATATGTAACACCAGGTTGGTGCTTTTGATTACTGTAACAACTTGATTCTTTTTGATAGACTTTCGCTCCTGTGACAAAGTACACCACGTTGGTTGATTTTATTACTGTAACAACTTGATTCCTTTTGATAGACTTTGGCTCCTGTGACGCATATGTAACACCACGTTGGTTGCTTTTGATTACTGTAACAACTTGATTCCTTTTGATAGACTTTGGCTCCGGCGACACATATGTCTTATCTCGTTGGTTTCTTTTGATTGAACCAAAAATCCTACAGACTTGAAATATTATAAATTTAAATTGTTACTTAAATGCTGTACAATCTGAATTTCCTGTTTAAAAAAATCAGTGACAAAAGCAAAATAAAATTTTTACATGTAATTTAAGGTCATGCGTTCAAGTTATAAAGAAGAAGCTTTAAAAGTTTACCGCACAATACAGTTTGTGCTCTATAGTCACTGAACAAAGACCTCAAAGTTTAACGCTTAAGGCATGTACTTTTGGACTTAAGTCTTGCCCGGTATGGTTTTCCATAATATTTATAAAACGAGTGTTGTTACGACCTCGAACTTTTGCTTTCAGTATATCGCAATTATTTTAAACCGGTATCAGAATTTATTTTCAAATTGGTTGTTGCCTGAATGCATACGAATACCCTTCTTACATCGATACCAAATTTATGAGAGTGTTAAAAAATAAATGTATTGTATGTTTTTACACCGGACAATATTTGTGTCCATTAGCAAACATTTCATTCCTGATCGAATAAAGCCAGCTGCATTCCCGATCTCAAAAAGATCTTTAAAATAACACACGCTACTTTGCGCTTTCTTTTTTCTTATTAATAATCGAGTTTTGTGCACTAAACGTTTATCCTTGCCTTGTTTAAGCAGTAAGCATATGTGACTACCAAAATGCAAACATTTGGGAGAGTGGGGGTTGCGAAATTCACGTGGCAATACGTGCTACTGCAAGTATGAGGGTGCCTGGACTTGTAGCGGAGCTGTAAGAAGCTGTATTGACAACATCAATCACTACTGCCAACATCCAGGACGCATGTTTACAACTTCAGTTACCCTTTTCATAAGCGTTATTATGTTTGATCATTAAATAGAAGGAAACGAACTTTGAAAGCAACCGAAAACGACTCATATCAAAATATTGTAGGCTCGGTTTTATTGAATCTGTTCATGGGATATAATAGAAGTGCGTTTTGCTGTCCACGCCGCCTAGACCCGGGTTATGCGCTATTCAATATTTACACAAAAATATGTATCGTGCTAAACGACCTTCAAAGATATCTTTTTTTTGGACAATGTTTTAAATCCTTAATACAAAAACCTGATAAAACTATAAATGATTACCTATGACAGTTGCAACCATATACAAAAGACCTCAATACTCACTGTAAACATTCTCCTTTAACAGTTGTCCACGTGTGGTTTGTGGTTCCACAACACATGTTACAAATATTTGGTATTTGTGTTATAATATCGTATTCGTCTATTGGGCATGGCGTGGTAGGAAACAATAGATTAGTAGTTATTTATCTTCATTTAACTGTTGCTATAATTGTTCTGTAATTTTAAGATTGTATACACGTTTATCATGATCAATAACGCCAAATACATGTAACATGGAGATTGATCAAGCATGTTATAATAACGTTAAATTGTTATATGTGTGTATAAACTATGCCAAAAAAACAGGTACATTAGATACATGGGAAAACGATCGATATACTTAAAAATATAAGTGATAACATTTGAATCGACAATTTTAATGCTCGCTCTTACAGAAACCATTTCGAAATAATACAGCGACGACAACATCATTGCTATTTACATGTACAATATAATTACAACATAAATAAATCAAAAGATATCCTATAGATGATGCATTGACCTTAAATTTTGTTAAGAGTACTTAATCTTCAAAGTGCATATCTTCCTGCCCATTAATATATTAAGCTATGTTGTTCGATCTGTCATCAATTTGACACTTTTCTTAACAATAATACGATTGATTGCTTTATGTTCATTACGAGCGATGAAGGTTTTATTTTCTCTAGCAAACGTTTTTTCAATGAGACTGGTTAGTTTGTCTCTTATTAAATTATGAGGGAGCGAAGTGTATAATGTTGAGAAATCATAAGTAGACAAACAGAACGCCCGAAAATTATTTGATTTAAGCTTTTTCAAAACGTCATTTGAATTTTTAATCGACCAAAATAAATTTTTGCCAGAAGTTTCAAAAACCTTATCACAATACCTAATTACATGTTCTTTTATAGCTGTAAGACAAGATGTTAAGAGCACGGATAATTTAGTAGTAGTGCAAGAACTAGAGTTAGCAATAAATCTTGCTTTGTACGGTGTTTTATGCATTTTAGGCAACCAATACATAGTAGGTACTTTGTCTTGTTTCGGCTAAATACTAATTCTAAATTTTGTAATTTGTAGAGTGTGTGCAGTAACAATATCACTCTCAGATGAAGAAGTCAGTATATAAGCATTAGTGCTGTTCAGTTCTTCAGTTTGAATATTAATATAGTGTATTCGTCACACTATAATTACATTATTAGAAGCCTTATCAGCAGGTGTTAAAACAAATCTGTTATGAAAGTCTTGAATTCCTTTTTTCAAATGACGAAAGTTAAAACGAGGTCGAGGTGGTAATAAAGCAATGTTTCTTTCATAAAAAGATATACGAGTGTCAATTATTTTGAATATGTGTTTTTTCCAGTTAGAAAGTGCATTAGGCTCGGCATGTTCTCTTTTGCACCATTTATTGCAAAATAAGTTCAAAGACTCAGCAATTTCTGCACGGCATGCATTAAAATCAATTTTGGATAATATTCTATATTTGGGACCTTTAGAAATTAAATTACGAATTCTAGAGTCTTTGATTAAATTAAGATCACCGGTAACAATATGACCGGCAGGCTTATAGCAATATTTAGAAGTTAAACACTCTCAAGATTTTGGTGTATTTTCAATGATCTGTAAATCCTATGTAATTTTATTGTAATTAAAAATTGTATATCTAGTTGGTTTGTTGTATTTATAACAAACCATAGGTGATTCGGTATTCTTAAAATAAATAGGAACAGCCGACTGAACTGTTTTATCTTTAAATTTACTAGGAAGGTCAATAAAATCTATTCCTTTATTTACAAAAAGAAATTTTAAGGAAATGTCTTTGATCGTCAGATTCCAAGTCAATGTGCGGCCTGAGAACATGCCGAGTATAACACTGAATAAGACTAGCAACCTCGTAAAATGGATGGATTCTAATGACGATTAGGTTATGGATGGTTAAGAGCAAATTAAACAATAGCTCCGGGCAACGGGCAGGCAGGTGGAAGCCAATTCAAGTGCAATGGTATGTCGTGCTCAAATAAGTTTCAGAGTATTGGCCTGCTCAAATACCACAGGCGGCCTTGACTAAAAGTTTTGTTTCAAATTTAATCATTTAAAGATTGAATTTTGAGATGGTATAATGTTTGTGTCAAAATCTGGTTGATAACTGTTGAAAATCAAAGGTTAAAACAGAATTTAAAGGAGTTTTTTTAATCCCCAGGGCGGGGCTCAACACCACAGGTGGCCTTGACCTTGAGCAAGCCAGGTTGGAACATGGGTTCTGCACATCAGCTTCATGAACTGAGCATTTGACTAAAGTTTCATGAAATTCCTTCTAGGGGTTCAGACGATATGAACCGGACAAAACTTAGTAGCAGAGGGAAAATTTCAAGTGTCAAAATTCCAATATTTCTACCTGTCTTCAGCTATATTTAGATTCAATCACAAGATGTATTAGGATGCATTATCACATTATTACATGGTTTAGTTTAAACATATTTTATTGCCATAAATAGCATACAATATACATGCAGTTCGATATGAAGAAATAATCTATTTACGCAAATGGGTCAGGCCACGAGTTATACCAACATCAGCAGACGGCCTTTCCCATCTCGTTACATTAAAATTATGCAATACCAGGCGAGAAGTAATTATTTAAAGAGAAAAACGATACCTACAAATTATTTTGACAATGAGGTGGTAACTATACAATTTCTTATAATTTAACAATTATAATGAGAATTTGAGAAAAAATAACAACAACAACAAAACAACACATGTACCGTCATACCTACACCGCAGCGCACTGACCTTTGCCTGCTGTCAGGTGTAAAAATTTTAACTATTAAGTAAAACGCTTTTTTTTTTTGGATATATTTTTGAACTTCTAAAAAAATCAATTCGTTCTCCTCGTCTGTTAAACGTTCATTTCCAAATAAAAGTTTGTGTGCACTTAAGGGATGAATCAAAGCGCTGATAGCGTTGAAAGACTTTCGCGCCGGAGAATTACATTACGCAGCAGAATGTCAACTTTGGCTTACATCTTTTAATATGTTCACACGATAGAAACTGCATGTCAACTTAAATACTTGCTCACGGCCATTATGAAAGAGTAGTTCAACATCTGCTATAAAATCCCCACAAAATACCCCAGAATGCTGGATTTGGCATATAGATTTTCAAATTTTCCCGGACCCCCCATGATAAGTTAGACCTCTTACAAATTAATTTGGGCCTGATAAACGGACTGATTTTCTAGCTTAGTTAAAAATTAACATTGTTAAAAATAACTCGCTGAGTTGAACCCCCCTTGCTGAAATCCTGGATCCGCCCCTGTCTACTATTGTAAATGCAAATGTTATGTAGTGTATAAGCTGACTAAACAATACTAAATCCTGTAGAGTATACTTCTAGTATCAATGAGAAATAAGCTATTAATATTAATTAGTAGGCGGTGCTACTTAAACTTTGTAGAGAATGTTCATTCATAGTATCATGTTACATCTCCGATAAGTAATTTCCAGCATTTAACAAGAATTGGCCAATGTTAAGATAAGCACAACCGTTATTTCCTGGTTAGAAATAAAACGAATTCAATTAAGAGAGTAATAAGAGATTGCTAAACTGTTAATTGTCTAAAACAAAACAACATCCTGATAAAACGAGACGTGTTTCTCGCTGACCTGAGTACAGTTTAGTCACTGATCACGTGACTGATTTTTTATAATTGGATTTTTAATATCCCTTCATTTTTTTTTGAACACCAACATAATATTGTTTTCTTCTTCTCTTTGTCGCACTGTCTGTACAAATAGTCGTCATCGTTCGTAATAAATTTACTTTCTTAATATGCACTACTTTCTGACGCCGCACAACTATGGCGTAACTAAACTACTCATGCATATTAAGCTGTTTGTTCACTAACGTAGCTGGACATGATTTCACTCAACATTTGTTTGATGGAGTTTTTGGCATGGACGCTACAAAATTACACGGACACGTACTAAAGATCACTATTCTTTCGTGGAATTGTGTTCTTGAATGTGCTTAAAACGTCTGCATTTCATTTCGGCCTGCTCTCGCGGTGACCACAAAACCCCGCTTACTTGAATACGCTCGATGTCGCAGTGATACACCGGAAGTTAAAAACTGCGCGTCGCCGTGTTCTAGATTTCTAGCTCTTAAGACTTTCGCGCATGCGCGCGAAAGTCTAAAAACTCTAGTAGCAAGAAATAAATCGCGTCTGTGTGTTTGATATCGTTTACATACAAAAAAAAAATGTTCGGCGTTTTCAACTTCAAAACCACAATCACACATGGGAGAATCACGTAAATGGTTGTAATAAAGATATTTGAACTGCTACATCTATTTCTTATTCTTGCATGGTATACTGATTGTGTTCGCTCGCCAATTTTGAAAAAGTTTGGTACCTGACTAGTTTCGAAAAGTTTATTTATATTGTTTTTAAATATTGAAAGTGTTTCAGAATTTCGAATATTTGGGTCAAGTTCGTTCCATATTTTAATTGAGGATGGTATAACAGATTTAGAATAAATTTCAGTACGTCTCGCAATTGTTACAAAATCCTGGCTGTTCCGTAGGTGTAGCGATTTGTATCATTTATGTTAGGTGGAAATAACTCTTCAAGATAGTTCGGCAAGTATCCATTTATATTTTTATATACGAGAGTAAGTTTTTGAATCTTCCTTCTATTAGATAAAGACACCCAGCCTATTTCTTTTATCAATTTGTCAATAGATACCGAACGTGTAAGACCAGTTACAATTCTAGCAGCTTCGTATTGGATTTTTTCTAAACTGTCTTTTTCATAGTCCGTGCAATTGTCCCAAACGCGAAGATGCATATTCTAAAATTGGTCGTAAGTGGGATATATAAATTTGATTTAAAGTGTGCCTTTTGAGTTTAAACTTTAGTTTTTTCATCGACCCTAATACTTTTGAGGCAGAATTAGTAATATTCGAAATATGTTCATGCCATTTACCATCATGACTAATTGTAATTCCTAGATGTTTATGATGATTAACAAAACTTAACTGAACGTTGTTAAATATTAAGTTGGGTTTAGGTTTTTCAACTAGTGACATAAACAGAACCTCGGTTTTAAGTGGGTTAAACTGAACCAACCACTGTTTGGACCATTTTGAAATAGTTTCTAGGTCCTCATTTAGGGTTGTTTCGATAAAATTAATATCACAAGATGACACTGCGAGTGAACTATCGTCAGCAAAAAGTCTAGTAGTACTCAAAAGAGAATCGGCTATATCATTTACATATACTAAAAATAAAAGAGGCCCTAAAACAGATCCCTGTGGAACTCCAGCACTTATTATTTTCGAATCAGAAAAAGACCCATTTACAAAAACTTTTTGAGTCCTATTAACTAGGTAATGTGTAATCCATTTATTTAAATTTCCGCATATGCCATTTTGTTTAAGTTTAAATAGTAGACCCTTGTGCCAAACTCTGTCGAAAGCCTTAGAAATGTCACAGTACACCATACAAGTAGATTTTTTATCATCAAAAGCCTTACATATCTGGTTATATATATCAATAAGTTGATAGACAGTAGAGTGACCTGGTAAGAAACCTGACTGATTCTTGTAAATAAGGTTATTATCATGTAAATAGTTATATACGTGCTTAAAAACAATACGCTCTAGAACTTTACCGACACAACTTATAAGCGAAATCGGTCTGTAGTTAGACGGTATATCTTTATCTCCTTTTTTAAATAAGGGCATGACATTCGCATTTTCCCAGATGCTTGGAAAGTAACATTTCGATAAAGACATCTTAAATATAATAAACAGTGGCCGAGAAATTGTGTAGGATGTTTCCTTAAGAATCTTATGGCTTATTTCATCTGGACCATTGGCTTTATTTGTTATCAAGGAATTTAGAACATCGATTATTTCATCCTGAGTAATATTTATTTGTTCTAATTTTGAGTCTGTTTTCGCAGAAAAATGCGGAAGATCGACGTCTTGGTCATTGACTGTTGAGATTGAGACAAAGAAATCATTAAGTGTGTTTGCTATTTCAGAGTCCGAAAACGAATAAGAGTTGTCATTATTTTTTAACGGCGGAATACTATTATAGCTTTTTGAATTCTCTTTAACAAGCAAATTTATTGTTTTCCAATATGCACGCTGGTTAGTATTAGTGTCATTGAGAGTAAACTCAAGATTGTTTGAAAATTGTTCTCTCGCGTATTTTTTCATGTTACTTACTTTATTACGAAGTTGTTTATATTTAATCCAGTGAGTTAAATTATTAGATTTTAAAGCGATTTGTTTGTATCGATCTCGCTTACGCGATGTTCGTCTAAGCTCGGAATTGTACCAGGGTTTATCATTTGGCCGAATAGTAACGAATTTGTTAGGGATGCACTGTTCAGCCAGTTCCATAATTGTTTTGGTAAAATGTTCACATGCAGAATCTACAGACATTGTGTTTAAGATAGACCAATCAAAAAGCTGTATTTGGTCATTAAGTTTAGTAAAATCAGCCCGCTTGTAATTCCAGACTCTACGTTTGTATGGTGTACTGGACGGTAAATTAACGTCTACGTAAACGAAAGTTGCAAAATGATCGCTTATATCAATATCGGTTTCATGTATACCCGCGTGGTGACATTTAATATCACGTGTCAAGGCGATAGGATCTATTAATGTTCTGGAGTGTGCGCTAATTCGTGTTGGTTCTTTAATTACATTTATCATATTGTTCAGTAGTAAAATATTACCAAATTTGGTATTGACTCCCGCGAATTGGTCTTCATTCACGTCACCAAGTAAGATAATATTGTTAACCAATTCTGAGGCTCGCTCGATGCAAATATTTAACCTATCCCATAGTTCTACGGCTGTATTTGGCGGACGATATAATGTACATATAAGAAATGATTGGCTTCTGTCATAAACTTTAACCCACATCGATTCAGGTAAAATGGTTTCGAGTTCAAAAATTCTATTCGGTCTCAGATCAGAAGGAAGATACATTAAAATTCCACCAGAGTGAGAAGTGTTATCTTTTTGGTAAATAACATCGAAACCGTCCAGCATCAAGTGGTCTTCAGTAATAATATTTGTAAAGTGTGTTTCTGTAAAACACAGTATATCAAAGTCTAAAAAATTATCTCTTATATAGTCAAGTTTGTTTCTTATACTGCGAATATTTTGGTGTAAAATGGACATACAGCGTACTTGGTTTTGTTCGGGCCCCGGGTTTTGTTCTACATCTACACATAAGAGTAACAATTTAAGTAGTATGAAGTAGAAATGAATATTGTAATGCATACCTACGTTTTGGTATGACGATATTTTATGTTCTACCGAGACAATGTATTCATTGCATGTACCAAAATATTCAAAAAATACAAATAACAATGCAACAAAAGCAAATTGAATATTGAACACCAAGTGAGTTACATAGCACAAACTCCTAAAACCGGATACAAATCTTTTACATAGTATACCGATAGGTAAAGAAAAATGCAGGAGTTTAATTGATTTTCGCATCAATTGCCCGATACCCTGACTTCGAATATAGAAGATACCTATGGTCGCTCCCCAGGACATTATATCATTACCCATTAGGTAAAATAAAAAATGTAATACATACAGCGAGCGACCACTCTAACGTAAAGGACAGCGGACAGACGGTGCAGGCGTGACGGTACAGTGAAACATAACAAGTAATGAACAAAAGGGATAGACATACAATTATAACGAAAATGAAAGAAAACATGTTTGCGAAAAAAAAAAACAACAACAAATAAAAGCTGAGAAGTAAATCGGTTCAACATAACCGTGAGCACGTGACGAAAATACTTCAAAATGGTATAAACTGTTTCAAAGGACAATCATTTTATACTGTGATAAAGTGATAGTACAGCTATCATGTCATTCTGTACAAAATATAATGATGTTTACTATCTTAGTACAATTATATAAAAACATCTTTTTTTTTCATGAAAATATAAAGGATAATAGTGATATAAGATTCATAATTGGAAAGCGCAATTGTTGTGTAAGGGAAACAAATCTAGACTAGAGTTTGCAAGTTAGCTTTGGTTTGTCTCCCCTACACAGACAATTGTAATACCTGAACGGCCACATACTATCGGTGTGGATTATGTGCATTTAAGACTTACTAAGTGTTTATTTTAAAACTACCGTGTAAAAAATAAGAAATTCGATTAACATGATAATGTCTCAACAACTTGAAAAACATTGGATTATGGATTATGGAAAGTTACATATTGGATTTACAATATTATAGATAAACTTTTAATTATGGAGTACATAACTACCGAGAAGCGTGGATGTTTTCTCTAAAGTTCCAAGGTAATCTTTCTATTATAATGTTATTACAAACGAGAGAGATTTGTTGAAAATAAATAGTTACATAGTGGAGTTACATAATATCGATGAATTATTAATCGTGGAGTACATATCGAGAAAAAACGCGCTCGATGTTCCGAGTAATCCTAGGTAATCTTTCTATTGTGCTGCAAATAAAGGAAGTTTTTATAGTTAGTGAATTACAAAAGAAATCAAAGGACTGGAGGTACTGATGAGTCGGCCATCAAAACACAATTGAAAAGCAATGGATTTTTGGGTTTGATTAAGTTGGACCAGAAATAAACTTTCGCCTCAAGAACGGGGAACAATTTACTTTATGTCCTCCGAGACATAGATCTTCGACCCCAAAAACAATTAATGTCCAATTAACAAGTCAAGACAAATACTGTTATCAAGTTTGCAGACGTGGTGACATGGAAAGCGAACCTGTTGGTAGGACAATACGTCTAAAGGCATAATTTGAATATGATTGGACTTGTAGACAATAAAATGAAATTGACCAATCACAATTAAGTGAAGGATATCATACTTCATAGGTCATATGGTCAACAGTGAAACAACGCTGGTCAGTTCTCAAACACAACGCTTTATTTAAAGGTATTACTCCTTTCGTCCTTGCATTTTGCATTTAGAGAGACTTTTTAATTTTTCATTTTATCAATGAGAGTGCAATGACGAATGGAATATTACCTTAATGGCGTGAATACTTTTGTAAGTGTGGAAGAATCCTGTGAGCAGTTGTTTGCTAGCGCAGTATCATTAGACAGCACCTAAAATTCTGAGTTGAGATACGGTGACACCAATGACAGAAAAAAGTAGCTAAGCTAGTAATAATCTTTGAATATTCAAACTTGAAATCGACAAACAGAATTGGGTCACATGATTTAAAATAATACTACAAGTGACACTATGGTTTTTTCAATGGTTCTATTATTCAGCAAATAATGTTCAAACACACAATTACACTGATGCTTTTTTGTCAACTGATGTTTTTTCAATGAGGTGCACATTAAAACGTTTTGGTTATATTTTATATAACTTGTCTCCATTTCACATCCACTATTTGTATCGACATTTGTGATTTTTTTATTCTTGTCCATTACAAAAGCAGCATGCTCCATTGCAGGAATTAGTGGCAATCTAAAGGCTGTATGCTCCCTCAGACAGTCATAGACAGAATTGTCAAACTGGTCTCCTCACAGCATTCCATGTAGAGCTGTTATCCTGAAATATTAATTTCAACAAATAACCTATTTATATTGAAGTTGTAATGATTTTAGCTGAAGTGTCTTTGTTTTCTTTAAATTAAGGGTAATTTTGGTTATTAATTGCCAGAATCCACCAAAAAGTTACATTAGATGGGTGTTCACTTGTGTCGCCCTGGGAACTAGATCAAGTTAAAAATGCAAGAACAAAAAAGGGAATAACCCCATCTTGACATAAAGAACTTGGAGTCATGATGAGTGTGTTGTCATGAGCAATATAATTTGAAAGTTTGATGTAGAAATATTAAGAAAAGTCAAAGTTAAAGTCAACATTAAGTTTTTTTGTTAAAAAAAGTACAAAAAAAGGATTAACTCCATCAAATGTGACCTTGACCTGAAAATTAATATCAGCTCAAGCATGTTGTCACAAACAATGTAATTTGAAAATTTCATGAAGAATATGGCAAAGTTATAACCAACATTAAGTTTTTGGGATAGATGGACGGACAGACAAAGCGATCCCTATGTATTGCCTTTTCTTTGAAAGGGCGACACAAACAAATGACCCTTTAGATTAAGCAGCTAGTGGACACCTGGAAAACAATACATCAGTACATGTATCAGCAAGAACAACTTTGATGTCTGATCTGGATCTGATTGTAATCTACACTGCATATTTGTAAGAAATAGCCTCATGAATATTATTATGAACCATGTAGATCCTGTTAAGACTGCACAGATATGCCTGCTGATCTGGATATACACTGGTCACTCATGTCATGTATTCATGGAAGAAAGGGGCAAAAACAACACAGTAATTTTTATATAGGATGATTAATTTTCTTGTGAACTGAGGTCTCACAAGTCAACACATACATATAAACACAATTTTATGTTTTCTTGTTACAAGATACAAAAATACAAATACCAACATATACAGATAGATTTAGTGTGTCTCAATCATACATTCATGCAGCTTTAATAAATGAAAATAAAAAATGCAAACCTTGTCTTCGTTTTCTACAGTAACATTCATATTCTGCTCCCTTATGTTCTACCAATTCTGCAGACATTTCAAGTCCACAGCTTTCACAAGACTGATGATACACATGGCTGAAAATAAATGTTGTATTTTAATCATAACAAATAACCAAAACCAATTTCACTGTATTTTTTGTTGCTTATGAAGTTGTACATAATTTGATGTTGCAGGTTTGTTAACAGATTACAATGTTGTCATAATTCATCTATTTTTATAAATATCACAAAAAAGAGGTATTTCTGGTGTAAGCTTCAAGCCATCTTCAGTTCCTATAGGCTCATACACAATTTATCCCATTTAACCTTTACCTCCATATGCCTTTATGGCATGGGAAATCAGTGTAGATCTAGATCAGCCGACACATCCATACTGCCTGATTAGGATCTAAACCGTTACGGCGTTAGCTTTTTTATTCAAATTTCAATAGGTTATTTCTGACCACAATGTGACCTGTGCAGATCCAGATCAGATCATGAAAAGGCATGAAAATGTGTATAATATTATAGTAAAGGGTTAATTACTACAAAAAAACACCTGCATTTTGATACTTCATTTTATTCGTTGGATACACCTTTTAACACAATAGCAACTATTGTAAATCTAGGTGCTGACACATCTCCTTCCTGTTAATTAGAGCTTTAAATGTATCTAATGAACAGAGTAGATACAGAATGATGAGACCTCAAAATGTCTGATGTGCAAGCTGGTCTGGAGCTACATTTGTGCTATCTCTATCTGATGTGGATTTACACTGATTACCCATGTGGTAAAATGGCGTGTAAATGGAGTAAAGGGTCAAGTTATTAACCATGAAAGTTGAAACAGCATTGGATTTTTGAGACACATTTATATGAGATTACCCAACTTAAAAAACAAATAAGCAACCCATCGTGTTAGTTCAAGGTGGCCAACAGATGAATATTGTTATATATAATGTTAATAATCAAGTGAATTCAAGTTGACCTTGTTATTGGGTCAAAGGTAGTCATATATGCCTGAGACAGAAGGCTGAGGGTAAATATGACAGCCCGAGGCCCAATAACAAGTTCAAATTCATATGAAGACTAAACTGGGCCAATACAGGTGTTCTGGACCAATATGAGAATTGCTGGGCCATTATAAAATACTTAAGAATTGGTGTGGTGTACCATGTAGTGTCTGCCAGGAAAATGGCATGTTCAAGTCAGGTGATGACATGCCTCGAGATTTTGCCACACTGCAGTCATGTAAAAGAAAAGGACAAAGTATGCAATGCCTTTACTGTATATTAATACAGGGCTCTCACTAGAGAGAGACTTGAAGGAATTAGTCTCATCAAAAGTGACCAGACTTCTCTCTTTGTTGAGCTTTGTTAGAAGTCATTTTGTATTTACGATATAGGGAAAGAAAGCTGTTGACTGCAAACTTCTCCATAATGCAGTAAATTATGACAAAACTCTCCCTGATTTGCAAGTCTGGTGAGAGCCCTATTAAAAGTCAATTAATAAAATTTAATATACCATTATCCTTCTTCCACTCCTTTTCCAATTTCATGCTTTTTGAACCAGAGATGGCACATTTCTTTCATTTGATTTTATCACTGAAATTAACAAACACAAAATTGCAAGGGTGAAAGTTAGGATTTCTAAAAAACCTGAAATCCTGAAAATTTATTTAGGGTAAATGAAGAAAATCAATCATTTTTAGACACACAAAAACCTGATTTTCAGGCAAACGCACCCATGAAATAATAACAATTATTTTGATCTTTGCTCAAATTACAAATATTCTTTATAATAACATATTTAATTTTTTAAGTGAGTGATCATAACAATTAGTTTACTCTCATTTTGTACTTTGCTAGAATGGTCTTTCTTCAGATTGTTTCTATTCTGCATTGAAATCCATTCAGTCTGAGGTGTGAGGTGTATCTACAAAAAGTCACCCACAATCTTTTGGACTGTGAAAAATGTTTTTCCTTTAGTTGCTGTGAAAAAGAGTGCTGTCATTTGTTTTGTAGTTAAAATGCCTGTTCCAACAGCCGTTCAAGAAAATTTCATAAAGTTATATTGATTAACTGTTGATTAACTGAATTAAGTATCCATATTGTTTCATCACTGCCAGAGTTATTACGTGTTTCCTTCTTTTGAAAAAATAAAATATGGATCCAGGCATGTCACTTTAAAATTTACCAGAAAGTATCAGACTGCAAAAAGTCAAAAATGTGTTGACTGCTCTTATAAACTGGTCAAATTGGGTTATCACTAAAATTCACAAAGTGGGTTCCTTTTCAAATAACTACCGGTAATTTATTTTACATTGCTGATCAGAATTCAAGTTTGGGTAAAAATCATAGAATGAAATAGACATAAAATTAATGCCTTAAGTAGTTTTGGTTTATTTTACCTAAAAACAATTTGTAATGGAAGGCTAATAAATGAATACTTGTTACATCAAAATTATTGAACTGAAACACTGTGTAAACCTAGGTTCACTTCAATACTTAATACTGGTGTAACATCAAAAGGGAGACAATATATTCATTTTTATAATTTGGCACATGTTTGTAGTGAACAAAATGTATATCTTTGGTTTTCATTTCATAATTTATTGTCACTTTGTTAGGCAATTCTACTATTAACAAGACTTAATTTAACACTATGAAACTAATTTGAGTTATTTATCAAATTACAGGAACCTGAATTTCCATCAGAAAATATTCAGATAGGAAAAAATATTACATTTTCCCAATGCAACGGATTTGTACCCCACCCATTAACATGTTAAAATAATTTACCAGTTGCAATGTTGACAGCGTTATCACAGCTCAAGCATTACAAAGAAACTAAAATATACTGTTTAAAATAATTACATCTCCTAAACAGTCATTCTGAATTTAACTCAAACATTATTTTCTACCTTCACTTTTGTTGTCCACTTCATTGAACGACGTCAAACAGTTCTATACCGCTTCAAATGGTTGATACATGTCTGACCAGAACCAAAAATCATCTAAACCTGTTTATGAATAATTCAATCAATTAATAAATACTTCATTCTTTCTTCCGGGATGCAAAATTTACCTGAAATGCATTTAAGAGATACTATTAAATAAATATTGTTCCCATTTCTGTATAAACTTGGTGAATCCCTGAGGTGCTACTCTTTTTCTTCTTATGGTTTTCCCTGGGTTATTAATTTTGAGAATATCTGTTCTGATTAAATGACCTGTGAGACATATGGAATGGAGTGTAAGACAAAACTGAAAGTAGGAAAAACTTCTGATAGCGGATTTCATAAGGTGTACATATAACACGCAATTATTGAAAACATTAGATTTTCATTTCTTTGAAATTTTATACTTCAGAAAATCTTGTGTCAACTATGTAGCTGGTTACGGTTTGGAAATGGGTTAGATCTGGATATTTTCTGATGGAAATTCAGGCTCAAGATTATGATCAAATGCATAAAATGCATTTATTAATATATCTGTTAAATCAATTCATGTATGAATTTTAAATTACTTTAAACATAATTTTCAATAGATCAAAATGTTATAAAAAATCATTGTGAATCAGATGCTTTATGTTTTACTTTAAAGCGTTCAAATGGGAATATGACGATATTTTACCAAGTAATTCGTTAATCGTTCAAAATCCAACTTTTTTCAATGCAATACATTGAAATAATTTGATTACTTACATCTCTACAAGGTTCCACAATTAATATCCACAATGATTAGGGCCCTAAATTAAAAAAGTTTCGCTTAGCCCTACGGTCGATTTTGAGACTCCTACTTTCATTTTGGAGAGTGCATTAATTAATTAAATGACGTAACCGTTCAATAGAACCCAAAGAGCCAAAATCACGTTTACTGCGGTGTAGTCTTTCGAATCTAAAATTTCAAGTTTTACAATGATTTTGTAACGTAGGCTACCATTCGAAAACCACCAAATCCACCTCCATTTCCATATGAATAATTCTATTTACAAAGAGAACTTCTATTGTCAATATACATTCAAATATAACCTGGGTGTTATAAAAACATTGCATCACGAAAATAACTCGATAAATACTCACTGTTGATTTGATTACGATGGATTTTTCGTCTTCACCGAACGTTGTCGAATCCAATATGGCGTTCCGCCATCAGGTATTCATGCGCGTTCATGACTCAAAATCTTGTCGAACGTTCCACGAGTTAAATTTCTTCAAATATTGATTGATTCCATATTTTTTAATATAAATTTTATCGTTTTGCACAGAATTACAAAATTGACCGCTTTGTAGCATTGACTTACTTTTTGAAACTAAGAACTATATTCTAGGGTAGCAAGCATACATTCTATGGTAGCATGCAAGTACTGTCGTAACTACATTGAAATAAAGAAGGAGTTAGAACAGTATTGCATGCAACCCTCAAATTGTTAGGTTCATAGTAAAGCAAAAACGATTGTCGAAATTTGGTTTTCACTGAGTCTGCCGACTCAAAAATGCGAATTTAAATACACTGATACACTGTTGTAAGGTATAAGTAGGTCAGAGCTGTCAAATCTGTCAATAAATGTAAACAGTGTCTAGGTCATCACTTTACCTTCCCGAATATTTTGTATTGTCTCAAGATCTCTGATCAAGATCTTGCGGGAGGAGCCTTCCTCATCACCGGCACAACTAACATACACTTTGCAACCGGCAACCCAAGTTTTTTTAGCTAACTTTTCACGCACAAGCTGTCTAGCCTCAATAACTTTACCTACGATGACAGTGTTTTCGGAAGAGAATTTGATGAAAATAATTGTTACATGTGAACATAACGGAACCACACAAATGTTAAAGTTATCTTTTATTATTGCATCTATCGGTATACAGTGCTCTTTTCTTTCATGTTGTGTTGGCGTGCGGAACATTTGACGATATGAAAACGCAAAACAAAACACGGACATGTACTTTTTATTGCTATTTGTGTCAACGGGTTCGTGGCCCAAACACACTAAAAATACGTTCCTCAAACATACTTTTGTAATGTATATTTTATTTAAAATTGAAACTTTTAAGCCAAGTCATTATAGAGAAAGTACGATAATTCGAAGGTTAATACCTTAGCAAGCAGACAAATTATAAAAACTTTTTATTGGTGCATGTACATTTATTAAATCGTCAGTGCAACTTTTTAAAACCATTATTACAGCTACATTTATGTTTTAAGTCAGAAATATCTTGGTATTTTGTCTTTGCTATATGTATTTTTCTCTAATTGTATGACTATAGTAGATCTATATAATAGCCATAAAATTCAAGATCTACTTGTTTGTGTCAGGTATCATAACTACTAAATATAAAAAGACTGTTTACATTTCAAAAAAGAATTTTTGTAAGTTTCGTATGTAGGTGTTTACCTTTCCATAGTTTAAATGAATACATTGACATACGAACTTTTTTATAAATCATTTCCAAAGATTATACATCTGGTGCTGTATAATATTGCATTGCACCTATTTTAGGTTACCGACGGAAACGAACGAATTCACAACGAGAGCATCATTTGCATACCAAGCACAACTTTCTGATTTTCACACACTTATTAAATTAGACATTAGGTCAGAGAAACAAAAATAGATTCTCATCCGGATTTCGGGAAAAAACGAGGCGGGTGGGCACTTTTTAATTTTTATTTTTTATTAACGAAATATCTTAAGAAGGTATTTCGAGATGGTCTAAAACCCGTTCTGTACGAAACAGAATATGTTTCGATTTTTTTACCAATACTTTTTTGGGGGGCAGGTGGTTTTGGTCAGGGGCGGGCGGGGATGAGAATCTAAAATATTTTTTCTATTGCCTTAGAGACTTTTTAAAATAAATAGAAGTTAATAGAGTTCTTTCACATTGTTACCTCCCCTTAGCGCTCTCTAAAATTGAAGAGCATATTAAGTCGATAAATGCACGCGAGGGGGCATCGTTTACTATTGTTAATATGACTAAGTGATTATAAAATTAAGAACATGTTGATTAATCATTTCAAATTTATAAATAAGTAAGTTCAGTCAAACAACGAAGAATAAAAAAACGTTATGATCATTTACAAGCACATCAAGAAAGTTTATGCGCATTTTAAACATTGTGTATCGCGGTATTTTCAGGACGCGAGTATCCAACGGATTTGTTTGGGTTTTTTATGAAAATACACACGTGAATTGTGTTTACTAAAAATAAATCTGTATAATTGACAATTCAGACGAACATTATCGGACATTAAATTTCCGTTTTACGGCATTTTTTTTGTAACGCTATAATTTATAGTGGAACGAGACATAATTATATTCTTATGAAGCTCGTCGGCGACTAGGTTGATGTGTGTTTTGCGTGTTTTGCTTTTGAGAAAAAATATTACATATTTACATAATAGGATGATTCCAGCTACAACCCGAGAAATCGTTAAATTGATTGAACCAAACGAATATTGCCGGACGGCAGGCCAACCAAAACTATTCAAAAAAAATCCAGAGAGTTTTTTTTTTTATTTTTTTAATAAAAGCTATTTTGATGTTGAAGTTCGTAATTGTTGTCGCTGAAGGTTTTGAAATATAATATTTTCATTTCTGTTTAAAATCAAAATGACCATGGACCAAAACAAATGAACGGGACTGCGATATTCAGGTTCGTGTTTAGTTTTATGACACTTAGCTGTTGTGTACATGTGTGCCCAAGGCATCGTGTCACTATCACGTAATCTCTCAATAAACAGGAAATTTTGGAGCCGTGACCAAGACCAAGTTTCTTAATATTAATTAATATAATTGTAAAACCCATTCTAAATTCAGTTAAATTTATGTTTCATTAATTATCCTTTTTAATATTTTTAAATCCTAAGATTTTGCCTGAAAATCCTTAGATCCGGAGAAGAACCTTACGGTCCGAAGATTTCAGATAAAATCCTGAGATTTTGGAGGTCTGCGGACATTTTATCTTCTTTCTACATCATTCCCGTAACACGTAGATATTCAAGAAATGCGACTTAAACTAATGTCTATTGACTATGGCTGACGATTTTATAAAAAATGATGTTTATAATAACATGAATAAGACGTAAACTACTACATGATCTGCCATTTCAACGCTACAAATTATAGTTATAGAAATATGGGACTGAACTCGTGAAAATTTGTAGGTATTCGAAAAGTTAACGCTTGAAGTGACAATAACAGTTAAGTTCAATTTGATGATTTGAGATGATTAATTTTAAGTCTCCTCAAATGTCAGATATCAAACAAGTTTTCACACCTCAATATGTCACCATCGTTTTCTGGGCAGAATGGGAATGGGAATATTGTGTCAAATATAAAGGGACAATTAACAGTAACACGGTCGTGTTCAAAGTATGATTTATAGTTATTAAACATAAAAATAATTTTAATCCAGGACTGATAAAAGAAATATGCGAATGATTACAATAAATTTTAGTTTTAAACATATGCTGGAAGGAAGTAAAATAGTAAACAAAATAATAACGCTTAACGGGCGTTGAATACAACGGCGATACATTGTTGAATTCATCCGTTTTCTCTTCCAATTTAGGGAGATCAAGTTACATAAAATATATTTTTTGAAGTAAACGCATTTTGTCAGAAAAACACGAGACGTTTATATATGTGTCTGTGGCAAATAGACAGAAACATGCAATCCACATTGTCTTTGTTTTTATATAAGTCTTCCTGATTCAAATTTGCAACCACGTCTTTGATTGTTTTACGCTTTTCACAGTCAAATCTTGCCGACCAGACTTTTTAAAGCCTGCAATATTCGTACATTCGTAAAACTTGAATTTATTGTGCCTCATCACAATTATTATTATAATTTATCATAAGCTTTAAGACGACACCGTGATCATGTCCGTTCATTCTGTTAGCAATGACACTGTTAAATGCCCCCTCACGCGTCGGTTTAGGATAAAACCAATAATTTCGTACCTAAACGTGGAGTACGACGCATGCGCACAACAATGTGAAAGAACTCTAATGGAAAAGGTGTCCTGGGTAATATTTGTTTTGACAATTTATTTGACTATATTTAGAAACAATTTACACTTATTTCTAACCTAATGTTCTTTTTATAACGAAACGCATAGTTAGTAATGTCGATTGCTCAACTTTATGACGTCATTTCAAGTATTGACGTCAAATGTCCGAAGGTTTCTTTTCCCTCGACGCGCCCCACTTATATACATGTATATGGACTTGTTTGTAAGATCATGGGTTTGCTTACACTCAGTATATACGGCTCGGATACTATAATAATGCAAAGAAAATAAACCCTGCAATTTGTTTTAAATGGTAGACAACAATTACTTTCCTTGCATTGGAATAAGACCTTCCATATCAGAAATAATAATAGAATGGTGTTACATGTACATGAGTTTAATCTACTGATTTTTCTTCTTACTTTGTACTATGTTTGACTATAAATTGTATATAATAAAATTTTATGTTGAAAAAAAGCTTTATGTTATGTTTTTATGTTATGTTATGTTATGTAATGTTGTGCTAAGTTATGTTATTTTATCCTAAGAAGAGAGTCTTTGTAAGCTATTTGGCCTCATCAGCAGTATTGATGTCACTAACACATATTAGTCTTTTGACAATATTTTGCGCTTGGAAAAGTTTTACTCCAATTTTTGGTTAATAGTTAACGTATTTTAAGAACAAAGATACCTCTGATTTCTAGTAGCCATCATACAGACGCTCTGTTTTTTAGTAATGCTGATCATAGACCGAACATCGAAACAATCTTACTGAAGTCAGATGTACAAAAATGTTGGATCTGATTAACGCACTCAATAACCTTATCTAAGCTAGTGTGGTTTTCCACGATGACTATGTTTAGAAACACAAGATTCATCACGCTTGGTAAGGGTCGCAAAATGATTTGAAGATGCCATTTCAATGGAAATGAACGAAATACCATATGAAACGCACACATACACAGACACATCTTCAGTGCAATATGTCTTACGCGGGTTGCCAACACTTTCCATGGTTTATAACTCACTTTCTGATTGAGTAGCGATTTTCATAAGATGGTTAAATCAGATTGAACAGCATGGTAATCTAGACTACATTTTGTCAATCATCTATCGTCACATGCACCCTGGGTTGAAGGTTATAAAACTGAGTTTGGAAACCAGTCTCAAATCTCAAGCATCTGATTGGCTGACATGGCGACCAGTCGCCATTTCAGCCAATCAGATGCTTGAGATTTTAGACTGGTTTCAATGCTCAGTTTTATAACCTTAGGCACTGGTTTACCGAACGTGGAGTTTTAAATGTTGCTGATTTGGAAATATTTTCCATGTTCAGTTAAATTTGATTTCTTAAGGTAAAACCTCTTCAACCCCTACTAATCATTTCATGACACAAACTGGGGATATAAAGATAAATATTGCAGTGCTTTTATGGTCTCTGAGGATGAGTTTAAAGTTGCCGAGGCAATTATCGGGACGAAAATAGTAAGCGTTTTCAAATGCCAATACTTATAATTTAAATTGTAGAAGACCTGTAAACCAAGTAATATTCTTACAGAGTCAAAATACGAGCGGATATTTTAAAAGTCAAAGTTCTAAACGTTACTAACTGAGTGAGATTCACTCACAAAGGAACATTAACTGGACTTATTAGTGACTGGACTGAATCTATTGTTACAGTATTGAATAAACTAGCTCATTGTTAGTCATTTGTCATTTATAGGCATTATATATTGGTACAATTAATATGATGTAACCAGCATGTTTCGTATAAATAAATTGTTTATATTGTCTTCTCTAACGTCCGGGATCTAAACATACTGGAAACATATACTCCAGGTTATAATGTTGATAAACAACGAAAATTAATCGGTTCTCACATTTTAATTTCGAAAGTAAGTTATTTGTTTTACATTTCCACAATAATTTTCAATCTTAATATAATAACAAAATCCCCTTCGCACGTCCTAGAATAAGTGTTGTTCATTGCGACCGATCTGGACTGCGGCTAATTCAATTCTCTACTGACTACTGCCGTGCGCGGTAGATTATTCTAAACCTCAGAACTTTTGGACTAATCAGAACGCTCGGATCAAAAGATCAAGGTATATTTTTACAATTCTCCAACGTTACTTCCAACTTATAACCAAATAAGTCCAAGGCGTTGCAGAACAACGAATCGTAGACTAGATCGTGCTCAAGTGTACTAAGGGTGAGTATTTCATAAATTATTCGACGGAATCGTCCGAACAACATCAGGAAATATTAACATACTGTACATGTTAACCTACATACCTAGATGAACTTAACATTTACCTACGATGTTTTTGCTCACCTTAACAATATTGACTTTTTTGTGTTACATCCCCCCCCCCCCTACTCTTTTAAAAAATATACCATCATATTCTTTTTCTCAAATGTGAAAACCCTTTTTTTTCAACAATCCCATAATATATATTGATGAACCGGTATTTAGAGGATAATACACGGCTGAGCGGGGCCGAGGCGTGATAATCGGCCCGAGAGGAGCATAACGGCCCGAGGGCTTTAGCCCGAGGGCCGTTTGCGACCGAGGGCCGATTATCACGCCTCGGCCCCGCTCAGCCGTGTTTTATCGTCTATAATACATACCTTTATAGACATTTTTGGACATCTTTTTAAAAAATGTTCACTCAGCTTCTTGAGCGAGCACTTGTTAATTGAACGAGCACTACGTCATGATTCAAGTATTACGTCATTTTAGTTTAATATGTGACGTAATTCGACGAATGTTTACTTTTCAAACAAAGCACATCACGGTCGGTTGAATGTTTCTTTTCTTTTTGCTTTTAAACAAGAACTTCATTGCAAAATCATTGGACAGGAAGGAATATGTTTTAATAATGAATGGTAGAAGCGTTTAACGTGGTATTAGTCTGTAAAGGCTATGATTTAAGAGTATTTCATACTTATACCACTGCTGCGAGCTTCGATTATCTACACCAAATAGGCTTTATTCTACCGGAAGTATGGAGAAAACGATAAGAAAAAAATATTGGAGGAAACGTGATTTTAAATCGGGATATGTCTCTGGTACGTACATTTCAGTTTTAGTTTTAATCAATCCAAAGCTTCTGTTTAAAAAGATGATTTCTTTACGATTGAAAACAAAACGGAAATATTGTGACGTCGCGCGCTCCTCACGCGAGGGCTGATATCATGTTATCAGCCCTCGCGTGAGGGCCGATTATATGATAATGCCCCGGTCTGGACAATAATAGCCAAAATTACTATGTGAATTTGTTACTATAAATAGTAAGGTATGTATTATTAATCTATAACAAAGCTAATTATTATACTGCAAAGAAATTTCCTTGAATTTGATCGGATAATTTGCCGCTGATGTATATCCGTATTTACGGATCGGCCGTAGATATGAACTGCACGTGCCTTAATTTCCCCGTCTGGCCTCCCATCTTTTGTTGTCGTCAGCCATTTTGTTTTGAATTTGCATAATTTCAAGCGGAGCTTGTAAATTATAAAGCGGTATGCTTAGGGATTACTCAAATTGTTAAAGAAAATATTTCTGTTATGTTTTTACGTTGAAAACGATAATATTATTCTTAAAATTTGTAAATAAATACCAAATCGGTAGTCCATTCAATTTCTATAGAAGTGACGTCATGCAGGTAAATTAATGACGTCAGACATGTAATTATTGAGGTTCTCAGAGGGGAATTAAGCCGTTCGGCATTAAATAAGCGAAATAAACGAAAAATCGATGTTTTCTTATTATTTTTGTCTGAAAAAGTCTTTGCAGTATAATAAAACAATTATTTGGTTCCTTGAAAGGGTATGTGAGGATATATTGCCGGTCTGGATGTCATATTATCCCTCGCCTGCGGCTCGGTTAATATGACACCCAGACAGGCAATATATCCTCACACACCCTGTCAAGGAACCAAATAACTATATACTATTATGAAATGATACAAACATGAAATATTAAAATCAAATATGACATAAAGGTATTATTAAGTAATCAAAATATTAGAACAAACGAAGACATATGACTAAAGATATCAACTAGCTAATATGCATTTAAATTTAACAAATTGAATTAACATTACTCAAATAGTATAAAATTGAATTCACATTATTCATATAATATCAATATATATCACAACAATAATTTGTATAAAATTATTTAATAAACTATTGGATGACAACTCATTTCTTTTTGTAATCAGCTTGTCCGAAAGTCTAATTAGATCTATATATTTTAATTTTGATTAAGTTAAACATCATGAATGACAAGGAGTTCCAATTAAAAATCTACTCCAACTCGACGCATTAATTCTGCTTTAGCTAAGGGGTTTGTTAAGGTAAGCAAAAACATCATAAGTAAATATTCAGTTCCTTTGGGTATGTAGGTTAACATGTACAGTATGTTAATATTTATTGATGTTGTTCGGACGATTCCGTCGAATAGTTTATGAACTACTCACCTTTAGTACACTTGAGCACGTTCTAGTCTACGATTCGTTGTTCTAGAGCGCTTTGGACTTATTTGGTTATGAGTTAGAAGTAACGTTGAAGAATTGTAAAAATATACCTTGATCTTTTGATCCGAGCGTTTTGATTAGTCCAGAAGTCTGAGGTTTAGAATAATCTACCGCGCACTGCTGCGGTGTAGTCAGTAGAGAATTGAATTAGCCGCAGTCCAGATCGGTCGCAATGAACAACACTTATTCTAGGACGTGCGAAGGCGATTTTGTTATTATATTAAGATTGAAAATTATTGTGGAAATGTAAAACAAAAAACTTACTTTCGAAATTAAAATGTGAGAACCGATTAATTTTCGTTGTTTATCAACATTATAACCTGGAGTATATGTTGACTTTGTTGTGTTACAATAAACCACAACTGAGGCATTGAAGTATTCCACACTGGACTGTGAATAAGCAGTGTTAATCAGGGTAAACACTTTCTACTTTCTTAAACATGAATTAAGGAATAAATCAATCCAAAACTACCGCGAAGCATGAATTTGTTTGGAATAAACATCATGAATTATAAATTAATAAATTTAGAAACACAGGGTTTACCGCATCGAAACGGTCAATTGCCATGTAGTTAAGGTAAATGTTTATAAAACCTATTGCCAGGGTGCAGAGTCACACTTTCTTCGTCAGTTAACCACACGAACAAATATGTACCATTATGAAAGAACCCCAAACCTCCCACTACCCGACATTACCACATGCAAGAACATCATTACATGTGCAGCAATCATGAACATAAAAGACACGAGAAGCTTACGGCACTGTGAAATGCGCAGTTACTTGATGACCTTACTGAGACTACAGGCTCCAAGATTATAAAACTGAGAATGGAAATCAGTCCCAAATGTGAAGCATCTGATTTGTTGGTGGCCATTTCAGCCAATCAGATTCTTGACATTTGAGACTGGTTTCCATTCTCAGTTTTATAACCTTAGGACCAGAGAACCTTGATTTATTTCAGCGAAAGTACGATGACAGGATTAATTGAGAAATTGAGATTGCCTTGTTGTGTTTCCTTATTTTGTTAATCAAAATTCACTTTTTTTAGAAACACATTGTCTCATTTGTGATTTTGATTTGCAATTATATCTATTGTATTGACTAAACTAGATATCGAGAATAAATTTCCAAACGTTTTGTTAGATCGTGTATTGTTACATTACTTGTAAAGGTTTACTCGGTACACATCTGGATCACCAACACCTGAATGAAAACAATAAAAACAACAACAACAACAACAAAAACAATACTAATACGTTTAATAATAATGATGAGGATAATAATAATAATAATAATAATAATAATAATAATAATAATAATAATAACAATAATAATACGTGTACATTCTTTATTTTCAGATGGTAAACTTTTAAGTTTTGTACATTGTAAAAAACAACTTTACAAATCTTATTTTAAGAGGCCATCATTAACTATATATAATAACTACACACAATCAAAATAAATGAAATGGAAATCAACAACACAAAATCACACACGTTGATTGAGCAATATTCTAAGAAGTCAACATATTGTAATGTTATACATTATAATAATAAACATACTCGCGAAATAACAACAAAAAAGCAACGACAAATCATTGAGCAGTTACCAGTTTGTCTGTATAAACAGATATATTTTAAGAATTTATTGTCAATAAATGATGTTTATATGATTTTTTGAATAAATTAAGATTATATAATTTTTTATGGAAATAGGAATTTCATTCCAGATACATGTAATCATACCAGAGTACTGTAACTAAATGTCTTTTTTCATAGATTCTATGTTTAGCTTTTGATGGACAAGATACTGCATTGAGTTAGACCGAAGATTGTAAGAGGTGTTTTGTGTAATTTCTATCAGATGGTTCCCCTTATCCCATCGTGAAAACATTGTGGGGGTTAGTTGTGTGTGGAGGTTTTTATAAATAAGTGAGGCTATGTGCTATTTGATACGGTCTTCACTAGTTCAAGTTCAATATTTTATTAGGCATAAACAATATTGTTTCTTGCCCTTAACAATGGCAGATGTATAGACGAAAATACAAAAGTGAATACAAACAAACAAACAAATAAAAGAACATACATAAACACATACATTATATTTACAACAAAGCTAGACTAATATGGATATAGAAGAACAAGCATGACAAAGCACAATAAAGTTTTGTTTACAAGATAACCACTTTAGCTCACTAAAAAGTGTATTAGTTGATGCAGCAAATTAACCAAGCAGTAATTTGACAAAACGTCTTAAATATAAAATGTTAAATAATAACGTTTACATTTAACATTTAGAACAAACATTAATCATTTAACAAATTTGCCACCGGGGCTTTAAACCAGGTTTTATATTGCAATATCGTATCAAAATTCAGTTTAACTCAGATTTTTTTCAAGCACGACGGATTAAGAATTATTTTTTTTATATAGACAACTGCTATTTACACAGCACTTGAATTGATAATAAGTGAAAACACTTTAAAGGTTATGTATAAAAAAAGAGAGAAAACACATTTTATAACCACTGAAATATTGAAACAAGTATTACTTCCCTTGGGTGATATACATGTATTAGCAATTATGTTGAGGTAATAACATGTACTAATAAACATTACATGCTTGCTTACTTGTTTTTAAATTTCAAAGAATTTGATTAAAATATATGCATGCATGTTGTCCCTACAAAATCGAACGCCGTTTTTATGAATGCAAGGCCTGTGTCAAGGACACTAACCACTGTGTAAAGGTCTTGTATAAGTCATTACATCGATAGCTTATCTACAATGTTAAATCCGGCTTCGGAAACTGTCGTTTTTTTCTTGCTTGTTTTCGTGGTCAACATCGAAGAAACTTTTGTCATCTCTGTTTTCTTTAAACATGCTATGCTATTTGTTTGTTAGACACCTGCAGGTACAGCTTTGCGTTGAGTAAAGAGTGGCAACAGGAATAAGACGGACAGTGAATTCGTAAGGCGGTTCCGACACCCAGTCTGTTCCAAATCAGGTCCCAAGGTTATAAAACTGAGCATGGAAACCAATCTCAAATTTCAAGCATCTGGTTGGCTGAAATGGCGACCATGCTTGAGATTTGAGACTGGTTTCCAATCTCAGTTTTATAACCTTTAGCCCAGCATTCATTCAATGAAAAACTTAGTGTCCATCTAAATGTCAAACCGACTACGAAATTTCACTGATGCATAATTAAATAAATTTTGAAATGGCCATTGATATTGTCATCTAAAATAATTCAAGTGAAGTTGATTTAAAATAATAAATATCCTTATCACAGCCAAAAAGTAGAGAGAGAAAAAAAGCATGCCATTTAGGGAATTAAAGTTGTCAATTTTAAAATGGCAACCACAAACAAATTAACGAAAATTTTAATGAACATTATTATTTTGGATAATTCAATAAAAAAAATTAAGCGACCTATAGTAGTTTGTTTAAACGGAAGCTACGTACCTTTATAGAGTACATTTATTATGATAGATGTGATTTACAATAAGTTCTTTGCAAGTTCTTGAGTCCCAAAAGAATACTATATATAAATATATAATCCAATAGATTCTTGCGCCTGCATGGTACACAGAAAACATGTTGGTTTGCCAACCCGTGGGTTTTCAGTTCGTTTCCAGACAAAACCCAACTGTAAATTCATAATGCCTACAGAGTTGAAAGGTTTTATTTTTCATTTTACTTGCTTTTGGGAATCTGATATGCACATTTGTGTAACTTGAGCAAGGTGTCGGTAGATATACAAGTAGCCGGGTCGCGGTTAGCATCCGGTAAGAAATAAAGGTTAAGTTACATTGACATGCATGCTCTTTTGGTTACGCATGCTAGTTAAATTGTCCACAACCCTTATTTCGTAATATAAAGCGGTTTTATTTAATGTAGCACACTTTTCGTTGAATTTCGAAACATAAACTGTATCTAAGAGTACAATTTATTGCTCTTTAATGGATTTAGGAGATACTTGCGTATTGCTGTCTCTTGCGTTTTATCATTGCTACAGGTAATGCACAACACTTCCAGAACAATGCAGAGTTTTGGAAAATAGCTCACATCGTTTCGGTGGTTCTGCTACAGTTGCTTTGACTGATGACAGTGAGTGTAGCCGTTTTGTTCCAGGCTCGAGTCAGTGAGATCTTTACGGTCCTTATAAAACATATTAGAAAATATTGTCACACATATTTTTTTGTTACATGCTCAATTTTTTAGAAAATGGTTATTCGGGCATTTGACGTCAATTGTTGAAAAGGCGTTCTTAAATTGAGCAAATGACATTAAGTATTATGCATTTCGTGGTAAAAAATTATGTTGTCAAATATGTAACAAAATTACCAAATAATTATGAGGAAATAATAGATAATAGTATGATCTTTCAAAATATTGTAACAAGTAAAATGTTTAAAAGTATGACCGAATGCACCTTTTCCCGTGTCATGCCTAATTTCTTACAAAGTTTATTATTCTTTTAACATGAAACGACCATTATCGACAATCAAAGAACATATAAATATATTACACAAGACATTATTACACAAGACAATTTTTGTATAAAAAAACCATAGTTTAAATAAATTAAGGGCCTTCCACACTCCTCCCAAATCTATTCATCGATAAAAAGAAAATTATCAAAATCTCAATAACGGCAAAATGCTGTTAAATGAAACTTTGCACAAGTGTATGTTATTAATGTATCTTTATTTTACAGATGGTAAGACATATTAGAAAAGAAAAGAAAAATAGCGAGATCTAAAAATTCCCTATATTTCTATTTACATAAATTCACAAAAACTAAAGAACACAAAACATCATTTTAAATGCCCACATGAGTAATATGATACTGACAACAATTTATTGTGCCCTAATGATTTACCTATGTAAACTTTATGAGATATTAGTAAAAGTGTGTTTGACCTTCAATTTCCTGGTCGCGTAAACGGATGACAATCACTGATTTCTATTTTAAAAGTTGAACGTTTAATACAAAGTACACAACATTTTCTTGTCAGTATCATTGCGCTCACGAGGGAATTTAAAGTTATGTTCTGCATCGCCTAGTTTTTGTGAATTTATGTAAATAGAATTCAAGGAATTTTTAGGTCTAGCTTTGTTTCTTTACTTTTGTATTTTGTCTTACTGTATGCAAAATAAAGATACATTAGTAACCTTCATTTGTGCAAAGTTTCATTGAATGGCATTTTGTCATTACTGAGATTTTAGCATTTTTATTTTATCGATGAGAAGGATTGGGAGGACTGTGGCGATGCCTTAATTAATTTCTATCTGAAAAATACAATATTCAGTCACAAAATTTGATTCCTTGATAAAACAACGAAGCATTGTCACCTTAAAATGAAATCAAGAAATTGAGCATGACTTATGTTTCAGGAAAACAGGATGTGCAACATTATCAGATAACGGATCAATTACATGTGTGTGAAGTAAGGTTCCGGGTTTGACAGATTTTGAACGTTTGCATAGACAGCATAGTCGGTGATTAAACAAAGCAAGCACAATGTTAGCACCATTTCGACAACAATCTATGTAGAAAATGAATGGGGATAATGGTATTTTTTTAATGTAAAACACAGTACAAACCAAGATTGAGTGCCCCAAAGACGCTTTTAAGCGACTTCAGACTACACAATCTCACGACATCTTAACAGGAAGAACCAGAAAACCGCAGTTCGGACAAAATATCACGACAGAACGAAACATGTCAGTAAAAGGATTAACAGAAGAGGATTGTAGCTAGTTGATTACAATAAAGGAATGAACGTTGGAATGAGTCTGGATCGACTGTAAGAATATATGTAGGATGTAGGACTAGGCCGACATAAAAAACGAACGTAGTAATGTCTCAATAGGAAGGATTCACAGGTAGCCAATATGCTAAAATAGATTCACTTATAAGAACTGACCTTAGCAACCGTAGCTAGTGGTACAAATTTTGTATGACTTGCATTCAGTTTACTATATATTAGCTTGTGTGGTAAGCTTGTTTAGGTATGGATCGGCAACTAAAATTTAAAAAAAATAGTTATACAAAACAATGTTGCTATGGTGTTTGTAAAAGTGACTCGAGGTATACAGTTAGCATGAAAGATTTATTTTTATACCCTTTCTATAACCAAAAACTGATGAACACACGTTCAAAAAGTAGATAAGTGCATGTGATCGGGGGTATTTTACTATTGACAAATTAAAAATATAAAAAAGTGGACATGCAAATACAGTTGATATTTTGTTGGAGGCAATGGACCTACAGAAGAAAATCCAGACCCTATTCGAGCCACTAACATACTGCTTTAGGTATAGAAAATTAAGTCAAACTTTTAGCTGTAGAAATTTTGTGCATGGCAGAATAGTAATTTTGCTGCAATTATAAAACAAATGTATATTTTCACTTGTGAATTATGATACTATAAATTTGGAACCGTTTGCCCTAATCAATTAATAATAGTCTTTCTCGCCCCCCCCCCCCCCCCCCCCCCAGCTTCAATACATGCCTTGCATCTGAAAAACAGTTACAGCAACAACAAAACATTACATTTAATAACTACATTTGATAAAATATACTGAAGGACAATGAACAACAGGAAACAGATTGAACCAATTCATTGTCACAATTAGCAAAAAATGTTACTTTTGATTTTCGGGGTATTTTACTATTGACAAAGTAAAAATTTAAAGAAGTGGACATGCAAAAACAGTTGATACTTTGTTGGAGGCAAAGGACTTACGTATAAAGAAGAAATCCAGACCCTATTCGAGCCACTTACATACCGCTTTAGGTATAGAAAATTAAGTCAAGCATTAGCTGTAGATATTTTATTTTGCATGGCAGAATAGTAATTTTGCTGCACCTATTAAAAACAAATGTAGATTTTCACTTGTGAATTATGATACTACTAATTTGGAACCATTTGCCCTAATCAATTAATAATAATGTCCTTCTCGCCCCCAGCTTCAATACATGCCTGCATCTGAAAAACAATTACAACAACAACAACAAAACAATACAAAGTTTTAGTTAAACATTTGCATGCTCAGGTATGTCAGATGAGTGAAACTTAACTCAAGATTCATCATTTTCTGTTATATTTACAGCAAAAATCTTATCACAAGGAACCACTGTATTGTACCACCTTCCTAGAAATGTGTATCATGTGGTACTGATAACAGAAATTGATGACGTAGCTGTGAATCCTTCCTATTATTGGAATGTATGTAGAACTGGGTCAGCTGTTAAAAAACGTATGACTGAGTTGAATACATGAATAAACATAGGGCCTAGGACTAGGTCGACTTTAGGTATGAGCCTTTGACATAAAACCTAGCGTTCAACGCTGGACAAAAGACAGGGTCGACTGTATGAAATACTATCGGACGACGGGTTGAAGAAATTAACAAAGGAGCTAGGGCTGGCTCGATTAAGGCTCGACTGTAGAATTCAGGATGAAGGTCCGGCTCGACAGTTGAAATAAACCTAGGAAAGAAAACTTTGTCGGCTGTAGAATTGAACGTAGGACGTTAGAATGACTCGACTTCACAAATAAACGAAATGACTGTGTTGACAGTAGAAATGGCCGTAGGACTGTGTAGACTAAGGATGAACGTAGGAAGTATTACTAGGTCGACTGTAGAATTGAACGAAGCACTGGCTTGACTAAAGGAAAAAGCAAAGACGTGATCGACTGTACGAATGTGTCGACTTTAGGAAAGATCGTAGGATGTTGTACAGGGTAGACTATAGCAGTTTACGAGGAACATAGGACTGCGTGACTCTATGAATGAGTGTTAAGCGTAGAACAGCTTTAAAAATGGAGGAAGGTGAAGGACACGACAAATCAAATGTGTGGAACTATACAAAACATAATTACAAACAAGCTAATAAAAGCAACCGCAAAAATGCAGACTTATGATTAGGCCGAAACCAAAAGATAAAAAAGGTCAAATTACATAATTATGCTAATGATGATTTACAATGAGATTTATCGTGATAATAAAATTAATTTTGATGCACATTTGAAAGTCAACAGCCGGAACAGACGATTCTTTTAATATTGTCAAATAATCTAGAATTGTAAAAGTACAATCCCATTTAGTTTCAAAGCATACAGTAGCTATTCGACACATCGCTCGAACACACGACCATATAAGTTGTAGTTTGAAGGTCATATTTGGGAGCTCACGGGCCGGGATTGTTTTTCAATGATGTCTTCGTTAACATTATGATAGCTCTGCAAAGAGAGTCAACATCAGGGGTGAAGATTGGAATCCCTGTGTCACTAATACAAATCTTTGCTCTAGTAATAAATTTAAAGTGTGTTTGAATGAACTTCGGTAAACTTTTTGTATCCACTTCTTCTAAAAACAGTAGAATGATCGGTTTATTTGCATGGTGTGCAGCCACTAGTTCGTCTTTACAGAATGGGCTGTTACAAAAGTTTCTCGAAACACAAGCAACCATTACATCGGTCGATTCCACACATGTTGCTATTTCTTCTGCAACGTGAAACCCGGGAGTAAAGCTCCTATCTCCGGTTGATATACACTGTTTGTTCGTTTCCAGTAGTTCTTGAAGTCTTTTGTCTAACACCGTTAAAATACTGGTTTCAACCATATCTGCATCTGAACTACAGTACGATAAAAACACAGGAAACTTGTCTCTGTTTTGGTTTAATTTGTGTATACTCACAATATTCATAAACTTTTTCTTTTTCTGCCGTGCTCTGTACCTTCTGCAGAAGAATATTGTTGCTGCGATGACCAGTACAAAAACAATGCCAATTATTGAGCAAATAGCAGCAATTATTTTTGGCCACGCACATAGAAAATCTATTTCCGGTAAAACAAGTTGATCAATAGTTTCTTGTTTCTCGCTATTTCCGTTTAAAAAGCACACCAGTTTATGCTCGTAAGAAAACGTTTTCGCTCTTTTAGCATTTAATAACCATATGATGAAGTATTTGGTACTGCATGCACAATTTATAGGATTGTGGTTTATCAATATTAATAAACTGTCATTGTATTTCCATTGTAGAAATACACTAAGCATGTTCAAACTTGATTCAGGAAGGAAGTGAATGTTATTGTGTCTAAGATCTAAAACCTCTAGATCATTTAAAAACGTAAAATCAAAATCTATTACTTCGATTTCATTAAAAGAAAAATTAACAACTTTTAATTGATTTTCATGTCGAAACATTCCTTGTGGAATTATTGTCAATGCATTTCTTGAACAATTAAAAGATACCAATTTGCTCATATTTCGCAAACTATTTTCAAATTCTGATATTTTCATTTTGTAAAGATTATTAGAGGACACATCTAAGTATTTTAGGTGTGTAGCAATTCTGCCATTTAACGAGTGAATGCGTTCAATGCCGTTATCACCTATGTCAAGTATTTCAAGTGGTATACTGCCGTCATCATATGTTGATAAATTAAATAAATTCCATTGGATATTGGCATTTGTGAAGTTCAGAACAATTAAAACTGAGCCATTCCGGTTCTTTGCATAAAGATCAGACACAAATCCTTGGCTGCTTTTAGCGCATCCTCTTACATGAATCTCGGTGAAGTTTTTTGGAATAGCTGCTTCCCCTTTTAAATTTTCCGAATTGCCAGAAAAAAAGGCTGCTTCAGGTATTGTTGGGTAATTGGCATTTATAATTCTCAGATTTCGGAAGGTTGAACCGTTCGAATAGTCATTTAAAGCAATAATAAAATTCACTGCTAGAAAGCCACCGTGTTCAAAGTCAAAACGTTTTAAGTATGGGAATGTCGATGAAAACCCCTTTGAGTCCATCGCTGAATTTGTATAACTCAGATCCAAATGTTCTAACCTTGTCGTTTGCAGAGGCTCGAAGAAAGTTCTGTCAAAGACAGAAAGTTGAGTAGAAAGTTGTGACAACTGTCGCAAAATAAGACTTTTTAAGTTTGGCATTTTTATTCCTTGCAACGCTTTGTTTATTTCCGTCAAAGCGACATCTAAACAGCCACTTAAATCGAGAACTTCTAGTTTTTCTAATCCAGAAAATGTGCCTTGCTCTAAAAACCGTAATTTGGTGCTAGAAAATCTGAGTACTTTTAACTTTGTAAGGGACGCAAAGGTTTTTGACCTAAGAGTATAACTATCAAGCCCAGCAAAATGTTTTTCATCCAAATCTTTTTCTGGTATTATTGTAAGTTCTTCAAGATTTGGCCATTTAAAGATGTCTTTTTCCCTCGAATGTAACGCAAAGTCTAAACTATAAATAAATACTTGCTTTGTTTCTGTTGAAACTGATAATGGAAAACATCCTGAGCAAGTCACCGTCGTGTTTACTATGACACAACAATCGTCAGCACACAATATGATTTTAATCAACGATATTAGAGCTAAGACACTTTTACCCAAATCCATCGCGATAGTTTAAAACTGTCTCAAGAAGTAAAGTTTTTTTTCAATAATACCGTAATGATATTATGAGATCAGACATGTTTAAGTTTAACTAGAATTTCCAAAGCTCCACGACTAAATTGTTATATATTAACAGGTACGTAATGTAAAAACACTTATTATGGTCGAAGTTTTAAATTTTGAGTTGCCAGGTCACGTATGAGGAAGAAAATATCAAGTTTGTGCATTTAAATATAAAAGTTTATAACTGAAACTGTAGAAGACCTGTATGACTTTATTTTAAGCCAAAATTGTATTAGCGTAACTAACGCAATAAAATTCACTCTAAACAGGTCATAAAATGAAATTCCCTCATGTTCAGCCATTTAAAGGCATTATAGCAGTGCAATTAAAAGACAGTGAAATATAGTACTCTGATCTCTGTACTGGCAACCTTAAAGATATTTTAAACATGCGAATTCTCCACAAAAATGGTTTAAAATGTTTAAAATACATCGGGCTGCAAGACCTTGCTTCGGGTTTCTAAATCTCTCTTGAGGGTGTAAACAATATTTTTAATCGAATTAATAGTGAAAATCAGTCATTTTCGTGTTTGTTAGTCCAATATAAGGCTTATCTTACGGCGATATTATGATAGAAGTATTGCCTTTCTAATTAAACCTAAGATTGCTTCATAACTGTTAATCTATGAAAAAAATGACAAAGACATTTAAAATACACAAAGTTTAGAAATGTGTTTTTGTGTGTTTTACAACCTATTTCCCGCATTCAAAGGAGTCCCTTTGTACCTTAGGTGTATTGCGAGTGCAAAAAAAAGCAAGTAGAAGGTGACATTTGTTACATTCACTCGAATGGTAGAAATGTTTACAATGGAAATAACGTTGATTGTCATTTCTCCTTTAGAACTTGCGTGATACCACAAACGCCATGCATTGAATCAAAGTGGCTTCCGTGAGAAAGCGAATGATTTGAACCTTTCCTAGTCGGAATGGAACTGACAAGACCATACTAGCAATTAAGTATATTTATACCAGTAAGTTGTATTGGCGTATGCCAAATGTTTCGAGATTTTCCGTAAGAGGTGGAGCCACTTTTAACCAAAGAAAGACATTGTCACTCAATATGGGTACCATTGGACAAAATCCAAATTTTTCAATATTTAGACATAAACCTTCCATACAACTTGCATCATCCTTACTACTCGATGTACAAACCCAATCTGACGCGTTCAAATAGATACAAGACATATAATTGAAAGACGGGACATATTTTGTGCATGGTTCTTGAAAGCGCAATGTTTGCATAGCCGACACACTTTCATCTACTTTTTTTTAAAGAAGGCATCGTTAACCAGTATTGTGTGGATATGCGATAAGTTTTTAACTGATATTTTCATTACTTTCAAAAAGGATAGTGTGCAGTTTCTAACTGAAAGACGGGACATATTTTGAGCCTGGTTCTTTAACGCGCAATATTTACATATCCGATAAACTTTCATCTAAATGCATTGTTAACCAGAATTGTGTGAGTATGAGATAAGTTTTAAACTAATATTTGCATGACTAACAAAAAGGTAGTGAGCAGTATCACAAGCTCGTCTTTTGAAATGGAGTGAGCCATAACTATGAAAACGCACATCTGCTATTTTTCTTCGTACCAATCCCCATTGACTCCCATAATTAGCAAATCACAGAAGCAACTGCAGGTTTGTATTGACCATCTTTCTGTGGTCTTACACTCTGTGCTGCATTCATATTGAACCTTACTATCTAAAGCTATAAAAACGTAGCATAAGGACATAGATGGATGCTTTTAACACTGACTGAAGGTACTCACGAGAGTTTAAGGTAATTCATACCTGCTCATAATACAGTTTTACTGATGATGAGCTGTGAAATATAAAATTATCATTTTTTTAGCAATTTCCAAACTAACTGTTATTATATTGTTATAAACAGATGAATATTGATAATAACAGGAGACAAAAGTTAAAAAAAAAGAATTTTGTTAGAAAAGTAATAAAATGTGGTACCTGCTATGTTGTCTAATCCAGGTGTCAAAATAAAGCACTTTCCACACAACTAAACTAAAAATAATTTATTACAATATCCAATTCAACGTTCCCTCTAGGGCCAACCAGTTTTATTTTTCAAAATAACTTGAAAATATTGCTCTTATTAATCAAAATCCAAACACATCATTCATAGTCCCATGAGGTCACTCACTCATGCAAAAAGCATGCAAATCATTCCCACTTGTGTTTACCTATAGCACAATTACTTATTCGGTTACCCGGATTTAATCTACAGTTACTTTTAAGTATTAACTATTGCTTAAACATGTTAAAGGAGCATAAATCAAATAATTTTCATGCATTGTTGTTGTAAACTTAACTTAGTCTCTTTTTTCCATATTGTACACGCTACTTCCTCATAATTTATTAAGCTATAACATCAACAGTTTCATTAAACAAAATCCGTTTACAGGAGAAGATAAAACTAAAACCTTTATCGCCTGAAATGATCATAGAGCTTTATAATTACAAAATTTAATGGTTCTTTTGGTAATTATATTAAAAGGACTTGTCGAGTCATAATCTATCTCTCTTTATCTTACTGGATATTATTAAGATATATAAACAAGTAATAATAATTCGAGAACTAATTGGGTACCTCTTGTTGCTAATAGTTTTGTACTTCTGTGAAAGAAAATATGTTATCGTTTTCTATCGAGCATTAGTTTGATATTATAACAGCTTTTAACAAGACTTGCATTATTTTTCGAGAAACGGGTTAAGAATATTGAAGAAATTAGATCTTATATAAAAGTTCGCAAAAACTCGGTCATTCGGTACAGCAGGTTTTTAATGAATTGGGGACGTTTATGGCTTGATTAGGTATGTTATATGATAGCTCGTAGGTGGACAAAGATACATCTGGTTGACACAGAGTCCGCCAAAAATGCAGCGAAATCCTGCGACTGTAACATGCAAAGCGAATGTCCCAAAAGCCAGGGAAATAATAGAAAGTGATTACAGGTACACGATTTATGATATTACCAAAGCTATTGGCATATCACTATCGCGGGTACATTTCATTTTCAAGCGTATTTTGAAAAATACGAAGATTTCTGGAAGATAGATACCGGGGTTGGGACAATGCCAATGCCAATGCATTATATTTTTCAAATAATGCCAAGTAATGAATGATGCCACAATTTTAACATTAAAAATAATGGTAATTTAATGCCAATTTTGATAATGGTAATGCTAACGCTAAGCATTACTGGGGCATTAAGCCACAATCAATTTTGCATGTATTGGATCTGCTAGTGAAAACGTGCTTTTGAATTAAGATTTATGCCTTTTTATGTTTGAACATTTTGATAATGAAAGAATGTTATTCAATATATAGTACAGAAAATGTTATGTTTACCCAAAGTGTTGGTGTTTGATTCATATCTAATATGATATAGATATTCCTTTAAAACAGTACGTAGGTTGACTTGGTCACCTTAAATAATGCTTATAATAATGCAAACCATATTATGCTAATTTAATGCATTAATTGAGAAAAAAATGTGAAATGCTTAGGCTATTTTAATGCCCATTTTTATTAAAAATGCTAATTTAATGCATTACATCATTAAAAACTACTTAAACACAAACGTGATAGATACTTGATATATTGACAGATGACCAAAAGCGTTACGAATACAAACCGGCATGCAACAGTTCAACAAAATGTTTCCCAAATTCAATCTAAGACAATTTGCAAATATAGTTACTCCCTGATTGAACCCAACCCTGATAGATACCGGATATATTGACAGATGACCAAACACGGTACGATAACTAATCGCCATGCAATAGTTCAACATTTTTCCAAACTTCAATCAAAGGCAGTTTTCAAACATTGTTACTGGTGACAAAAATGGATTTACTATTTCGAGCCAGTCAAACAAACTTGGAACCCAAACATGGCTGAAGACCTGTAGTTGTCAAACGAATCATGCGTATGAGTCCTTTGAATGATTGTGAATTTGATATTCAAAGGCTACTGAAAGTTTCGGCACGAATTTTCTTATAGAATTTTAACCTGAAAATGATTAAGAGTAGCCAAATACATAAATACAAACCTCTTCACGTAGATCAGTACTATATTTACATGATATGTAAATATGACAGAGGACACATAATAAAGAAACTGTTTTTAATAAATACAAATTGTGACCAATATAGTAAATTTACATTGTTTGCGGTACTTTCAATCTGTCATTATCAGAGTAATACCGGCGAACTGAAAGACAAAACATTTGGTGGAACTATATCATAACATGATATGACTTGCTAAGAAAACATAATGGAACAGAAGAATTATAAATAGGCTGAAACATTATGATAAAACAATTTATCTACATAAATTGGCTAATAATTATTTACGATGAGATTTATCTTGATGCGATATCAAAATTGATCTTGATACACATTTGAATGTCAACAGCCGGAACAGACGATTCTTTTAATATTGTCAAATAATTTAGAATTTAAAAAAAATCCCTTTACTTTAAAAGCAACTGAGCAGACATTCGACTCTGCTCAAACACGCGACCCTATAAATTGTAACTTGATGGTCAGCTTTAGGTACTCACAGGCCGGGATTGTTCTCCAGTGATGTCTTCGTTAACATTATGATAGCTCTGCACAGAGAGTCAACATCTGGGGTGAAGATTGGAATCCCTGTGTCACTAATACAAATCTTTGCTCTAGTAATAAATTTAAAGTGTGTTTGAATGAATTTCGGTAAACTTTTTGTATCTACTTCTTCTAAAAACAGTAGAATGATCGGTTTGTTTGCATGATGTGCAGCCACTAGTTCGTCTTTACAGAATGGACTGTTGCAAAAGTGCCTCGAAACACAAGCAACCATTACATCGGTCGATTCCACACATGTTGCTATTTCTTCTGCAACGTGAAACCCGGGAGTAAAGCTCCTATCTCCGGTTGATATACACTGTTTGTTCGTTTCCAGTAGTCCTTGTAGTCTTGTGTCCAACACCGTCAAAATATGGGTTTCAACAATATCTGCATCTGAACTACAGTACGATAAAAACACAGGAAACTTGTCTCTGTTTTGTTTTAATTTGTGCATACTTACAATATTCATAAACTTTCTCTTCTTCTGTCGTGCTCTGTACCTTCTGCAGAAGAATGTTGTTGCTGCGATGACTAGTACAAACACAATGCCAATTACTGAGCAAATAGCAGCAATTATTTTTGGCAACGCACAACGAAAATCTATTTCCGGTATAACAAATTCATCAATAGTTTCTTGTTTCTCGCTATTTCCGTTTAAAAAGCACATCAGTTTATGATCGTAAGAAAACGTTTTCGCTCTTTTAGCATTTAATAACCATATGATGAAGTATTTGGTACTGCATGCACAATTTATAGGATTGTGGTTTATCAATATTGATAGATTGTTATTGTATTTCCATTGTAGAAATGCATCAAGCAAGTTCAAACTTGATTCAGGAAGGAAGTGAATGTTATTGAATCTAAGATCTAAAACCTCTAGATCATTTAAGAACGTAAAATCAAAATCTATTACTTCGATTTCATTGAAAGATAAATCAATAACCCTTAATTTATTTTCATGTCCGAACATTCTGCGAGGAATTCTTTTTAATGAATTTCTTGAGCAATTAAAGACTAATAAATTCTTCATATTTCTCAATATTGTTTCGAAATCTGATATGTTCATTTTGTGAAGATTATTATCAGATACATCTAAGTACTTTAGGTTTATAGCTACTTCAGTAATAGACGAGTCGACACGTTCAATACCGTTTTCACCTATGTCAAGTATTTCCAGTGGTATACTACCGTCGCCAAAAGTTGCTAAATTAAAAACATTCCATTGGATATTGGCGTTTGTGAAGTTTAGAACAATTACAACTGAGCCATTCAGTTTCTTAGTATAAAGTTCTGACACAAATCCTCTGCTGACTGGGGTGCAGGCTCTTACGCGGACCTCAGAGAAATTTTGAGGAATCACTGCTTCGCCTTTAAGATCCGCTGAATTGCCAGGCATAAAGGTTGCTTTCGGTATTGTCGGGTAGTTGGCATTTATATTTCTCAGGTTTCTGAATGTAGAACCGTTTCCGTAGTCAATTAAAGCAAGAATAAAATTCACTGCTAGAAAGCCACCGTGTTCAAAGTCAAAACGTTTTAAGTAAGGGAACGCCACTGAAAACCCTTTAACGTCCAGCAATGAATTTGTATGACTAAGGTCCAAATGTTCCAACTGGGTCCTTTGAAGAGGCTCAAAGAAATTTCTGTCAAAGACAGAAAGTTGAGTAGAAAGTTGTGACAAATTTCGCAAAATAAGACATTTTAAGTCCGGCATCTTTATTCCTTGCAAAGCTATGTTTATATTCGCCAAAGTGACCTCCAAACAGCCACTTAAATCGAGAACTTCTAATTTCTCTAACCCAGAAAATACCCCTTGCTCTAAAAACAGTAATTTGCTGCTAGAAAATCTGAGTACTTTTAAATTCGTAAGAAATGCGAATGTATTCGACCGTAGAGTAAAACGATAAAGTCCAGCCAGATGTTTTTCATCAAAATCTTTTTCTGGTATTATTGTTAGTTCTTCAAGTTTGTGCCATCTAAACATGTCTGTTTCCCTCGAATGTAATGCAAAGTCTACATTATATATATAAACCACCTTAATTTCTGTTGAAACTGATAATGGAACACATCCTGAGCAAGTCACCGTCGTGTTTATTTTGACACAGCAATCGTCAGCGCACAATATTATTTCTATCAGCAACACAAGAGCTAAGAAACATTTACCAAACGTCATCTTTAATGATATTTTAAATCGTGATACTGTCTGAAGAAAGAAGTCTTTATCGATTAAAATGATATTTTGAAATGGTTGAAGTGTAAAAATTAAACGGGAATTTCCAAAACCCTATGACTAAATCTTTTAATGATTTGTTATAAACACTTCACAGAACTTCATCAATAATTACTTTTTAATTCAATAATTTAAGCTTAAGGTGGTTTTTCTTCGTACTTCACAAAATTCAATGGTGAACCTTAGGTGTATTGAGAGTGTTAACTTTGCGACCAGTTGTTGACATTGCATCGTTACCCAGTTACCTGTATAATTATATATTGGTTTATCTTTCATGATTCAGAAAATGGATCTTTTACAATTGCTCTTTTTAAAGGCTGGATTTACAAAAACATCATTACTGATGATGAGTTTAGAATTCTTTAGAAATCAACTTAACGTTAAACCATCAGTATTGTTGGTTAAATGCATGCAAGCAGGACTGTATTTTGTTAATAATGTTTGTTTATGTGTAAGCAAGCAAGACTCTACCCTTGTTAATAATGTTTGTTTATTTGAACAGTTCATTCCCCGGTCTGCTTAGGAAGGTGAAGCGTTTTGTGCATAATTTGTCGTGTAAAACACTTCCTGTTTCTATTCTTAGTATTTGCAATGCTTAAATAAAATGTATTACCATGCGTCATAGAAAGGCGAACTTCATTGTCGGTCTGATGATCGGTCTGATGACCGACATATTATAATCGACCAAACTTGAGCTCTTTAGCCTGAACACCGGTTAACAGTGACTCACGTTCCAGACGGAATGGATAATTAAGACTATGCCACCTGTTTCTAAGACGCATGCAAAAGGATAGTGTATAGGCTGATGTTTGATTGCTTGACATATAGAGAAGACGTTTTTCAGAAAAGACATTAATTGTCGGTCATCCTGATGACCGACATATTATAATGGACCAACTTGAACTTTGAAGAGTAACACCGGTTAACAGCGGCACCGGACGTGGTCACTTTAGACAAAGCCGCCTGTCTAAAGCTTGAGAATGCTATTCCGTTCCCCCTATTTGCAAGGAAAGTCTTCTAAATGTTTATGAAACAATATTTTGAGATTGTATTTACGGCAAATCAGAAATTGAGCTCTTCTATAACGACATGTTAAATTATGTAAACACACGTGTGTTGTATTTTCTACAGGGTATAGAAATAATGTTATGCGTCTTTTTTAGAAAATCACGTGATGCAAACCTTTATAGCAAAATATTAGTTGCATATAAGTTGAGCTGATACTTTATTTGAATCAAACAGCTGTTCAGGATTATCCCATATATGAAATAGATTCGTTCCGTTATCTTGATTTTGTTCGTCAAAAGCAAGACACCGTTTATGTTTTTCTTAGAGACTAACGAATATCCGACTTTGGCGGGAAAGGCTGTCTGTAAACAAAAGTTTACAAAAAGCTAGTCGGTCATTAGCATAACCTTATAACCAAAAAACACATGGCGCAGAAGTTAAAACTTTAAGCCACTTTGAAATAGAAGCGCTTAATTTTTATTGGATGTCATACAAAAAATAGTTTACTAAAACAGAAAGTGTAGAGAAGCTGGTATTGCTAGAACTTAAGAACTTTAACATGTAATATATTGCTGGTTGTCGCAAATTTTCTTGTTTGTGTAGGCAATCCGAATCACTAAAAACCTTTGGTTAGCAATGTTTTTAAAATGTTAAATTACCCTTTTTTGTTTTTAGGTTTTGGTGTTCACATGACCTTACCTAAAGTATATTTATTTCATTCAATTGATAATGAATGTAATTTATGTTACAAAACCTCCGCCGCCCCAATATTCAAAACATTCAATGCATTTAAGCTGGTGATAAATCTTACCATTTTGCAAACATTATTAATTATTGACTTGAAAGTACCAAAATTGTTAGGTTTGTCAAACACTATTTCTTCGTCTAACACTTTTTTTGTCAGAAAGTGTAGAGAAACAACGAAAATCAAGCTGTAATTGTATTTGTGGTTTTTGGGGGGTGGGGGGTGGGGGAGATGAGCAGATTGACAGGGACTCAAAATATTGTATTTACTATTCTGATCTTCAACAATTTCGTTAGAATGCTGGTATTGCTAGAACTTAAGAACTTCAACATGTAATATATTGCTGGTTCTCGCATATTTTCTTGTTTTCAACCAGGGTTTAAAAAAAAAAACAACAAACAACAACAGGTTATTAGAATAGTGTTCGTCGTTGGGCGGGCGGGCGTCACTGGTTGGTTTCCGGCGATTAACTTGAGTTCGGTTCATCGTATTGACATGAAACTTGGTGTAAAGTAAGAACAGGTGGAGGGCTTGCTTATAATTGCTTTTGGGGTCGGTCCGTCAAAGGTCAAGGTCACCGTTACTAAAAATAGAAACTTGACGTATAGTAAGAACGTGTAGAGAGCTCGTTTGGGATTGCTGATGGCAGGGTTTGCACTGATCTGTAAACGTCATGGAAAACGAGTAATGCCTGGAAAATTCATGGAATGTTGATTTTAACTTGTGGACAGCTCGCTTGGGATTGCTGATTGCAAGGTTTGCACAGATCTTGAAAATTTCCTGGAAAACGAGTATGTCTGGAAACTTCATAGAATCTTGATTATTTGGATTTTATAGTGGTAAATCATAGAATATTAAAACATTGTCATGGAAAGTTGAAAAGTACAGTTTGTGTAGGCAACCCTAATCACTAAAAAACTTTGGTTAGCAAAGTTATATAAAATGTTAAAATTACCTTTTTTGTTTTTAGGTTTTGGTGTTCACATGACCTTACCTAAAGTATGTTTATTTCATTCAATTGGTAATGAATGTAATTTATGTTACAAAACCTCCGCCGCCCCATTATTCAAAACTTGCCTTTGCCCTTGAATGTATGCATTTTCAAAGAAATACGAAGTGATTTGCTTTGATTCCCCGATTCCATACCAAAACCGCATCCATCCCTGCGTTCTCTTCTTTGGATCTATTGTGAACGGTTGGACTCGTCGCAGTTGCAATCCAAATTGAGTTTAACTTGTAAAAGATTTCCGGGGATATACCTGACCCCATCTGCTTCCCCATACACATGCAATATAACGGATCTGGATTCGGTCTTTGGTTTATACTAAACGATAACATTATTTTGAAAAGTACAGTGTGGTAGACAACACAAACACTATCGTTTCTATGTGAGGGCATTCTACTAGAATATACTGCAAGCTCTGCAAAACCAGCCTTTAAAGTAAAGAAATAGTTGTGAAGAATTTTCAGAACAGTGGCATAACGACAATTTCTTTGATCATAGATTATTTAAATACAAATATTTTATCTCGAGTTTCTGTAATAGTTTCAGAGAAAATCGTTCTAACTAAAACAAAAGATATGAGCAACATAAAGCTTAAGTGAAAATAATAAAAATGCATCTGCATCCTAATTTATTGTTTACTGTCTTCTAACGCTGTTAATGTTAAGTGGAAGATCAGTGGTCTAGGGGTAGAGCGTCGGACTCCAGATCCGGAGACTGCGGGTTCGAGTCCCACCAGGGATGAGGTTCGTCTGCAGTTTCCTCAATCCACACTCGGCGCGAGTACTGGTTGGAAACCCAGGAAGCAGTCATCGAGCGTGATTAATATACGTTGGAATAACTTGTTTCACAATCGATGTAAAATAAATTAGTTTAAACTAAACTAACGCTGTTAATGTAATATATTCATCCAATTCGATGGTGCTTAAACAACGTCATTATTTCCACACGTCCTGAATAATGAGTTGCGTCTACCAGAAACATGATTATTTATATTAATGTCTTTTGCCGATACACCTCAAAATAAATCAAACATCAGCCGTTCAACTCTGTTTGCATGCTTTAAAGTAACAGCATGTGTAATGTATATATGTTCTTATGTTTATGTACATTCATTGAACATACAGAGAAATGTAATTGGAAATAAATTGAAACTTGAAGCTACAACTAAATTCACAAATGGTTTGTCAGATACAATCTACGTGACATTGATCGACAGAAAACTGGACAAATCCTTGACTTCCGGTGGTCCAAACGTAAATGCAAGCACGAATACATACATATTCTATTATTTTATTTGCTAATGACCGACTAGCTTTTAGGAAAGCCAAAACTTGTATCCATATATACTGAACAATAATAAAAAAGTATCCTCTTTTTTATGCTTATATTTTCATTATTAACATATTTTCATTTAATCAGGAACACTTTGAAAGGTGTTTTTTTAGTTAATCTGAGTTATTTTTCACTTTAATTGTTCATGAACATAATCTTCGACGCCAACACTGCCAGTCGAATAACAATTAATCATGGATTACAAAACACTTCATATTCAATTTAAAGGGAGGTAATAGGAAATTGTTGGAATTTTTAGCGTCGTTTATCAGTATCATTTTGTGTGTGTATGTCCATGTTTAATGAAACAAGAAGAACATATTTAATGCGTTTATATTATGTTAACCCACCCGTCAATAAATTTATTAGTCTTATTACTTCTAACAACAAAAATGAACTTGTAAAATTATCATTGTTTGTTAAAGAAGCTTTGTCCATCAGAAAAGATATTATCAACGTAGAACATTAATTTCATTATAATCATTGTAAAGTCTTCCCTCTGATATAGCAAATCAAAATATGTTTTGTGTCCGATTCACATCTATTTCCATTTAGATGTAAACTATGTAATGCTAATATGTTATTCATTTTGGTAATCAAGTATTGTATATAGCCATTTTCCATTTGTGCTGTATTTGTGACATTATGTTATATGTTATAAACTGTAATGTATCCAGACAATGTACTTTGTACACGTCTTAATAAAATATCTGTTCTGTTCTGTTAATCGAGGACTAGTCGTTTTATTGATGATTTTTAAGTAATTTAATTGATCACAAGAGGTTGAGAAATTGATATAATTCATACGAATTACGAATTAATTCAATCGCTCGGTAAGGAGACAAACCTGTAACTATAATAACTATACATTTTACTTCCTGATTTGAGTCAGAGTTATTGAACGTCAAATGATTTATTTTTATAATCCGTTACACTTTACTGCATCCTCTTTGTTTATAACATTGTTGAAATTGTGCTTCAAGTCTTAACACAATAACTGGTATTGCGTGGTTAGTGGGTTTGGAGATTTGACTCGGAGATAGAAACCCCATTTATCTTTAACTTTACATACAGGTTAACGCTAGAGAGTTTGTAGTACTGTTGTTCTCTTAGCTGGGCACTAACTAATCTATTTACGGAAGAAAATTGATTTTTTATTCCGAATTTCAACTTTTATTCAGTTCGTTCCGCAACTGAGCGTATAGCACCACTAAACTGGACCTCGGTTTTAAAGTCTCATCCGAAAGGATGTAGGTAATTTTAGTTTGTGTAGCGAGGGATCCAGCCAGCGATCTCTGGACTCAGAGGTACACGCGCTAACCACTAAGCTATATCTAATAAGGATGTAATTATTATAATGGAGTTTAAAGAAGAGAGCAAACCAATCAAATAACCAATCAAATACGGAAACCAATATTAACTCCCTTGAATTATATATCAATCGACATGTACTTACTGTAACAAGCTGCGTGAATGTATTTCTCTCTTGTCGTGCAAAAATGTTAGAAAAATATCGAAGACTTTGATTGAAAATATCTGCATTTTTCATGTCCCTACAACAAATAAATGCTATTTATTTGTTTGTTTTTTTCGACATTTCACTGTTAATGCATAGCGTTAGTCAGTACAACATGTATGTGTAACGTTTAGAACGACACATGGCTTCTTGGGTTCCAGACATTTTTTGGACGCTAAACTCCGATATGAGCCCGAGCTGATATTTGCCTCAAACTCTTTAAATTTGAGAGATAACAGAGCATCGAGCAAAAAGTTTGCTCTCAAGGCAATGTCGGGACTTTTTTCGGTATGTAGCGATTGACCGACCTGGGGATTCTTGGTTCCATGTACTTGTAAGGCTGGAATCTCCGGGCATGAGCTTGAGATTTCGAGGAAAAAGTTTAATAGGAAGGCTTTGTCTGCACTCAGAAAAAATAAGGGATTTTTATGCGCTTTGTATGGCCAAACGAATATAACCCTTTCCAATCTCCCTTATATTGTAATTGCGCGAACAGACCAGCTCGAGTCCACAACCGGCACACGCCCCGGGCTTTAATTCGACTTAGTGAAATACAAGGGCTCTTATATCGTGGTTGGAAGTTCGAGCCTCGGCATACGACTGTAATACGTATGTGTAACATTTTAAACGACCCGTGGCTTCTTGGGTTCCAGACATTTCTGAGGCGGGAATCTCCTGGTATGATTTTCGAGATGTAATTTGCCACGAATCCTGAAAATTTGAGAGATAATAGGGCATCGAGCAAGAAGTTTACTCTTATGGCGATGTCGAGACATAGATTTGTTTGCAATGTTCGTTATTTGCCAGGAACCCTCCAACTTTGTGAGATATCAGAGCATCGAGCAAAATCAATACTCATACTGCAAAAACTACCTCACCGGGTTATCCGATAAGCGAAACTTTCGCTATATAGAACAAAGAAGGCACTTACAGGTTTAATGTGCATAACTTTTTTTCTGCTCAATTAAATTCTTAGGTGCAAACGGTTTCATAAAATTGAATCTTTGCTTGACACTTATATATTTATTTCATAAATATTGAAGTATATTGCGATAGTCTGTTTTGAGATTAAATTTAACCATCTCAGCCCTCTATATACTCTTGAAAATCGTGCAAAATCGGCGATCTGTTAGTTTTTAATGAATTAATTACACTATTTCTATTGAAATAAAAGCTTAGGTGCAAACGGATCTTAAAAGAAGACAAATTTATCTTTCAAGTGATATATTTTTTTCTTTGGAAAAATTATGTTGCGATAGTCTGTTTTGAGGGTGAAGTTTGACTATTTTTTAATTTTCTCAAAAGGAGGGAGCCGATACATATTGCGCTGAATCGATAATCGTTCTCGCGGCATTTACCTTATTTCGCGGTTGAATGGAGACGGTTTAACAAGGTTCCATTTCAGCATTTAAATAAAACTATTTTACTCCAGCTGTAAAATGAAAAAAAAATGCAAATTCGTAAAATCACACGATCATGTATAATTTTTTGTGAGTTAAAGAGATTAGACTCAATCAATGCTTTGTGTAATATGATTTGGTGATGTTTTGCTGGTGATAGTAAAGTTTTGATAAATTTCGTAATGTCAAAATTGTTCATGTTGTTGTAATATATATAAAATAGAATTTACATTTTGAGGCACCGAAGCTTTAAACGTGTCCAACCAGACAAGAAACAAATTCTGAATTTATTAAAGTCATCTATATGCATTTATCTGTTTTAAATAGATGTTGCGAATCATCACTTTTGTCCTTAAAAAGTATGAAATTTCACACCTGAGCGAAGTGAATGCAAAACGGAGAATATCTCTCAGGTGTTTTTTTCCGGTCAGTGAAAGATTCGAATCCACATTTTTTGACATACGTCAACGTTCCGCACCACTGGCGCTTGACCAGCCGCCCATCCCCCTGCCAACCCTTACTAATACGCCCTTTTTTGTAAAAATGGTGTCAAGTCACTAATATTATTCCATTCTATCGAAATATGCGAAAATACACCGTCAAAATCGTATTCTAAAAAAATTATATTTCTAAGTATATAATTGAATAATGGTCAGGAACGGCTCCAGACCCCTCCCCCCGTTCGAGAGGCTGTTTTTCCGACGCTTCTTGTTCGGAGCGTTCCGTTTGGTAGAACTATTGACGTAGTCCGGGAAAGACTAATGGTTCGACCAATCAGAACGCTTCTAACAAAAGCGTCGGGGAATTCCGGAAGTCGTACAGCGGACAAGAATCTATGAAAAAATAACCTGCATTTCGGAGGCCGTTTTCTGTTGAATATTACGCGTATTTCGAGCTTTTGGTGAGACTTTTTGACATTTACTGTTAGATCAGACACTGTTGCGTTGAACCAAACAGCTTTCAGGCTGGAACCCGCCGTATTGTAGGAAAAACAGCCTCTCGAACGGGAGTGGGGTCTGGAGCCGTTCCTGACCATTATTCAATTATATACTTAGAAATATAATTTTTTTAAGAATACGATTTTGACGGTGTATTTTCGCATATTTTGATAAAATGAAATAATATTAGTGACTTGACACCATTTTGACAAAAAGGGCATATTAGTAAGGGTTGGCAGGGGGTGGGGCGGCTGGTCAAGCGCCAGTGTTCCGCACCTGTCATTTAGTAACTGACACAAATTCGGATGAAGGATTCTTCTCAGCGAAATAACAACAACAACAACAACAACAAACCTGACTTAAGCTTAAGTTAAGTTATCTTAACAAGCGTATCATACCGAATTTGGATGAATTTGCGTAACCTAACAAGATAGTTAATTTATATTCAATTACAAAGTATTGTCGAAATGATCGAGTCAGAACAGTAAATTTACTGAATAAAATCAACACTAATTCCTATTTTATATTCTGACTTGAATATGACTGAACTAAATTAATTGATTTATTTATTTTGCTTTATTTGTTTGGTGGATTTATAAAATTAACAGTAGTTTAATTTTACAACAACTTTTTATATTTCTGTATTATTTTTATTGACTTTTAAAACAAAACAAAAATCTGCCCTTAGGCAACTGGTGTTTTATTGCACATGGTTGTAGTTTAATTGCCCACATCCGGATTAAGTGCCCCGTTAAGCAGGAAACAATTACGTACACTGACCATCCAATTTGATTTTTTTTTCTACCATGGTAAAAAAGCATGAGACAGATACAACACAGAAGAATTATGCAATTTTAAGTATGCAGAGGGCATTTTACGTCCTGAATTATTTGCTTAAATTAATATAGTGGATTTTTTTTTTAAGTTTAATTATTAATTAACTAAAACAATATTGACACAATATGTACAATTCGGTCCACCTTATATGGGTTGCACTCAATTCATATGAAATCTCAACTGGGCCAATACGAGATAACCTGGGCCAATACGGGTTTTACTGAGCCAATATGAGATCGCATGATTCTGATTGGATAATGAACTGGTCCAATATGGATTGAATCACTTCCTTTTAAAAACAAAAATGCCGCCATTTAGGAATTTCTAAGTCGAATTTTTATGGATTAAAATGATAATAGAAAGTGTGACTTTGGACACGAGGTGCATTTAATCAAAGCGGCAGAGAATAAGTCTATGTTGCCGCTTTTGGTGGTTTCTTTCTGTGTAATGAAAATCTTTGAGTTTATCTAACTCACCAGTACAACAACAACGCGAATGTCTGCAGCAAGAATTCTTGAAACTAAAAAACAGTGACTTTTAAGGGATTACTCTTGATTTGAGCAAGATATTCAGAAAAATTTTGCAAAAAAAGGATCAAAGCTTCGTTTGGATAACTTACAGACATGATAAATTGAGTATTACATGCGGAATTCGTGGATGGAATGTGCGAGAAAAGAAATTTTTAGCTCGACTATTCGAAGAATATGTCGAGCTATTGTACTCACTTGGGCGTCGGCGTCGGCGTCGGCGTCGCCGTCGCCGTCGCCGTCGCGCTTTGGTTAAAGTTTACGTGCAACCTACCTATATCTTAAAAACTACTATAGCTACAGCTTTTAAACTTGGCACACTTGTTCGTCATCATGTCCCGAGTGTGTATGCCAAGAACCATAACTCTAACTTTCATTTTGATCAAATTATGGCCCTTTTTTGACTTAGAATTTCAGGTTAAAGTTTGCGTGCAAGCTACTGTACAAACTCATAACTTCAATACTACTTATACTACAGCTTTAAAACTTGGCACACTTGTTCATCATCATGTCCCGAGTGTGTATACCAAGAACCATAACTCTGACTTTCATTTTGATCAAATTATGGCCCTTTTTCGACTTAGAATTTCAGGTTAAAGTTTGCGTGCAAGCTACTATACAAACTAATAACTTCAATACTACTTATACTACAGCTTTGAAACTTTCAACACTTGTTCATCATCATATCCCAAGTGTGTATGCCAAGAATCATAACTCTAACTTTCATTTTTATCAAATTATGCCCCTTTTTCGACTTAGAATTTCAGGTTAAAGTTTGCGTGCAAGCTACTGTACAAACCCATAACTTCCATACTACTTATACTACAGCTTTGAAACTTTCAACACTTGTTCATCATCATATTTGAAGTTTGTATGCCAAGAACCATAACTCTAACTTCCATTTTGTTCAAATTATGGCCCTTTTTCGACTTAGAATTTCAGGTTAAAGTTTGCGTGCAAGCTAGTTACTTTCATACTTCTTGTACTACAGCTTTGAAACTTAAGACACTTGTTAACCATCATGACCCTGACTATTTCTACCAAGAACCATAACTCCTTCATTCATTTTTAATCAAATTATGGCCTTTTTTCAATTTAGAATTTCAGGTTAAAGTTTGCGTGCAAGCTAGTTACTTTCATACTTCTTGTACTATAGCTTTGAGACTTAAGACACTTGTTTACCATCATGACCCTGACTATGTATGCCAAGAACCATAACTCTTTCTTTCATTTTTAATCAAATTAAGGCCCTTTTTCGACTTAGAATTTCAGGTTAAAGTTTGCGTGCAAGCTAGTTACTTTCATACTTCTTGTACTATAGCTTTGAAACTTATTCACCATCATGACCCTGACTATGTATGCCAAGAACCATAACTCTTTGATTTTTTTCAAATTACTGCCCTTTTTAGACTTAAAAATTAAGGTTTAAAACTTTGTATACCTTTATTTTATCTTACATCGGGTTTATTTTCAAAGGCCCATAACTCATCCTTGCTTTTTTATATTTGATTTTTGCCCCTTTTCACTTGAAATTAGAATTAAGACTTATACATAATTGTTCAAGTTTCAATGTTAGTGTTTTTCATATGTAATGCTATATAAAAGGTGTAAAACAGATGTCCTTAACATACTTTGGTTGAAAGTGTTGAGTAATTGTGGGGTGGGTGGGTGAATAGACTATACTATACTATACTATACTATACTATACTATACTATACTATACCATACCATACCATACCATACCATACCATACCATACCATACCATACCATACCATACCATACCATACCATACCATACCATACCATACCATACCATACCATACCATACCATACCATACCACTGTACTGTACTGTACCACCACCACCTCCACATACCAACACCACCAACAACAACGACTACAACAACACCAACACAAACAACAACAACACCAACAAAACCACCAACAACAACAACACCACCAACACCACCACCAACAACAACACCAACACCACCACCAACAACAACACCAACAACAATATCAACACCACCACCAACAACAACACAAACACAAACAACAACACCACCACCACCAACAACAACAACACTAACAACAACAACAACACCATCACCACCACCAACAACACCACCATCAACAACAACACCACCACCATTAATAACAACACCACCAACACAAACAACACCACCAACAACAACATCAACACCACCACCAACAACAGCAACAACAACAACACCAACAACAACACCACCAACAACAACACAAACACAAACAACAACACCACCACCACCACCACCAACAACAACAACAACAACAACACTAACAACAACAACAACACCATCACCACCACCAACAACACCACCATCAACAACAACACCACCACCATTAATAACAACACCACCACCACTAACAACACCACCAACAACAACATCAACACCACCAACACCAGCCCCAACAACAACACCACCACCACCAGCAACACCAACACCACCACCAACAACAACACCAACAACATCAACACCAACAACAACATCAACACCACCACCAACAACAGCAACAACAACAACACCAACAACAACACCACCAACAACAACACAAACACAAACAACAACACCACCACCACCAACAACAACAACAACAACAACAACAACAACAACACCATCACCACCACCAACAACACCACCATCAACAACAACACCACCACCATTAATAACAACACCACCAACACAAACAACTACACCACCATCACCAACAACAACACCACCAACAACAACACCATCAACAACAACAACAACACCAACAACAGCAACACCACCACCAACACCACCAACAACACCACCACCACCAACAACAACAACACCAACAACAACACCACCACCAACAACAACAACATCATCACCACCACCGACAACACCACCACCACCAACATCAACACCACTACCAACAACAACAACACCACCACCACTAACAACACCACCAACAACAACATCAACACCACCAACACCAGCACCAACAACAACACCACCACCACCAGCAACACCAACACCACCACCAACAACAACACCAACAACATCAACACCAACAACAACATCAACACCACCACCACCAACAGCAACAACAACAACACCAACAACCAACACCACCACCACCACCACCAGCAACAACACTACCACCACCACCAACAACAACACCAACAATGCCAACACCAACAACACCACCACCAACAACAACACCAACAACAGCAACAACACCACCACCAACAACAACAACACCACCACCAACAACAGCAACCAGCATACTATACTGTACTTCACCACGCCACACCACTATAGGTGGGCAAAGATAGTGGGTTGATGGGTGTGGGATCAGGGGTTTATGGGCTGGGTTGTGTAAACCCTAAAAAAAATCTACAAGAATAAATTAAGTGTAATTTATTGATTTCCTAACTTGGATTAAGAAACTTTTGTTCATGTGTGTTTGTTGGTGGTGTCATAAACTCCTGAATCACTCCCCAGTTAAAATGAAGCCCAGTTACAATGTGCTTAATAATTCTGACTTTTCGAATAGTCGAGCGTGCAGTCGTTTTCGACTGGCTCTTGTTTTTGATGTATTTGGATTTGAACTAAATTTAGACCGGAAGAACAAGAAAGTTGGCTGCCACAGTGTGTAGGAATGTTCAGATTGTTTTTATATTCAAAACAAAACAACCTTCATATCTGCATCTCCATGGTAGCTTATATCAGCCAGGTCACTACTGGACATAGACTCATTGAAGATGCCAGACATTAGAATCAGAGTTGACACTTCATCTCTTCAGGCCGGTAAATTAGCAAGTCTAGAACTATGAATATTGTGTTAATTTATAAAATTGTCATTAATCAAGTGAATTCACATTGGCCTTGTTATTGGGTCTCGGGCAGTCATATTAGCCCTCGGCCTTCGGCCTCGGGCCAATATGACTACCCTTGACCCAATAACAAGGCCAATATGAATTCACTTGATTAATAACATTATATTATTAATCCTTTCCTTCATACACACATCTTTATTGCATGGGCGGACAGTTTAGATCCAGATCAGCTGGCACTTCCGTGTCGTCTAAACTGTTCGCTTTTTGATTTGTTAGGTTATCTCTGACCAAAATGCGACCTGTGCAGATCGTGATCAGATGGCACAGATGTGCTGGCTAATCTGGATCTACACTGGTCGCACATGCGTAAAAAAGTGCATATATGGAGGAAAGGGTTCAGACTGTGGAGCAAAAACGTTAAAAGTCTTGATAAATGATCAACGTAACACGCAGTATAGTTTGCAATTACGTATTTAGATTTCTGTTTTAAAAAATAAGTTCGCAAAAACTTGAAATGTGTATGACCTTTATTCTAAATGATTTCCTGTTATTACACGGGTTTATAATTGATTTGGGTCTACTCGGGTCACAAAATTATTGCTATACTCGGTTACGGATATGGGTTAGGGTTGGGTACAGATTATTACAGGTCAATTATAGTATTGTTACATGAATATGGATTTAATAATTTAAACCAAACTCAGGAAAGAAAGAGAGAAACTTCTGGAGTTGCTGAACTCTAAAGTGAACATTTCAGCGCAAACAGACCCCATTCCCGCTACCAGCTCAGTTTTACTGTAACCCGCAAAGCAGAAACAAAAGGGTGCACGCGATTTTAAATGAAATCGTTAAACGTACGTGTTTCTTTCCCAACATATAGCTTCCATTTTATTATAATTAAATGAACTGTTTAAAAATAGTTGGTTGATGATATTTTCTGCTAGTTACTGTAATGTATGTGTTGAAGTAGACTTTACGAAAACTAAACTTCGGATATGAATACACGTGTGTTTTCTTTCAAATAATTAACATATTCCCTTTTAATTTATTTAAAAGAGCATCTTAACCCACAATCCATATTATTTTAGTTAAATAAAGATACCTTAAGAATGTGCACGCTCTTGTTTTATCGATTTTTGCCTTACGAGTATATCGGTTAAATAATCTATCGCTCTGCCAAAGGTCTTATCAAGAGTTATTGGTTTTCTGGGGGCCAATAGTCCAGTGAGGTAGTTTTTGCAGTATGCGCAATGCGTTGTCTGCTCTTAGACAAAATAACGGCTTTTTCGTATCTTAGTACATTGAAAACAACTTTTTCCAATCTCCATTCTATTGCAATGGCTCGAACCGACTTAAGCTCGAGCCCACAATCTTCTGGGACACACTATTTGGGCTTAAATCGGCTCTTGGTTACAGGCATTTGTGAGACCGGAAACTCCGGGCATGAGCCTGTGATGCCATTTGCCACGAACTATCCAAGTTTGAGAGATATCAGTACATTTAGCAAAAAGTTAACTAGGAAGGCTTTGTCTGCACTTAGACAAAAAGTAACTTTGTTTTGTTTTCTTTTGCTCGCTCCGAAATTCGAACATCAGCATACGCCTGTAAAATGTAGATGTAAAACACCCCACGCCTCCAAGAAGACGACACTGATATATTATTTTTAGTCCTGTCTCGTAAACTGTTTTTATTGACAATGTTGGAATTCGTATAGTCAACATCGACAAAAATTAAGGAAAATTTGTAATTTTTACTTCTTTAAACTCGCTTTTTTATTCATTTGATAAGCAAATTTATTCAACATCATCAGGTTAAAGGTGCACCTGCGGACACGGCTTCGCGTTGAGTAATGTTTAAAATTAATTACACGAATATTCACCGGATAATATTTCGGACCGTTTGTTCCAGACAACATTAATTATATATATATATATATACTAAGAAATGTGGTAAGTTACGGGTCTAATTTCGATATTACACCTTTATGTGAGGTGCTATAAAGTAATGGGGTATATATGGTACCCCGTAATTTTCAATGCCATTTCTATGCATATTCGGACTTCTTAAGTACGATAAACTTTATTCCCGTAACACGGTTTATTATCGAAATTTATTTTCGGTCTATAAAAAAAAACCCCGAAATTTTTTTTTATCATAAACCAAATTTTTATATTACAGCTTATAGTACTTACAAGGTCAGATAGTGCATAGAAATGACATTTAATTAGCGGGGTACCATATATACCCCGTAACTTTTATAGAACCACACATATAGGTATAATATCGAAGTAAGACCCGTAACTTACCACATTTCTTAGTATATATATACAACCCCTGATTAAGGTTTATTACAGAGACCCCATATCTGACGATATTTCTGTATATATATATATATATATATATATATATATATATATATATATATATATATATATATATATATATATATATATATATATATATATATATAGCAGATATTGAAGTTAGTGTTCTGTTTACGAATATTGGCGATCCTGTGACTTGATTTTGGCGCGTGAATGTGACCTTTATATGATGGTTCTTTGTTTACAAATGTTTCTGATGTTGAAATTGACGGTTCTAGTGGGTTTCTGTTATACAAGAAGAAGGTGATTTCGTGTCTATAAAGTAAATAATGATTGTTTAACCATTTTTGTAACCATTTTTGTAGGTCTTTTTCTGTTGTTCAGAATAATTTGGTTTGAGGTGGTATTGCAGTGTGACTCACCCCCATCCCCCAGCCCTCCCCCCCCCTGGTTTACGGGATCAAGATGCTGTGTCTGAATATAGAAAGTTTGTATAGATTTTCATCCTGAAAGTACCACAGAAATTGCGATGTATGTGGTAGGACAATTTTGAAAGGTACTGTTGAGTTTATATAGAGCAAATTCATTGTAATGTGGTTAGTGCTATGACAATGTTTAACTTCCAGGTAACTCCTTCATGAAAATTAAATGTTGGTGTAACTGTCCACAACTACATGATAATACACAAGCACATCCTTCAATGTTCAATACCCTTTGCCAATAAAAGACAACAATATGTTATCACTTAATTCTTTCTTTGTTTAAAACAATCCATCACCTGCATGAACTCTTACACCCAACATCTAACTTCTTTTAAATGTCGTCCACATATAACACATCTGTGTTATACTTTTCTTGTCTAGGAATATAAGGCCGCTGAAAAAGGAATGGTATTAATCTTTAAATACGGCATTGAATGTTCCATGTCGTATGCACACCATCGTTTGAAATGGTCCGACATAATACTGTTTATTGGGTTGCGCTCAACACGGGGCAAAGCGGCGTTGGCAGTTATATGCATTTCCATTTCAGCCCATGAACAAGCTAAATCAAACCAAGTCTGCAGTATTTTCATATTTTGTCGTGTTCGGTGGCTTTCAAAGTTCCCTTTTACACATATTTAATTTTTTTCAATTAATCCCAAATACGGTTTTTTTCACTTGATGTGAAAATCAATGTTTGGCCGGTCTGTACTGTCTCTTCCTAGAAATCAGGTATTGTTCGCGTAATGCGCCAAATTAGCCATACAAAGACAATCAGTCAACATAAAGTTAGAGATCCAACGGAAGTAGGGACGCTAGGGAAAAATGATTGTCGTAAAAAGATATTCTTTTTCCACAGACGGATTTTAAGTGTAAATTAATAACATCATTGATAAATATCTATTTTTTACTTGAGTATAGGTGTCTAATAAATAACGCTTTACTATGACAATTCCTCATTTTACGGTAGTTAGCAGGTGCGCACTAGAACGCGCGAACATCGTAGTATTAGTGTAAAATTATTCACGGAAAATGAATGTATGGTTTTATGCATCAAATGCAATCGTATAAATCATAATCGTTTTTCCACTTTCATAAATAGCAATCTTTTTAAATCTCCTTAACTGCAAAATGCAGTTCTGTAAAACTTTACAGTAACTATAATAAATGTATACCTTAAAGTTTATTTTACATACGTTAGAACAGTGAAGAAAAGAAGCTAACTTTAGATTTTCCATCAACATATATCTACATATTATATACAAAAAGAAAGCAACAAAACATCAATTTACAAAACCACATGACCACATGAATAATATAATTATGTAACTGACAACAATAAGTGAAGTCTTCCTATCTAACAAATGTTAAATACAATATGAGATATTTGTAAAAGTGTGCAACACCTTCACAAATGAATTATAAGTTTAATTTCAAGATGGATAAACTCAAAGAATATACTGTAACAGTTCAATTTACTGACGGATGAATCTTGATGAAGATCTAGTTCCATTTAAAGATGGATGAACCTCGAATTAAATATGGTTCAATTTAAAGACAGATGAACTCGAAGAACATACAGTTCAAATAAAAGACAGATCTTGAAGAATATGCTTTTCAAATTACTGACGGATGAATCTCGTAGAGTATCTGGTTCCATTAAGGGCCATCTACATGTACGGTCGTGATTGCGCAGTCATTGGTAAAAAATAAATATGAAAATATCCCAAACGCCAGTTCAATAAAAAATGCTCAAATAATCGTTACTAATGTTTCTTATGGAATAATATATGTTTACATTTAATGACAGATGAACTCGAAGACTACATTTGTATGTTGTTTTTTTAATTACAAACGAATGAACTCGAAAAATATATGGTTCAGTGACATGACGGATTCACAGGAAGAATTATATATGGTTCACTGACATGACGGATTCACAGGAAGAATTATATATGGTTCAGTGACATGACGGATTCACAGGAAGAATTATATATGGTTCAGTGACATGACGGATTCACAGGAAGAATTATACATGGTTCAGTGACATGACGGATTCACAGGAAGAATTATATATGGTTCAGTGGCATGACGGATTCACAGGAAGAATTATATATGGTTCAGTGACATGACGGATTAACTTGAAGAATATTTGTTGTTTGTTTTTTTATTTAATGAAAAATGAACTCGAAAAGAGTTTTTGTTAGATTATGTCTTCGAATTTATTGCTGAGATTAAATTTACATTTGTCTGTACAGGTTTTTTAAATATTTTTTAATATTGCTTTTGAGGATGTTTTATTGAAGTTTTATGTTTCATATGTATTGAAAACTCTTTCCAGTCGTCAACTTTAGTGCATCGAGTAGAAGTTCTTCTTTAACTCAACTCTTAGACCAGACGGATATTTCAACTATATAATTATATTCTCTTCTTCGTCAATATAAGACAGATATGCAATTAACTTGTCATGCACCCAGTTCCATTCCTGCTAAATATACTTATTCTACATGTTATCAAATTATCCCTTAATTAAAAATGTTGGCGTAACAAGACGAAAACATGTTCAGCCTCCGTTAGAAAACTGCAGTTCATTATTAGATATTATATGAATCATAAAAAAGCGTGTGATCTTAATAGTTCACTTTACCTGTTACAAGATCATAAATACAAACCATATTGAACAAAGGTGACTCATTAAATACCAAAAATACTGCAGCTATGAGAATGTCTATACTTTGTTTTGTTTTCGCTTGCTTTAATTGTCATACTTTATTAAGGCGTATCTAAAGGCAGTTTGTACTGTGTTTTCATAAATCCAGGAATGTATATATAGGCAATGCCCAGTCAATCTTAAACTTGGTTTTCTGTGTTTTAATTTTGGCCTCATCGGCGTGTACATGATGTGTTGAATTCATTATCTCAGTGTTCACATCCGATTCCTTGTTATATGTTGACTTAAGTTCTGTAATCGTTTTCATGAAATTAAAAAATTTTAATTTCGACCCCTTATTTAATTTCAATTTCTTGCATGCAAATTTATTTCGTCAACAAATAAATTCAAACTAAATGTCATCAAAACTAATTCTTTCTTTCTTTCCTTTTTTTTCATGTGACTTCTTGTTGTTTTAATAATATATGTTTTATGTTTAATTCGTACAACTGAGATAAATGAGACTTAAAAAGTAATATATGCATATCAGGAATCGCCACACTCACAAAACACAGCCTCTCCACGCAGCGAAAAAGGAAAGAGGAAAAGAGAGAGAGAGAGAGAGCATGTTTGTTATAAGTATGTCAATTCAAATAGGACGCCACAAACAATTAACGAAAAAGAGAATCTTTGGGGTTACAGTACTGTGAACGTTTTAGGTTACAAACGAAACGCACGATACGCGATATACGGACGCACGATACACGATAGGCGGACGCACGATACGCGATAGACGGACGCACCATACACGGTAAACGAACGATACACGATATTGCCGATTCATATAATTTGTGGACAGATTTCTAAAAATTTGAAAATGCTATCAAAATATCAGATGAATGGTTGAAACTAAATCACATAAATTTGCATAAGCAAGTAACTTATACACGTTGCATGATAAAATTAAAAACGTTTGATGCACGATACACGATAAACGGACGCACGATGCACGTTAGACGGACGCACGATACACGTTAGACGGACGCACGATACACGATAGACGGACGCACGATTGACGCAAATTTTGTAACATTAAACGTTCACAGTACTGTACCGCCTTGGAACGGTCAGTGGCAAAACAAATTGTCACTGGGGGGGGGGGGGGGTTAAACCAGGTTCTATGGTGCACTAACCTCACACTTGCCCGAACAGGTTCTCGAATCACAAAACAAGTACAAATTGTCTTGGTGAAATAACTCCAACCCACCCATCGACTCAACAATGTTGCATGCAAAAGCACACAAACATAAAAAACGTAAGAAGCTAATAGCATTGCAAAGCCAAAGGGCGGGTTCTCAATCAATGATCTTACCGAGACCAGAGCAATACAAAATACAAACCATTTTTCATATTGAATATTTTTTATAAAGAAAAGAAGAGTATTTTTATTTCGTTGCAAATATTAACTTTTTGTTTTAATTTCCCTGCTTGAAATTGTTCATTATAATTTCTGATAGAACTAAAATGTACCGGAGGATATTTCTAGACTCTATCGCGCACTAAATAACTCCGACATTACTAGTATATATCATATACCCTATGAATTTAAAGCATTCTGATTGGTCGAGAGCTCCGTACTCGCGAGTCCGAAAATAGTGATAACTACCCCGGGAATTAATAACTACCTTTGCTATCATCATCATCATCATCATCATCATCATCATCATCATCATCATCATCAGAATGCTTTAAATTCATGGGGTATATGATATAACAAGTAAATACTAATGTTGAGGTCGATATGTAGTTTTGAGGACCTGGGTAGTGTGATATCGACCTCGGACTTCGTCCTCGGTCGATATCACACTACCCAGGTCCGCAAAACTACATATCGACCTCAACATTAGTATTTATTTGTATAATAAACAATTACGTGAACCGATATGCACCTGTGTAAAAAAATAATCAATATGTGTTGATCTCAAGTACAGTTAATTATCGGTTGGCAGGTAAATAGTATGACGAATTATAAACAATTCCAGTAAAAAATAAACGTCACAGGCTCTTTATTTGAAATTCGAAAATTAAAAAAAAATAATAGAGAAAAATAATTCCGTAATAAAAGATACAGTACATTGTTAATATACTCGTATAGTGGGATGAAAGCGAAAACTGTTTCAAGTGATATGAAATCAGGAAGCAGATAGAGCCTTTATTCTTCATAAACTCACTACCCACTTTCAAGGCCGATTACAATTAATAATTACTACTGCGCATTGAAAACAATCTAAACATTAACCCTTTCCTGGATATATATGCATTTTTACGCGTGTGCGACCAGTGTAGATCCAGATCAGCCGGCACATCTGTGCCGTCTGATCAGGATCTGCACTGGTCGCACTTTGGTCAGAAATAACCTAATGAATCAAAGAGCGAACAGTTTAGATCCTGATCAGACGGCACGGATGTGCCGGCTGATCTGGATCTAAACTGTTCGCCCTAGCAATAAAGGTGTGTCTGTACAGGAAAGGGTTAAAATGTAGAGTGGTACATGTAGTTTTGAAATAGTAATTACCAATATGATCATTATTTCTCTGCTAAAGTGATAATAACTGCAAACTTGACCCACATATTCAGCCTGGCTCTCTTATAACAGCATCCAAATGTAACTAATTTATCATTCAGTGACGCAACGAGCAGCGCTGGCTAGTTCAATGCTTTGAAAAATATCACGATTCTAGAGGCTATTATTTAATAAAATATAATATAAAGATATGTTAACAGATGACAACCATTATCATAATTATGCGCAACAATCGTTGAGATGAATCAAAGTCGTACCGTAGTGTGTGTAGATATTGAATGTAAGCAGAAGTTGGCAGTTACATGCATTTCTTTAACTGTTCACGAATATCTTATTTAAACTGAACATGCAATATTCTCATATTTGTTGTGAGACTTACTAAGTTCCCCTTTCTTTTACTCTACAAAAGCATTATTTTTATATACATGATAATATCTTTGCACTGATTAAACACTGTGGATATCTATGGAGTCTCGAAATAAAATTTTAACAAAACTTAAAAATTTAAAAATAAATAAAAACTGGCAAATAAGGCATTATTACGAGAAAAGGGAACTTTGAAAGCCACCAATATGACAATCAAAATATTTCAGGCTCGGTTTGATTGAGCCTTTCTATGGAAATGCATATTTATGTCCAGTTGAGTTGCGTCGTATTTAATCAATTTGCCTATTATTAACGACACATAATGCGGTTTGTAACTTATTCTTTTATTTGCACTGTTACAACAACTGTTGCACAAGCAAGTTAGACAGATGGGCTGTTTAAAAAAATGGATGGTTTGGGTTTTCCTGTTGTAAAAATGTACAAGTAACAGTTACTTCCATTTTTCTGCTTTGCAGAGGTGTTTCACCATGCCCTTTAAGGATTTGTGAAGTTTCATCAAAATAGCACCATCCGTTGAAAAAATATTCTAAAAAATTGGGCAAAAAATGTCAGGAGTGTGACAAAAAATGTGACACTTTTAAAAATCACATTTGTTCAGACCATCACTTTACAACAAGCTTGAATAAAGACAAGTTTTAGTGTTGTTTTACTAAAAGGTGCATTTATTAGGCATCAACTAATGCTAAAATTAAGCATATTATACTTCAAGTAATCAAAATTTAACAGGAATGGCCTTTGTGAAACATTTTTGGGTACTCTGCATTTATGTGGTTGTCAGGAGTGTGACACACTTTTTTAAAAAATATGATTTTTTTTTATCTTTTTGTGATGCAACAAGTTCTCAAGCACTTATATTTGATGCTTCAATGTGTATTTTAACAGAAATGCGCATTTAAATAATAAGGAATAGTAATAATTGTATTTTAAGCACATACATTAAAATTATTGTGATTTATTTAATATTGGTCAATAAAGCTCCATAAAATTCTTATTCTGCCGCATATGAGTATTACTTGATTGATTTTGATTACTGTAAAGACCGTACAAACATATTGAGCAACCAGTTTGGACTTTTTATAAACTTAAATTCTTTACATTTGTTTCACTTCACTTGCCATTTTTTTTAAATAACCCAAATGACAATATCTCAGCAAATAGTTGACCAAGTTCAAAAATCTTTTCAGTTCTGTACTCAGTTTCAGTAAGCAAAAAAATACAGAATAACATATTAAGAATTTTTATGAACTTTAATTTTTCACTATTTTTTCACTTTTCCAGCCATTTTTTTTAAACATCCCAGATACTATTTTAGGTCCCAGTGTTCCTGGAAATTTACGATTGAGTGGTGATTGATTCTTCTATGTGTATGTTGCGAAATATAAGCCATGCACGTAGGTGTGAGAAAGTAAAAAGTCTGATATTTCTCTATAAATAATCGATAATATAAATAATTGATCTTTACTGAAAACGAATATGTATTCAGAAAGCATCTGTTATTGTGTGTCGATCTTTGTGCTGTAGAAATATTCTAAACAATAAATGTATTTAGTATGAAATTTATTAAATTGCTATATATAATATTTTGAGAAAATGGATTCATTTAGTCTGTTCTTTGCAGTGGAAAGGTGAGATATGTTTATACTTATTGATTTAATATTGAGTTAATATTATCGAAATTAATAATCATAAAATATTCGAATTATAGTCGAGTTTTGGCCACTTAAGATGGCCATGTGAGCTAAGTTTACGCAATATGCAAATCCATAGGAATTAGCAAAGATTTTGTAATGGATCGTTTGTTACGAAGTATTATAATTTTATTATATTGATTTGTTTTTAAAGATGCAATAATGAATTATTGAGAATTAGATCATTATAACTCACTTTATAAATACTATAAATAATTGATCTTTACAACAAACGAATTTTTTTTCAATATTGTATACAGGATATCTGTGTCGAGATATGTGCTTGAAAAATACTGAACAATAAACTAGTTTTAGTATGTACCGAATATCTACAAATAAAATATTTAAGAAAAAGGATTCATTCGATCAGTTTTGAAGTTGAGAGGTGAGATGTGTTTTCTTAAAAATTGTATTATTGATTTAATACATGTATTTAGTGGTAACTAGAGGAAGTAATAATAAAACTGGCTATTATTCAGATTAAAATATAATAATAATTAGCTTTTTTCGAATTATACACGTTTTGATCATTTAAGATGTTTCAGTTTGCCAAGTTTAGGCAATGTGCTACGCATTATAATCCGAAAGAATTGGCAAAGAATGTGATATTGTTCGTGTAAACTTGTACTGTTGTAATGAAGTATTACTTTCATAATATTGATAGTTGATAATTATTTGAAAGATGCAACTGTGACAACAAAATTTGAAATATGTTTTTCCTTTTAAAGTCTTCTCTCTATAATTATATATTGCAGATTCACGAATACGTTAATACAAGTGGTGTACCCTTATAATATTTAAAGACTGAATCCATATTTTACTGTTTTCATCTGGGCATGTACAATTGTTCGGTTGTTTTAAGCCCGAAGCATGAGCACTATCCGAGCATTATCCGAATATTATTATACTCAGATGAATGCAAAACAATTATTGTATTTGTTCTCATATTAATACTTCTTCTATATTTACCTAAAGAAATGTGAAACGCAACTTTCTTCACGAAATATACTTCGTGTTTAAAGATGTTGCAATTCTAATTTCTTTCAGTATATATCACTTTTATTAATATTCTAAATTTTATCAAAATCTTCAGAGGAATTTGATACATGTATATCACGGTTTTTAATTGCTGTTGGAACAAAAGAGATGAGGACAGTGCTTTTTCATAGTGCAAGATGAGGACAAATAATGAATTTTTAACTTCCTACAGATATAAATCAAAATAATTTAATTATCACTTTTACTTATTATAGTAATAATACGAGTACGCGTAACCGATTTTCTGCTGTCATCATTTTTATGTACCTGTAGAATTTACATTTCATTTTTATTTTATCCTTTTATTTTGCATCGAAACTTTGAATTTTAAAATCTATGTCAGAGTGAATAGGCTTGAAAGATCTGGACCAAAAATCATAAAACTAAGATTGGAGACCAGTCTCAAATCTCAAGCATCTGTGCCCAAGATCATAAAACTAAATCTGGAGATCAGTCTCAAATCTCAAGCATCTGATTGGCTGAAATGGCGACAAGTCGCCATTTCAGCCAATCAGATTCTTGAGATTTTAGACTGATCTCAAAACTTAGTTTTGTGATCTTGGGCCCTGCTTGGCTAAATGGCGACCAGACTGGTCTCCAGCTTTTGTTTTATGATCTTGGTTCATGTTCGTTACGTATCATAGAACGAAACAAATGTGTTAACATATGCTAAACCAGATAATGCAACTAGACCAGTAAATCTCGTTTGTAGTTCAGCCGGTGAATTTAATGAGTTACGAGCTAGACTTCGAACTGAAAAATTCGAACGCAAACCGTCGGAGTAGTATCAAAACCTCGTACGAAATATCTAACAATTAAAACACGTTATTTCAAAACATGACTATCTTAAAACGTTCACAATGGCATAGAGGGGCGAGATTTTGACATATTTTACACTAGTTTTGTTGAATTCCCGCGTTGCCAAAATAAATTTGGCAGACACGAGGTTCTGATATAAGGCCGGCGAAAGGTGAGTAATACGATGTTGCAGAAATGTAAGGTTGTATGTAGGTTCCATGTTCACCGCCATATGCATACCATCGTTGGGATAGATCGTTATTGTACTGTTAATTGGTATAAATATTGCGCTTAACCTGGGGCTAGGCGGCTTGGGCAGTAATTGTACATTTCCAATACTGCTAATAATCCTTGATCCTTGTTCCCATCTCATCTAATGATAACATGCCTAGACAAGGGTTGTAGCTCTGTTGTTTGGAGGCGTGATCTGAGAAATCCTTTTCATTTTGTGCACTTTCCGTAACTCACACGTTTTCTTTAAGTTTATGTAAGGGTTTGTAGTGGGCGGCATGCCGCGGAAGAGACGTTCGAATCATATACACTATACATTTATGTTTCCTTGATGGTTAAATATACAGTTTTTATATAGTGTTTTAATTTAGTTTGCTTGATTCGAACATAACATGTTCAGTTTTGTTAGTGCTCTAATTTTTGGACAATCGGAGTGGTGTGTGTTTATAATGTACATGTATGTTTTGTTAACAATTAATTTAATATGATATGTCTACTCGTGCAACAAACATATGATAAGATTTGTCAACTATATAAAACAGAGTTTTGTTGTAACAGTTGTGGGAAAGAGTTTTGTTATAAATTGTTTGGGACTATGTTAAGACTATGTTAAGACGTATTATATTAGCAAATAAAGTTATCAAGTACAACAAAATGAGTCAAAACAGATTTTGAACTTAACAGTGGTCGCAAGTGCGCACTCAAGAGTCAAAGGTCTTATTGTAATATGGTGTTGACACAGCAAAATCATTACAAAATCTTCTGTCATGGTTTGTTTGTTTAAAGTATGTTGCTGTTGTTGGTGTTTTTCTTGTTGTTTTTTGTCGTTGTACAGAAACACATATAATGAGAAAGTTTGCTTGAAATCAAACAAAACATTCAACATAAAAAATACTTTTTATTACATTACCTTCGGAATGGGAGTGTAACAACAAGACATATATAATTTCGACATAGTTAGTTATAAATGTATATCGTACCAGAATCACTTGCACCGGCTTTGTCAATATCAGAACAAACTTACTTCAGGCTAATGATCATCTTTTGTAAAGAATCTGAGCATCCCTTTAAAATCACTATTGCAACAAGGTATTTCACAGCCAGTTTTTTATGGAGATTTAATTAATAAACTTAAGAAGATAAAAGGCAATGTTAATTTCTCCCGGTTATTCGTAAAATCCATCTGTAAATGTAAAAAGAAAGGTTACCAACATGATATTTTACAGCGCTCTGCAGGCCTGGTTATTAACCCATCTACAGTTGATCATTATGCTTACCTCTTTGGTTGCACGACGGTGGCAGGGGTTTAAGAGTTTATGAAGGTTTATGGGGAAATCTTTTCTTTAAAGAACCTAGAAGCTCGATTTGTTTCTTTTATCCCTGTCATCGTGTTCTTGCTGATTTTACTCCAGGTGCTCTGGTCTCGGTAAGATCATTGAGTATCCGTCCTTTGGCTTTGCAATGCTATTAGTTTCTTATGTTTTATATGTTTGTGTGCTTTTGCATGCAACTTTGTTGAGCGTCCATTTTGAAACTGATTATTGTAATACCATGCTCTCTTTTCCTCTATACTTTTTGGCTGTGTGGGGAGGCTGTGTCTGCTGGATGTGGCCATTCCTGATATGCATATTCCAACTTGTTTTAATTAAAACAATACAACACTTCCTACTTTATCATTTGCCAACATCTGATCTTGATCAGTGATTGTTTTAAGTTCAGTTATAATTAAAACTTAAATGTGTATATAGCCATTCATGTTTTATCAATCAGTTACAGCTGGTAATAATAACCAAGGTTGTAACTTTCAATTGACAGGGAGTATATTTTCTTCTACAAAGTTCAGAAGAACTTGTTTTAAGTAGCAATTATTTATGGACATAGAGATTCATTGTGGAAAGTCACCTGCTGTTATAAGAAATAGAAAATATACATAAATGTGTCATTATTGAAAACAGCAATCTTTTCTATAATTTGACTTACCTGTTGTAAGCTTTGTATTTTCTGCAAAACAAGGCAACACTTTTTTCGTTTTACTTTTGAACACTTTGAATACAGCTGACTTATTTACAATCTGAATCTGACATTTTCACATATCCATCAACCGTTTCGTTTTTCTAAATGTCGATGGAACTGGCCCCAACCATCTGTGAGATAGACAGTTTGTTGGTATGTTGGTATGACTAATGACTATCACCATTTCACTAGCCTACTTTCGCTTTGATATTCACGATATTCCTTATTTGTTTGAATTATTAATTGTTGCAAACATATTCACACAGTAGTATTCTACGCCGTGCGCTTTGTATTTCCTAAACTTTCTATTTTCTTGTATTTTGTTTGTAAAAATTCAGCAAACTTTTCTTTTGTTTTCAGGAAAGAAAAATTTTTGTAAAACGGAATTCTCTATAGACCCAGTATAATGTAATTAATTTGGAAAGCATATCAGTCTGTTTTTTTAAAGCGATTTATTTAAATTGTTTATTATTTATGTCCATAATTTACTTCAAAACATTTTACAGCAGAAATATTTTTTTCTTCAAATAAATGAATGAACAAAATCTGCAAGACAGGATCTTTAACGATACCAAACGAAAAGGTCAAGGTTAATTCCGAATTTTGTCATTGACGAAGTCTAATACCTCAAGAATAGCTCTGGAACAGTACATTTACTTGCTCAACTAGAGCTAAAAGACAAGACATAAAAATTAAAGCTAAGTCATATTTGTTTCCTAGGGAATATTTAAACTTCATAATGAAACTGTTTTGGTTAAATGCATGCTGATCTCAACGTAGACATTTGTTCTGTTTGTTATATTTCGTAAACAAACCTACTGATGGCATTATCGAAATATTTGTCTCAAATTTCGTTTTACTTCGACCAATGAAATGTTGTAAATAATACTCGTATTCTCTTATTATGCAGAGGGAAAATGAAATAAACTATTTCGATTGGTAGCTATTCACACCAGAGAGGCATCTAGCAGGGTGGAGAGGTATCTAGTGGGATTTTTATTATTATGCAGCGGAAAAATCAAATAGATTATTTCGATTGGTTATTAGTGGGTGTTGTATTGGAGAAAAAAAACATATTTACGATTTAAATAACCAGTTAAGTCAATATTGATGGCTTAAATACAATTTTATATGGAATATTTTTGGGTGTCAGCTAAACACTTGCATACAAGTTTACACAGTGTAAAACGAAAGAGAAGTGTAGATATTTCTAGTTCTTACTGGTTTCTTTCTAGTTCCTTTGATACTGATTGTTAATTTCAAGTACAAAAATGCAGGTTCATTGTAGTGTAGTGGGTTACACTCTCGCCTCCCAAGCGAAGGCCCCGGGTTCAATACTCGGGAGGGACACTTTTTTTAAAGTTAATTGACGTAAAAGTTGGTAGATTTCGCCCTTGTAACAGGCTGTTTGTATTTATTTTTATTAAATTTCAAGGACATTTATTCATCTTGAGTTCTAACTCGAAAAGATGTATTTTATTGAAACTGAATAAATGTAAATCAAGACTTAATGTAAGACATTGCTTCTTTAACCGACTTGTTATCACTGTATGAAATTGTTGCAACAGCTTGAACATTTTTTTTGAAAGACACTTTCAATGAATTTATGAGTTGTCATGATTCGGTCGCAAAATCTCTAGGTCATACTAAGAAGGCAGGGAGGGTTCGTCAACAGCTATAACAAGTAAAATAAAATACCTAAACTGTGTCTGCTTCGCCTCTCTGTATTTCTTTCTTTCTTATATACGTGTATATATAAATATTTTCCATCAACGCCGTTTATCTTTTTTAAAGATATTTCTTGTTAAAGATGCAATAATGAATTATTGAGAATTAGATCATTATAACTCACTTTATAAATACTATAAATAATTGATCTTTACAACAAACGAATTTTTTTTTCAATATTGTATACAGGATATCTGTGTCGAGATATGTGCTTGAAAAATACTGAACAATAAACGAGTTTTAGTATGTACCGAATATCTACAAATAAAATATTTAAGAAAAAGGATTCATTCGATCAGTTTTGAAGTTGAGAGGTGAGATGTGTTTTCTTAAAAATTGTATTATTGATTTAATACATGTATTTAGTGGTAACTAGAGGAAGTAATAATAAAACTGGCTATTATTCAGATTAAAATATAATAATAACTAGCTTTTTTCGAATTATACACGTTTTGATCATTTAAGATGTTTCAGTTTGCCAAGATTAGGCAATGTGCTACGCATTATAATCCGAAAGAATTGGCAAAGAATGTGATATTGTTCGTGTAAACTTGTACTGTTGTAATGAAGTATTACTTTCATAATATTGATAGTTGATAATTATTTTGAAAGATGCAACTGTGACAACAAAATTTGAAATATGTTTTTCCTTTTAAAGTCTTCTCTCTATAATTATATATTGCAGATTCACGAATACGTTAATACAAGTGGTGTACCCTTATTATATTTAAAGACTGAATCCATATTTTACTGTTTTCATCTGGGCATGTACAATTGTTCGGTTGTTTTAAGCCCGAAGCATGAGCACTATCCGAGCATTATCCGAATATTATTACACTCAGATGAATGCAAAACAATTATTGTATTTGTTCTCATATTTATACTTCTTCTATATTTACCTAAAGAAATGTGAAACGCAACTTTCTTCACGAAATATACTTCGTGTTTAAAGATGTTGCATTTCTAATTTCTTTCAGTATATATCACTTTTATTAATATTCTAAATTTTATCAAAATCTTCAGAGGAATTTGATACATGTATATCACGGTTTTTAATTGCTGTTGGAACAAAAGAGATGAGGACAGTGCTTTTTCATAGTGCAAGATGAGGACAAATAATGAATTTTTAACTTCCTACAGATATAAATCAAAATAATTTAATTATCACTTTTACTTATTATAGTAATAATACGAGTACGCGTAACCGATTTTCTGCTGTCATCATTTTTATGTACCTGTAGAATTTACATTTCATTTTTATTTTATCCTTTTATTTTGCATCGAAACTTTGAATTTTAAAATCTATGTCAGAGTGAAATGGCTTGAAAGATCTGGACCAAAAATCATAAAACTAAGATTGGAGACCAGTCTCAAATCTCAAGCATCTGCTTGGCTAAATGGCGACCAGACTGGTCTCCAGCTTTTGTTTTATGATCTTGGTTCATGTTCGTTACGTATCATAGAACGAAACAAATGTGTTAACATATGCTAAACCAGATAATGCAACTAGACCAGTAAATCTCGTTTGTAGTTCAGCCGGTGAATTTAATGAGTTACGAGCTAGACTTCGAACTGAAAAATTCGAACGCAAACCGTCGGAGTAGTACCAAAACCTCGTACGAAATATCTAACAATTAAAACACGTTATTTCAAAACATGACTATCTTAAAACGTTCACAATGGCATAGAGGGGCGAGATTTTGACATATTTTACATTAGTTTTGTTGAATTCCTGCGTTGCCAAAATAAATTTGGCAGACACGAGGTTCTGATATAAGGCCGGCGAAAGGTGAGTAATAAGATGTTGCAGAAATGTAAGGTTGTATGTAGGTTCCATGTTCACCGCCATATGCATACCATCGTTGGGATAGATCGTTATTGTACTGTTAATTGGTATAAATATTGCGCTTAACCTGGGGCTAGGCGGCTTGGGCAGTAATTATACATTTCCAATACTGCTAATAATCCTTGATCCTTGTTCCCATCTCATCTAATTATAACATGCCTAGACAAGGGTTGTAGCTCTGTTGTTTGGAGGCGTGATCTGAGAAATCCTTTTGATTTTGTGCACTTTCCGTAACTCACACGTTTTCTTTAAGTTTATGTAAGGGTTTGTAGTGGGCGGCATGCCGCGGAAGAGACGTTTGAATCATATACACTATACATTTATGTTTCCTTGATGGTTGAATATACAGTTTTCATATAGTGTTTTAATTTAGTTTGCTTGATTCGAACATAACATGTTCAGTTTTGTTAGTGCTCTAATTTTTGGACAATCGGAGTGGTGTGTGTTTATAATGTATGTTTTGTTAACAATTAATTAAATATGATATGTCTATTCGTGCAACAAACATATGATAAGATTTGTCAACTATATAAAACAGAGTTTTGTTGTAACAGTTGTGGGAAAGAGTTTTGTTATAAATTGTTTGGGACTATGTTAAGACTATGTTAAGACGTATTATATTAGCAAATAAAGTTATCAAGTACAACAAAATGAGTCAAAACAGATTTTGAACTTAACAGTGGTCTCAAGTGCGCACTCAAGAGTCAAAAATCTTATTGTAATATGGTATTGACACAGCACTCAGTATCGTTATATTACATTTATTTAACTGGATGAGAAAAACTATTGAATGGGCTGCGAAACAAAATGACCAGTGTGTTCCTTTCTAGTCAAGGACGGGTTTTTACTTCCGTAAACATTGCTGAAAATTAACTAAAAGTAAAAATAAGGATGGTTAACAACAATACAGAAAACGCGATGATTACGTGTGTGCAGATAAACTCATTTTGCAAATAAGCTAACTAACGGGAAACTACAAATGCGATTTGTTTTACAAAATCTTCTGTCATGGTTTGTTTGTTTAAAGTATGTTGCTGTTGTTGGTGTTTTTGTTGTTGTTTTTGTCGTTGTTGTGTTAACATCAAACGTACAGAAACACATATAATGAGAAAGTTTGCTTGAAATCAAACAAAACATTCAACATAAAAAATACTTTTTATTACATTACCTTCGGAATGGGAGTGTAACAACAAGTCATATATAATTTCGACATAGTTAGTTATAAATGTATATCGTACCAGAATCACTTGCACCGGCTTTGTCAATATCAGAACAAACTTACTTCAGGCTAACGATCATCTTTTGTAAAGAATCTGAGCATCCCTTCAAGAAGTTTTATCGCTGATACCTAGATCTAATTCATAAATACAGGTGCAGTTTAAAATCACTATTGCAACAAGGTATTTCACAGCCAGTTTTTTATGGAGATTTAATTAATAAACTTAAGAAGATAAAAGGCAATGTTAATTTCTCCCGGTTATTCGTAAAATCCATCTGTAAATTTAAAAAGAAAGGTCACCAACATGATATTTTACAGCGCTCTGCAGACCTGGTTATTAACCCATCTACAGTTGATCATTATGCTTACCTCTTTGGTTGCACGACGGTGGCAGGGGTTTAAGAGTTTATGAAGGTTTATGGGGAAATCTTTTCTTTAAAGAACCTAGAAGCTCGATTTGTTTCTTTTATCCCTGTCATCGTGTTCTTGCTGATTTTACTCCAGGTGCTCTGGTCTCGGTAAGATCATTGAGTACCCGTACTTTGGCTTTGCAATGCTATTAGCTTCTTATGTTTTATATGTTTGTGTGCTTTTGCATGCAACATTGTTGAGCCGATGAGTGGGTTGGAGTTATTTCACCAAGACAACTTGTACTTGTTAAGTGATACGAGAACATGTTTGGGCAAGTGTGAGGTTGGTGCACCCTAGAACCTGGTTTAAGCCCCCAGGGGCAATTTGTTTTGCCACTGACCGTTCCAAGGCGGTATCCCCAAAGGTTCTCTTTTTTCGCTAATTGTTTGTGGCGTCCTATTTGAATTGACATACTTATAACAAACATTCTCTCTCTCTCTCTCTCTCTCTCTCTCTCTCTCTCTCTCTCTCTCTCTCTCTCTCTCTCTCTCTCTCTCTCTCTCTCTCATCTCTGTCTGGTCCGACCGTAACAACGAGGACCCACTTACTCAATCGTACTTGTGAGGACTACCAGTTCCAGGGGTGTTATCGTTACTAAACAAGGTCAGATGAATCACAAACTGTGCTATTTACATTATCTCACTTTAAAAAATTTACAGTATGACAACTTGGTAAGGAGTAGAGAGATTTTTTTTGTGAGGACAAGAACTCTCTCTTTTTTGTGAGGACAAGAACTCTCTCTTTTTTGTGAGGACAGAACTCTCTCTCTCTTTTTGTGAGGACAAGAGCTCTCTCAAGTCCACAGTATTAAAGAGGACACAGCCTGTGGAGTGACAACTGGCTCAAAGGTTGCTAATCCAGGGATGGCTGCTATAATTTGTCATTGTAGTGAAAAAAAATATCTATCATAGCTAGACTTTTCAAGATAATGAAAAAGTATTTTCTAGCCACTGTAACTCCACTATCAGTGATATAATATCAGTCCGGAGGAAGCATTATTATTTATTACTAATGGACATACACGAGGATCTGTCGTTTTATTCGTAAATAAATGACATGCAATAATAAATGGCAGATTTGACAGTCATAGGCTGCAGTCGGCCCTTACTCTTTAGCAGGTACCACATAGGTCTTAAAAGGAGATTTTTTTCCCTACCAAAATTCACTTACATCGAGATTTCGGAGGTTCATACATGTATATTATACCAATATAATAAAAGTATATTCAAAATCGGAATCTATGGAAAAAGATCAGTACCAAATCACAGATACACGCTCGGTGAATATTTATTTAAATCGTTAAGTGGCCTTGTCCCTTTGCCAATGCATATGCATCCCATTCAATAGCCATTTCCTGCTAATTTGTCCGGTTTTCATTTTGGATGGTATAATTAGTTGTTAATAGAGGGTGGGGTTCTGCACGGATGAGCATGCTACTGGTCTGCATTGGTAACAAAGCAGAAAAAAATGATTCCAGCAGGGAAAGGGTAATGGCTTGATACAGTACTGAAAATCATGAAATTGACAATCGGATCGGAAGCGGACCGAAAACCGATCACATTAGGGGTGCAATGGAAGCGCAATCGAGTTGGAAACGGAATGGAATCGAAGCGAATCGCTTTGAGCGTTTGGATCGCTTAGAGTGAAAAGACCAGAGCATTTTGACCGGATCGGAATCGCTTTGAACGTTTGGATCGCTTGGAGTGAAAAGACCGGAGCGTTAAGACCGGATCGGAATCTCTCTGAGCGTTTGGATCGCTTGGAGTGAAAAGACCGGAGCGTTTTGACCGGAACGGATCGGATCGCCTCTATTTATAGTTTTTCAGTTATATATAGTAGCGATCCGAATCGGTTCTTCCGATTCTTTTAACGACTTTAAACAAAGCAATTTTTGACAATAATTTAATTGAGTTTTCTGTTATCAAACACTAGTTATAAAAACTAATTTAACGATAATTTTGTAAATAAAACTGAAAACATATAATAGTAAATGGTGTGCTTGCCATTCACACGAATGATATTATTGAAATTAAGTTCGGAACCTTTTTGTATAAAGTGCCCTTTAAGCGAAAATACGTAATAATTTTTCTTACACAAGGGGAGAAATAACGAACATGTACATTCACCTGTGCTTCATTATGGCGTTAATGTATTATTTTATTTAGTAAGGAGATTCACAACTGAAATGTATTTAATGCTAATAAACACTTTTGAACGTAAACATATATTAAGTCCAGTATGAAATATAAACCATAAAGGCTGTCCGAAACTAAAAGAGAAACTATTTTTCCCTTTTGATTTCAGCGTTGAAAAAACACACAAAAAACACGATATTCACATTGAAATAAGTTTATTATCGATGTTTCACAAGTTTTACTTCTACGTTACAGCATAAATTACGCAAAACGGAACGAATATTCTTATAAAGTCTTTCAAAACTTCAATCAGCGTACATTTATGCTAAAAAGCTGTTTAACTCTCCAATGGTATATTCTGCATGTTTTGCTACTTCCTAGAGCGTAAATTTAGGCTAAAAAGTTTTATTAACTGCTTATTGATGCATACGGACCAAAGGCTTTACTGACTTGATTTACGCCAAACCAGCTGGGTTCCTAAACATCTCAAATGAACATGAATCTCACTTATATCGGGTGTTATTTACACTTATATTTTAAAACTGCAATGTAATAAACGCTTACATTAAACTGATGTAAAATTTAGTAAGACGTCATTTTAGATCTAAAAAAATCACATTACTTTGTTAGTAACCACCGTGTTTAAACATTAAAATTAAACAAAACTGCAAATAAGAAAAATGTCTCAGAAATGTAAATTTAGCGCGAGATGCGTTATAAGTAATGACCAATGAAAAGCAGGAGCGAAAAGATCGGAATCGGAAGAATCGGTTTGAGTATAAAATCGTTAGGAGCGCATTGTCTGGCGTTATAGTTAATGACCAATGAAAATCGGGAGCGAAAAGATCGGAATCGGAAGAATCGGTTTGAGCGTAAAGATCGTTTGGAGCGCATTTTCTGGAGTGAAAAAATTGCAGTGCAGTCAAATTGGAATTGGGCCGCAATGGGAATGGAATCGGATCGGTTATAGATGGCATTAGGATCGGAAGCGGACCGGATCGGAATCGGAAAAATTGTCAGTTTCATAATTTTCAGTACTGTAATGACGAAGAGTAATAATGACATGCTCAAATTAGAATAGTTATACTTGTATACATGTAATATTCAAGTGGTTTCATCCTTTGATTTCATTATGCAACGTTTGCTTTCATGGGCCATTCCTTCTTGGTCAACCTTTTTTAAATACTGTTTGCATTTCCAAGTTTTAAAAATATAATGCTTCCAGGTGGTTATAGAGCCATTTTCAATCACACATATACAAAGAAAAAACAAATAAACAAATAAACTTCCAACATTTTATTTCTGCTCTTGCTAATTTGCATAAAAACATATTGAACTAGTACTGATAAAGATGCATTGTGCATACTGTGACAAAAGACACCGAAATTTAAGTAGGTGGCTAAGGACAATCACTCATTCGAGTACCACTGCTTTAGGTCATGTGGTGTTGGAATTTTTTTCTCAATAGCCATTGAGTAAACAAGTTGCCCCTCCACCAATTTTAACCATGGTATCAAGTAAGAAGTAGTGAGATTTTTTTGTGAGGACAAGAACTCTCTCTTTTTTGTGAGGACAAGAACTCTCTTTTTTTGTGAGGACACGAACTCTATTGAGCATTTATGGTGCAAAATGAGACTTTTGAGAGATTTTCAAAACACTGTGGGGACATTGCTGCAAATGATTTTTTTTTCATTTTGCGCTATTTATAGTAAAATTAGACCACCGTAGTTCCGGAGATCGGTAAATGTCCTCACAATATTTTCGAGACCCCACAATGTGGGTTAAAAACCGTGCAAAAGTCCCCGTAGTTACGGTAGGACCAGACTATCTTTTTCGCTGCGTGGGGAGGCTGTGTTTTGTGATTGTGACGATTTCTGATATGCATATATTACTTTTTTTTTATAGTAATAGCTGATTTTTCCGTTCTTTAGAACAAAATTAAACACCAGCTGCAAAGATATTTTCAAATTCGATAAAAAGTTAAATTCACATATCAAGAATAGCTATACGCTCAGGAAACGTTGAAAAGTCTTTTTAAAATCTACTAGTAGATTATGGGATAAGTACAACAAAATAAGATATTTGAATGGGACTGCATAAACTACATGTAATGGATCGTTACCATACTTTCTCTGATCTGAAGGACTTATTCAAGGGTCAATACAAGTGCAGTAAGATTGATATACCTATAATAAATAGGGATACTAACGAATTGAAAATCATTTAGTTGTACTCTTTTAAAGTAATACACGCAGTACATCATTTACTTTTCACTACCCGTGTGTAGGGGTTTATTCTTATTCTAATAAAAAGCTTCATTTCGATTTTAATGACAATAAAATTAACTCAGTCGAGGTAATAAAACACTAAATATTAAACTAATTTAACTTTATTTTAAGGTCAAGGAAAATGTGATTGGTTTCACCAAAAAACTAAATAATTATACATAGTATGGAAATCTGAAAAACTGTATACAAACATTGTCGTGATCATGTTCCTTCTTTGTTTGACAGTTTTATTCGCTTCTTTTGTTTTCTAAGTTTGTGTGCTTTTGCATGCAACATTGTCGAGTTGATGGGTTGATTGGAGATAATTCACTAAGACAACTTGTGCTAGTTTGTTCATATAAGAACCTTTTGGGTTAAATGTGAGGTTGGTGCACCATAGAACCTGGTTTAAACCACAATGGCAAAATGATTTGCTAGTGACCATGGCGGTAACCCATCTGGTTCTCATTTTCGTAAATTATTTGTAGTGTTTGTAGTGTTTGACTTGAAATTAATAACTGTAACAAGCGACAACTATTTCACAAAAGGAAACTTGAATCTGCTTTTGTCATTAGAGAATAATTTCCTTGTATTGTGTCACTTATTTTTATTATAATATCCAAAATGTGTTCATGTTGGTTTTATATCTTTTGGTAAACAACACACAAATTTAAATTAAATGAAGTTCAAGTCTTAGAAGAAAATAAAACAACATTCTTAGATTATAGCTATAATGTTCTTATAGCATGGTTTAAATGCAATATATAGTCTAAATGTATTATCGCTACAAAAGTGTTTGTACAAAAGGGTTCTCTTTTCGTTAATTGTTTGAAGTTTCTTATTTGAAATTGATATTCTTATAAACACATTCTCTCAACCTTTTTGCTGCGTAGGGAGGCTGTGTTTTCTGAGTGTGGCGATTCCCGATATGCATATTTCCCTTTTTATATGAGTTATCAGTTTGAGTATTTATTAGGGCTATCAGTTTAAGTATTTAAAGAGATGTCAGTTTGAGTATTTATAACATTTGTCAGTTCAAGTATTTATAAAAGTTGTCAGTTTGAGTATTTAAAAGGGCTATCAGTTTAAGTATTTAAAAGACTTATCAATTTGAGTATTAATAAAACTTACAGTTCTAGTATGTATAAGAGTTATCAGTTTAAGTATAGCGTCCATGTTAGATACAGTATATAATGAGATCAAAATGATAGCATTTTTCCATAGCACATACGATAACATATTTTAATAGGTAATCCATAGAACATAAGATCGCTAGAATACTTGAAGGTCAGTCCTTAAGATATCACCTTAATCCTTAAGGAAGCTCAACATTTATGGCCGGTAGGTCTAATTAGGATCTATACTGCACCCTGATCAATAAATAACTGCGAACAACCGACAATATGACACAATGTCTCTTTAATCAGTCCATGTCTAAAGTTTAATTGATTATAATAACGAGTTACACAATAACCGTTTTAGGTTGTATATCAATACTTACAGTTGTATTTAAGTGTCTGTTTAGTTGTATATCTTCTATTGTACAATAACATTATGACATCAATACATTTACCTCTCGATGCGGATAGAAGAGATTTTTTAATTATCATCTAACTCAAAATTAAAGTAGGGTGTTTGTGCCGTGTGGCGGCTGTAAAAATTCTCCGCGTACATTAAGTCTGAGCTGTTATCGGTTAGGACGTACATCCTTTGAAGGTTGTCGAGCAAGGAACATAATATTTCGACCAGTTTAAAGATCATTGCTTTCCATATTCAAGTGAATATAGATTTGGACATGTACTTCCTGATTTTTAATTTTTGCATTTGGCGTTCTCTGTAATACGCACTATTAATTTCTCATATCCCTTGGTCAAAGTTATGTTCTATTCATTTTCGCCTATTGTATTCTCATTCTTTTGTCTGTGAACCTTACGCCGCTGATCATGATATGGCGTAAATCTGAAAAAAAAACAACATTTAAATGATTCATGTTTACCATCATGTGCAAACCATCGTTTTCATGGATCAAAATTGTACTCTTTACTGGTATAAAAATTGAATTGCGCTCAACCCGGTGCTATGCGGCGTGATTTGTAATAAGCATTTCCATAACTGCCAATGAACAGGCTTAATCAAATCAAATTTGTTGGCATTTAACGATCTACTTTAATCTATTTCCAATATGGACAAGAAGATGAAGAGAAAAAACATTCAATGCTTAAATTCTAATACTGTTAAAGCCACGAGAGAACAATTTCTATTATACTTGTTTAAATAACCCGTAAAATATCAGGACTATTATCGTCGGTAGTATATGAACCATTTATAACAATCCTATAACTTGACTTAGCAGTTTATGTGATTGCAACTCTTTGTATTACACCTTAATTGGATGATTCCCCGGAAGGAAGTTAAGTGTCTGATAATTGAAAAAAAGGTAAACATGTGTATATTAGGAATGGTCACAGCCAGAAAAGGCAGAGGAATTGTGGCATTATTCACTCTGAAACTGAATAATAATAAAAATTAGTCAGGTCACATGGCAAAAAAATAGAACTGACAAAATCAATGCATGTGTATACTGCTGGATTTTCTATCAAATATAACAAATCTTAAAAAATGAAAATGAATATCTACTAAAATATATGATAAAAGAGATGATTTTAGTTTAAATATAGTAAATTTTCCGTTTTTAGACGGCGATGTTCCTCGTGCAACATCTTACGGGGTTTATATCTCACAGCTTGTTCGCTTTTCAAGAGCTTGCAACGATGTTAGGGATTTCAATGAACGTAATCTTTGCATTACAGAAACACTGATAAAACAAGGTTATCGGTATTATAAATTAAGGTAAGACCTGTGTAATAGGCACTATTAAGAATCCAACATCTGATTATATTTTCATCAACTGCTTCATACCACTGACTTGTATGCAAAATTTTAATGATTTTCACCGTGTAGTTTTTGAGATTTTTAGCTTTTTTTATTTAAAAAAAGTGAGAAAAAACGTGAAAGTATCCTATTTCTTTAATCGGTGACAAAATTTTTTGTTATTGATAAATTCAACCCTAATTTTTTTACAGTTTATCCAAAATATGTTATATTTTACTAAACCAATTTAAGATATAATATATAAATACAGAATTTATCTTAAAATGACATTTTTTGACCAAATAAATTTAAAAAATGCATTTTTTATATTTCACGAGACTAAATTAATGAAAATTGTGCAAAGTCCTGATTGTTGCAATATACCAAACTTTACCATTTTTTAACTATATACCTTAAACAAAATTTAAACAAAATTTCAGAGAAGTTTACCATCCAGTTTTAGAAATTTTCCAATTGATGACTTGAATAAACACTATTCTGATAGCGAAAACCCCTTTAATCTTGATTATTTTGCTTATTTTAGATCAAATCATGAGAATTTTATATTCAATGACAGAATTACACAGGAAAAAAGGAAGTATGCCAATTATTTAAGCTCTAGGCTTACAAAAAAAATTTAGCTTCCTGTGGGATTTGAACCATGGTCCTCTTGCATGAGAGAAATCTAATCTAATTTACTACTATAGTTACCTCCCTTGGATACTCTTCTGGATATAGGTATTCATTACACAGGTCTTACCTTAAGGAAAACATTTTGCAAGTTTTATCGCCGATACCCAGATTTACTTCAGAAATACAGGTGCAGTTTAAGATCACTTTCGCAACAAGGTGATTTTTATGGAGATTTAATTTATAAACTTAAGAAAATCAAAGCAATGTTAATATTTCTCCCGGTTATTCGTAAAAACCATTTGTAAATTAAAAAAGAAAGGTTATCAACATAATATTCTGCAGCGCTCTGCAGGCCTGATGATTAACCCGTCTACAGTTGATCATTATGCTTACCTCTTTGGTTGCACTACGGTGGCAGGGGTTTAAGAGTTTATGAAGGTGAATGGGGAAACCTTTTCTTAAAAGAACCTAGAAGCCCGAACTGATTTTTTATCCCTGTCATCGTGTTCTTGCTGATTTTACTCCAGGTGCTCTGGCCTCGGTAAGATCATTGAGTATCCGTCCTTTGGCTTTGCAATGCTATTAGCTTCTTATGTTTCAAATTATGTTTGTGTGCTTTTGCATGCAACTTTGTTGAGCGTCCATTTTGAAACTGATTATTGTAATACCATGCTCTCTTTTCCTCTATACTTTTAGGCTGTGTGGGGAGGCTGTGTCGGCTGGATGTGGCCATTCCTGATATGCATATTCCAACTTGTTTTAATTAAAACAATATAACACTTCCTACTTTATCATTTGCCAACATCTGATCTTGATCAGTGATTGTTTCAAGTTCAGTTATAATTAAAACTTAAATGTGTATATAGCCATTTATGTTTTATCAATCAGTTACAGCTGGTAATAATTGTAACTTTCAATTGACAGGGAGTATATTTTCTTCTACAAAGTTCAGAAGAACTTGTTTTAAGTAGCCATTATTTATGGACATAGAGATTTATTGTGGAAAGTCACCTGCTGTTATAAGAAATAGAAAATATACATAAATGCGTCATTATTGAAAACAGCAATCTTTTCTATAATTTGACTTACCTGTTGTAAGCTTTGTATTTTCTGCAAAACAAGGCAACACTTTTTTCGTTTTACTTTTGAACACTTTGAACACAGCTGACTTATTTACAATCTGAATCTGACATTTTCACATATCCATCAACCGTTTCGTTTTTCTAAATGTCGTTGGAACTGGCCCCAACCATATGTGAGATAGACAGTTTGTTGGTATGTTGGTATGACTAATGACTATCACTATTTCACTAGCCTACTTTCGCTTTGATATTCACGATATTCCTTATTTGTTTGAATTATTAATTGTTGCAAACATATTCACACAGTAGTATTCTACGCCGTGCGCTTTGTATTTCCTAAACTTTCTATTTTCTTGTATTTTGTTTGTAAAAATTCAGCAAACTTTTCTTTTGTTTTCAGGAAAAGAAAAGTTTTTGTAAAACGGAATTCTCTGTAGGCCCAGTATAATGTAGGCCCAGTATAATGTAATTAATTTGGAAAGCATATCAGTCTGTTTTTTTAAAGCGATTTATTTAAATTGTTTATTATTTATGTCCATAATTTACTTCAAAACATTTTACAGCAGAAATATTTTTTTCTTCAAATAAATGAATGAACAAAATCTGCAAGACAGGATCTTTAACGATACCAAACGAAAAGGTCAAGGTTAATTCCGAATTTTGTCATTGACGAAGTCTAATACCTCAAGAATAGCTCTGGAACAGTACATTTACTTGCTCAACTAGAGCTAAAAGACAAGACATAAAAATTTCATATTTGTTTCCTAGGGAATATTTAAACTTCATAATGAAACTGTTTTGGTTAAATGCATGCTAATCTCAACGTAGACATTTGTTCTGTTTGTTATATTTCGTAAACAAACCTACTGATGGCATTATCGAAATATTTGTCTCAAATTTCGTTTTACTTCAGTTAGAATACGAAAGAAAGCACGTGCCTTCCAAGAGTTCTGCCATTCTACAGAAAGTTATGATTTCATAAAGCCTAAAAATATCATGTTTTTATGAAAGTGTTAATGTGATGGAATAATTCATCCTCATTAAGGATTCATTCAACCGTTTGTTGTTGTTTTTTTTCATGTAATATGATGCTGTTATCCCTGTAATTTAACTTTATTGGATAAGAATTAATTGGTTTTGTTCATTTTAATCTTTCTTTTAATCCTATCATACTGCTGCTAAGCTTCATTAATCCGCGGTAATAGCCTACCTCCTAAGGTCTCCTAGTAGTCCTTTCAACATACATATCAGGACACTGACCATAAATTGTCAATCAGTAAAAAACTCTGAAATCCTATTTACGTCTAAAAAGGCTTAGGTTAATTTAATGGCAATAAAATATTTATCACAATATAGCTGTTTACAAGAAGTTTAATGTGTAGTTTGTGGTATTTTTAAATATCACCCAAAAAGTGAAATATGATATCAGGAATTGCCAGACCAAGAAAACACTTCTCTCCACGCTGCCAAAAAGTAGAGATACAAAAGAACATGTGTTAATGAAATGATAAATTAAAAACATGGCACCACAGGCAAATAACGAAAAAGACAACACGAGGGGTTACCGCCTTGGTAAACTGGCAATTATGATGAAGCAATACAAAACAATGCGAGCCTCTATTTTTAATTTTGTACATGTACATATAAAGCGGTGAGGCGAGAGAAGTAGCAAACGTTAATGCCTTGTTCTTTGAAAGTAGATGTTAAAGCGGCATTACTTCAATTTAACCCGTTTTGTATGAAATATTCATGTATTTGGAACTATACTGCTGCATTAGTTCGGGCTAATAAAATTTTAATTTACTAAAATAAATTTGGTCCTCGCGACTAAAAGCGAAAGTAGGATATCCGAAACGTCACGGAAATCGAGATCGCGCATGAAGTGGTCTCTGTCAAAAATCGGTTCTAAATATACCTTTATTATAATTAACTTCTTCAAAATTCGTTAACTATAATTTAACAATATCATTGAAAATCCCGTCTATAAGAAAGAATTCGATCGGACCTTTTGTTTTCTGTTAGAGAGTTTATATATTGGAGTCTATATGGACAAATATGATTTTTTAATAGTATATTCTTACTTAAGTTTGGGGATGGGGCTTTAAAGCCCAGGCAGTCACGTAGATTTAACATGATTCTTGTTTGGAACGTTTAAATACCGTAAAATAAATAATTAGGGCTTTTCAAAATTTCATTCTTGAAAAAATGTGAGAACATGAAATATATATGAAATTGCATTTTCGAATTTAAAGTATAATAATAAAAGGCTTTTATAAAATTTAAGTTCTGGAAAAATATGTACATGAAATAATATATTATATGAACATGCGTTTCAAATGATATGAAAGATTAAAATCACGTTATAACACCCTTAGAGCTTAAACTCTCGCTGCCAGGCGGCTAATAACATATTTTCTTTATGGAACAAACTTTTCAGAACACAATTATTATTGCATATGTAAAAATATAGTAAATGACGCCAATATTTTTTTATGTTAGCATCAGTACTCAAGAACACCAAAATAGGGGCGGTTAAAGAAGTTGACTTAAAGTTACCCATATTACGGATGAACCGTCAGCATTCTGTTGTTTCTCTTTTTCTTGTTTAAGATTATAAAGACCATTGCTTAATGTCATTTAGATATTTCTACGAGTTTGTAGTTTTATTTCAGGATAAGAGATCAAAATAACAGAAGCCTAGTAAAATCCAATCAGCTTACAAAGGCAAAATCGCATAAAGAGGGATATTAAAAACAAAGATTTATGTTGACGTCAATAACAAGTTGCCGGTAATAAAGGTGAAATATATGAATTAGCTTCACACTAGTTCTCATAAATGGACAAATTTGGATGAATATTTGCTATCAAACACTTTCTCCAAAATGAACTTCAAATAAGAAATTCGTGCCTTTAAGACAGAGATGACATCTCATCTGGTCGTAGCAGCTAAAAATGTATCGAACAATATCGTATCGCTTGATTATTGTTTCGATAATGTATTTTACTGTCACATATTACGGACGGGCTCTTCAATGAATATTATGCTATAAACAACTTAATTGGTGCATGTGACTTCTTGCAGTTGTGATTTACTTAACATTAGAACAATTCTTAGAAATAGATTAAAGGAACTTTAAAAGCCACCGAACACGATAAATATGAAAATATTGCAGACTCGGTTTGATTGAGCCTGTTCATGGGCAGTAATGGAAATGCATAATACTGCCCACGCCGCCTAGACCCGGGTTGAGCGAAACACAATATAAGTACAATGTCGATCCATCCCAAACGATGGTATGAATATGGCGGTGAACATGGAACCTTCAATGCGGTGTTTTGAGATTAAAACAATTTCATGTTCAGCGGAGTAAGGTCCCCAGATAAAATCAAAGGACTGGAGGTACTGATGAGTCGGCCATCAAAACACAATTGAATAGCAATGGATTTTTTGGTTTGATTAAGTTGGACCAGAAATAAACTTTCGCCTCAAGAACGGGGAACAATTTACTTTATGTCCTCCGAGACATAGATCTTCGACCCCAAAAACAATTAATGTCCAATTAACAAGTCAAGACAAATACTGTTATCAAGTTTGCAGACGTGGTGACATGGAAAGCGAACCTGGTGGTAGGACAATACGTCTAAAGGCATAATTTGAATATGATTGGACTTGTAGACAATAAAATGAAATTGACCAATCACAATTAAGTGAAGGATATCATACTTCATAGGTCATATGGTCAACAGTGAAACAACGCTGGTCAGTTCTCAAACACAACGCTTTATTTAAAGGTATTACTCCTTTCGTCCTTGCATTTTGCATTTAGAGAGACTTTTTAATTTTTCATTTTATCAATGAGAGTGCAATGACGAATGGAATATTACCTTAATGGCGTGAATACTTTTGTAAGTGTGGAAGAATCCTGTGAGCAGTTGTTTGCAAGCGCAGTATCATTAGACAGCACCTAAAATTCTGAGTTGAGATACGGTGACACCAATGACAGAAAAAAAGTAGCTAAGCTAGTCATAATCTTTGAATATTCAAACTTGAAATCGACAAACAGAATTGGGTCACATGATTTAAAATAATACTACAAGTGACACTATGGTTTTTTTCAATGGTTCTATTATTCAGCAAATAATGTTCAAACACACAATTACACTGATGCTTTTTTGTCAACTGATGTTTTTTCAATGAGGTGCACATTAAAACGTTTTGGTTATATTTTATATAACTTGTCTCCATTTCACATCCACTATTTGTATCGACATTTGTGATTTTTTTTATTCTTGTCCATTACAAAAGCAGCATGCTCCATTGCAGGAATTAGTGGCAATCTAAAGGCTGTATGCTCCCTCAGACAGTCATAGACAGAATTGTCAATCTGGTCTCCTCACAGCATTCCATGTAGAGCTGTTATCCTGAAATATTAATTTCAACAAATAACCTATTTATATTGAAGTTGTAATTATTTTAGCTGAAGTGTCTTTGTTTTCTTTAAATTAAGGGTAATTTTGGTTATTAATTGCCAGAATCCACCAAAAAGTTACATTAGATGGGTGTTCACTTGTGTCGCCCTGGGAACTAGATCAAGTTAAAAATGCAAGAACAAAAAAGGGAATAACCCCATCTTGACATAAAGAACTTGGAGTCATGATGAGTGTGTTGTCATGAGCAATATAATTTGAAAGTTTGATGTAGAAATATTAAGAAAAGTCAAAGTTAAAGTCAACATTAAGTTTTTCTGTTAAAAAAAGTACAAAAAAAGGATTAACTCCATCAAATGTGACCTTGACCTGAAAATTAATATCAGCTCAAGCATGTTGTCACAAACAATATAATTTGAAAATTTCATGAAGAAATATTAAGATATGGCAAAGTTATAACCAACATTAAGTTTTTGGGATAGATGGACGGACAGACAAAGCGATCCCTATGTATTGCCTTTTCTTTGAAAGGGCGACACAAAAAATGACCATTTAGATTAAGCAGCTAGTGGACACCTGGAAAACAATACATCAGTACATGTATCAGCAAGAACAACTTTGATGTCTGATCTGGATCTGATTGGAATCTACACTGTTTGCATATTTGTAAGAAATAGCCTCATGAATCTTATTATGAACCATGTAGATCCTGTTAAGACTGCACAGATATGCCTGCTGATCTGGATATACACTGGTCACTCATGTCATGTATTCATGGAAGAAAGGGGCAAAAACAACACAGTAATTTTTATATAGGATGATTAATTTTCTTGTGAACTGAGGTCTCACAAGTCAACACATACATATAAACACAATTTTATGTTTTCTTGTCACAAGATACAAAAATACAAATACCAACATATACAGATAGATTTAGTGTGTCTCAATCATACATTCATGCAGCTTTAATAAATGAAAATAAAAAATGCAAACCTTGTCTTCATTTTCTACAGTAACATTCATATTCTGCTCCCTTATGTTCTACCAATTCTGCAGACATTTCAAGTCCACAGCTTTCACAAGACTGATGATACACATGGCTGAAAATAAATGTTGTATTTTAATCATAACAAATAACCAAAACCAATTTCACTGTACTTTTTGTTGCTTATGAAGTTGTACATAATTTGATGTTGCAGGTTAGTTAACAGATTACAATGTTGTCATAATTCATCTATTTTTATAAATATCACAAAAAAGAGGTATTTCTGGTGTAAGCTTCAAGCCATCTTTAGTTCCTATAGGCTCATACACAATTTATCCCATTTAACCTTTACCTCCATATGCCTTTATGGCATGGGAAATCAGTGTAGATCTAGATCAGCCGACACATCCATACTGCCTGATTAGGATCTAAACCGTTACGGCGTTAGCTTTTTTATTCAAATTTCAATAGGTTATTTCTGACCACAATGTGACCTGTGCAGATCCAGATCAGATCATGAAAAGGCATGAAAATGTGTATAATATTATAGTAAAGGGTTAATTACTACAAAAAAACACCTGCATTTTGATACTTCATTTTATTCGTTGGATACACCTTTTAACACATGAGCAACTATTGTAAATCTAGGTGCTGACACATCTCCTTCCTGTTAATTAGAGCTTTAAATGTATCTAATGAACAGAGTAGATACAGAATGATGAGACCTCAAAATGTCTGATGTGCAAGCTGGTCTGGAGCTACATTTGTGCTATCTCTATCTGATGTGGATTTACACTGGTTACCCATGTGGTAAAATGGCGTGTAAATGGAGTAAAGGGTCAAGTTATTAACCATGAAAGTTGAAACAGCATTGGATTTTTGAGACACATTTATATGAGATTACCCAACTTAAAAAACAAATAAGCAACCCATCGTGTTAGTTCAAGGTGGCCAACAGATGAATATTGTTATATATAATGTTAATAATCAAGTGAATTCAAGTTGACCTTGTTATTGGGTCAAAGGTAGTCATATATGCCTGAGACAGAAGGCTGAGGGTAAATATGACAGCCCGAGGCCCAATAACATGTTCAAATTCATATGAAGACTAAACTGGGCCAATACAGGTGTTCTGGACCAATATGAGAATTGCTGGGCCATTATAAAATACTTAAGTATTGATGTGGTGTACCATGTAGTGTCTGCCAGGAAAATGGCATGTTCAAGTCAGGTGATGACATGCCTCGAGATTTTGCCACACTGCAGTCATGTAAAAGAAAAGGGCAAAGTATGCAATGCCTTTACTGTATATTAATACAGGGCTCTCACTAGAGAGAGACTTGAAGGAATTAGTCTCATCAAAAGTGACCAGACTTCTCTCTTTGTTGAGCTTTGTTAGAAGTCATTTTGTATTTACGATATAGGGAAAGAAAGCTGTTGACTGCAAACTTCTCCATAATGCAGTAAATTATGACAAAACTCTCCCTGATTTGCAAGTCTGGTGAGAGCCCTATTAAAAGTCAATTAATAAAATTTAATATACCATTATCCTTCTTCCACTCCTTTTCCAATTTCATGCTTTTTGAACCAGAGATGGCACATTTCTTTCATTTGATTTTATCACTGAAATTAACAAACACAAAATTGCAAGGGTGCAAGTTAGGATTTCTAAAAAACCTGAAATCCTGAAAATTTATTTAGGGTAAATGAAGAAAATCAATCATTTTTAGACACACAAAAACCTGATTTTCAGGCAAACGCACTCATGGAATAATAACAATTATTTTGATCTTTGCTCAAATTACAAATATTCTTTATAATAACATATTTAATTTTTTAAGTGAGTGATCATAACAATTAGTTTACTCTCATTTTGTACTTTGCTAGAATGGTCTTTCTTCAGATTGTTTCTATTCTGCATTGAAATCCATTCAGTCTGAGGTGTGAGGTGTATCTACAAAAACTGAAAAAGTCACCCACAATCTTTTGGACTGTGAAAAATGTTTTTCCTTTAGTTGCTGTGAAAAAGAGTGCTGTCATTTGTTTTGTAGTTAAAATGCCTGTTCCAACAGCCGTTCAAGAAAATTTCATAAAGTTATATTGATTAACTGTTGATTAACTGAATTAAGTATCCATATTGTTTCATCACTGCCAGAGTTATTACGTGTTTCCTTCTTTTGAAAAAATAAAATATGGATCCAGGCATGTCACTTTAAAATTAACCAGAAAGTATCAGACTGCAAAAAGTCAAAAATGTGTTGACTGCTCTTATAAACTGGTCAAATTGGATTATCACTAAAATTTACAAAGTGGGTTCCTTTTCAAATAACTACCGGTAATTTATTTTACATTGCTGATCAGAATTCAAGTTTGGGTAAAAATCATAGAATGAAATAGACATAAAATTAATGCCTTAAGTAGTTTTGGTTTATTTTACCTAAAAACAATTTGTAATGGAAGGCTAATAAATGAATACTTGTTACATCAAAATTATTGAACTGAAACACGGTGTAAACCTAGGTTCACGTTTGTAGTGAACAAAATGTATATCTTTGGTTTTCATTTCATAATTTATTGTCGCTTTGTTAGGCAATTCTACTATTAACAAGACTTAATTTAACACTATGAAACTAATTTGAGTTATTTATCAAATTACAGGAACCTGAATTTCCATCAGAAAATATTCAGATAGGAAAAAATATTACATTTTCCCAATGCAACGGATTTGTACCCCACCCATTAACATGTTAAAATAATTTACCAGTTGCAATGTTGACAGCGTTATCACAGCTCAAGCATTACAAAGAAACTAAAATATACTGTTTAAAATAATTACATCTCCTAAACAGTCATTCTGGATTTAACTCAAACATTATTTTCTACCTTCACTTTTGTTGTCCACTTCATTGCATGACGTCAAACAGTTCTATACCGCTTCAAATGGTTGATACATGTCTGACCAGAACCAAAAATCATCTAAACCTGTTTATGAATAATTAAATCAATTAATAAATACTTCATTCTTTCTTCCGGGATGCAAAATTTACCTGAAATGCATTTAAGAGATACTATTAAATAAATATTGTGAAGTTCCCATTTCTGTATAAACTTGGTGAATCCCTAAGGTGCTACTCTTTTTCTTCTTATGGTTTTCCCTGGGTTATTAATTTTGAGAATATCTGTTCTGATTAAATGACCTGTGAGACATATGGAATGGAGTGTAAGACAAAACTGAAAGTAGGAAAAACTTCTGATAGCAGATTTCATAAGGTGTACATATAACACGCAATTATTGAAAACATTAGATTTTCATTTCTTTGAAATTTTATACTTCAGAAAATCTTGCTTCAACTATGTAGCTGGTTACGGTTTGGAAATGGGTTCGATCTGGATATTTTCTGATGGAAATTCAGGCTCAAGATTATGATCAAATGCATAAAATGCATTTATTAATATATCTGTTAAATCAATTCATGTATGAATTTTAAATTACTTTAAGCATAATTTTCAATAGATCAAAATGTTACAAAAAATCATTGTGAATCAGATGCTTTATGTTTTACTTTAAAGCGTTCAAATGGGAATATAATTCTTACACGAGTGACGATATTTTACCAAGTAATTCGTTAATCGTTCAAAATCCAACTTTTTTCAATGCAATACATTGAAATAATTTGATTACTTACATCTCTACAAGGTTCCACAATTAATATCCACAATGATTAGGGCCCTAAATTAAAAATGTTTCGCTTAGCCCTACGGTCGATTTTGAGACTCCTACTTTCATTTCGGAGAGTGCATTAATTAATTAAATGACGTAACCGTTCAATAGAACCCAAAGAGCCAAAATCACGTTTACTGCGGTGTAGTCTTTCGAATCTAAAATTTCAAGTTTTACAATGATTTTGTAACGTAGGCTACCATTCGAAAACCACCATATCCACCTCCATTTCCATATGAATAATTCTATTTACAAAGAGAACTTCTATTGTCAATATACATTCAAATATAACCTGGGTGATATAAAAACATTGCATCACGAAAATAACTCGATAAATACTCACTGTTGATTTGATTACGATGGATTTTTCGTCTTCACCGAACGTTGTCGAATCCAATATGGCGTTCCGCCATCAGGTATTCATGCGCGTTCATGACTCAAAATCTTGTCGAACGTTCCACGAGTTAAATTTCTTCAAATATTGATTGATTCCATATTTTTTAATATAAATTTTATCGTTTTGCACAGAATTACAAAATTGACCGCTTTATAGCATTGACTTACTTTTTGAAACTAAGAACTATATTCTAGGGTAGCAAGCATACATTCTATGGTAGCATGCAAGTACTGTCGTTACTACATTGAAATAAAGAAGGAGTTAGAACAGTATTGCATGCAACCCTCAAATTGTTAGGTTCATAGTAAAGCAAAAACGATTGTCGAAAATTGGTTTTCACTGAGTCTGCCGACTCAAAAATGGGTTTGCTATAAACGAGAAAACAACGGGTAAAACTAAACAAAATAGAATTTTGACAGGGAATCTGAGAATTTCAATATAAATCCTGTGTACCACAGAGAACATCAAAGGCAAAATTTATAAAGCAGTAAGTTTGTCATAGCAATTGCGACGTCAAATGCCAGTAACAAAGGAGTGCTTTATAGATGATTTTACCAAGTTAATTTTCATTATTATATTTTTTCATATGTTTGAGGTAATAAAGACCAAAGCCAGTTTCCATATGAATATTGTAGTACATTTTAACATGCGCGTAATTTAATTGTATAGCGATTATACAGTGTGTCTCAGATCTCTCGTGACGTGATGTCACGTGATCGATCAATCTTTAAATTATATCACAGAACGAGTCAAAAAGAGCAAATTACATGTCTAACAGACAACACTGCATTTTTAACCCTATAAAACAATTAAAAAGTAAAAAAGGCGTCATTAGTATTATAAAATTTATAGCGACTTTTTTGCAACTCGTTCGTAATTATTTGTAATCGTTTCGATACTGTATTCTATTGTCACATTTATATGGATGGCCTCTTTCATGAATACAGGTATTATATTACCAACAAAATCAAATTATAAGCAGACAATGAGGTGCCTTTGCTGTTTTGATATGGATTTTAAAAAGGAGTCAACAGTTGTTGGAAAATCCCCACATTTATGGATATTTTTTTATCAAAAATAGCAACAGGTTAAAATTTCCTAATTTCACCGAAGATGCTTTTGTTTGTGCCTGTTCTATGATTACCAAAAAGACCTATTTTTCCTGGAAAACAAACTGCCGGAGATTTCTCTCTATCTGTGTGTTAGTAGGGTAGTGAAAAAAGTACAAGTCTAGAAGCTTTTAACTATGGTACATGTATGTCTTATTTGCCTGAATATCTATTTCTGAGCAGATGTGAAAATAAATAAGCTGACTGAGGCATTCCGACGACTTTTTAAGGATAGGCAAATAAATAACTTGGCAAATTGTCTAATAGATCTTCTATGATTCTAATCAGTTTGTATCTTATTTTGCATTTAGATAGTACATTGCCACAATTTTCTTTGAGATATTAACAAGCTATCATAGCGCACAACTGTTGATTGATTTTCTTGGTCTCGATTTGTCAACTCTTTAGGTTTATTAATGATGTCTTAGAGTCTTGAAGGTTATGTGATTGAGGAAATGGAGTGGTTATGTGTAAATATTTACCAACAGACAAATAAAGCTCTTATTTTCGAAAGCCAGCAAAACATCCTGTTTAATCTTTCGCGAAATTACATATTTTGTTCAACAAAATACTTGACTTACGTTTTTTCAAATTAACGGATATACAGACGGTGCTCTTCGATGCTCTCAAAGCCAATATCCAAAAGTGAATTATGCATATCAGTAATGTACACATCCAGAGGACACAACCTATCCTCACAACCAAAAAATAGAAAGGAATCAAATGGTCAGTTTCAAACTTCACACCACAAACAATAAAACGAAAATAAGAACCCGATGGTAACCCCCTTTGGAACGGTCACGGGGGTGGGGGTGGGGGTGGGGGAGGGGGTCATACCAGATTCTAGATTGCACCTCCTTCATTCTTGCCCACTAAAGGTTTTCTTATGAAAAAACAATTACAGGTTGCGTGGATGATAAGCTCCAACCCATTAATCAACTCAACAATTTTGAAGGGAAGAGTACACAAACATATAAAACATAACAAATATGGATTGCACATAAGAATATGTCTATTATTTGTTTATAAAAATAGATGAAAGGAAAACGAACACGCTATGAAAATATTGCTGACTCGACATGAGCCTGTTCGTGGACAGTAAAGGAATTGCATATAACTTCCCACGCCGCTTAGCCCCGGGTCAAGCGCAACTCAATATTAACAACTTTCCAGTACAATTTCGATCTATCCCAAACGATGGTTGCAAATATCGGTGAACTAACAACGAAATGCTATTTATATCAAGTATTATTACGGTACCATGAAATCATCAGTAAATATATCTCTTTATTTATCGCGCGGAATAAAAAAAGTAAAATATGCATATCAGGAATTACCCCCCCCCCCCCCCCCCAAAAAAAAAAAAAAAAAAAAAATCCTCCACACGCAGCAAAAAGCAGAGAGGAAAAGAGAGCATAGGTATATAAGAAGATCAATCTCAAATAAGACATCACAAACAATTAACGAAAAATTGAGGTTGCCGCATTGGAACGGTCAGTTGCAAACAATTAGCCACCGGGGGTTTGAACCAGGTTTAAGGCTGCAACATCCTAACACTAACCCCAAAAGTTTCTTACATATACAAACAAGTACAAGTTGTCATGGTGAAATACCTCCAACCCCCATCAACTCTACAGAGTTGTATGCAAAAACTTACAAACGTATAAAACATAAGAAGCTAATATCATTGTCAAGCACAAGATGAGTACTCAGTGACCTTACTGAGACCAGAGCCCCTGGAGTCGAATCAACAAGAACACAATGGAATAGAAAAAGATCGAGCTTTAAGATTTTTACAAGATTTCTCTATAAACCTTCATAAACTCTTACTCCACTATAACCGTCGTGCAAACAAAGAGGTAGTCATTAAGATCAACTGTAGATAGATTAGATTAATCACCAAGCATGCAGAACGTTGTAGAATAAAATTTATTTTGGTAACCTATCTTTTTGAATTTACATATGGTTTTTTACGAATAACGTGGAGAAATAAATCAAATCAAATCAAATATGCATAAAACACATGGTGAGAAATACCTAGTAGCAGTAGTGAATTTAAACTGCACATATATTTTTAATTAAATCTCGGTATCGGCGATAAAACTTGACCCAGGTCCTTAATTTGTGGTACCGATAACGATGTTTTTAAGTTTTTCTGTAATACACGTTCATTGAAATCTTTATCATTGTTACAAGCTCTAGCGAAGCGGACAAGCTTTGAAATATGAAAGCTCGTAAGACGTGGGATATCACCATCTTAAAATTGTAAATTTACCAAGTTATCTTGACGGTTTATTAAGTAAAGATAATAAACACTTTTCTATTTGTGCAGTGTGGCGGCCGTAAAACGTCTCCTCGTACATTTAGTCAGTACTGTTGTCAGTAAAATAACCCATTACCAATGTCATGCAGTGATGGTTACGTATATCAGGGCTATCCGATCAACATTTTTTTTTTTGGGGGGGGGGGGGTGTCCCGGCTAGCTCAGTTGGTTGCGTCGCAGGGCTAGGCACTGTCGCCGTGACGGTGCGGGTTCGCTCCCAGCTAGAGGCACTATCATTTGAAATTTTACAGTAGCGGTATTTGTGCAATATGGCGGCCGTAGAACGTCTCCCCGAGCATTTTGGTCAGGACTGTAATCAGTAAAATAACCCGTTACCGATGCGATGCAGCGATGGTTACGTATATCAGGGCTATCCGATCAATCTTTTTGGGGTTGTCTCGGCTAGCTCAGTTGGTTGCGTCGCCGGAATTGCAGCGCTAGGCGCTGTCGCCGGGACGGTGCGGGTTCGCTTCCAGCTAGAGGCACTATCATATTTTAGGTAAACAAAATCTATCCTGATAAACTCAAGCTCAACAAAGCCAGCAATTAAGAAAAAAAAACAAGTAAACTTTCTTGATATTAACCTATTCCATTGATAATGGTTTCGTAATTACTATAATATATGTTAAAAGGGATGATTTTGATTTAAATATTTTAATAAAATCAAAATCGTCTCTTTTAAAATTTATTATAGTAGAAGAATAATAACTTAGTGGGCAATACATAATATCATAAACATGTTTTGATTTTAATAATGTTTTATTAATGTAGGAATCGAATTTAAACATATTTTTTCATATCAAATACAATCTATTAAAACACAGAGATAATATAATTTGGAAAGAAAACAAAGAGCAAGCGGGTCAGGTAACAAATTCTGACAACGTTAATGATAGCCTATATGATGATGTAGGAATTATCAACGTGAATTTATAAATGCGAGTATACATAACCTATTTATTTAGTTGTCTTTTCTTTTAGGTCTGTTATTGTATGCGTGACCATTTAATAAAGTGCAAACTGGTGAATTGTTTGTTTCATCAGAACGAGTGGTGCCAAATATGTTTTTGCTACATGAGAATTATGAGTTATGTTATGATGTCGCGGGGCTAGTTCTAATAATCAAAACTTTATTTGAATATACTCTTCCAACAGTAAAGTCTGAATAAAAGTAAAAGATATATGGAAGATTGTTATATTTGAATTCATGAACACTAAGCTGTAATTGGCAGCTCCAAGGAGGTAACCCCACGGATTCTATATTTACTTAATTGTTATTGTACAATATGTTTCCGCCTACCTACAGACACCTTTTATTCGTTAGTTCTTTTTCTTCTTTTGACATTCACTCCGATGACAACACCACTATAATCAATGATCGATTCCTCATTATTTTTAAAGTTGTTGTTTTTATAATGACCTTCCAATACGCACGTCTTCAACTACGGGGACTTGTGAAATATGAAATATGTGAAGTAATAATATTTAAAATTTGTAAATGGTATGTCTAATGTATGATGTTGATCGGCTAATATCGATGATTAAACGCAAACCTGAAATATTAAGAAGCTATTTCATGCATTTCAATCATGCCTTTCCTTTAATTTAATGCACAAATAATTTGCTATTTGGTATGTCAGGTCATAGCCCTTTGATCAGATCTGTAAATTGTTTTATATGTCATTAGCTTCGTTGTATGATAAACATGAGCGGATTCTTTCACTTTTACCAGACTGAGTATATTTTTCCGCTCTGACCTTCAACGTGAAGTGTTACCCATTTTCTTTCTACTACATGTATATCGCAATGGAGGATTTCCTTTTTTCGCATTTTGTCAACAACATGACGTGGATTTAGTTTTAACAATTGCAAAAATAGTTCAGGAGAGCTGTTAAATTAGGCCACGCGACGGGTATTTTTTGTTAACGATTTGTGTATCTAGTAATAAAGTAACATATTATATGGTAATATAAAAAGTTAACATGTTTTAATGATTATGTTCATATATGTATTAGTTATTTTGTTTGCCATCCATGTGAAATAAAAAATGTATTTTAATACTGTGCTTCTTCGAAATTTATATCAACTTTTGAGGATTTCTTCAAAATACAACTTATGTTGTTTATTTTTATAGAAACCCAGAAAGAAGTTGATCATGTTCTAGAAATCCACAAAATGCAACGTCGTCACAGTTGCGAAATTGAAGAAAAACGCTTTGTTCGTGATTTTATATTTAAAAAAATCGTTTTTCATGACAAAATTATGTAAGGACTTGAGAACTAAGTAAAAATGTTAAGTTAACTTTTAGATGAAAGAGAACTGCAAAACAATCAGACATAACCCTTAATGATATGCAAGTGTATGCTGCCAGGCTCTGGGTTTAGTAAAACTTAATGTCTACACAAATAAATAGTACAAAAATCGATCGACCCACACGATGGAACTTACATACATGTGTATATCGTTAATCACATGACCTTCAACGGGTTATTTCTGTGAAATAAGACGTTAGGACCGCAGCTAATATAACTAAAAATAAATCAATAGGTAGATAATACGTATAAATTTCGCCAAAAACGGGTTTTGCTGTTATTTTGACTATTTGTCTAAATTCTATAAACATACGTCATGACCAAAATTAAAAATGTTAAAAAGACAAAACGTAAGGTATGTTCAAATGACCTTTAAAAATGCAAATTCGAATTGCATCATTTCCTATACAAAGTGAATTCTTAACAAAGAGCTCTTTTTGTAATTGTTCATTTCTCAAGTTAATGACGACTCCGATTTGTCTCTTTCCATTTATTGTTTATACGTGACATTGTAACAAACTATTTACAAACCTTGCAACGTGATGCTTTAGCACGTCGACAATGAACATTCTAAGATATTGTAAACTGTAAACTGGCTGTAGAAAGTCTTGAGTGTATTTCATGTATATACGGACCTTAATTACCGCAACAGCCGAACAGCTAAATGTAAAGTATGACCTTTAGAGAGAGAGAGAGAGAGAGAAAAAACTGCTCTTTATTACTCGGCTTTTACTAACAAGCTTTACAATATAACAGAAAGTAGATTTTCAAGTAAACTCCATATATACGGGTTTTATCGCATGTGAGACCATTGTAGTTCCAGATCAGCCGACATATCTGTACCGTCTGATCTGGATCTGCACTGCTCGTTTTTTTGTCAGAAAAAAATCTAAAGAATCTTAAAGAACTTAAATAGGTTCATTTTACGTCCGAAAATGATATTGCCTCTACCTGGGAGCGAACCCGCACCGTCACGGCGACAGAGTCTAGCCTTGCAATTCCGACAACGCGACCGATCGTTAAGAAACGAAATGTAAACCCTGAAGATTATTACAATTCTTCACGTTTTACGCTCTTCTAGGGAGACAACGCACTCAATGTCAGTTAAGTGGACATTTTCAGATTTTCACGGTCCACAGGCCCCAGTTTTCTAGAAACAAAAAATAATTGAGATATTTTGTCATAAGATGATATTTCAAACCTCAATGTACCTCTAAAAGACCTTTTTCCGCCTTGGAACATCTATTCCTGACTTTTTATTTGGGTGAAAAAGGACAAAAAAGGCAGATTTTGTGCTGTCCTTGAACTGGGTTCTAGTATTTACTACGAGATATTGCTCATCAGGTACCGTATGTGCAGCATATTTCACCTAAACCAGTGGCTATTAAGCCTAACTCAATGAAAAAATGACATACCTATAGTAGAATTTCAAGTCTGTTAAAATTACAAATCAATCGCCAGTGTCCCAAAATCTTAGGTAAGATACGTTAACTGACTTTGACAACTTGCACCAGGTACAAATATGTACATTTTAAACCTTATTATGCAAATATAAACTCCTAAGAAGTGTATGATATGTTAAGGAAACACCATAGTTTACACAAAATGAAAATTTACATTGTTGCGTTAACTTTTCATAAGATACGTTAACTTTCAATATGCTGTAAGACCTAAACTAATAAAGAAGGGAGGCAAAATTATATTCTCACAGTAGACCTACCTCATACAGACATAACTGGACGGTCTTCTTTCTTCGAATAGAGTTACCTGCTCATCTTATAGCAAAATCACATAAATGTCAATAAGATACGTTAACGTAAGATACGTTAAGGTAGAACGCTCCCCAAAATTAATTTTCAGGGTTTCCTCATGAAAATTTCGCATACACATAATTAAGCATATGCCTGATTTGAATATATGTTTACTTTTTTAGTATTTTGAGCCGTTTCGAAACTACAAGCCTTCAAAGTATACTACTAATGTCACTTTGAGACATCTGTCAAAGTTCCTGCGTTCGAGCAACAAAAGCGGATATTTCAGTCAATTTTAAGTTGATTGCTGCGAAATTATAGGACACAGTGCGTCTAACAAATGACTTCATGAACACATAATTTTCTTATCCATGGCTTACGTTAAACAACTTCAAATACGTCTTCAAAGTCAGAGACAAAATGGTGCCGCGTTTTGCTTAAAATATTTTTTTCATTGATTATTAAAAATTAAATTTTTGATTTTTAAACTGTATTGATTAAATTTTATTTTTTATTTCAACTCGTTTAATATAAAAATTACTTTACCAGCTTCGTTTTCGCTTAATATCAATTTATTTTACCCCTGTATCTATTTTCATTCGACGATAAAACACTTACAAGTATGTTTAGGAAATTAAGTTGACCTGTAAATATATTTTTTAAAATTAATTTAAAGAAAATAATTGAATTCTAGTACAGAACTAGATACCTTTATATAGTGTAAGAATAACTAATTAAGTTGAACTGCAGATATTTTAACCAATATGAATTCAGATTATGGACCTCATAAGGCATAGCGTTGCGTTTGTGAACTTGAGTAAGATACGTTAACATATATAGTTAAAGAAATCTTTGTGTAAATGTGATGAATTTCTGATAAAAAGGAAGAAATTATGAGTGAAACGAGTTCACATTATTTTGTTTTGGAACTTAAATAAAGTCTTACTTAGTATACTAAATATATGTTTTAAAAATCAAAGGAATTGGTACTTGTGTCGATTGATAGAGTAAGATACGTTGTTCTTTTAAACTTTACAAGTGTTTTCAATTGATATGTTGCCCAAAGGGTGTTTTATTGTTAAAATATCCTTTTTGGAAATATTTTGTTAGTTTGCATTTGTTATACTTCTATTGTATTGCTTATTTTGTATTTTAATATGTTTTCTGAAATAACAGTAAGATACGTTAAAATTTACTATATACTAATTAAGCGACTTAACTGAAAATTAAAAGTAGATTTTGGCATTTGTACTAGATTATTAAGTGTGCGCATACCTTGTCCATTGCGCTTTGGTTGTATTATTTTATTTGATTAAGCATTACCTGATTAAAACGAATTGAAGTAGAATCACTTTCAATTTATTTGATCTTTTTCGTTTTTGTCTTTAAACAAATGACAAATAGAACTTTATTATGAAAGTAGCATGTAAATCTTTGTCACCAAGTGGATCCTTATACTATGACATACCTTTAAGGAATAATTAATAAGATCTCTCATAAACATTGTTTTGCAGTGATTTGATTAAAACAACTTTAACGTATCTTACTTTGCTAAAATAGTAGGTTTGTTCAAGTCATAGTAACTCTCAGTATTAAACCATGACAAAATCTGCGATGTGTGTTTTCCGGTTCCAAATACGTACATGTTTTAGATTCTAATTATAAATCATGCTGCACAGTTACTTCAGTTTTACTCATTTGTGAAAATCAAAATGCCCATTTAACTGACATTGAGTGAATTTGTTCGTTACTCGGTCCGATTATGCGACATTCGATAGAGTAACTCGCGTACTATAGAGAGTTCATTGGCAAATTTTGTACTGCTTTTGATCAACGTATTCGCAAGATATTGCAAATAATGTCACCCTGCGTGTCTTCATCCCTCGAGTATAACATTAATAACTAGCAAAACGGAATATTGCGCCGCCAATAGAAAGATGTACAGTTCAACCTGTCTTCAAGGCCACTCTGAAAAAAAAATCCAAATGTGGTCTTTAAACGCATGTTGTCCTTGTTCACAGTTGAATTTGTTCTTTAAATCTGTCAGTGGGACAAATAAAATGTGGTCTTTGTCTAGAGGTGGTCTTTGTTTACAGGTGGTCTTTCAAACAGGTTGGACTGTGCCACCAATCTAAAGAAGTATTGCAAACATTAGAGAGGAGAGTTATGAAGTAAGAGGAAATTTGCTCAGTCGAGGTTTTAAATACAGAATTAAAAAATATTCTAGTCATTGTTTTTGGACGACTAACTCTTTCTGGCGGCTCTTGAAATTTGAAAAATATAAATTACATGTATAAATAGAGCAGAGGGTGGCTTTGAATTGATTTCCACGTTTTCACCTATAAACACTCTAACTTATATGCAGAGCGTATCTATAATCAATTCCCTTGAAAATCCAGTTCCTTGTCTACTTACTTTTCTGATATGGAAAACCGCTTTTAGATTATGAAATACAGGTTTTTTATCTGACATGACTCTCAACGCGATTCAGTCCGACCCTCTGCAAGCACAGAATGCTGCAAGACAGTCTAGCCCTTCTGACAGCGTCTACCGACTCGCTACCTTTACAACAGCGGAGTACGGAACGGTAAATGCGGTACGTGCTGGACCTAACTGCGATACAGAGGGTCTGACACCGTTTAAAAGTTAAACATCTCTCAGTACACAGATTGTATAATAAGTAATATTACAATTAAGAATTTATAACTCTGCTGTTTAATATTCAATATATGTATTGAACATCCCGGGTTATCGTAATCATGATTACGCTGACGTTTATTAGAAGTAATCAATCCCAGTGTGTACGGAGGACGGCCGTTTCGCTAATCACTAGACTGACATGGAATTTCGCTATTTGTCACAAGAGATTTATTCAATCGTCCACCCTCTGATGACAATTATTATCGTTTTCGTGATTTTAACGTCGTGATGATTGATACGTGAATCGTTGGGGAGAATTACAGATATTTCAGAAATTAACAACCAGGAAATACTGGCTTATATTGTTTCAGGGCATGATTCGCAGTAAGGGTTCAGATGACCGAGGGCAGTATAAGCTGATTGGGGGAAATATATTTTCATTTCAGAAACTGGAAACGTTTGTGGTATAATTTTCAATTGAGGTCGTTCGTATGTAGAGAAAAATGCGATATATTATATATGTATGGTGTTATAGATAAAAGTACTGTTAAAATAGACCTTGAGCAGCTAATTCACCTCCCCTCCCCCCCCCCCCCCCCCCCCCCCCAATACCTCAAGGAATTTTGAAGGGTATGTTTTGTATGAATATCACACCATTCTTCTAGTTTTGCAATTTATGTGCACACTGGCGTGTGTTTTCCCGTTACGCTGTCTAAATACGTTACGTGTGTGAAAAAAGATATAAGTTTGAATTATTTGGAATTTGTACAACCTCTTATCTAAACATATTTTCCACATCAGTGCCCAAGGTTATGAAACTGAGCATGGAAACCAGTCTTAAATCTCAAGCACCTGAGCCATTTCAGCTAATCAGATGCTTGAGATTTGAGACTGGTTTCCAAACTCAGTTTTATAACCTTCAGCCCAGAAGTATGGTTGTTATCTGAAGAATAATGCGATAAAACATCTGCAACCTAAAACAAGTGTCTAAAATAGTCATGTAAATATGTTACTTAATATCAAAAGCTAGTAAAGTTAGATGTTCAAATGTATTCTACTTGCACTGACATTAAGTTTATGGTGATTTGTATAAAAATAAAATAATAAGCCTCAATTAGAAATCAGTATTTAAATATAATAAATTACTTTCAGGCAAACCTGTTGACAACAATGCATTTAACTGAAAAAAGCAGTTACCAAAAAATATGAAAAGAAAAAAAAACATAACAAGACCAAGACATCAAACATGTCAAACAGACAAAAAATCATAAATGATATTAGAAAGATAAAACGTGTTGACAGTTCATTGTTCGACTCATACCAATATCATCTTTACAAACAAGTTGTCTTTCTCTTGGTACGATAATTATCATTATAAATTAACTAAAATAATAGTAACACAATATGTCAAAATCTGTCCACCTTATATGGGTTACACCAAATTCATATGAAATCTTTAATGGGCCAATATGAGATTACCTGGTCCAATACGGGTCTTACTGCGCCAATACGAGATCGGATGATTCCGATTGGCTAACTAACTGTTCCAATATGAATTGAATCACGTTGTTTTAAAAATAAAAATGCCGCCATAGTACATGTTTAATGTCCATAGTGGAACAAAATCTGGAACTCTAGAGTAACATGAAATAAAACATTTACTGAAAATGGTTTTTAAATATGAATAGCTGATAAAAAAAGAGGTCTAGCATGCGCCAAGGATAGAAATTACAACTGCTTCAACGTCCTTTGAGGGTTGTTCAGCACAATACTTGTGTACTAGGTCAATGTTACTTCTAAAATTACCTTTGTTATAATATTTCGGCCAGTTTAAAGATGGGTGATTTCAAAATCCCAGCCAAAATAGAGTTGGATATTGTTCAATCACCCCAATGACAAGATTTCTGTTGTTTTTTTTTAAATTTTGCCTTTGGCTTTGTCTATGATATGCAGGATTTATATTCTCAGATCCCCTGTCTAAATTCTATTTTGGTTAGTTCAGCTAATTGTTTTCTCGTTTAGGGCAAACCCATTCTTTTATCTTGGGACCATACGCCGCTGAACATGGAATGGTATTAATCTCAAAATACCGCATTGATGGTAATATGTTCACCGCCATATTTATACCATCGTTTGGGATTGATCAAAGTTGTACTGTTAATATGTTTCGCTTAACCCGGTGCTAGGCGGCGTAGGCAGTAATATGCTTTTCCATTCCTGCCCATAAACAGGCTCATTAAACCGAGCCTGCAATATTTTCATATTTGTCGTGTTCGGTGGCTTTCAAAGTTCCATTTTTATCAATTTTTATTTTATCAAAGCGATCTTTAAACATCGGTAGTTTTGTATTTGTTTGTGACGTCCATTTTTAAACTGATTATTGTAATACCATGTTCTTTATTCCTCTCTACATTTTTTTGCTCAGTTTGTTTGCTAAGCAGCAAGTTAACCAAACATCATTGTGGAGCTTACATTTTCGTCTAGTAATGTATGGAGAAGGTCCCCAGCGTACACAGAATTTTATTGTCATTCGAGGGATCGTGGTGAGCCTGCTTTTTTCATAGTGCTTATTTTACGCTGCATACATGTACACTCAACCAAAGTTCTAGTTGGTCATCAATTGTATTTGTTTACTATGTATGCTAGTTTCGTTTCTTCTCTACGTCAAGAGAGGTTGTGGAAAGAACTGTTTTGTCTTGAAATCAATTATCTAATGTCTTTTTAATCTTTATTTGTAGTTTTCTTAAAGGAATCCAATACCATTTACTTACACCGCAGGGTCAAAATTAGAACAGTTTTCAATTGAAAGGGAGGTAATTTTAAAATTGGATACTTTGAAGGGTTTCTTTTTAAACAAATGTGCTGTTCATTTATAAGTTTTTATGTTTTCCTACTAATGAGGGGTCCTATTAAAACAAAACAAGAAATTAAGAGCAAATTTCTGTTTGCTTGACCTTTTTATGCAAGAAATGCATTTAAGCAAAATTAAGGATAACTCTCGCCAAACTGTTCCAAAGTGAATTATTACAAGATTAAAGCTTAAATGTTTGAAATCATTGAATTCAATGTCTTTCTATTAACAAATACGGACAACAAGTGACCAATTAGAACTTTGGGTGAGTGTGTATACACTCAACCAAAGTTCTAATTGGTTATTAAATGTATATGTTTACAATGTATGCTATTTTCGTTTCTTCCCTACGTCAAGAGAGGTTGTGGAAAGAACTGTTTTGTCCTGAAATCAATTATCTAATGTCTTTTTAATCTTTATTGGTTGTTTTCTTAAAGGAATCTAATACCACTTACTTACACCGCAAGGTCAAATTAGAACACTCTTTAATCGAAAGGGAGGTAATTTTAAAATTAAATATTTGAAGGAGATTTATTTAAACAAATGTGCTGTTGATTAATAAGGTTTTATGTTTTTCCTACTAATGAGGGGTCCTATTAAAACAAAAAAATAGATGAAAAGGGAAGTTTGAAAGCTGACGAACACGACAAATATGAAAATATTGCAGGCTCGGTTTGATTGAGCCTGTTCATGGGCAGTAATGGAAATGCATATTACTGCCCACGCCGCCTAGCCCCAGGTTGAGCTCAACTCAATAGTTACACCAATTAACAGTACAATTTTGATCCATCCCAAACGATGGAATGCATATGGCGGTGAACATGGAACCTTCATTGCGGTATTTTCAGATTAATGCCATTCCATGTTCAGCGGCGTATGGTCCCCAGATAAAAGAATGGGTTTGCCCTAAACGAGAAAACAATGGGCGGAACAAAACAGAATAGAATTTTGACAGCGGATCTGAGAATATAAATCCTGCATATCGCAGACAACGCCAAAGGCAAAAATTTAAAAGCAGGAAGTATATCCTAGGGGTGATTGCACGATATCCGAATCTGTATAGGTTGGGATATTGAAACCACCCATCTATAAACTGCCCGAAATATTAAAACAAAGGCATTTTTAGAAGTACTATTGACTTAGTACATAAGTATCGTGCTTAACGACCTTCAAAGGACGTAACTGATGACAGCACTGATTGAATGTACGGGGAGACTTTTTACAGCCGCCACACGGCACAAACAACGCTACTATGATATTTAAATAGATGAAAAGGGAACTTTGAAAGCCGACGAACACGACAAATATGAAATTATTGCAGGCAAGAAGAAATAAAGAGCAAATTTCTGTTTGCTTGACCTTTTCATGCAAGAAATGCATTGTAGCAAAATTAAGGATAACTCTCGCCAAACTGTTCCAAAGTCAATTATTACAAGATTAAAGCTTAATTTTTAAAGACTGTTGTTGGCATATGATCATAAATAAACAGTGAATTCAAAGTCTTTCTAATAAAAAAATAAGGACAAAAAGTGACCAATTAGAACTTGGGGTGAGTGTATACCCAACATTTGTACGGTACTAAAATCTTTGCTTCTACTTGAAAAGCTAAACATGTATGACTTATGACGTTATAAAACCTTCATCAGATGCAAGACATCGGTGAGCATCTACTGTGTCGCCATTTCAGCAAATCAGATGCTTGAGATTTGAGACTTGTTTTCAATCTCAGTTTTAAAACCTTCGCACCTGATTTTTTCACAAATATAAGCATACCTATCTTTCACATCATACCATTCAAATTCTCAAGAAATTCCTTAAACATTTAATTTGTTAACAGTTGTGTCTATTTTTTATTAATCGCTAATCAGGTGCATACAAAGAAATAAAATGAATAAATGGCATACAGGAAAATGATATGTACAAAATGTTCTTGGTGCATAGCAAACTTTGAGTAGTATAATTATGTTCTAATTGACTCGCACAAGTCGTGTTCGTTAACGAATATTAAACTAAACCAGTTCTTGATAACCGGATCATTCTATGGTTTTGTTGTTGTTCTTTTTGTTGTTTTTCATAACTTTTTGTTATATGCTTGTTAATTATTTTCTCAAGACAATACTAATGGACATTAGCAACCTTAGATATTTTACTTCATTAGACAAATGCCTGCGTTGCCAACGTAACTATAGACTATTTACCCAATTAGTATTTAAAAGCTTCAAAGAACTCTTGAGCAGAAAGTTAAAGAGAGAAAGAATTCCATTAAATTTGTATTTTAGTATAATGCACACGTAATGCTTAAAGCCACTATAATGGACGCGTTTAATATATATATGAGGTCCTGTTAGTTTTAATGAACGCCGATTGCTTTTTTGTTTCGTTTGGCAATGCATGTTTTGCATTGATATAATGTATCGTGCAAACGACTCATTATCAATACACATTCAGATCGTGTCTTTTCTTAACAAGATATGTTGGGTTTTAGCATGGTTGCTTACTGCTATGCTTTCCTAAAAGAATTGCTAAATTTGCATCTTTATTACAGATCGTGATATGGTTTTCCTGTTGCATGAAATTATAGTTCCGTGTTGATGAAACTGGCAAAAGAAATTCCATTTGGGGAATTGCGCCTTTAGATGCCATGTTGTACACCAGGCACGATAATGATGCCTGGTCACGCATCAGGAAGAAAATGTTACCTGTTTTCAAACATCAACATTTATGATGAACCTGTAAGCAATGAAATTCAATGTTATATTCTTATACAGTCAATGTATTAAGTGAATATATTTCAACAATATCCTTCGCAGAGTTGTCGTTCCTTACGCTCACTTTACCTCTCTGCGAAAAGCTCAATGTCAAGAGTTTCTAACAAATTCGACTGCCTTATTTTATAGTCATAATTATGAATTTGAAAGCTAGTGGCAAAACAAATGACAAAAATCTTCAATTCACTCAAATGTACTGATTAGTTCAACACCTCGGCAAATTTTGTTATGTTTAGTAATTTTTTATGCAGTATGTAGTAGTACAAATAATACCTACTTCTGAATTATTGAATAATTCCACGCTGACTTGCCAATAGGCAGCTAAACACTGAAGTGAAAACATGTATTTTTCATCTTGTTGCAGTTAAAAATTTCCTTGGGCTTAGGTGTCCATAATGTCATTGAGTATCAACCTTTGGACTGAACAATGCAATTACATGTAGCTTCTGTTTTATATGTTTGTATGTCAGTTTCATGAGTGGGTTTGAGCTACTATACAAAGACAACTTTGCTTTTTTGTTAACATAAAAACCCGTTGGGGGAAAGGTTGAGGTTTGTGCACCCTAGAACCCGGTTTAAACACTAAGTGGCAAAATGTTTTCGTAAATTGTTTGAAGTGATTTATTTAAAAATGATCATTTTATAAACCATATTCTTTTTTTTTTCACCTGTGCGTTTTGGCGTTCTGGGCGTGGCCATTTATAATATGCATCTTACACATTCCTTTTATTTCTCAACTTCCTGGTAAATGTTTGTTATTTTAACTTCGACCTGGTTCAGATTGTGACAGTATGACTGATACTGTCTATTCCAAGGTGGTAACGCCGCAGGTTCTGTTTTTGAAAATCGTTGGGCGTGACTTTTTAAATGGTATCAGTTTCTAGACTTCATTATGTATTAGGCAGTGTTAAAACATGTTTCGTACATTTTCCAGAATGCACATTTACTTTATCCCTATCGTTTTGGATCTATCATTTTTCTCGACAATCATTAGCGTGACTCAAGCTGCAGTGTTTCATTAACGAGACAGCTTCTAGCGAGGGAACGATTCGTACAGTCGCAATAGTGAAACATGTAAACAATGCATCATATTGCACAGACTTAAACGAAAACATATTATTTTTATATTGGTTTGTCTGCGTCTGTCACCTTGGCCTTGTCGGCAGATTTCCCAAAGTGCCGATTTTCAAAACTTCGTTTGGGCTTTTATCGAACATATACATTACTCTATTTAAAATTTACATTCTTTAATTTACAATTTTGGACACTTTTTCTATATTAAGAAAAATAAAGAATTTTTATATAGCTTGAGATATATCCATAGTTGATATTTTTCATGTTGTTCTTGGAAAATCAAATATGGCATAACTAATATTCTAATGGTTATACGCTCGTATGTTGTAATATTATTGATTATATAATAATAATAATAATAATAATAATAATAATAATAATAATAATAATAATAATAATGACAAGGGTTTCCTTTGATGCAAATTCTTGCATTTTGATGCAAGCAAAAACGACTTTTTTACCACACCTCCTTCTGAGCTTGATGTCATTTTGATGCAGACGAATTTTTAAAAGTGGACACAACTTTGCAAGAATAAAGAAAACTGTTGTGTGTATATGTATTGCATTATAAAAATGAAGTAAACCCTGATTTAACCACTGAAAGTAAATTCAATGAAGTTAAAACAATGTTATAAGGAAAAAAATTCACTAAATACAAGTTATGACTCGTAATGATCTGATAATGACCCCATGAACAATCTCAACAGGGATCAGATGACCCCGGGTTTTCAAAAGCTATTGAAATCCCTTGAAAATTGCATGTTTTGAACGATAATAAATGACATTTGAACAAATTCCTGACGAACAGAAAATACTACCCTGTGGTCTAGAGTAGTCTTGTGAACATCCTGATGTTTGACACACTTGACAATACACACACCTCTGACAAGACAACCTGAGTTCATCACATTCAATTGCAATCATCTCAAATCATGTTTCCGAGGTTTTTTTTAAAGAGCAATGTGCAAATAAAATAGAAAAATTAAGGCCTGTTTTCGGAATTCGGAGGTTCCGATATTTAGAGAGTTATGTTACAATAACATAAAAAGAAAAATATCGGGACCGCGAAAATTTTGCGGTTTTCGGAGGATTCAGGATTATTGAGGATCCGGAGTTTTTACTGTAATATTAAAAACAATAATTTTACTGCTGCTGCTGCTGCTGCTGCTGCTGCTGCTACTACTACTACTACTACTACTTACTACTACTACTACTACTACTGCTACTGCTACTGCTACTGCTATACTACTACTGCTACTGCTACTGCTCTTGCTACTCCTGCTACTGCTGCTATTGCTGCTGCTGCTGCTACTACTACTACTACTTCTACTACTACTACTACTACTACTACTACTACTACTACTACTACTACTACTACGACTACTACTACTACTACTTCTAATAATAATAATTATTATTATAATGATGATGATGATCTTGTATTTTATTCATTTGATATTGTGGTGAAGTGGTGGCTGCACCGATACATATTAAATTTTGAGCTAAGCGCGTTTGTCCGAGATTTTGCTTCCGGAATTCGGAATTACTTTCATGTTTGTGTTGTGATTTATATTCGAATCTCATGCGACATCCCGGAAATGCCAAATATAAAATATATAAAAAGAGTACAGGATGGTGATGATTACATGCTTTGTATCTTATTTTTCTGTTGTATTTTATGCATTTTGTTTCTTTAACCTGGCCCCGTGATTATTATACAAATAAATTCGATATGTAGTTTTGCGGACCTGGGTAGTGTGATATCGACCGAGGACGAAGTGTGATGATGATGATGATGATGATGATGATGATGATGATGATGATGATGATGATAGCAAAGGTAGTTATTAATTCCCGGGGTAGTTATCACTTTTTTCGGACTCGCGAGTACGGTGCTCTCGACCAATCAGAATGCTTTAAATTCATAGGGTATATGATATAAAACGTTTTTCATTATCAACTAAATTTAAGCATGAAAATGATGATGGATTTATGTTATTTCATGATCGAAAAGATAATTTATAACTGAAATTTAGACACGTACGTTTTCTTATTTTTGACGATTGGAGTACAGAATTGAGATGAGCAAAAAATTTTTATAATCACGAGGGCCTGAGCACTTGTTGTTCTAGACATTGTTTACATTTTTGCCATAATACGTACATGGTAAGTGTACTGACTGTACAAATAAACACTGATCGCAACGCTAGACATATCATTTACAATTAATACTGATTAGACCAGCAAGATGCTATCTAAAGTATCGAAGTATTACTTCCGATTTTTGATGGTATCAATAATAGTGTATTGATCAGCTTTCAAAACCATCGCATTAAAATCATCTCTGCTAATTAGCCACTCGTGAGGGAAGTTATAGATGTTATTGTTGATTAATATCTAAACGTTTTTATAAAAAATTGTTATCATTTTTCACTTGCTACTGTTGACGATGCTCTTCAGCGTTAGATCATTATTTTCTGAGATGAAATATAACATGAATTATGCGGAAATGGAGTATTGTGAACTTTGGATGGCAGACATCTGAAACACTCGCATACATCAAGTGCTTTTATGCCTCGGATTGTGATTTAGAATTCATTTAAATAGACAGCTCTGGTATTATTCAGATAATATCTCAGCCTTGCCACGTTTGTATTTGAGATACCTGCTCATTGTCACGCAAACAATAGAGACGGCCACTTCGAAGGGGAGAGAGTAGCTCAGAATATGATATATATTTATTGTTATGGCATCGAAAACTTTATCAAAGGTAAAACAACTTATTTGCTTAGACGCGTAACTAAGGAAGTGTCTTTCTTTTTGATGTTGTTTTTCATTTGTCTTAATAAACTGTTATTTTCAACCATTTAGACGGCAAAATTTCGACAGGTGTGTGATTTGATAAGAAAATGTGTAAAGTTTGTTATTTCAAAACAAGTAGTTGCATTGATCATGTTGCAGAACAGTTATTAGAACTCGGCTGAATGTTATAAAACCGAGATTGGAAACCGAGATTGGAAACCGAGATTTCTACGTTCAGTTTTATAACATCGGGCACTGACATTTAATTAGCTACAGGATTACAATTAAATTAAGTTTTATAAAATTGTACAACCGACACAGAAGTAAGGACATAGATTATACTGTATGTCAAGTGACTTCAATTGCTATGTAAAATGTTACGTAATAACCGACGTCAATGCACTGTTATTTTGAAGCGCTGTAGCCTTGCTATCACGATTTTAAAGATAATTTTGCTAATTCAATGATCAGTATGGTATACCAAAAATTACCGATTCTGTTAGCAGATAAAATAGAAATCAAATCAATTTAAATAGAAAAGTGTCTGTGATGGGGTTATTTATTGGGGTCAAAGTGAAGGTCGAATGCAATCCCTGGCTGAGGAAGGAAATGATATCAAAAAGTTTTTATTATATATAGCATTTATAAAAGCAAATGTTAATTATAAAATTAATTAGAGGTTAATGAACAGGTTAGCAGTGCCTTTGAATGATAATGGCCCTGTCATGTTGATAATGGCCCGAGGGCTTTATTGTCTTTCTATTGTCTCACTGACGGATGTATTCATACGCCAACAAGATTTCAATTCTTTTACAAAATAAACAAAAAATTGTTTATTTATGCAATAATAAGCTCATAAGCGCATGTGCAAATGATCATTATTTTGACTGTGTTTTTTTTAAATTTCTTACTAAAACGATTGCCTGTAGAACAAACATAATTGGAATTGGACAAAAAATTGGCAGTGCCATTATCACATTATCACTTTTAAGCCCTGGGCCTTGGTTTGATACTGAGGCTGGCGACATGATAATAAGTTTTGACATCATGCAATTTTGTTACTATATTTAGTAACACATGTAATAAATGTCAATATATTCCTGTCGATAAATTTTTTCATCTAAAAAAGTAAACGTATATACTACTCAAAATTTGATAAGAATCACTTAAAAAATTGTGTTTACTCCTTACATAAGGTTGAAAAGCTAAAATATTTGATATGATTTCGAATATTTGTTCATTTGTCACCAGCTTTGCGCCAAAGAAGGAATGAGCCGACAAACTGTTGAAGCGGCACAGCGGTTGAAACTTGGTTGAGGTAATAATTTGGGATAAAACTGAAAGCGATCCCTATCAAATTTCGAGTAGTGCAATGTATATAATCATAAGAAAGTGTATGCGGGTATGTTCTAAACATTTTTCTGCTGCTCAAACCTTTATTCTGAACAGTTGTAGACATCAAAACTTGTAACAAACAAATAATACGGGATTAAATATTGTCGATATTGTCGCTCCACGATTCCGATATTATTATTGAGTAAAATTATTTGCAACAAGAACAAACTTTTAATAGTAAATCGGCAACCCAATGCCCCTGGCTTACAATCTGATACTATGCTCACATAAGTAAAAATACAAAATTAATAATTAATTAATAATTCGTTGTATACTGGGGCGCTCTGTCGGTTAAAGGTTAGGTAAGTGTGATTTCGTATCGTGACCGTCACATACTGATAACATCTTACTTATTTATTGCTCACGTAGAAATGATTGGTATCTATTGTAGTCTTCCGGTTCAGTCAGATAACTATCAGGATGCAATTGGTCAGTGAACTGTAAAAACTGAACTGATCCGAATAACTCTTTTTCGTTGCGAATAAACACCTTGAACAAACAGAAAATGAGTAACGGTTTTCGATGGCGCTTACAGCCGCAACTCTCATGCAGTCCTACATGCTTTTACGAGACCATGAATCTTAATCGGAAGATCTCGGCCAAAACGTTGCTTTTGAAACATGCAATGACGGTGAGATTCAAGTGGAATACCAATAATAGGAAATATTAAAATGTGAAATTAAGACACAACGTTTTCCTGAAACCTACTTACAATTCTACATTAAAAAAAGTAAAGTCTTTTCCAACAACAAGAATTATGGTTATTTGTAATAGAGTAAGTGCGATATACTATCAGGCATGGGTGTGTGATTCGAAACAACAGGGGACAAAAGAATATACATGTAATAAATAACAATAATTTTATGCAAAATGATTTATACGGTAGGCAAAAATCATTTGTTAAGATTGTTTTAATTGTTCGCCTGTCTTTATTCCTAGCCAACATTTTCAGATAGAAATGATATCAATCAACCTAATTTAAAGAAACCCTTTATACATTTAAGATTTATTTCTGAATAATAAGTATCATATGCAGGAATTCGAAAGCTACTATTGTTTTCATTTTTAAATACGCTTTCACAGTTTAAAATGAAAGGCAGTCATTATAACCAAAGATCGAAAATACCGGCTAACTTAACTCATACACAGCTCATGAGTAAAAGTGAACACAGTGTATCCAAAGCGAATTTTGATCTAAATTGGGCAACGATTAGTCTCGTCCTCATTAACAAATTAATTGCAAGGAACAAGATATCAGATTTTTATTGTTATTTAAATTGACATGGGCTCTCTGAGCGGAGGTGGGCCTTTCAACTGAGATTGTTCTGATAAGAAATGCTTAATAGGAGTTTCAGTCATAGACGTTTACGTGGAACTTTGACGTGAATGTTTTCCTTTCTGAAATTTCGATGAAAGTCTCAAAGCTCTTTCTAAAACAGTCTCTTTTTTGGCTTTAACAACTTGTGGCGAAATAGAGTAAGGACCCTTGGGTATGTTTTCTGTTAACAGGAAAATAAATTTGGGCCCTACCTGATGTGGGTGCTCGATTTATCCCAAAATATGAATATAATAATGAACATGTACATGTATATATAATCTAATCCAAATAAAAGTGTACACTTTGTTTTAGGTGATTTATCATTAGCTGCTTTTCTTAATGCCTAAATAGTTGATATCAAATTGAGATTTATCATTTAAGTTCAATAGTAAAACTACACATGATCTAATCTCAAGTTTGATACCAAATATTTAGGCATTAATAATCATTTTATGATTTTATCAGCGAAAACTAAGTTCACACTTAGTTTCTTTTGGAATAGATTAAATGTTCAGTTACGTAAAAGTTTGCAAGCGTTTACCGGTATGTTAATGTGTAAGCCTAAGTTGTATACCCTTTTTTTCCGAAAACAAACACAGGTTTCCTTAACTAAAATGAAAGAACATAAAAGTCAAAGCGCTTAACGAACATGCAAACAAACTTCAGTTATTCCGGAAATGCTAATTCGAATCTCGTGATCAGGAAACATCGTTTAGCGTTTCAATTCCCTTGCTTTTTCCTAAATTATGGTAGGAATTGTAAAGTGTGCGTTTACAATGGAGTCAGAAGTAATTTGCAGTACAAGCTCCGACTTTAAAAAAAAACTTACGAAATGCGAATATAATTTTGATGCATTGAATAGAAAACAGAGAAAAATCACAAAAAATATAGCTGATTTTCATATTTTAATCGTATTCTTTCTACTCATGATAAATGTTTCCAAAATTTGTCTATAAATCTACATATTTTCCGATGATGTTTCCACAAACATACAAAAAATACAAAGAGATACAATCTAGAACATAAAATGGTATAGTAATAGGAAAAGTCCATCGTACAGATTCAATCAGGAAGAAAACGAGAATAAACGCTTTTAGAATGGCCGTTTCCGATCAGAAAATATCTATAACGTTGAAGCTTGCCAACTTACACGTGGTTCTTGATGTAATTTGTTTCACAAAAAGTACATTCGTTAAAATGTCATTTCTTGACTTTTTTCGGGCGTAACGTGTAAACGTCACATTGTAATTACAGAAGTAAAGACACTATAATTATGATTATAGTGAACCAGTGGATATAAAAACAACTGATTGAAGAAAGTCAATGGTAATTAACGTAGCACATTTTGCTGGAGTGTGACTCGTAGAGTGCGACAGTCCTCTGCTACTTCAACAGTGTTGAATGGGAAATATTTGTCAGTAGAAAGGAAACCTTACACTTTTTCCTTTAAATAACTATGAAATACATATACATGTATAAAATCTGCATTTGTGCACCCTCCAATAATAACTAAAACTAGCAACTAAAGCATTGTTCATGCACCAGAAATATCAAAATGCACAGATAACTTGAAAGTGCAACTGTCTGATAACTTCAGAATGCACAGATGTCTTCAAAACACATTCTTTTTTAATTTCCAACAACCGTTTTATATAGCTTGTAAATATTTGTTGGGGAAGATAAGTCAAATATGCAGAATCAGGTTTCTTTTTTGTTAGGCTTGTATGTCGCATGTATCGCAAGTGTGCAATATTTTAATATGAACATAATTCTGACGCTTACTGCGCACCATATTTAAATAAGAACATAATTCTGACGCTAACGGCGCACCATACACTCCAGTGAAACATCTCTATATATAATCCGCCTCTGTTTCTCTGATCATTATAACAATGGACAATAGATAAGGCAACATTTTCAGGAGTGGTATTAAAACTCCCCGTCTTAAAGCGATCATCCTCTGTCATGTTTTATTGAAATAGTTGATTTTCCATGGAAAAATTGGTATCAATATTTAGTGTCTGATTAATTCATTCGAAGCATAAGGATATTTTTCATTAAAATTACTGTTTTATTGGATGCGTTAAGAATAATTTTAAATCCCCAGGCATAGATAGGTAAGATATATGTAAACTTATACAGTTAACATAATGTGGATTTTCAAACTGATTTTTCTTTCTGGTTCATGGATGTGCATCTGTTTTTATAAATTAATTATTTATTAATTATTTCATATATCTGCGACTATTTCAAAGGAAGAAAACTTGTGTGCGCTTACTACTTATTAACTTAAATGCTGTTAAGCTGCTGTCGCTGTTGGCTTTGTCCGGCTTTTTAGAGACCCTAAAATGTCTAGAAATTAATAAGTTCTTGCAATAAGCGAATACAATTCACTTAAATATTTATACATTTTTTTCGGTTTATTAAATATAAGAAGACATGATTGTTTAGTCTGAATTACTATTTTTATTGTCTAATAGTTATAAGACTGTTTATTTTCTGTTGGGTATAGTTTTCGCATTGGACGATTTAATGCAAACCGTTTGTTGTTGATTGTTTTCTAAAAGCTTTTCTTCTTTTTTGCCGCTTGTAACGTAGAATAGAATTTCTTTTTAAAGATTGTTTTCGAAATGGTTTGAAATAGATGTACCATCAAAAATGGAAGAAGTTAATAATTTTAAAATTTATAAGTTTTATTCTTATTTCAGTGACTTTGTTGGTGGAAGACAAATGGAATCGAACGAAAATAGTACTGACGTCACTACGTTGACGTCAACGATTTCAATGCAGGAGCTTGACGAAACGCTGAAACATTACAATGAAGTTCAAGCGCTCAGATACTTTCCAGTGTTTGTGTTTCTTGTAATTATAATGCTTGTCGGGACAATAGGAAACGTGTTGGTACTATTTGTGTACTGTAAACGATTCAGAAAAACATCGTCAAACTACTTTATTGTGTCCATGGCCGTGTTCGATTTACTGGCGTGTTTGATTGGGATGCCTATGGAACTATACGATCTCCGGTACTCGTACACCTTCTACAACTCTGCAGTTTGTAAGATTTTTAGATACTCTAACAATGTAGTGGTTTATGGTTCCGCAATTATTCTTGTGGAAATCGCGTTCGACAGATATTTCAAGATTTGTAGACCATTAATGATGATTGAGTTGTCTAAAATCAAAGTGATGTGCATCGTTGCCGGGATAATCGCAGTTCTGATGTCGATTCCGGCCTTAATTCTTTTCGGAATATCTCGGACAAAAACACCTGACGGAAATATTCAAGGTTTTGACTGCTCCATCGAAGAGGCGTACAGAAACCGAACATTTGCAAAAGTGTATTATTACCTGTTAGGTTTAGTGTTTATTGTAACCGTAATCTTACTGACGGCATTGTATATAAGAATATGGGTAGAGATTAAAAGGCGGAAGCACTTAGTGATCGGTGATCAAGTGAGAACAAGCCAGCGTGAAGAAATCCCAATGGCCGCCGAGAACAGTGATCAAGATTTACGTAAACTCCGCGTTCGGTATTGCTCGGACTTTAGCGATGACGACACACAAGGCATGACACCAAGTCCAAGGTCAACCACTTTCAGACCGAGGCTACAAAGTCTCGCGGAGGCCATGAGTAGATTTCGCGTGAGTAGAACAACAATAGTTCTATTCGCGGTTACAGTGGCATTTGTTATCAGTTACATGCCAGGAATAATCATCATGATCTGCCGATCTGTTATCAGAGATCTCGAAAGTAAACAATCCCTTGCTGAACAAATTCTTAGCAAACTGTTCTCCAAATTCTTTTTCCTGAACAACGCTATTAATCCAATAATTTACAGTTTTCTGAATGTGGGCTTTAGAAGGCGCTGTGTAACACTAGTGAAGCAAATATTGTTTTGCCGGCGGAGAGAAGTGTTCATGAGACCAATTCATCGGGATAAAACTGATTCCCAGAGAAGTCAGAGGAGCACCAAAAGCAACAAAAGTACGAAGAATGAGGAGGTATAATTGCCTGTTGTGTGCTTAGGACACAAAATGCATGTTGAAGTAAGTGCTTTCAGTACTGAATACCCCGCTTTTACTGTAGTATCAATTGGGCGCAAGATCATAAAACTAAGATTGGAGACGAGTCTGAAATCTCAAGCATCTGATTGGCTGTAATGGCGACCAGTCGCCATTTCAGACAATCAGATGCTTGAGATTTTGGACTGGTCTCCAGCCTAAGTTTTATGACCTTGGGCATATGTTTCATGTGTGTTCAATTTCGCGGCAAGGCAAATACACGAACTTATAAAGCAAAAACGATTTGTTATCAGCCATTTTGATCCATAATCAATCTAATACATAATTTATAAACGGAAACGATGTTTTATGACCAATTTTGTTTTGTAATAAATCAAATTAAAGTTTATTGTGCGAATTTAGTCCCGCACGAAACCGTTATTCGCAAGTTCTACGCGAATATTTGGCGACGCAATATTAAATGATATCAGAGCTGCTTTTAGAAATCATGTTTATACTAACATTATCTTGTACACATGTCAATCTATATACCGAAACTGTATCCTGTATTTCATCTTCTTCCTAGAACAATAAAGATCCGAGATCAAAGATAACAATAAAGTTAATATAAATACTAAAAATTAAATGATTTGGTAAAGTATACGAAACATAACTCTAATAAAACTAGTATTTTGTCATTATTATGAAACGTTCGCAAAAATAAATATGGCTGTTGTTTTATGCTGTTATGGCTTATGTAGATATTTTAGTTATGTGCTAGAATATTCTAAAATGTGCTTTGCTTGAACCTGTGTGGGTTTTCTGCATATCTATTGAACGCCAAATGAACATAAATTCAAAATGAAAAATTAGAGGATACCTACAATGGTATGAAGAACTTTCAAATACTAAGAGACCTCTTCAGTTTAGAGGGAGCTCTAAATTATTTGTTGCTATCCATTATTGCTGGCAAAACTGTTCAAATATATATCTTTTATTTTAATAGAGTGAATTTTTAAAATTTCATTTCACCATTTCCGAATTGCAGGCGCTGGAGTTGGTCAGCATCTTTATATGAACCCTATTAATTTTCAGGCCAATAGGTCAAATTCACGGTCATAGTAAATTTGACGTCAGTAGGTCTAGGGGTCAAGGTCACAGTGACCTTCAACACAAAAACCTTGACTGACAAATAACTAGACAACGATTTTATCTACAGTCCTGAGATTTTTCATTAATATTGAACATTACTCGGAGAGGAACATTATTGATTTTGACAACAGAAGGTCGAGGGGTCAAGGTTAAAGTCACCTATACAAAAAAACATTGACCGATAAGTAACTAGATACAGTCATCAGATTTGGCATAAATGTATGACATTACTTGTTGATGAAACTTATTGATTTTGACTTAAGTAGGTCGAGGGGTCAATGTCAAAGTGACCTTCTACACAAAAAAACATTGACCGATAAGTAACTAGACAACGATTTTATCTACAGTCCTCAGATTTGGTATGAATGTTGGACATTGCTTGCAGATGAACTTATTGATTTTGACGTCAGAAGGTCGTGGTGTCAAGTTCACAGTGACCTTCAAACAAAAACCTTGACTGACTAATAACTAGACAACGATTTCATATACAGTCCTCAGATATGATATGATTGTTGGACATTACTTGCAGATGAATCTTGTTGATTTTGAGGTCAGTAAGACAAGGGGTCAAGGTCACAGTGACCTGCAACACAAAATTTTGCCCGACCAATAACATGATAAAGATTTCATCTTAAGTTAAAAGTGGGGAGGATGATCATAACCTGTTCATGACACCTACTGATTTAAAAGTCAGTAGGTCAATGGTCAAGACTACAGTAATCTTCAATGCAAAACCCTTCTCCAATAAATAACTAAGTCAATGGTTTCATCTACAGTCCTCAGATTTGGGAGGGAAGTTGACCATCACCTGTAGAAGACCAAGATTTTTTAAGGTCAAAAGTTCAAAGGTCAAGGTTACAGTAACTTTCAACACAAAATCTTCTCCAACAAATAATTAACTATGACTTCATTTACAGTCCTCATATTTTGTAGAGAGGTTGATCATCACCTATACATGACCCCTATTGATTTTTAGTTTAGTAGGTCAAAGGTCAAGGTCGCAATGACCTTCAACACTAAAACATCTCTTGTTTTGTTGTTGTTTTGTTATTGTTGTATTTATTTTGTTGTTGTTGCTTCTGCTTCTGCTACCGCTGCTGCAGCCGCAACTGCTGCTGCTGCTGCTGCTGCTACTCCTGTTACCGCTGCTTTTGTTGTTGCTTTATGTGTATTTTCAGATATGCTGAAGTAAGACAATTTTCACACTATTAATAAGAAATATATAAAGTGATTGTGTCGAAACTGAAATAATTTTTACTTTTCTAACAAACTAGGATCGGAAACCAGTCAAAAACTCTAGCGTGTGATTAGGTGTTAGTCAGTTTGATCCTATTAGCTATTAGATTTTTGAGACTGGTATCCGATCTCAAAATTGAGAGTTTGGAGACTGGTATCCGATCTCAGTTTTAGATTTTGAAGACTGTTGTCCGACTTTAGTTTTTGTGTCTCCTGGCCAGGCGACATATTGGGATTACTTTGTAGGCGGCGGTGTCGGCGACGGCGTCCGCGGCGTCCGGATTTCCTTGTCCGGAGCCTTACTTTGTCACCGTAGATCCAAATGACTCCAAACTTGGTATGCATGTTTCTGGCAATGACTCGAAGTGCAGTGCACAAGAAGCGTAACTCTGCCTCGTTTCGTTTTTGAAATATTCCCCTTTGATTGATTTTTACAGAGAATTTCTTGTCTAGAGCTAAACTTTGGTGACTTTGAAACTTTGGTGACATTCAAATGACTCCAAACTTGGTATGCATGTTTCTGGCAATTACTCGAAGTGCAGTGCACAAGAACCGTAACTCTACCTTCTTCCTTTTTTTCAGTTATTCCCCTTTAATTGATTTTATACAGCATTTATTGTCCGGAGCGTAACTTTGTCACCATAGGTTCAAATGACTCCAAACTTGGTATGCATGTTTCTGGCAATGTCTCGAAGTGCAGTGCACAAGAACCGTAACTGTACCTTATTCCGTTTTTTGAATTATTTCCCTTTGATTTTAGTCCATTTCTTGCCAAGGCCATAACTAGTAGTGCATGTTTCTTGCAATGAGACAATTAAATGGTTATTTTATATGTGAATTTTGTGCAAATACATTGCTAATAACTGTAAAACAAAAACTATTTACCATTTTTTATGTCGACTAACAAAAATTTCATATGCGATACATCCGACTCGCGGAGTTCTAGTTAGATTTTGGAAACTGGTATCCGATTTCAACTTTTAGATTTTGAGACTGGTATCCGATCTCAGTTTTTAGAATTTGGAGACTGGTAACCGATCTCAGTTTTAGATTTTGCAAACTGGTATCAGATCTGAGTTTTTAGATTTTGGAGACGTTATCCGATTTCAGTTTTTTAGAGTTTGGAGACTGGTATCCGATTTCAGGATTTTACATTTTATAGACTGGTATCCAATCTCTAATTAAAGATTTTGAAACTGGTATCCGGTCTCAATTTTTACATATCGGACACTGATCCCCGATCTCAGTTTAAGATTTTGGTGACTGGAACCCGATCTAAGTTTGTTGTTCTGCTCTTGTGACCTAAGCTAAGTAATGTAATGTCTCCTTTCAGCACGTGTTCAACCACGTCAACCACGATAATATTCCAATCTGGCTCAAAATCAAAGATCCAATGGCGGACCAAAGACGTGTACACCTGGACCCAAAGTTTACAGTCTATTTAAAACATACTCATGAAAGAATATAACTGTTTTCGCTGTAACTAGTCATTGTAAGATAAACAATTTACGATATTCTCATTTTACATATCATCATGAAATATGGAAGTATTTAATGCCACATTTGTTTTGTTTTCGAGTGATTTGCTGAAAACGATGTTTAATATCACACGTTTAATGATGGTAGAATTTTATACATAATTGACATTTATTAATGTTTTCAATTTATATAAAACAAACTACACTGAGTTGAAATACCCTGTCCAATAAATTATCGACCTCATTAACTGACATAAAATTATATTCCTTAAATTCTTAGCGAATTTGATAATAAAATAATTAAATATTTAAAAAAAACATTAACTTATAATACAATATTTTGCTAGTCTTTCTCTTATCTATTTTAAATACATTTGGCGTTTAACCTACAATTCACATTATTGTAAGTTGTACAAGATGTATATACATGTAAAATTTTATATCAGTTAATGAGTTCGCTAAATTTAAACGTTCTTTTCCTTCCAAAAACGTTCAAGGGATAAAGAAACTCAGGGTAAACTTGGAAGACGCTTCTGGAATTTGCCGTTTCACGCTTTTCCCTAAAGACATCGTCACGCAATCCCATTTTGCGACATTCGATACAGTTCCACGTGCACTCTAACCTAGAGAGTTCTTTGGCAGATTTTTATCGTTTTTTTTTATTATTGTCCTAACGCGACATTGCAAATAAGGCCACCCTGAGTTTCATTATCACTTAAGAAGGCATATATTCATATACGTTTTATTGTCTTTAAAATATGACAAAACGTAAAATGATACTCATCACCTATATCGGTACAGTTTTAGCATTTCCGTTCATCTGAAGGAATGTTCCTCCATCTCCCTGTTTCTATCGCCAAACGGTGATTTCTTGAAAGAAAAGACATTAATTAATGATTAAACATTAATATCTGGGAGTTTGTCAACATAATATCTTCTGATAAAATTAACTTTGACATTTTAATATTTATTATTGCTAGAATTATTATTAATTTCTGAATACCTTGTTTGTATAAATGCCTTAATTAGCCAGTTACTGTTTTATAAAAAATTTTACTATTTACTTCTTTTATATTGTTTTTTATTTTCCAACCATATTGATTAAATTCTGTTTTGGGAACAACATACAGATGAGTTTAATTTTGTGGATAAATGTATTTCATCATGGTCAATATTTTCGGAGAGTGTTGCCCATAAACACATAGTTCTGTTTTGTCATCTGTTATATTTACGTAACCCCAAACTCACCTTTTTTAATTAAATACTATTTGTTGCAATCGATCTTTTTCAGGTTAAAGATATACTTGAAAAACTGTAAAAGAGAAATTTCCGTCGCTGTTTTACAAACGTTACGTTATTCCTACGCCATTCGAAAATTGTCTACGCCATTCATAAATTTACTATCGCGTTACTATTAATATTTCTGCTATTATGTAAACCACGTTTTTGACTAAAATTTTGTTGTTAAGTTAATTTAAATTTGTTTTGAGTGAGAAGGGTATATAATAAAAGGAACATTATGACAGTATGCATTCTGTAGGTTCGTATTATTTCTCGTTGCGTAATAGGTAACCACATCACGCTCGACCTTCTGTCTCGCGCGATATTGTTTACATTCCAAACTCGAAAAATACGAACCTACAGAATGCATACTGTTATATTACATATTTATTACTTGTTCTTAATAAAGTAAACAAAGCTTTATTGGCTTCTTCTGCAATATGCTGTTTCCTTTTTTCAAAAAATATCTTTGCGAGATAGAGACCAAGATTTTTATACTCATCAACAAATTCTTATTTTTTTATTTCCTATTTTAAAAATGTTCCCGTTTCGATAACGGCCATTACTACATATCCAGGTTTTAGTCTTATTTGTATTTATTTTTAATTTCATTCGTTCGCAATTTGAAAATTTAGTTTGAATGTGTTAATTTGTCTTTGAATGTTTGAGAAAACGGCAGTGATATTACAGGTTAAATGTCGATAAAAATGTTTTTTGTTGTTTCCCCGTACATATAGTCAGTATTGTTATAAGTAAAATAACCCGTTTCCGATGTCATGCAGTGATGGTTACGTAAATCAGGGCTATCCGACCAACCTTTTTTGGGGTTGTCCCGGTTAGCTCAGTTGGTTGCGTCGCCGGAATTGCAAGGCTAGGCGCTGTCGCCGTGACTGTGCGGTTCGCTCCCAGCTAGAGGCAGTGTCATTTTTTATCAGGAGAACGGTGCTCTTAATCTGATCCAAATCGGTCCAGAAATTACTGAGAAATAAGAATAAACCTACCTGAAACAAATTATTGTGTTTGCACGACATTCTAAAAGTGACGTAGTATAGCCACCATGACTTTCATCAGTAGAAATTATATCAAAATCACTCTAGCGGCAAAATGCAGTTCAGAAAAATTTTAAGGATGATGATAACTAACGAACAGCGCGGAGAAAAATATATGGCCTTTTATTTTCTTATGTTTATAAATCAAATCGCCATAAAAATAACTGGTTGAGAAAAACCTTGTTGCGGAAGTGATTTTAGTAATCGGGGAAAATTATGTTTTCGTTAGTTTCTTCGTTAACAGTTATAAGTTTTTGATGTTAGGTTTTAACCGGTATACGGTCGTTTTCGATGTTAGTGTATTAACAGGTATACGGTCGTTTAAAGTAAATGTTTTCTTCTTCATCGTGACTGTTGCCTAAAAAACGTGTAGAACTCACGAGGCACTGTTTAGTTTCTTTATTTGATAACTTTGCCATTATCTTTCAGAATTATTTTGGGTCAGTGGTTATTAATTTATTTATGTTTTCTATGCGCGAAGACTTAAAATAAAAAATGGCTTATGGAAACCGTATACTGCATACTTATTTTGTCGAGCTTTAAAACTAATTGTTTTTTTATAGTTGTTGTAAATTTTCGTTGTTAAGTGGCATTTTTTCCAACGGTTATTGTTTGATTTTAGTTGTAAAGGTTTCTGATAAACAGATATTTTATGCCAATGTCTGACGTTATGTTTTTAATATTGTTTTGTGTAACATCGTCGTCATATATCATTCGCTAAATACACGTGCTTTCATTGGGTGTCAGAGTCTTTTCGTGGCTTTCAAATGGGTAGGTTAGGTTTAAATGGGTACAAATATTTAGTTCCAAGTACTGGAGGAATTAAAATAACATTATCTGTGTTGTTGGAACATTGGTCCTGAGTAGTGGACAATTCTAATGTTGTTATACAACACATATATTTATGTTGTTATACAACACATATCACTGTTGTGAACTAACGACAATGTTAATTCAGTAAAAATATAATATGTAATACTAATTTTAAGGTATATGTGCTTGACTATTGCAGATTGTGTGTTAAAATTAAAAAGCAAATAATGGTCCTCAAATACTACGAGGATCAGTGCTGAAGATTATAAAACTGAGACTTTTAACTAGTCTCAAATCTCAAGTATCTGATTGACTGAAATTACAACCAGTTGAGATTTTAGACTGGTCTCCACTCTCACTTTTATGATCTTTTGCTCAGGAAATCTTTTTCATCAAAGTTCTGTAAACTAACATGTATATTCCACTCATTTCCTTTCATAGTGTTAATTTAAGCGAGAATATTAATATTAATCTGAGAAGCATCAAGGTTAAAAGCTCTGAAAGTATTTTCTATCAAATCTATTCCAATTGATTCCATTGCCCAAGGTTATAAAACTGAGCATGGAAACCAGTCTGAAATCTCAAGCATCTGACCAGTCGCCATTTCAGCCAATCACATGCTTGAGATTTGAGACTGGTTTTGAGACTGGTTTCCAATCTCAGCTTTATAACCTCCAGTTCATTTCAGAGGTCCTTTAGTGGTGCTGAGTAAATGACTATGTCATATTTATTGTGTATGCCAATATTGTTTTGGAATTGTAAATAAATTGTCAAAAACTAAGCCTGGAATTTTTTTTATTGAATGACTGACGTCAGTCCCAGAGACAATTTCAAAAATTCAATTTTGGGCTTTTCTATGCATGATTATATTACAAACGTTTACTAAACTGAAGTGATACGTTTCTAAAACACAGAATGTTCAGCAAGTCCCTTTTTCCCACATTGCTTTGCAAAATTAATTGAACCTTACTATCAACATTTATTATTTACATAATTTGACAGTAAAAAAACTGCGATGATAACTATACATCCCATTTATATATCGTTTTAGATCCCTTACTTCCAAAAAAATTCGGTACGTTTTTTATCATTGTATCGCCATCTTACAGACTATTCTATTGAATCTTCTCGGTAGCATTGTTAATTTACTTGCTATTTTTATTTTCATAAGATATGTCTGCTTGACTATGGCATACCAATAACATTGGTTTATACAAAAAAGTGAAATACGAATATCAGGGCTGGCCAAGTTTTTGTTATTAGCATGCGAAAGAACTTAGATTATTCGAGAAAATCTCAACATGTTGTACATTGTACATGTCGGCAAGCTCAGATATCCTTGCTTTTGTGAAGATCTGTGCCGTTTCACACGTGCCAGCGGGCTTTCCAAACATGTTCGATTCTCCACGTTTCATACCTATCGGTTTGTTCAGTTTCACCGCCCAGATAAAATTTTTCCGACGTTGTAAGGTAAACACTTTTGAGCCTATTATTCGTTGGAACAATAAATAAAATATTGAAGCTCCTAAGACAATGTTGTGATATTACATACTTGATAATGAGCTCCAACTAAACAGCCCTTGTAATACAATTCTATACAGCGTTTCCTCAATATCTTACCCCTAGTCAAATATGCGACTTCTCATACCTTATGGCGAACTGATCCTGCGAATGTAAAATTCAATTAATATTATAACTGCTGACGATTGTGGATGCGGCTGTAATGTTGCGCCGTGTCAATATTTGTTGATGTGCTCTCCGAGCAAACAGCAATGTTTGCGTTTTCTGTGATATGCAGGATTTGTATTATCAGATAACTTGTCTAGATTCTAATATGTTTAGTTGTGTCCATTGTTATTCCGTTAGGTGCAAAACCATTCATCTTTTATGGCGACCCACGCCGCTGGACATGGAACGGAAGTAATCAGGAAATACCGCACTGAAGGTTCCATTTTCACCGCCGTATTCATACCATCGTTTGGAGTGCATCTAAATTGTACTCTTAACTTGTGTTAATATTGAGTAAATATTGCGCTCAACCAGGGGCCCTGTGGCGTGAGTTTACATTGCTGGCAATGAACAGGCTCAATCAAACCGAGCCTGCAATATTTCACATTTGTCGTGTTTGGTGGCTTTCAAAGTTTTCTTTACATCTACATGTATTTTAATGATACAAACCCTGTGCGGAATTAGCCAAGTTCCATCTATACAATGTATTTATCCCATCTGCTGTGACAATGATACTGACTGGTTCATAATGCCGGCTTTTGTATCAAGCACATTATCAGATTATTGCATGACATTTCTAATAAATTACGTGATCTTTTCTAATATGTTCTGCGTCGTTTAAGAATCATAACAAAACTGAAACGTGTGTGCATTCACATCAGAACAAAATCAACAATCATTTATTAAGAATGTTTCTAAATGAATTTCCGGCTTTTGTCAAATACACAGAACCGGTGAAAGAGGAAAAAGTATAGACTTTGTCAGGTTAAGAGACATAAAGACGTTCAACCTCTATTAAATGGATAGGGATGCTTGTAGTGTAAACGACGTGACAGCTTCGATATAATATTCGTCTAGAAAAGAAACAAATCAATTATTCCTCCTTGCGTTTTACGTTAAAATGTGTTAATTGTGTTGATGTTTGTCGTAAAATATATGCAACAAGGACTTATTGTTATATACGAAGGACATTCAGAATAAAAAAACGTCAAATATGTTCATCTATTCGCCCTAACGCATAAGAAAATCGCTTAATGATGCTGGAATACTTACCCAATATTAGCAAAATGTCAGTGGCTGCCTTATTAAGGCAGAATTGTAAATTTGACGATTAAGATAACGATATCCCTACAAAATATATGCTCTAGTATATTATTTGCGATGTAATAAAAAATGAAACCTGCTCAGATAAAGTGTTGTTAAGCGAGTCTCTGGCAAGCTGAATAATAAATTTCTTCTATTAGTTTAAAAGAGAATCTCGGACAATTTGAAATATACAGGATTGCGAAAATCTACAAATTTTCTTCACACCAGTGAAATAATTTAAAAACTCGAACAACAAAAAGCTAAACTATGGCTGTCTGAAGTTAGAGACAGCAATATTAAATGATGATCAGTGACGTCATCAATTTGTGTATACAGATATCAATACTAATTTCAGAAAATCTCAACATCATATTAATTTATTCATGTAATGAGATTGAGAATTCATTACAAATGGAAATTTTCCTGTGAATTTATTTTAATTTTATTTCCGTTATAACACATCTTAAATGCTCATAAATTTATATCACTAGTCACCTTAAAATGGCAAAGAATCTTCACAAAAACACAAATTTAATTCCAACGTTTCAGGGGATAAACTTCCCTTCTTCAAGGAGCTTTTACAAGGATTTACTGATCAATGTTTACATATTGTCACATAATCAATTGATATTTATTAAGGTTATCATTATTTAAAGTCTAAATTTTTATTATTTATCATGTAACAATATGTAAACATTGTTCAGTAAATTCATGTAAAAGCTCATTGAAGAAGGGGGCAGAGGTTATCCCCCTGAAACGTTGGAATTAAATTTGTGTTTTTGTGAACAGTCTTAGAATTGTGTTTCTTGAGAACTTATCTTAAAATGGCAGCCAACATACATTGGGATCAATACTAAACTGACAATTTCTTATCAACCAATAAGTCGATATTTAAAACCTTTCAGTTCTGTGTGCAGTTTCAAAATGTCTTTGCAATTAAAACGAATTCCTACATTCCGGAATACCTCTTAAAATGTTTTGTATTATATGACAAAGAGTGTCAGATTCTTTTTATTATATGGTTTTAAAATAGAGAAAATAGCGTCTAACAAACAAGGATCAAAATCAGCGTCTTGGAACTCACGCGCTTTGTAGGTAACTCGAGACTCGCCATAAAAACAAATTTTAAATCACATTAAAGTTCCTCAAAAATAGTTTGTGCGTCTATTTTGATCGCTTTCTTAGTAAAGTTGCTGCCAATGTTTGCAAACAAGTAGACAAATGAACAGAACCAAGTATATGTTTGGTAATTAGAACATGAATTAGACTAAATTGAGCTGGCAAACATTAGTACATCCTTAGCTAAATACATTTCTTTACTAAAATCTAGGTGGCAATAAGTATATCCCCAAAATTCCTTAATTTTTTTTTTGAAATTTTATCCAGTTTTCGCCATTTGCAATATCTACGACCCCTTAATCTTGCGGATACACGTTATACTATACAAAAATCATATTCAATAATATCATACATTAAAATTTCTCAGTTCACATGTGCGTCATGTGAAAGTGTGATACGACATAACCTATTTTTCATTTTTGAGGAAATAAGTATATAATATAGTCGAACTTTGTAACAAAATCATAAATTGAATATAAATGTTATTTGTTACTGATAAAAATGTTAACATATTCACAGGTGATACCTTTACCATAATGAGACATAATACCTAACCATGTCAAGCAACTTTGAGCATTCAGTATTGTTTTGTTTTAATTTGTAAAATGGTTTTGTTAGCATATCGCAAAAATTTATCTGTTTACAATGTGACATTGTCGTTCCAAACGAATTAATTGGATTGACTTCTATGCATATTATATCACATCCCCGGTCTAAGGGTATTCATAAAAATAACAGCAGTGCAAACAGAATGTAGTATCGTTCATCCTGCATTCAACAAAAATAAGGGAAAAAAAATGAAAAAAAATAATACAGATATCAAAAATATTAAGTGCAGCATAAAAAGCCTCCATGCACAGAAATGTAGTAACAAAACTAGAAAACAATGCAAAGTTTTTAAAAAAGACAGTATAAAAAAAAGAAAAGCCAAGGGGTTACCGCCATAGACTAGACAAAAATACTTTCAAAATAAAATTGTTTGCAAAATACATTTATTATGTACATTTTTTACCATTTTCAATAAAAAATAATCAGTAACTGCGTTTTGAAAAATTGTTGCATGGCTCAGACATTCTTTTCATTTTAATATTGAAAATGTGTTAATAAATTAATATATCTTGAATCTAATAGACGTTGTAGGAAAATTTAAGGGACCGAAACACCAATTACTCGGTGTATATTGAACATTAAGCTATACATTATGTCGTATTGTTTACCAATTATTTTACGTTAACTTTCATGGTTCAAGAACGTTTTAAACATAGTCCATTAAGGCAGACCCATCTGAAAACAAAGTGGAAATTATGGTTTGGTTGAAACAACTAAGACTTTCTTCTTTTCTCGCAATTCCGGTTGTTGTAAACACAACTCCGCCAAATGATAGCATACAACATGAACGTGATTTCCTGTAATGACGTCGGATATACGTACGGCTCTTGTTTTTCGAAAGCACCTGTTGAAAAAGGTGAGGTCTTTTGACGATGCTGAACAAATAACTATAAAATAATTGTGTGTTTCTCTAAAGATCCCTTTTTGATATACAAGCATTTTTACGCATGTGCGACCAGTGTATATCCCGATCAGCCGGCACATCTTTGCCGTATGTTCAGGATCTGCACTGGTCGCATTTTGGTCAATCAATTTAGACAACCGCTCACTGCGACGAAAAACTTACAATGAAAGCGGTGAGCGCCAAATGCAGTCAAGCGGATAAGGGGGCGGAAGAGTTAAATCCCTTATAATTATTATTTTTCTAAGGAAAAAATGTAAATAACCTAATGAATCAAAAAGCGAACAGTTTAGATGCTGAACAGACGGCACGGATCTAAACTGTTCGCCCTAGCAATAAAGGTGTATATATCTATTTAGGAAAGGGTTAAAATCAATATTGAAGCAGATTCGAAAAAAATAAAGTAATTATTCTAGATTTAATGAACATCAGGTAGATTTTCGAGATGGGAAATCGGTAACAATGATGAAAGAAGGTCCGGTACGCCGTAGAAATACTTCATGGAATCATGTGATAAGTTCTAGAAACTGAAAAACAAGCCGGCGTTAGGTACATTAAAGAAAAAAGTAGCTATTAGTAAAAAGAGAAGAGACAAAAATATGCAATACTGAGGCATTTACTTTGAAAAATTGTAAACGAAGCATGAGTTGTTAATGGTTAAGATTTGAAAATGTCATTCTGGAGTCTAAGGATACCAAGGCAGAACCAATATTATTATGTTTTATTGTTAAGCTGTATTTAGCACCATAAAAAAAGAGGTTTGTCAGAGAACTAGGTTTTAGAACAGATCTCTAATTTATATCACTTTATGTCAAAGTACATCATTAGCTGCATAGTTTAAAAAACTTTGAACAATTCAAAAATTCATTTCCATTTTCAATGCACATGTTAGGGAAAAAATTAATTGTGATCATGAGGAGAAAAGAAACAGTTCTTGAATTATTGATGCGATAAGGTTCAAAGAAGCTTAAATAAAATAATTTTCAGGCGTTCTGTTTGTCTACTTATGATTTCTCTACTTTATATACTTCGCTTCCTCATAATTAATAAGATACAAGCTGACCAGTCTCACTGAAAAACAATGTTTGCTGGAGAAAATAAAACCTTACTCGCTTGTAATGAACGTTGGGCGTTTTTTACAGATGGTTCTTATGATAAGTATACTTTATGGACTTGTCAAAACCTAATAGAGTCGCAAACTCTTTAGTGAATAATATTTACATGTATGTTAGAATCAGTACCTCTATTTTTAAACAATAGGCATTCCAATAGGTACTAATTGTTCCCCCCATTGTTGCTGATTTGTTTTTATACTGTTATGAAAGAGACTTTATGTTGTCTCTTTCTACCGAACATCAAAATGATAGTATTACAGCTTTTACAACACATCGAGATACCTTGATGATTCATTCAATATAGATAATAACCATTTTCCATCACTAGTTAATAAAATTTATCTAAAGAACTATAGCTTAATAAAGCGAACACTTCAAAAAAGCAAGCATACGTTTTTGATCTATATCTGTCCATTGAAAATGGTTACGTCACTTATAAAATATATGATAAAAGAGATGATTTTTATTTTAATAAAGTCAATTTTCCGTTTTTATTGTGCAAGTTTTATCGCCGAAACCCAGATTTGATTCAAACATACAGGTGCAGTTTAAAATCACTATTTCAACAAGGTATTTCACAGCCAGTTTTTATGAAGATTTAATTTATAAACTGAAGACGATAAAAGGCAATGTTAATTTTCCCCGGTTATTCGTAAAAACCATCTGTAAATTTAAAAAGAAAGGTCACCAACATGATATTCTACAGCGCTCTGCAGGCCTGGTGATTAGCACGTCTACATTTGATCATAATGCCTATCTCTTTGGTTGCACAACGGTGGCAGTGGAACCTAGAAGCTCGATTTGTTTCTTTTATCCCTGTCATCGTGTTCTTGCTGATTTTACTCCAGGTGCTCTGGTCTTGAGTACCCGACACTTTGGTTTTTCAATGCTATTAGCTTTTTATGTTTTATATGTGTGTGTGCTTTTGCATGCAACATGTAACATTGAGCTGATGGGTGGGTTGGAATCATTTTACCAAGATAACTTGTACTTGGGTGTTTATATGAGAATCTGTTGGGGCAAGTGTGAGGTTGGTGCACCCTTAAACCTGATTTAAACCCCCAGTGGCAATTTGATTTGCCACTGACCGTTCCAAGGCGGTTTCCCCTCGGTTCTAATTTTTGTTTATTGTTTGTGGTGTCCTTTGAAACTGGTCATTTTATTTACCATGCTCTCTCTCTCTCTCTCTCTCTCTCTCTCTCTCTCTCTCTCTCTCTCTCTCTCTCTTCTTCTTCTTCTTCTTCTTCTTCTTGTAACAAGGGTTTTGAAAAATCCACGCCTGAACCAAGGATTGAACCCGGGAGCCCTCGCATGCCAGTCCGACGCTCTACCATGTCGCCATAAAAGCTAGCTCTATGATGAGATAGTACAAGCGCGGTACTAACTCAACCATAGCCGGGTTACATTCTTGACTGTGTGGTGAGGCTGTTTTTTTTCTGAATGTGGCAATTCCTGATATGCATATTTCACCTTTTTTCTTTAAAAATTTCAAACAATGAAACATTTGTGCATGATTATTTGTGTTTAGACACATCTCTTTTCCTGGATTTGACAGATTAGTTCTGTATGATCTGTTTACATATTTAGAGCTTCTTGTGTTAGTTACATTTCTACTGGAGACGATGTCATTCTGAGAGATCCAGGTCCCTCTTATTCCTAAGGTCACTGACATTACCCGTAATTTGAGATACATCAAACAAATCCTGTTTGCCAGGATTTCTTTAAGAAGAACTAATATCGTTTATTTTGAGAAAAATTATAAACATTTTCAGCACTGTTTTTGTATGAATTCTGACTCACAAGAACCAGTTTTACCTAGAGTTTCACATTATTTTCATTTTGTAGGACGATTACATTACCGGTAACTTAAGGTCCATCAAACAAATCAGGTTAATCAAGAGCCCCCTTTTGATTGTATAATAATTTATCATATACATATGCCAGTAATATCTTGGTTTTTATTTTGACCGTAATGACTAGTTTTTATTATTGCTGTAGTCGCTAATAACCACGGCAAAAAAGCCGCCAAAAGAACCTTTTCGCCATATTGTATATGGATAAGAAATAAAGCAATGGCGTATGCTTTTACAGCATTTTTCGAAACCATATGTATAATGGGATCAGCAATGTGAAAAGTTTGTAATTGGAAATACATATTTATAGAGTACTTATAAAACTGAACCAATTTTGAGCAATGGTGGATTGAGGGTAAGATCTAGTTATAATGAGACGGTAGCCTTTTTAAAATGCGTTCCAAGTTTGGCGCAATAAAACAAAAATTAAAATCACCAAGCATTGATAAGCGCAATCCGGCGATTGTTTTTATCGGCTTGTTTTATACCAAGAATTTAATACATACACTGTACAAAAGGTATCACCCAGATTTGATATAAAGATACCTTACACGTAGAAGAGACAACGAATATCATACTGCTGCATAGAAAACAATCTAATCTATAAAAATTGGACGTCATAACGTCTTTCTGAAATCAGTCTTAAGACTTTAACGTAATTGATTTGTTTCTTGCTAGGGATTCTTTGTGGAATATATTTACTCTTATTAAATAGCCATCACATTGCTTCTTTCACCATGAATAACTGAGCTGTCCTTAAAGACATTTGTCAATTCTATGTAATATTCAGTTATCTTCACTAACTTCAATAATTAATACGATGGCTGAGAGATGAATGCTAAATAGCACTATCGTTTAAATTTCTCAAAAGGACTTACTTTGGTTTGCTCTAAATCTCGAATTAATTTATAATGCCTTAATTTTTTTTTAAATAGAACCTTGAGAAAGAAACAAGAAACTGAAGTTGCGAAACTAGATTCAATTTTAAATAATCAGCTGATCAAAATTGATAACGGGACGAAATTTCAAGTAAAAACTTAAGTAATAAGGAAGTTAAAATCTCAGCGTTGTTAACTAAAATTAAAGATAGATTGATAGATAGATACTCTTTATTCCTGCAAGAGAAGAGCAGAAGGCAGTTTGTTGACGAACCCCAGAAACTTCAAAATTTAGCATTCTTTGCATTGCAAAAGAAAATCTTGAAACACTTGGCAGTGTCTAGTGTTTTGCCTATATGTTGTAAACAGTATTTGATTAATCAACTAGATAGCTTAGTTTCAATTTAATACGTGTTTTCTGTTCTTTGGATAAAAAGTTTCATTTCTAAAGCATTTGCTCCTTTATGTTTTACAAAGGTTTGACTGTCACAAACGTTGTATATAATACCACTTAAATAAGGCATTGATGAGTTCTTTTATTTATGTTTCTTGTCCCTGTCATCGTGTTCTTGCTGATTTTACTCCAGGTGCTCTGGTCTCGGTAAGCTCATTGAGTACCCGCCCTTTGGCTTTGCAATGCTATTGGCTTCTTATATTTTATATGCTTGTGTGCTTTTGCATGCAACATTGTTGAGCCGATGAGTGGGTTGGAGTTATTTCACCAAGACAGTTTGTACTTGGTTTGTGATACGAGAACCTGTTGGGGCAAGTGTGAGGTTGGTGCACCCTAGAACCTGGTTTAAACCCCCAGTGGCAATTTGTTTTGCCACTGACCGTTCCAAGGCGGTAACCCCTCTGGTTCTCACTTTCGTTATTTGTTTGTGGCGTCCATTTTGAAACTGATTATTGTAATACCATGCTCTCTTTTCCTCTCTACTTTTTTGCTGTGTGGGGAGGCTGTGTATGCTGGATGTGGCCATTCCTGATATTCATATTTCATTTTCTTTTCATCAACACCGCCATATGCAAATTATCGGTATGGATAAACTTAAAAAGATACTGGATGGGTTTTCTTGTGTCGCCCTCTGGTACTTTGTCAGAATAAAAAATCCAAGTACATAAAGGGACATAACTCCATCAAATGTGACCTCGACCTTAAGAATTCGGCATTATCATTACCATGTTGCGATAACCAATATAATTTGCAAGTTTGGTGAAGAAATATTTGAACAATGACAAAGTTATAGCCAACGTTAAGTTTTCGTGACGAACTGACCGACGGAAAAACTGTCGGACAAGGGATCCCTATGTATAGTATTTTCTTTAAAAGAGCGACACAATAATGATGCGTTGGGTGGCATGGGCATTAATGTGCATTTCAAAGCATGAACGGGCTCGTTCAACCAAACCAGTGATATTATTGAACAGGCTCAGTGAATCAAGCAAGCGATATTTTCTTAAACACGCTCAGTTAACCAAATCCTGTGATATTTTGTTCTTAAAGGCACATTTAGTACAGAGTTTGCACATCCAGTCGGTTATTCCAATACGTTACTGTCATGTATCACCCGTAGGAAAAAACATGAAAGGTAGATGACTGTGAAATATTTGTTCAATTTTATGAAATTACTATCTTTAATTGCAGAAAAAAACGGCGAGTCCATGACAACTGTACAACGAAAGTTTAAAATGTATGGGTCTTCTCATAAATCGCTCCCAAGCAAGGATCTAATACACGTTTATTAGAAAAAGTGCTGAGCGGCAGTTTTTCTAACGAAAACAATAATGTTGTTTGTTTTATTTATTTTTTTATTTATTTTTTTTTTGGGGGGGGGGTGGGGGGGGTATTTGTTTGTTTGTTTTATTATTGTTACTTTTATTTTAGCAACGTTATAGTGATTTGACAGCGGAAACTTGACTATATGGCAGATTCTCTGGTACAGCACAGCCAGTCAGTTGGCTTATCAGTAGTTTTATTCAATGTTGTCATTATTTACTCGACAGTTGATATTGTACCTTGAAATCTAACTTTAAATTTTGTAGTTTATTTCAGCTGGTGCTAGGGCACGTGGTAATGTGCTTTGCTACAACCTGTGCTAGGGCTCGAGGGTATTTTGCGTCTTCACAACCGGTGCTAGGGCTCGAGGTATAGTGCGTTATCATAACGATGCTAGGGCGCCAGGTATTGTGCGTTATCATAACCCGTGCAAGTGTTCGAGGTATTGTGGATCTTCACGGTGCTAGGGCTAGAGATATTATGCGTTATTAAAACCGATGCTAGGGTTCGAGGTATTGTACGGTATCATAACCCGTGCAAGTGCTCGAGGTATTGTGCATCTTCACGGTGCTAGGGCTAGAGATATTGTGCGTTATTAAAACCGGTGCTAGGGTTCGAGGTATTGTGCGTTATCATTACCCGTGCAAGTGCTCGAGGTATTGTGCATCTTCACGGTGCTAGGGCTAGAGATATTGTTCGTTATTAAAACCGGTGCTAGGGTTCTAGGTATTGTGCGTTATCATAACCCGTGCAAGTGCTCGAGATATTGTGCATCTTCACCGTGCTAGGGCTAGAGATATTGTGCGTTATTAAAACTGGTTCTAGGGTTCGAGGTATTGTGCGTTATCATAACGGTGCTAGGGCGCCAGGTATTGTGCATCTTCACGGTGCTAGGGCTAGAGATGTTGTGCGTTATTAAAACCGGTGCTAGGGTCCGAGGTATTGTGCGTTATCATAACCCGTGCAAGTGCTCGAGGTATTGTGCATCTTCACGGTGCTAGGGCTAGAGATATTGTGTGTTATTAAAACTGGTTCTAGGGTTCGAGGTATTGTACGTTATCATAACGGTGCTAGGGCGCCAGGTATTGTGCGTTATCATAACCCGTGCAAGTGCTCGAGGTATTGTGGATCTTCACGGTGCTATGGCTAGAGATATTGTGCGTTATTAAAACCGGTGCTAGGGTTCGAGTTATTGTGCGTTATCATAACCCGTGCAAGTGCTCGAGGTATTGTGGATCTTCACGGTGCTAGGGCTAGAGATATTGTGCGTTATTAAAACGGTGCTAGGGTTTGAGGTATTGTGCGTTTTCATAACCCGTGCAAGTGCTTGAGGTATTGTGCATCTTCACGATGCTAGGGCTAGAGATATTGTGTGTTATTAAAACCGGTGCTAGGGTTCGAGGTATTGTGCGTTATCATAACCCGTGCAAGTGCTCGAGGTATTGTGCATCTTCACGGTGCTAGGGCTTCAGATATTGTGCGTTATTAAAACTGGTTCTAGGGCTTGATGTATTGTGATTCATCACATCCAGAGCTAGGGCTCGAGATGTTGTGGGTTATTTTATAAGTCGTTAATTGTTATTATTGACGGTAATGCACTATGTTAACAGTTTTAATTAAAATGTAGATAGGTCTCGTGTACCCGCTTGATATGTTTCATCACTATTATCCAATAAACTTTAAACGGACAAACAATAATTCAGGGTTGTTTACCATGGCATCAAGAATTATCTGAAACGGTCATATTTACAAAGTAATACGCTGGGAATTAATCAAGGACATTTCTGATCGGAGATATGGACATGGTTAAACTATGGCTTCGATCATATTGTCTCTCGAATGACGGCTAGGTCGTAAACACAATAGCAGAAAACAGGATAAAAGAGAAAAAAAAAACATTTCGAGAGAAATCACGAAAAACAGTCGAGTTATAAACAAGATTTGACTTAGTATGCAATAACGATCAATGGTCGAAATGTTGTAAGATAGTGCTATAACGTTTATAAGTCAAAGTTTATAGCCAGTGCATTCCTGATCAATTTAAATATAGACTTTAAGTAAGAATTAAATTGGCAGAAACTGAACAACGCCAATGAATGATTAGTTTGAATCAAATACATACGTTAATATTTTTTGCTTTCTGCTTTTGTTTCTCTTTTTTATAAAATGAAAATCCAATTCCTATTGAAATTAGTTAGGAAAAGATCTTCTTAGAAAATATAGTATAAACTTTGAGCTTTTATAAGGCAATAATTGTACAATAATGTACCGGGAAAAATTGTCTAAGACTATGAAGAAATACACATTACTTGGGCTCATAAAATTTATTAAATTCCCTGCGCTGTAAAGTAAAGCCCCTATAAAGACCACCTTTGGTACTGGAAAAGTGGTCCTAATATTAGATGGTATTTATTATTCTGGGTGGAAAGTTGTGCACAACTATAAAATGGTACATTAACATAGTGGTCTTTTTATCGAGGTGGTAATGGTGAGGGGTTTCACTGTATATGAATTGATTTTACACTCAGACTCACGAAAGATGTAAATCTTAATTATACGTGCGCTACAATGAGGTGTGGACTTCTTATTTTTTGTTTAAATTTACATTATGGTGTTAATTTCCTTCATTAAATTATAAGTCGGAAATGTGCACTTTTTGAAAACTTGGTATTTGATCGTTAATCCGATGTGGTTAGACTTAATGTTGTTTCAATTTATGAAAACAAAAAGAGATTGGTTCATTTAAATGTAAATCCAAATTAAAATTGGTGGCATTAGAGGTGGCATTAATTTGGGAAACCCGTAAATGCCCGCCTCAAAAGCCCCTGTGTGCACAATCATACATTTAACAGGGCGAAATGGATCATCATTTAGCAATAATACAGAAAATTGTTAGACCATTAACTCCTGCATTCATTTACAATACAATCTGTAAATTCTACATAGAAGCCGTATATCACTTTTAATTTGACAAAGCTGTGAAATTATCGCAAAATCTCGCATTATTTCACATTGTTTACGAGGTAATAAATGCTAGGGAAGAGCTGCGGGTCTTTAAAAATAATAGCCGTAATGATACAAAACGTAATGTAATGATTTATTGTATACAGCACACAAAAAAGAAACATATTCCATATTCATGTTATTTAGTTGACACGTTTTAGCTGTTTGCTTGCATTTCCGTTTCAGCTGGCAAATTATTTTTACCGATAACGCAATGAAATGTAATGTGTCACCAGTTTGAATGAACGTCTATATATACACAATACATGCGGGCATTGTTTTAATAACTAACTGAATAAAGTAATTTTGCACGTACTTTGAATAATCCAACCCTGTACAGATGATTTAGTTAAATGCTTAAACAAAAGTGTATGCTTAGAACTATAAAAGATTTGAACTTGCTTAATGCAAAGTTTCGTGAATACCAAACCTGGCTCTGGTTTACTCTGTCGACGGCCAGGACCCAAAATAATAAAACTTTCATCCGATGTGTAAAAATGGAGACTAGTCTCCATTTCAGCCAATAAGATGCTTAAGGTTTGGGACATGTATTCAGTTTCAGTTATGTGAGCTTTTTATTATTAACGCATGCATCCTAATAGAGCACATGGGGACAAATGAAACTGCCAAACAATAAATACATGTATGATATATCAGGAAATTTCCCTAAAATGGCCGTCATATGCACTCTGTTTCATTTCTGTTATGCCTACAAAGAAATAGAGGAAAAGTAGAAATTGCCTTCATTAAGATTGGAATGTCACGCCGAGAAAATATTTCTTCGTGGCAATCAATTATGCCTACAGTTCATACAGAAAAGGGAGAAGTAACGTACAAAAATGTGTCTGTAAACAACCGTGAACTCACTAATCTATATTTGATTTCTTATGCACCTATTACTTCTGCAGATTTTAGGCACGAAACTTCTCTTTTAGTTACATTGTACCCATTCCGATAATGGCTTTAATATCTGTTTAATTCTCGACAACAGGGATGTCCTAGTTATCTAATTCCCTTAAGTCCCCAACCCCCGCACTCCGCGTATTTCCGGAACGTAAAATACGTACCAGTTACAGGGTTTAATATTTTGTTGTTGTTTATGCTTAAAATACTTGCCCAACAATCAATTGCGGACCGTTTTAATTTTTTGTTAGTTTTCTATCGAATTCTTATCAATCGGGGAATTGAAGTTGTCCAAATACCAAACATCCGGTGCGGGGAAACCTACGCTCGTTTACTTCCTATAAACTTACGGAGATTCATGAACACTAACATATGACGCGACAAAACACTTTATCTGTAAAACATAAGGCAAAACTAGAGTATTTCTTCTATACTTATTTACCATAGACAAGATTTTTGCTAAATCCTCATTTTGGTGATATTTCCACGAAATGTAAAATGTATGAAAACAATCGAAACCTGCTCTAAGTAGGCTAGTAGGCAAAACGTTTCACAGTTTCAGGATACTTTGTAATGAACAACAGCCTAATAAATAGTTTATTATTATGTATAGTTACAGCAAATCACAGTTTTACATGTATTCCACAATCAGCAATGACAATATCGATTGCGCAATTTCCTCCTTATACCCCATAGCACTGGTTGTAGACACTTTAAATGTGAAGAATCGAGTCCAATAATCTCTAAACTTAAGTGAAATTTAATCATTTTTGTTAGTTTTTCTTCTTTAAATTTCACTAAATAAGATTTAATCAGGTATTATAACTGCATACATTAATACAAATAACTACTGTCGATCATTTTTACCACATCGCCTCTTAAAACTCAAGTTTTCAAAGTGCACGAGTATTCTCCATAACGATAATGATGTCATCAAGGAAACACGTGGCTTTTAATATTGTTATTTTATATGTATACATCGAATTATAAACTATTTTATCAAATTTGTCATCAATTTGTCAAAAATATATTTGAATATATTTTTGTATGAATATATTCTCATGAATTGTAATATAATCTTGTTTGAATTTTCGGACAAGTTTGCTGTCGGTGGAGTAAATGCAATGAAATACACCAGCGAGCCTACTGGCGGTAATGCCATACCTTGCAGAATTTTTTAGAAATGTGCCATTATATTTTTGAAAATTATCAATAGAACATTCTGTTCATATGTTCGAGAACATGGTTAGCATCCAGTCAAGATATACTTTGACTTAGGTTAAAATGGTTTTCTTTTCAAGTTGTTTCGTGCGGTTGGAGTAAATGCATCGAAATACACCAGCGAACCTATTGGCGGTATTGCTATAACTTGCAGAACTCTCTATTAGAAATATATACCAATGGTCATAATATTAATATTCACATAACTTTTCAAATACACTTTTAAAATAAGCGTGACAGTTGTAATAAATGATTCATTTAGTTTTTGTACGGAAGACCCACTTTAAATGTTAAATGCGCACGTCCTGACTTCCAAAATTGTTTTAAATTTCGGTCAAGATCCCCCTTCGTCGATAATCAATAAACAACCTCAAGAAAATGTTCATGTTATAATGTCAATTTGAATAATTGTTTGCATTCAATAAATATTCTTATTTAATGGGAAAAAATAAGTTCGAATGTTAGTCTGAGCATATTCATTAAAAAGATATATACTGAGGAAGAAAAGAAACTTACATTGAAGACATTTGATTGCATGTCGCGGTATTATATTTAATACTCTACTAAAATGCTCCATTCCCAGTTTAATTTACCGGTGCAATCGAGAAGAATGGTAGATAATGACGACTGCGCATTGGTGTGAAAAAATATAGACAATAATACAGTGATAGCCATGAAGTGTGTGGGGGAGAGGGTTGGTGTGTAAGGGGAGGACGCCGTTGGGGAAGAAACATGCTGTGCTAAGGTCAGATTACTTAAATGAGAAAACGAATGTCAGCAAACATACATCATTTTCTTTACAGCTTTATTTTCCTTGGAAACAACATGTACGTGATTTTGGTGTTACCTACATTAAATCTACATGCTTAAATAATCTCAATAGAGTTAACTCTCATCTTTGACACATATTCCACGATCTCCAAAGCATTTGTCGATTTATTTGTATTTACAACTAAATGAGCACGTCCTGACCACTACCACTAGATTGTCGGTCAAAATCCCTTAACATCAATTACACGAGCAGTCATGTTTGCTTGAACACTTGTTTATCGTCGTTCTACCAGGCCATCAACTGCAAATGTTTACAATATACCGGTATGCTGGTTCCGTGGCATTAAAAGAGATTATTTTCTTGGATTAAGAAATTAAATGTTATGTAAATAGTTACACCACAGGCAGCCCTAAACAGAAAAAAGGGGTAATTATTTGTGTAATGAAAAAAAACTGGTGTTTGAATATGAGCATGTTTTCGGGAAATAAGTATACAATGAAGAAACACTCATTGTAGATTGTATTAAACTGAAATTACTTATACCTGCTTGTATTTCCCTTCAATAAGGTTAAGGCGTACCAAGGCGATTGCATTACTCTCTATTGGTAATATGCCACTAAATATTGGTGTTCCGCAATTTTGTGCACTGAATTTCGGACCAGTAACAGGAAGTCAGACTTGATTGGTAGAAAATGAAAATAAAATAAATACTTTAAATAGAAAATTATTTTGAGAAAATTTATTTATTTTGTAGTAATTTGAAGACTGCGCGTGATAATGAAAAACAATGAGTTCCGCAGAGACTGGGGTGATATACTTCTGGCTAAAAAGCCGAAAAAGTTTATCGGTCATGCTATAGTGGAATTGGTATTTTACGGTGTCTCTAGGTTGGTTATCTTGAGAACTGTAAGATTAAAAGGGTTTGAACCAATAGTCAATTCATAACTTGACGAAAGGTTATAATGGAAGTCTATGGGATTTATATTGGCGGTGTGTAACCTATTTGTCAGTGGATTTGAGTATAATGACCGATCTTTACGACGGTTACTTCTTCTTCTTCCAGAATACTGACCTTCAACTGACTGAAGTTTACTGCCAGGTTAAATGTGCAAAGAGAATATCTAAGAGTAAAAAAATGTGAGAGTATTTATAGTGCAGGTTAAAAACGGACAAGAATCAATTAGACAAAGAGTTGGGACAGCTGAGAACAGAATGACTCAACTGACCCGGCTGATGTGACTTCTGGTGGTAGGCTCTTCCATTCCTTGATCGTGCATGGAAAGAAGGACTGTTGGCGGTAGAGTGTACGGCAGTATGGAATCTTGTAGGAACGGATGTATGTGTTCCTGGTAGTAGCGGAGTTGTTCAGGATCAGTTTCGAGTTGTCAAGTGTGAATTTGTTGTTTATGGCTTTGAAGAACACGACGAGTCTTGCTTCTTTACGACGTTCTTGGAATAGTTTCCATTTTAGGTCCAAAAGTATATTGGAGACACTGGATCTATTGTGGAAATTGTTCTTCACATAACGTGCAGCACGTCGTTGGACCATGTCCAGACGGTGTGTGTATCCCTTCTCATAGGGATCCCAGACCCAGACTAGCGTATTCGACTGTAGGGCGGACTAGTCTTGTGCCTTATATGCAGTTTCTTTGGTAGAAGTAGACGTGATGTTTAGGTTTCTTCGGAGAAAGCTAAAGGTGCGGTTTGCTTTGTTGCAGATGTTGTTAATGATTATGTTCGCTCCAGTCTAGATGACTATTGGTGGTGCAACCAAGGTATTTTGCTGACGTGACATGCTCTAATTTGTGACCATGAAGAGAATAATTGAAGGAAATAGGACATCTTTTCTTTGAGATGGTGAGGACTTGGCACTTATCAGGATGGAATTCCATTTTCCATTTCTGCTTCCATATGGCTAATTTGTCTAGGTCGGATTGTAGGCTGATACAGTCGATCTTGTTACTGATCGCTAGGTAAGCCAAGGTGTCATCTACAAATACTCGAACGACTGAGTTCAGAACCTCTGATATGTCGTTTATGTAAAAGAGAAAGAGACTAGGGCTTAGGACTGATCCTTGTGGGACGCCAGATTCTACGGAGACTGTTTCTGAGGTCACACCTTCTAGGACGACTGACTGAGTCCGGTTACTCAGGAATGCATGGATCCAACGATTTTTTTTTCCTCTAATGCCATAGTGTTCCATTTTATGGATTAGAAGACTGTCGCACACGTTATCGAAATCCTTGTAGAAATCCACTACTAGTATGAGTACGTCGGTTTGTTTACCATTTTCCATATTTCTAGTTATATCGTCTGTGAATTCTAGTAATTGTGTTTCGCAAGATCTGCCCTTCCTGAAGCCATGTTGAAGATGGTATAGTATATTATGTTTTTCAGCGTGATTCATGATGTGACCGATTAAAATATGTTCTAGTAGTTTACAACAAGTTAAAGAGATGGGACGATAGTTTTCTTGATTATATCTATTGCCTTTCTTGTAGACACGGGTAGACGTTGGCTTTTCTCCAGTCGCCAGGGATAGTGCTTGTTTCTAAGGATATGGTGAAGATGGTGGTAAGAATGGGAGCAATGTCAGTAGCTAGTTCCTTGAGGATCCGTGGGTTGATGGAGTCTGGACCTGCGGCTTTGTATGGATTGAGAGAAAGAAAAAGTTTAACAATTCCGGTTGAGATGATGGTTATCTCTGGAGCCATAGGGTAGGATGTGTTTTGGTCGAAAAAGTTTATTTTTAAATTCCTCTTTGATGACTGTGATGTTGTCAGTAAATACGGATTGGAACTGTCGATTTAGAATGTTTGCCTCGGACTTGGGATCTGAACGAAGTTGACCGTGTTCTTTTAATCCGGTAATAGTGTGGTTGTCTTTCTATTTATGTTTGATGAATGACCAAAAACGACGGTTTCTGGCAGCTGTGTATGTTGGTATCTGTAGATTGCGGAGTGACGACTTTGTCGACATATGACCAGTATGCTTGTCAAAGCTTGTTTGTACTAGGTGTTTATAATTTCTGTATTTTTTTCTGGTGTTGGGAATCATTTGATTTCTTCATTTTCTAATGTAGTCGGTCACGTTTATGAATTAGTTTCTTAATGTCTTAACAATCCATGGTGATGTTTCTCTTGGTTTAGCTGTTTTGTGTGGGATATGTTGTAGTATACTTTTTTCAGTGTAGATGTGAATTTATTCCAGATAGTTTCGGTGTCTGTGTTGTTTTCTGCCATTAATGTAATTGTTTGGTTGAGAATAACCATGTCTGCTTTAATGCCTGCCCATCGAGCGTTTTTATAGAGTTGGATTTTCCGGAGTGCTTGGATGTTGACAACTGGGCTCAAGTCAAACTCAACAAAGACAGTTTCGTGGTCGGATATACCAGGCATTGTGTTAACACGCTGTACTTAACTCGGTAGGTTTGTGATGACAATATCTAGGGTGTTGTCGTTTCGGGTAGTTTCTTCAACAATTTGGGTAAGACCGTTGTCGTCTAGGCAGTCTGAGAACTTGTAGTGGAGACGAGTATTAGACGTGCCAGGCTTAAATGATTTGGTTTTCCAGTCTAAGCCCGGAAGGTTGAAGTCGTCCGCAATGAGTAATACGGTCGACGTTAACGGTTGACCGACTCTTGGCATTATAACAGGCTATGTTCGTCTGAAGTCTTGGGATGGTAGTAAGCACACAGCAGTAGCGATTTAGCCCCCACAATGTTAAATTTGGCCCAGACTATCTCACAATCTGTTTGAAGTTCTGGAATGTCTGTTATAAGCACGGAGTCTTTAACTGCTATGAGAACACCTCCGCCTGGGCCTGTCTTGAGGTCGTTTCGCCATAGTTTGAAATTATCGGGAAATAGTTGTGTGATGATGGAGGGGTCCAACCAGGTTTCTGTAGCTATAATGAAGTCTGGTTTTGTGATATATATGAGGTTTTTTTATTCTATCTTGCTCATTATTTAATGGATAGGCAATTAATATTTAGGATTCTGAGAGGAGGCTTCTTAGAAGATTTCTTTGCTTGATTGACGTTTCTTTCTGGAGTAGACGAGTGTAGAGGTTATCTTTCCTGTGTGCGATTTCCACGTGGGGAGCATAGGGACCCGGTTTCAGGAAAAAAAACCTCTAAATAATGAAGTTGATAATTTTGATCTACTACTATATTATAAAAAGGGTGCCGCCATTAAAACAACGGAACTCCGGAAAATTGTTGACTGGTTTAGGGGCACCGCGTATATGTTCTGACCAGTAATTACGAATTCATTTCACCCCAAAAAACCAGTCAGTTTACCGGACTTCAAAACATTTTTAAATATCTTGAATGTCTCGGTTAAAAAAATGAACAAAGGTATGGTGCAATATGGCATTTAATAGAAAATAAGTTCAGTTAAAACCTTTATTTCGTTCTGAGAAGAAAATCTTTCCTTTACGGAAGAAGATTGTTAAGTTACGATATCTCAATTGCATAAAATCTTTCAAAAGGAATGTCAGTTATAACTCTATGTAAAAGTCTTACTTTGTAAATGAAAATTTTAAGAAAGGTTCCATTTTTTTTAAATTTTGTGTTACTTTCTATGGCAACTGCGTCATTGTTTCCATTTAGCTTACTTAATCTTTTCTATATTTGACGAGATTTCGCCGAAGTCTTCTGAATTGAGACAAATACATTCTATTTTTAAGGTATCCTCTTTCACTTTTACTCCGCCTTTATGTGATTTACACAACTTGTTGACAGCAAAGTTGCTAAGCTGTGCACAATGACGTCAATATAACTTACATGGATCAGCAATTAAATTTCAAAGAAAATATGTTGAAGACGTTTGAGGTTACAATATGCACTTTAATTGCAAATTAACCGGTAACAAATCTTAGACCCGTATTCATGTGAAAATAAATAATAATATAATACAGTAATTACCCATCTTTAGAGTTTGGGGGAACCATTTACAAGCTATAATTAATTGTCTTGCAACATTATAGGAATAAAATTATCCATAAATCTTTTCAACATATTTGTCAGCATATATATTTTTAATCTCACTGCAGATCCTTATCACGGTATGTATCCCAATAATCGGCGCTCGGATGACATCGTCAGGCTCGGGTGATAAGAGCGGCTCGAGTTGCGGATGAGAGTGAAAATGTTTTCATATTTTTACTTTTATCTTTTACTAATGCCGATTTAAATCACGTTATGATTGCAATTGTTCTAGGCCAACACAAGCTATATAAAACTGCAATGGTTTTTGCAGACAGTCCCTACATTGTGGTGAAAATCACCGAAGAAGGTGGAAAATTCGACCCATCGCTCAAAATTAAACAAGTTTCCATCTGTATTAATAGGTAGTTGAGTGAAGAAAACATAACTATTTGATCCTTTACTGTCCCTCTGTTAATAAACAATCACAACATGGTAACACAGTTCGATAAAAATGAATCTAAATCTTACTTTTTCTGAAGATGTCAAAGCGAGATGGCTTCAGTCAAATTTGTTAAAGATAATAGGTGGCTCAAACTGAAAAATGGCGAGGCTTATAATTTTATCTTCAAGAAAATGTATCAGTACTTAATGTTTTTTATCATTTCTCAACTGTGAAATCGCGTTTTATGTTCGCCCTTTGTCCGCGCGCGCGTGTGTCAACAATGTCTTCAAAGGACACCTCATCAACAGGCCAAATTTTAACAACATGTTTTTTAATGAGGGGAATCACACTTGTAAAAGTTCTTTCTTTGACAAATTGTGGTTTCTTTTACAACCAATAGAAATAACAGAATCAACATGAAACGAGAAATGAAATAAAATGTTTATTGGAAAAATATAAAGAAGAGCCGTCGGTATCTTTCTGCTAGATGGATAAAAATTATAATAAATAAAATAAGTCACAAGTGACTTTTCAATTGTCTTTTGCCATAAAAACTTATATTAGAAAATGTTTGAACTAACAGGACATTCTTTTGTTTTTAAAGGTGTTGTAGCGATTATCTCTTGTGTGTCATCTTTTTTATGAATGATAAATATAATCCCGTCTGTGACTGTGATGCATTTTTGTTGGGATACCACTGCGTTCGGTATGACACTTGGTAGAACTCGAGTACGGTATCCTTTTTTACTAGTTGACTCATCTAGTAGAAATTCCTGGTTTTTGATGCACGAATGCCGATGCAATAGCGTCAAGTGGGATATAACCTCTGTCAAAGATTCCGACTCTGTGCCCCACTAGTAGCATTTGAAAGCAGTGCTCATAGTTTCTGCAATGTAATTAAATATGCAATTATTACACTTTGGGCGCTTTACTTGATAAGACTGTGAATTGGTTCTAAGACAGAATGTTATATTTGTAAGTTTCATATTGCTAAGCATCGTATATCAAAACAGACCATATATCTATGGATAAACATTGGACATTTTGTATCACAGTATGGTGTTCAGTACTGGTCACATCCAGGAGCGTCACCAGTGTCAAGAACTGGGTGTGTGTATAGAACCAATGAATGATTTCGAACGTTAACAACTACACGCTGAAAATTAGCAAACTAGGTTATCTCAAAAGGGCGTAAAACCTGAATTATGGTATGATATGAAATGATATATTGTACATCTAAATCACTTAAGATTACTACAGTGCCAATATTAATTGTATGACCTTCATTATTACTTACCGAAAATAGATAAGTTGTTGGACAATGACTTCTGTTCCTGGAAGATAAAAAAAGGATCTAAAACCTAATAAACATTACTTTAAAGCTTATATACATTATGATGAAAAGGTAAGTTTGTTCATTTTCCATACAATTTTAAATGTAGCCAGCTATTATCTTCACTGAAGCCAGCGATTATCCATCTCGCTTTGACATTTAAGAAAAAGTAAGGTTTAGATTCATTTTACCGAACTGTGTTACCATGTTGTGATTGTTTATTAACAGAGGGACAGTAAAGGATCAAATAGTTATGTCTTCTCCACTCAACTACCTAAATACAGATAGAAACTTGTTTAATTTTGAGCGATGGGTCGAATTTTCCACCTTCTTCGGTGATTTTCACCACAATGTAGGAACTCTCTGCAAAACCATTGCAGTTTTATATAGCTTATGTTGGCCTAGAACAATTGCAATCACTAACGTGATTTAAATCGGCATTAGTAAAAGATAAAAGTAAAAACTACTTACGCTTTTTTCACTCTCATCCGCAAATGGAGCCGCTCTTATCATCCGAGCCTGACGTTGTCATTCGAGTGCTGATTATTGGGATACATACCGTGCTTATTCATGCTGTGATTATAGCTAAAATCTCAAAAACACGGTATGTATCCCAATAATCAGCGCTTGCATGACAACGTCAGGCTCGGATGAAAAGAGCGGCTCGAGTTGCGGATGAGAGTGAAAAGCGTAAATACTTTTACTTTTATATTTTACTAATGCACGTTAGTGATTGCAATTGTTTTAAGCCAACATAAGCTATATAAAACTGCAAAGGTTTTTTGCAGACAGTCCCTACATTGTGGTGAAAATCACCGAAGAAGGTGGAAAATTCGACCCACAGCTCAAAATTAAACAAGTTTCCATCTGTATTTAAGTAGTTGAGTGAAGAAAACATAGCTATTTGATCCTTTACTGTCCCTCGGTTAATAAACAATCACAACATGGTAACACAGTTCGGTAAAAATGAATCTAAATCTTACTTTTTCTGAGGATGTCGAAGAGAGATGAATAATCGCTGGCTTCAGTAGAATTTGTTAAAGATAATAGGTGGCTCAAACTGAATAATGGCCAGGCTTATAATTTTATCTTCAGGAAAATGTATCAATACTTTATTTTTTTAATCATTTCTCAACTGTGAAATGACGTTTTATGTTTGCCCTTTGTCCATGCGTGTGCGTGAATCAACAATGTCTTCAAACGAAACCTCATCTACTTCCCAAATTTTAACAAAACGTTTTTATGAAGGGTTTCACACTTGTAAAAGTTCTTTCCTTGACAAATTGTGGTTTCTTTTGAAACCAATAGAAATAACAGATTCAAAATGTTTGGAACTAACGGGACATTCATTTGTTTTTAAAGGTGTTGTAGCGATTATCTCTTGTGTGTCATCTTTTTTATGAATGTTGAATATAATCCGTCTGTGACTGTGATGCATTTTGTTGGGATGTCACTTCGTTTGGTATGACACTTGGTAGGACTCGAGTACGGTATCATGTTTTACCAGTTGACTCATCTAGTAGAAATTCCTGGTATTTGATGCACGAATGCCCATGTAAAAGCGTCAAGTGGGAGACAACCTCTGTCAAAGATCCCCACTCTGTGCCACACCAGTAGCATTTGAAACCAGTGCTTATAGTTTCTGTAATGTAATTAAATATGCAATTTATTACAACGAGAACAGAACTTCGTGGCGCTTATCTTGATAAGAGTGTGAATTGGTTCTAAGAAAGAATGGTATATTTGTAAGATTCATATTCCTAAGCGTAGTATATCAATACAGACCATATATCTATTGACAAACATTGGAAATTGTGTATCACAGTATGGTGTTCAGTACTGGTCACATCCAGGAGCGTCACCGGTGTCTAGAACTGGGTGTGTGTATAGAACCAATTAATGATTTTGAACGTTAACAAACTACACGGTGAAAACTAGCAAACTCAGGTTATCTTAAAAGGGCGTAAAACCTGATATGATATTATTTTTTTTATTATTATTTTTTTTAATTCTTTAAGTACAAATGCAATTAACAGAGTTTGAACAACATAATATAAATGCATTGATTTTCAGTCAAGTTTAACTAAAATATTTGAAAAGTAACGATAGCAATACATAGTATACTTAAAGATTTTTATATATAATTCTACCTAACTAGTTAATCATATTACATAGTATTCATTTATCATCTGAAGAGAGAGAGAGAGAGAGAGAGAGAGAGAGAGAGAGAGAGAGAGGAGGGAGGGAGGGAGAGAAAGAGAGAGAGAGAGAGAGCGAGAGAAAGCCAGCGAGTGAGAGAGAGAGAGAGAGAGAGAGAGAGAGAGATAGAGAGAGAGAGAGAGAGAGAGAGAGAGAGAGAGAGAGAAGGAAAGAGAGAGGTGATTCTTTCTGTGTTCATAGCAATTAATGTAAATTATAAGAGCAGATTATAATTTGGTATTAAAGATTAATAAAACTGCTCCATTTTGCATTGAACGCATTAAGTTTATCTCTAATGCTTGCAATAATTTGTTCAACTTGAATTCTTTTATTTAGGTAAGTAATAAAATGTTCAATTGTCGGTTTGGTTTTATTATACTTGTTTTTGGAAATATAGTATTTTGATAATAATATAATGAAATTAAGTACCGAAACGTTACGATTAGCCAATTCTTCTGTGATTCCAAGCGTAATTAACTTATAGTCTATCAAGACATGTATGTTTCTTGCCTGTAAAAAAGACTTCAAGTCCATCCAAAATTTTTGAACATACTAACATTCCCAAAATACGAGGGCGGATCAAAAAGTTCGTGGACTTTTGTCATTGTATCTTAATTTGAAACACGTTCGCAATAAATTATATACTAAATTCAATCAGAACACAAACGTAACAAACTGAGCTAAAATATTCATATATTTAATCGATTTCAAAAGCGTGTGGCTTATTTGAATAACCATGGTAACACGTAGGCGGCGCACGCCGTTGCCATTGTACTTTATAAAGCATATACCTGTCAATAAAAACAAAACTACTAGTTGAAACACAGCCAAATTTCGCAACGTCAAAGCACGGTATACAAATGATGCAATGCCAAAATTTTACGTCATTCTGACTATGCGTTTTAAAAACAGTCAATATTTAAGAAAGCTATCACCAACGTTAAAACGTCAGAAATGTCGCCGTCAGATCGCTCGGAAATACGCGCTATTAAAAAATTCTGTCATGGTCTTTGAAAATCACCTCATGAAAAGCTATAATAATTTAGCAGCCGCAAATGAAAACTTCCGTAAGCCGAGCTCTAGATTTTTAGTTGTACCAGTGTTTTTTTACGGTCAGAAGAGCCATTAAATAGGCCTGGTGTATGGAAAAAAGAAAACAAATCGGCGTTACGGCAGTGACGTCAAGCCGTGAGGCAATTGAAGCGGACTAAAGTCTAACTATTGTGGCGCTTTTCGACCTATTCTAGACTGGATGAGGTACCGTGCAACGGATATTGCAGAACAAATGACATTTTTGAAGGTGTGTTAATAATTTATTAACAAATATGTTTTTCAAAAAATGTTTTTGTTTTGTATTTGAATCATTACGAAGTCATAAATTATCAAATAGGAATCAATAAGTTATTTATAATTTTAATTACACTTGAGTAAACAGCAACACAGACTGTGTTCACAGTGCAAAGACTTGTTATATATTAACAAATACAAATTTGTAATAAGTTGTTTGAACAGTTACCCGCTCGTTGCTAAAGTACCGCGATACTGTGGGTATTGCATTCCCGGTCGTTTCTTCGGCGGTACCAGCGAGAAGAGGACCACTTTTTTGATCGCCTCATAACTACTTGCGAGACTTTGACCAGCAATAAACACTAATATGTTCGATCAATGGAACCCCGGCATCGCATTCCGGTGACGGAGTCTATTTCAAGAAACTTAGAACATATGCCGCTTCGCTAACGCTGCGCCCGTGAAGTAACGTCGTTGACGTTATTAGATCTTATTTGACGTGCGCCGGATAGCGGTTAGTGTATGATTTTAATTGTTCATAGTTTTTTATGTGATGTTGTATTTTGCTGATATATTGTAAAAATATGCTGGACATATTCCGATTAAAGCTTGTGTAATTTTATTTGTGGTATTTTGAATAATATAAAAACTATAACAAAAGTCCACGAACTTTTTGATCCGCCCTCGTAGATGTTATACTGTTTCGGCTGACATTAAACAAAAGTCACATAGGGTTGACTCTGTCAGTTTACATTTATAAAGAAAAGTGTTGCTTGGTATAGTTTTCCAAAGATATTTATACTGATATTCTCTAAGTTTTGTATCGATTGTACATTTTAATGGGATACTAAATATATTTTTCCAGTTAAGCGTGACGTTAACAAATTCATTTTGCCATTTAACGAGTTTTGTTTCTATGGGCTTTTTCTTCTTTTGTACCTCTATAGTATATGTAAGTTTAGTAACGTTTCAATTTACTTTTATTCTGTTGATTAAATAGTCTATGTTTTGTCTTGGAGGCTGTTCGTTTATAAGTTGAGATTTCCACTGCTTCATAATAGTGCTTTTTATTTTATAGTAGTTAAGGTAATCTCCAGCAGTTAAATCATATTTGGTTTTTAGTTCATCAAACGTGAATATAGTTTTGGTGTCAAAATTAAAAATGTGTCCTATATTGATAATGCCTTTTCTAAACCACTGTTTTTAAAAATAAAATTGGTTTCCCGTTTTGATCTTACTATTATTCCAAAGAATCTCTTCACTAATATTTAATTGAGTTAAGTCATAATTGACAGCGCTCCAGGCGTAAATGATGATTTCTAAAAAGTTCAATTTAATATCAAGTGCTTTTATGTCTTTAACATCAATATTACATTTAAAGATCAACACACCACCGTGTTTTGTCAACTCATTTAGGTAAAGTTGTTTCCATTTTGCGTCGCTACCATATAAAAGTCTTTTAACCCAGCTCGCTTTTAATGAAGTTAATGATGATTCTATATCAATCATTTTTAGCCCACCCTCATCATAGTTTTGGATGACGGTATTTCTTGAGATCTTGTCAGGTTTATATTCCCATAAAAACTGAAACATCATGTTTTTTTATATCATTTATCATGTTAACTGGTGGGTTACTTAGAACTGTTAGAGGATATATTAATTTCGGCCAAGCAAACGTTTTGAGAACTGTAATTTTCCCATACAATGAAAGTTTCCATTTTTTCCAGAATGTTAATGTATGTGAAAAGGCTTCTATTTTTGGTTTGATATTTAATTCTATAAGCTTTTTATTGTCGTTTGTAAAAATAATACCAAGAGTGGAGGCAGTTTCCGAGTTCCAGTTAAAATTTTTGGCATAGTATGCTAGATTAGCAGAGCGAACGGAGCCTAATTTAAAAACTGTACATTTAGATTCATTTAAACACAAACCTGAAACTACACTTAATTTGTCTATAGTATCAATTAGAGTTTCAAAAGAACTTTTTGTGCCGTTTACAAAATAGCTAGCATCATCTGGAAAAACCGTTTGATTAAAATGGATGTTTTTAATCATAATACCTTTTATATTAGGATTGTTTTCAATAGAGTGGGACAACAGTTCAACACAAAGGATAAAGAGATAAGGAGAAAGCGGACATCCCTGTCTAACACCCCTTTTTACACCGAAAAAATCTGAAATATGACCATTGTTGATAACAGAGCCTTTGGCATCACGATAAATTAATTCTATCCACTGAACTAGGGATTCTCCAAAATTAAAGTACTTCAGACATTTAAACATAAAATTATGATCTAAGCTGTCGAATGCTTTCTTGTAATCTGCAAAGAAAATTAAACCTTCTTCGTTATTGTTGTTTACTTCATTAATTATTTCATTTATTATTCTTATATTTTCACCGATATATCTACCTTTAATGAAACCGGTTTGATCAGTGCTAATAATTTTTTTCCAAAACTCTTTTTATTCTGTTTGCAATTGCTTTTGCGGAAATTTTGTAATCTACATTTAACAAAGGTATGGGTCTCCAGTTGTTAATATCTGTTAAAATTTTACCTTTTTTTGGAATTAATGTAATGAAGCTTTGTTTTTGCAATTCAGATAAGAAACCGTTTTCATGTGAGAAATTAAGTGAATTAATCAAATAATGTTTTAGGTCGTGCCAAAATATTTTGTAAAACTCAACAGAAATCCCATCTGATCCTGGGCCTTTTCCATTTTTCATGTCTTTAAGAGCATCGATACATTCTTTTTCGCTTAGTTTACCTTCACAGGATTGTTTTTCTTCATTGTTTAAAGTTGAATGTGTTTTAGGAAAAACGTATTCATTATCGTTAATAAATTCGTCTTTGGAATAGATGTTTTAATAAAATGATTTAACATACGACAATATATTTTGTGTACCATGTATTTCATTTCCTGCTTCTGTTGCCAAAGAACTTATAGTTTTTGCTTCCCCATTTTTGTTTTCCAGATTTGCAAAATATTTAGAACATCTTTCAGCCCCTTCCACCCATTCAGCTTTTGATCTAGTAATTTAAATCTCCTTTATTCTTTCATCTAAAATTTTATGCAGTATTTCTTTTTCAACTTTAAGTTTTTTCTATATTTGTATTATTATTAGGCTTGATTAAAATACTTTGCTCTAATTTAATAATATTTTGTTCTATTATGAATTGTTCTTTATTTTGTGCCTTTTTAAACTTAACTGAGAATTTAATTGTTTCATCACGTATTCGCCTTTTTATTATTTCCCATAATGTCACAGGATTAGCTTCCTTATTAAGTTCTACGATTTCTGTAATAGAGTTCCTTATGTTTTGCTGATATTCGGTGTTAGTTATGAACGAATTGTTTATCTTAAAATAACCTGGTCCCCTTTCTACTTTGGACGTATTTAACTCAAATACAACAAGAGAATGGTCGGAATTGTACCCAATAGATATATAAGAGCTTTTACTGTTGTTAATTAAATTTGACGAGATCAAAAATAAATCTAATCTACAAAAAATTGTTGGTTTAGTATTTGAGTGCCAAGTGATTTCATTTTGTTAGGAAATTTAAGACGCCAAATATCATGTAAGTCATTGTTTTCCATTAATGTATTGAGCTTTTGTGAGCATTTTATATTTGTATTTTTCCTGCCATTAAGCTTATCAATTCGAAAATTAAGGACTGTGTTAAAATCTCCACCAACTATAAGAGTTTGGTCGTTGTGAGTAATAACAATTTCATCTAAAGTATTGAAAAATTCTACATCATCATTATTTGGGCCATAAAGATTAATTAAAACATAAACGTTACTTTGTATTTCTAATTTTAGCATTTGTAGTCTACCTTCTATTATTTCTTTGTATTCTATTAGTTTATACTGAAAACCTTCTTGTACCAAAATACCAACACCCTTACTACTGGAACTATTGCCACTAAGAAACATATCCCCTTTCCATTCTTTGTCCCATTTATTTTCATCACCTGCTTTGCAGTGAAGCTCTTGCAGAAAGCAAAAGGAAATTTATTTTTCTTTAAGAAATGAAAACATTTTGTTTCGCTTTTCGATTGATGCTAGCCCCTTCACATTGAAGGTACAAAAACTAACGGAGGACATATTGTTTTTGAACTAGAAAACACACTAACTCAATGAATCGAAATAAATGCCATTCAGAACACAGAAAGAATAGAAGAAAGATAGAAGGAAAATATGATATTATATGAAATGATATGACATTTAAATCACTTAAGATTACTACAGTGCCAATTTAAATTGCATGACCTTCATTATTACTTACCAAAAATAGATAATTTGTTGGACAATGACTTCTGGTCCTGGAAGATAAAAAACGGACTTTAAAACTAATAAACATTACTTTAAAGCTAATAAACATTATGATGAAAAGGTCAGTTTGTTTATTATCCATACAGTTTTAAAAGTAGCCAGCTATTATCTTCACTGAAGCCAGCGATTATCCATCTCGCTTTGACATCCTCAGGAAAAGTAAGATTTAGATTCATTTTTACCGAACTGTGTTTCCATGTTGTGATTGTTTATTAACAGAGGGACAGGAAAGGATCCAATAGTTATGTTTTCTTCACTCAACTACCTAAATACAGATGGAAACCTATTTAATTTTGAGCGATGGGCCGAATTTTCCACCTTCTTCGGTGATTTTCACCACAATGTAGAAACTGTCTGCAAAAACCTTTGCAGTTTTATATAGCTTATATTGGCCTAGAACAATTGCAATCACTAACGTGATTAAAATCGGCATTAGTAAAAGATGAAAGTAAAAATATTAACGCTTTTCTCACTCTCATCCGCAACTCGAGCCGCTCTTATCATCCGAGTCTGACGTTGTCCTCCAAGCGCTGATTATTTGGATACATACCGTGAATATACAACATCTTTATCATGCGATTTGACAAACTCTTACAGTTGTTCTAAACCTTTCTCTACTTTAGATCTGTAATCGCGATGAACAAAACAGATATTCGCAGAACGTCTTTTATGCCAATCAAAAGTTGCCCCGTACAGATGAGATATCAATTAACACTTCATTTTTAAACCATTGGCAAGTTGACAAAGACGGGATCTATGCTTTAGGTCTTGTTTAAGCAACTAATGAAAGACTCGTCACCTGCTGAAACTGATAGTACTTACAATGAAAGTGTTTTCGTGGGCATGGAATTTCAATGTTGGGTTTATAAACAACATTTACGTGGGTTCTTAAATTCGCGGGTTTAATTTTCTTATATCACGTTCTGATACAATTCTATATTTTGCTGGGGGCGGGGGCGGCCGGGGAGCTTAATTCATGGATCAAAATGTTCATGAAATTCATGAAATTTTAGTAACTCACTAATATATATGAATTCACCGTATTTTTTATAAAAACATGACGTGATATCATGAAATGACAAATATGATTCTAATAAAAGTATTTATGAATTAAACGGGTTGCATCATCATAAATATTTTCAAAATTCTACACATACGATTGATTAAACGATTTAATGCAATTTCACCTTGTCCGACTTATCTGTACCCGAAGGTACTAGAAAGTCTATAAGTTCTTAACAGTCTTGAAAAGAAAAGAAATATCCTTAAGATTTATCAATCCCTAGATATGTTGCACTTCGTTTACATATAAACTATTTAACATTTGTTCTGATCTGATTAAATTGATCTCCCGACAACCGCTTCGCTACCAGGATCTGACGACGAGTCACAACAACCTTCCAAGCCAATCAGATTGTCGCCTTCAAAATGGCAAAAGAAAATGATGATTACCGTAACTGTCGAAGAGTTCCAAACGTTGTATTATGTATACACAGCGATTTAAAAAGTCGTGAAAAGTACTGACACTCCGCGTACGACATATTCAGGCAGAACTAATACAAAATAAAAACCATTTCCCTTTTAACTGTACAAGCAAAATAGGACCTTTAGCGAACACAAGCTTAAATAAATTTCATAATTTTCTGAAACGTTGTGTAGATAAAAATATTACTTTTTAATATAATTTTTACGATTCACGTGCGTGAACCTATGGAGTTTTCATGTAGTTGCCTGTGAGTATAAATTGCGGTTCTTTGCATCGTTTTATCAAATTGATTACTACTTTTGAATCTTATTGATAATGAAACGGAGATAAGCTATGTCCTTATTGACAATACGTGAGAATATCTCTAATATTGAACTCGCAGTTCTTTGAAGACAGTACTAAAAGAGGCAAAATGCACTTTTGTCTCTAATGTTATGAAACATAATTAGATAATGCCACGCACCTGTTGACTTCCTTAAGGATTTTAAAGCTACATATTTACAATTTAGAGTGAAATACTTCAATGTCTTAATTGTGGTAAATATTAATTGTACTGCCATGTAATGCCTATAAATGACTGAATATGAGCGAATTTTGCCGAAACTTTGGACTTATAAGTAAATTTGAAGGATGTGTTGTAAGTGAATTTTACTGGGTTAAGCTATAACAACTTTGACTTTAATTCTGTTCGTTGACAGTTGAAAATATTATAACACATTTCACTTGTTTACGTGTTTTCTACATGTTATATTACAAAATCCAATATTTGAAAACACTTATTTTTTCTGATATGTAACTTGCACCTTTTAGGCCAATATACCGTAACCTTTAAAGCTTGGACAAGTAAGAGTTTCATTGTCAAAGCCTAAAATGTTGATGTAGGCGGATTTATACTGCATTTACCGTATAGTAAGTCAGGTACTGGAAAAATCTGGGCCAATATTGTGCTCTAGATATGTAATGTTTTGTTGAAAAGTTATACTCATTACATACCAATATACTTACGTTATCATTAACTTGACAGTCACGTGACAAACAAGTTATTAATTATGAATATGCGTTGTCAGCAAACAGTTTTACCATTTTTGACATCGCCTCGGAAATATTCATCACCGGGAAAATATTTAATTCGTCAAATAACAAATGATTAATCTTGAAATGTTAAAAAATATCCACCATACCTCTTTGTTATCTAAAAAATTCCCTGTCGGTACAAAGCTAAATACTGTTTGGGAAAAAATAACGTGGTTCTCCTGAAGGAAACATCAACAAGGAAATAGTACATTGTTATTAGCGACTTGATTTCAAACTGCAATTAGCAGAAGTTTTCCTGCTTTTTCTAAAACCAGGAAATAAACAGAAAAAATTAAAGCCTTTTTTAAAACGTTATGTTTTCTTTACTTTAAATACGATTGCGCGCGTTTTCACAAGATTATAAATTTTACTTGTTCATCGTTTGCATGACATAATTAAAATTGACAATATGTTAAGTAAAGTAAAGGAAAGTCAAGTCAAGTCAGTTGCAGTAAAGTGAAGTGGACGTGAAAGTAAAGTCAAGTCAAGTAAAACGAAGTCAAGTCAAGTGATATGAAGTCAAGTCAAGTAAAGTGAAGTGAAGTCAAATCAAGTCGCATTTAAGGTATCGCAAACATTGCAAATGGCGAAAACAGGCTAAAATTTCAAAAAATGAATTTTGGGGGAAATACTTATTGCCACCTAGATTTTAGTTATTAAATGTATTTAGCTATGGATGTAGTAAATGTTTGCAAGCTCAATTTAGTCTAATTCATGTTCTAATTACCAAGCACATACTAAAACAAAAGAAAAACCATTTGCATGAGAACTCTGAAATTCATGAACAATATACCAAAGCAACTCATACCTGAAATAAGTATATGGTGGTCTACAATGTTTAGTGCCAATTCGTCGAAATAATGTTAGGGTTTTCAAAAAATTCAAGGAAATCTTACTTCCTGGTTCAAAGTGAAAGTAGAAAGTGAAAGTAGGAAGTAAGTTTTCATTGAATTTCTTGATAACCCTAATTAAACAGATACAATCTATTCGTGTTTTCACGACAATCCCCATGGCATTCCTTCCATTTTTAATGCGCGACTTGTGTGTCTTTCTAAATTGCATGAATGATAAAATTGTGTGCATGTATAATTCGATTTTGTTATATTTGAAGGCCTCTTCAATGGTAAAAAAGCATGTTCACCTTGATTGTACTGTCTTAATAAATAAAATTTCGTCAAAAATGAGATTATTACTATTCTTATTCATCATCATCATCATCTTCTTCTTCTTCTTCCTATTATTATTATTATTATTATTATTGAGAAAACATGTGGCAAAAGCCAGAAACAGACGACAAACAACAGAGGACACAGCGCGATTGAAAATTCGATTGTATGATTTGAAATAAATGCAGTTTAAAGATTAAAAGAACAACAAAAATATGACCAAACATTCTTGTGCAAACACGAATAATATTAAAAGTGAGTGGTAAGGATGGAGATTGCAAATAACAGAATGATTCCTTAATGGACAATAAATATTGAAATGAAAAGGGGAATAAATATCAAATAAATACCAAATAATTTTGGAAGAGTTGGAGAACATGTTAGTAATTTATGATCAGGGACATTTATTTTTAGCTCAATATCGCTCATTAATTGATGCTACAGTATAAAAACTTAGCTCAAACTTTAAGTAAAAAAGTGCCATAACTTTGAAAATAGTATAGGTCTTGATGAAAGTGATGTGAATTGTGGTGATGGAAAGTATTTCAAGTTTGAAGTAGATATCTGTAAAAGCTACAAAGTTATGTACCAAGAGGGATAAAAACAAACTTAAACACAAAATCTAAGTAAAAAAGGGGCATTACTTTTAAATAATTGTTGCAATGTTACTGGTCTTGGTGGTTACTACATATTGAAAGTTTCAAGTCGATATCTCATATAGTTTCAAAGTTATTGGCCATGTGCATATTTTAAGGCACAAACTAAATGCAAAAGGGGCATTACTTAAAAAATCAGGTAGAGTTATGGGATATGTTAATAATGATGTAGATACAGATTGTGAATATATATTCCAAGTTTCAAAGTAATATATCAATTAGTTTTAAAGTTATGCACCAATTGCATATTTTGGTGAACAAAATATCTAAGTGAAAAGGGGGTATACCTTGACAAATATCAGAGTTATGGGTCTTCATGGTAATGATGTACCGGTATTTTTATGGTAAATAGATATTCCAAGTTTCAATGTGGTATCTCAAGTAATTTCAGTTATGGGCCAATTGCATATTTTGTTAACATAAATAAAGTGAAAAAGGTAATAACTTATAAAAATGGTAGCAGATTTATTGGTAATGTTGCAGGTTATGACGGTAAATATAAATTTCCTGTTTTAAAGTTATATCTTATATAGTTTCAAAGTTATGGGCCAAGTTCATATTTTGCTTAACACAAAATTTAATCGAAAGGGGGGCGTAACTTGAAAAATATTAGTAGCAGAGTTATGTGTCTTATTGGTAATATTGTAGATTTTGATGATGAATATATATCCCCAAGTTTCAAAGTAATAACTGAAGTAGTTTCAAAGTTATGCACAAAGTGCATATTTTGCTTAACACAAAATTTAAGTGAAAAGGGGCGTAACTTTAAAAATATTAGTAGCAGAGTTGTGGGTCTTATTGGTAATTGTGTAGATTTTGATGGTGAAAATATATTTCAAGCTTCAAAGTTATAACTGAAGTAGTTTCAATGTTATGGGACAAGTGGATATTTTGCTTAAACAGGGTAGTTCGTGAACTCAAAAATCCGTATGGAGGGCCATTAAGCATATTTCGGGCTGGAGGCGTGGTAAACAACTGGTCAGTTTCTAGTGAGATTATTTGTAAACAGAAACATCTGTGGTGAATGATAAGAGCAAGGGTATACAGTTAGAATTTATCTCTTTAGCAATGAATAACAATGCATTGCTATACAGAGATAATATATTTATTTACAATTCTCTTAATCATTGCTATCAATCATTAGTTAATAGAGATATAAATAAATTTCATAAAGAAACAAATACAGTAAGCATAAGTGGCTGACTTGCTGAAAGGTAAATAATAATATTGATTGAGACAATGGTTTCCTAACCCTACAGGTTCTCCTTAAAGTGGGCACTTGTGGGAGTGATTTATATCATTGTGTTTATCAGACAGTGAGCATTTTGATGCTTTCACCATAATGTAAACAACTGATAAACATTTGTAAAGATCCTCCCCCCCCCCCCCCCCCCCACCGCCTTGTGCCAAGCTAGCCATTCTCAGAGTTCATGACCTTTCTTGAGCTGTCAATCACACCAGTGGGGGAAATTTGAATTTATCTGTTATTTTGAAAATAATTTTCTGGAAATAACATTTCTAGATGTCAGTCTTCTTTAAAATTTACAACATTGTAAGAAAACTCTATGGAGAATACGTGTGCCAAATTATAGATAAAATTATTTGTTATTTCATGAGATATTCTTGTTTTTTCTCATTCTGTGTTCTGCTAGCAGACACCACAGAGAGTTCAGTACAAGTGGCCATTTTGCAGAGCTTCTCCCTTTTATACCTGAACTCTGGCCTTTAACGCAAAATTTATGTTAAAAGGGGGAATAACTTGAAAATATCGGTAGCAGAGTTATAGGTCTGTTGGTAATGATGTAGTTTTTGATGTTGAATATATATTCGAAGTTTCAGTGTGACAACTCAAGTAGTTTCAAAGTAATGGATCAAAGTGCATATTTTGATTAACAGACGCCGATGCAGGGACAATTAGGATAGCTCCCCATATTCTTCGAATAGTCGAGCTAAAATGGATCACAAATTAATGCAAAACTGTGACAGGAATCATTCTAGATCGGATCTGTGTACAGCAAAACGACAGACTTATAAGTTGAAAGTAGAAATGCAACAGCGACAAAAGGCGTTATCTTTTAGTAGGCACATTTTATCCCCCGCCGCGAAGCAGAAGAAGGATATAGGGATTTTTTTTTCGTCCATCTTTTTGTCCGTTTGTGTGTGCGTGCGTGCAGAATTCGTGTCCAGTCCATATTTTCTCAACCTCTAGAAGGAATTTTATGTAATTTTGGTCAAAGTTTAACCGCATCAAGACGATGTACAGACCCCATGTTCCAACCGCCCTTGCTCAAGGTCAAGGGCACCAGTGGTGTTTAAAGATTTGAACCATGTATTTCGTATCCGGCCCATATCTGAACCTCAGCAATGAATTTCATGAAACTTTGGTCAAATGTATTGTCAAAGAGACAATGTACAGAACCTATGTTTCGACCATGTTGGCTTAAGGCCAAGGTCACAAGTCGAGGTCATATGTTTGAGCCAAGTATTACCTGTCCACTTCATAACTTGTAAACTTCATGAAGGAATTTCATGAAATTTTAGTCAAATGTTCACCACATTGAGACCATGTCAACCCCCATCTAAAAGTGAAGGTCCGGGATAGGGGACATAAAAATATTTATGGCGTCGTTTAATGAAAGTGGTCATAAAGACAACAGAATAAAACTATTCGAACAGAAGCCTTGGAAATAAAAGCCAGTTTGAAAATAATATAATATGTATTCATTTTAATTTATTTTTAAAAAGTAGTGAATTCAATTAACGATTAAATATACAACAACTATTGACAGACATCCAAGTGAACACAAGAAGTATTAGTCAAAGATGAAAATGAACTAGAATGTGTCCTTGGACCTGATGCCCCACTGCTGCATCAAAATTTGTAATAACAAAGGGCCATAACTCTGGCAAAAATGGCCGCAGGAAAATAAATTCTTTATTGACGATCATCTACACATCCTGCTGATCTGTGCAAGTTTGAAAGAAATTCGCCTGATAGTTTAGGAGAAGTTGATGCGACAAGATTTGAAGGACGTACGTAAGGACGAGTGCAACTCTATATGCCTCTCACTTTGTGGGGCATTAAAATAATAGAAAGTATATGAATCCCTCAATTAACCATTTTATTATTACAATCTTATCACATAAACCCTAAACTGAATTTGGGAAACACTGTGAAATGTTTTACGAAGGAGTTATGGAACTTGTTTGAAATAAAAGCTCTTGATGTTGGGACATTTATTTTAATTTTTTTACATTCAAAATCAATGACTTGAGAAATGTTTAAGATATCGGATATTTATATGAAACGTTTGATGAATGTTTTAGCCAACACTAAGGTTTCGTGTCAAAATCCTAGTACAAGAATTGGCATTACTCCATTTATGTGATGATGTTAAAAGCTGTAAAATTGGTATCGCCACAAGTCGACTTTGATACCAATATAACAGTTTTTAACATTGGTAAGATGTGCGGCAAAACAATGCTTAACAATTTATTATTGGTTAAAGTTATGCCATATAACAGTGTTTGTAAAATTGTTCAGCTCTACAAAATCAGCCATGACAATATTTAGTCCGCAGTTTCCTCGAGATTTTCCTTGCAGCCACTGTATAATGTCAGGCATGAGTTTCTTTGATACTTCATCCTCAAGTGTCCTGTTCATATGTCTAAGAATGAAGCCTGTGTCCGGAGAAAGTATACACTGACTCACGTGAAACTTTTTGTCACGTGATTTCGTGAGGTTGGTGTCAATGTAGCACAACAAATCAGTGGGGTTAGCTGTTTTTGCCCAAGGAGCGATAATGTTACTTGAACCTGGCCACACCTGGACGAAATCTTCGGCAATCTACAAACAAGAGAAACAATGAGGATATAACGCTCTACTGGTCAAGCACTTCAACTTTTTATAATTTATAAATGTATGAAATAATTTTGCGGGTAGGGCGCATTCAGCATGGGGAAAAGAAGATCAAATAAAAACGGGTAACGTTGGACGTCCTTAGAATGTATGCATGCAGGGATTGATAACGATAATGAAGTTGATGATGATAATGATTATTATTAGTAGTAGTATTACTGATGATGGTGATGATGATGATTAAGATTAGCATTCGGTCCTACAACACACATTTCTGTAGACAAAATGTTAGGCTTTGACCCGCGCCCCATTCTCCTATTAAAATAATAAATATTAATCAAGAACATTAAAAACATAGCAAGATCTAACAATTTAGTGTAATATTTATAAGAATGTAAACGTAAAATTGGGGCACTTACCGGATGTTGATATATAATAACAAGCTGTAATCCATTCTCCCACATCATTCTTAAGGTCAAATTATCCATACCAACAAACAAGCAAATCTTCTCACCACATTTTTCTATAATCATATTTAGGAATTTTCTATGCTGATTTTCACTCATATCATAGAAATGGTTGAAATCTAGAATAACAATTTCCTTCGCATGCGATTTAATAAATGCTAACACTTGTTCTAAACCTTCTTCCACTGTTGATCCATAAAGACCGTGAACAAAATGGATATTTGCAGAGGCTCCTTTCGGCGCTACCCGGAGATCAAAATAACGTATGCCGATTAAAAGTTGCCCCGTAAAGTCAAGACGTTGGGTAACGCTCCAGTTGTAAACAATCCCTTTGGCGATAGGACCCAGCATCTTCACTGCAGGAGCGGCATCTGGACCAATGTCTGATGTCTTATCTAAGTAACTGCTGAAAGAGTTGTGCGATCCTGAAACATTTAAAGTGAAGGACGTTTGTAAAAACAAAAAATAGGACGTCATTCAATATTTTTTGTAACATTCAATAATGCCAATTGCTGAAAAATAATATCACCCCAAAATCAAACAGGTACTATTTATAAAAAGGTGTTGCTGTAATTGCTTGAAAGTGATTCCTGATTTTGAAGTTTCTGGTCAAAATGATCCCAAAGTAGAAATGGGATTCTTTTTAGATTGGTCGCCAGTGTTAGTTTTATGAATTTGTGCCCTGTTCTTGACAGCTATTTTGCGGAAATCATTCTAACATTTAATGAACAACTAGACTTGTTCATCGCGTAATTTATAGCGACACTGTATCTTTGCCTGGTGCTGTAGCATGCAATAACATGTGCGCTTCCCTTTCCTTTAGTAAGAACACTTAACAATACTTTCATTTCAAAGCGACACAAAACGAAATGGTAAATTATATAAAAAAAGTATATCGTTTACGCGCTTTTTAATTAATTTCACATATCTGTCCGGTTTTCTGGTAACTATACATTAAAATACTTACATTAAGCTGAAAGTGAGTTTTGTAGTTCTGTCAAATACTTTGAAAATTACATTGAAATAGATAAATAGAGAACTATGAAAGCCACTGATCACAACAATTATAAAATATTGCACCGGCTCGGTTTGATTGAGCGTTGTACATAGGCAGTAATGGAAATGCATATTACTGCTTGCGCCACCTATCTGAAATGTTGTGAATGCATTTATTTTCGTGTGATACTTTTTTCATGGATTTGTGGACAGATTGTTCTAAGAATTTAAAGCCACCACGAAATTTAACGTTTAAAGTTAATGCACAGATCTGAGATCTTGCTCTTGGTACCACAGAACTGTGCCCAAGTTGATAAAACTGAGCAAGGAAATCAGTCTCAAATCTCAAGCATCTGACCAGTTGACATTTCAGTCAATCAGACGCTTGAGATTTGAGACTGGTTTCCAAACTCAGATTCAGGCCTGCCAAATCTCCGGATTTTATCCGAAATCTCAGGATTTTAAGTTAATTCTCCGGATCTCCGGATTTATAGTCAAAATCTCCGGATTTCTATAAAATAATTTGCAAAAATATAGATTAATTAAACCTTATTTAAAAGTTGTGCAATTAAAGTAATAGTTATTCTGCTGCAGTCGCACATTTCCTGTTTATTACGAGATAACGAGGACGTGGTCAGTGACATGCTGCCTAAGTGCCTCTGGCACAACTATAAAATAACCGCGTGTCATAAACTAAACCCGGGCCTTGACGTTACACCTGCTTCTATCTATTTTCATCGCAAGTTCTTTCTAATATTGGCAAAACAGGCTTTAATAGGCTTAACAGAAAGTTAAAAAATGAATGATAAAAATAGACCAAAGTCAACATAAAACAAGTTCTTTAACCATTTCTATGAAAATCGGCAAAATTCATTCATAAGAATATGAGAAAAATATCATCATCATCATCTATCATCATCAATCATCATCATCTAACCTCATCCTCATCATTTGAATTCAGTCATAGTTAACACCAACAAGACAATAAAACAACAACAACAACAACATCAACTTCATCATAATTGACATATTCAGACAAAATCTCCGGGTATTTAATGAAGAAGTTTTGGCAGGCCTGCAGATTTATAACCTTTGGACCTGGTCCGTCAGATGATTCTTATTAGATCATAATATTCTATACCGGTATATTTGCATCCTACAATGAGGGGCGGCAAAATCAACTGTCCTTATAGCCAGCTTGGTCGAGAGCAGATACATGTAAGCAGAAATGAATGTTTCAATAATTCTACTTAAAATTTTATAAGGACAAGTAAACCTTATTAGTCAGCTAGTGCAGTTCAATGCAGCATTTTTAAGCAGTTGTAGCTTTGTATGAAAACAAATTTGTGTAATATTTCACTTTCATAAATACACGCGTTCGGCATCCTGTTCAGTAAATTGACAAAGTTCAAAACGGTCATGCACATGTGTTCACGGCAGATATAAAGTGGGGTAAATAATGCAATATACACGTATTAACATATAAATTTGATTAAAAAGGCCTAATATAACGACATGCATCAACTACCTAACCATTTTTCAGGGCAAGTGTTTCCTTTGCTCACTATATTTGTGTTAGGCCTACACATCGTTTAGAATCCTCCCTCGGGTCTCGTGGTACTTTAATTTTAAATTGTTAAATATCAATGAAAGACATATTCTGATTCTTTACAAGTTAATATTTCTATTATGAGTACTTTTGTTCTGCGCAAAATTTCGATAATCTACGGTATGCGCCATTTTATTTGAATTAACTCATATTCCTCATCTTTTAAAATAATTTCAGATAGAAATACTTCCTTATATAACAACAAAAATAAGTGAAGTCTAGATAACATAATCATTATAAGCGCTCCTTCGATAATGGATAGTAGGAGTGTTTACATTTTGACTGCGTATATTGGTTAACCCTCTTACGCCGGAGTCATTATTTTAGGATGTTGTTGACGTCGCGGCGGAAATGACGTTACGGAGCGCCAAAGTTAACTTCGCTATTAATTTCGATGCGGTTTGAGACTCATATGTATTTGTTCAAGCGTCATTAGAGTATCTTCATTTACTTTTTGTTAAAATTAATATGAACTAAGGCACTGCCTCTTATCGAGCTCTAGCTTTATTAATCTCAGATAATGATTTATATTAAAAAATAATTTGTTTCTAACATTTGTTAGCCTACTCATGCACGATAAAATTATGTGATTTTTGGAAAGAATTTAGGTCTACATCAACTTAATTCAGCTGGACAACTGGCAATCTGACTTTTACTAAACATTAGGGTTTTTAATGTGTAAACACAAAGGCTACTTGCTTAAATTTACAACCCAAATGTGTTCCATTACCTCACTTAATGCAATATTGAATATTGATAAATTCTTCATTGCTACATGAAAATATTACATTGTCACATGTGCATGAAAATTAATATATTATTGTCTGAAAAATAAATTTTATTTTTTAAAATGTTACCTTGATTACACTTGCATTTGTAACTTGCAATTGCACAAAATTGTTCCATGCTATTCAAAAAAAATATATGCATGTAAATGAATAAAGTTATAATATAGACCTAAAAAGTACTGTTTTAATATACATGTACATCACATTAACACCACATTGAGACTTCAATATGTAATGTGATACATCAGCTAGATTTTGGGGCATATTTGTGCAAAGTCATTTGAAAATATCTCCAGGAATGACAATGCCATAGGAATTTTCAGTTAGTAACAACAGTAATTTGAAGCTATAGATGCTGTGTGAAAAATATTGTGACAATATGGTACATATTTGGTGACAATAAGGTACATATTTGAGCCAAGTTACTTAAATGTGCATGATAGAATTACTTATTTAAGTTGAAAAATAGTTCAGCTATTGGGCCAAAATAGATGAAATAATCTCAATCAATTAAACATAAACATGTACAATATCATGTAGTCTGATTATCCATATGTAACACTCCTTTACAGGTCTTAGTAACTGATTTGAAACAAAATGCTTCTTTATATCTATTTTCATTACATAAATGAATTGCGCTTGCCAATCAAATCATGCATTAAAATGTTGTTGGTCCATTTTTTAAATGTATAATTATAACAATTTTAAGAGATTGTTTGCCAAAAGAATGTAAACCCATAAACACATCAACATGCCATTATTCATAACCACTTTTGGATCTCTGTCTGGTAAGTATTTTATAAATGTAATATATACTGGAAAATGTGAATTTCAAAATTCTGAAGCTCATTTCAGTTGGTATTTTCTTGATTTTGTATTTTTCATTGCAGAAATTTAGGCACAACTACTTTAAAATACGGTAGGTAAATTTCTCTTTAAAAAGTACCATATATTAAAAAATGTAAACTTCTCTACTGTTACATTGCTAAAACATAAACATACAAAAGAAAAAATCATTGTTTTTATTATGAGTGCAATTTCCAGTTTTTTGTGTTAAAGTCCAGCTTAAGCAGATCCAAATACCGGTATATTCAGATTTTTTCATGTATTTAAAGAGGCCAAAAACCCACTGACATGGCAAGAAATGTTTCTCTTCCTCTTCACAGCAATCTACTTTTTTTCAACAATTTAAATGATTATGAAAGCTCTGATTTTTTTATTTTCTAAAACACAACTTTTTGATGCTGAGCAAATTTAGTGACACCATGAATATTTAAAAAAATTTGCAAAATAAAACAGACACCTTGTAAATAGTGTATTTGATTATACATGTACCTCACATACATATTTTGATTATGAAATCATGTTGAAATGTGCACATGACAGAAAATATGGTAATAATAGAACACTTTTAATTCCCAAAATGAGCATTAACTTGATATTTGAAGCTATTCTTGGTACACATGTATTCTGCTTTCTGGTCAAACTTTTTGGTCCCAACTGATGATAATATATTGGAGATTAACCCTTTCCTCCATGTAAACCCCTTAATGACATGGAAAAACTGTGTAGATTCAGATCAGCCAGCACATCCATGATGTCTGATCAGGATCTGCAATGTTCACTTGTTTAAATCATTAGGTTATTTCTGACCAAAAAGTGAACAGTGCAGATCCTGATTAGATGTGCCAGCTAATCTGGATCTACACTGGTCTCACACTGGTAAAAAGGCATGTCTGTAGAGTAAAAGGGTAAATTTCTCTTTTATTTAAAATCTCATACTACAGTACTGTGTATTAAAATTAAAAAGGTAATACTCAGTAGTTACTTTGAGAAAATTATGTCTATACAATTAATAAAACCTGAAATTTCATACATTTAGGACAATCTGTCATGTATTTGGCCAAAATAAAAAAAAAACATAAATTGTTTCTGGAGGTACCATGTCAAATAGGCCACAAGTCAATTCAGGCAGTACTTGTAAGTCTATTGTATATTGCAATCACTGTAAAGAGTTAGTTTTGTTTTTATATTTACACAAGCTTTTAAAAAATAGTATCATTGCTTAATTGATATCTAAAATTGTGCTTGTCATCATGAAACCCAAGAACAAATTAAAACATCATCTGATTGTCATTTTTCCTTAAAAAATTGGACTGTCATCATAAATTAAAGTAATTTATGTTACAGTCATAATCTCTTCTCTACACCTACCCAAGGTGTTGATTCAATCATTTTTGTCTGGGTGTCACACTGTTATATAAGATCACAATTTACAACACTTGCAGTAAAAGTCAGAGGTGCTAATGCAATCAAAGGTGTCATATTTAATAAATAAATAAATTTATTTCTAAACCAATTTCCATGTTGGACAATGCAAAATACACAGCTTATGTTGCAACCATCAATATTTGATTCTGTGCTAGTGTAGACAGAGTGACTTTTGTAGACTAAGGTCATTGATCAAAAGAGCATATTGACATATAAATGATGTCTTTTCTTTTGCTGCAACATTTTGTTAATTGTTTTCCCACCTTTTTAGTCATGATAGTCTTGGACAAAAATCCGGAAAAAGTACATGTTGATTTGTACAAAATGTCCAATCTATGAAGCAACTTGTTCATGAAAAATATTTTATAAAACATCATAATATGACATAGAACATATTAACACAATGATACTAAAAACTTTATTAATAAAATAAAATAAAAATGTGGCCTATTTTTGAGGCCTATTTGAGCATTTTCAAAATAAAGTGTGGCTCGATTGACTTGTTTGTGGCCTATTGACTGTAATCCATATACCAATTCCATGGTATTTGATCATAAATTTGGTGTGAATAGACTGATAACGATCCCAATCTATCAACCAAAACAATAAACATTATGTTTATGCAGTGTAGACCCAGTGTAGACCCTCATTTTTTAGGGGGGAGGGGCGGCGGCCAGTTTCTTTTTTTTAGAAAACAGAGTCAGTCTTCAACGCCCCATGTGGTGTAGATTTGCTCTTGTGCCATGTGTTTTATAAGAATAAATAAAAGAGATCTCATACCTCGTGTTCAGTACTCTCACAAACAATATCTTCGACTGCCATTGGACTGGCCGAGCATAGGTAACTGGACTCTACATGTCTGAATGACGAACATGACCAGTGACAAAAAACTCTTATACAAAACTGAATTGTGGCGCTGGTCAACGCTAAGCTCAGTGTGTCTCACAATGTGACTGAATATTGCGAGATCCAGTTCACAATTCAACTTCACATAAAAGTTGGTTCTCACCAGCCTTACAGTATATTGTTTTCAAGAAAAACTCCATGCATCTGATTGTTCCGTCGATGGGCCTTATGCTCCTTTGAATTTAAAGGCCTAATAATCCACTGACAAGCTAACATTCAGTAGTTTTCAACTTGACTTCTTCAGTCTAATTTCTCAAAATGGCCGATTGCTAGTATTGCTATTGGTTACAACGAACGACAACCTACTCTCTAAACAGACGATTTAAATTTTTTAGCTTTCCAAAATGCTAGTCCGATAACAATGCTACCGAATAATAAGTTTTAATTTTTAAAGATATTTTGCCAATAGCAATTTATAAAAATAAAGCCAATAACAAAATTTGTAAAAACAATACTTTGCCGTAAGTTTTTACCGGTCAGGTTTTTTCCCGTGTTTACATTGCCTTATGCTGTGCACAACCGGAAACCAGCGCACAACCGGAAACCATCGTTTTTTTCTCCTTAGTGAATGGGCATTCCTGCGACCTTAAGACGAGCTTAACGCTCGGGTCGCTTCGCGACCCGAGCTAGAGCTCAAGAGGTGGGGTGCACAAATTTAGCGGTTATAGGGCTGGACAACAGGGCGCTTGTCGCGTCATAGTTTCGTTTTCTTTCTTTACTTTTTTATTATCGAGGCGGCAGCAAAAAGTACGGCCGGTCGGGTAACCGGAACCACACATTATAAAATATAATGCTTAAAAAATTTGGTAGCGCCAAACCTTTTCTTACCTGGAATAGCTATTTCCGAAAGGGGCGAGACCCACATTGTATCTGGAAGATGTGACATCCAATTTGCTAAATCAATGTTGATATCCGCTTGAGCCATGATAAAGTTAATCGCTAAACTCTAAAGAAATACTGAAGTCGGCGACATTACTCAGAGTACACAAACGCTGTAAACAAAAAAAGTTGTCCCCCTTTGATCGATCGCGGTAGTGGTGAACAGTTTAACGATTCAGTATAAAAAAATATCTAACTCGTATTACATTTGCACCAGAGTAGTTTGATATTCTTTTTAATAAGTAAAAGAAAACTTTAGCTTAGTCTTTAGAATTAAAACAAGGGTGGCAACTCGGGGCCGTCGATATGCTTTAACAGCCTGCCAAAACTTCTTTATTAAAAATCTGGAGATTTTGTGTGAATATGTCAATAATGGCATTGCCGATGATGTTGTTGTTTTAGTGTCTTATCGTTGTTGTTCACTATGACTGAACAAAAATGACGATGATGATGATGGTGGTGGTGGTGATGATGATGATGATGATGACGACGATGATGGTGATATTTTTTTCTCATATTCTTCTTTATAATTATAATCTTGTTAGAAATGGTTAAAGAACTTTCTGTTAAACCTGATCTGTTTTTGACAATATTAGAATGAACATGCTAGGAAAATAGATAAAGACAGGTGTAACATCGAGACCCTTGTTTAGTTTATGACACGCGGTTATTATATAGTTGTGCCACAAGCACTGAGGCAGCACCAATGACCACGCCCTCGTTATCTCACTGTCTCGTAATAAACAGGAAATGTGCGACTGCAGTAGAATAACTATTACGTTCATTGCACAACTTTTAAATAAGGTTAAAATAATCTATATTTGTTTTAATTTCATAGAAATCCGGAGATTTTCACTATAAATCCGGAGATCCGGAGAAGTAACTTTAAATTCTGAGATTTCGGATAAAATCCGGAGGGCAGGCCTGGCTTAGCCTTTTTGGTACAAGTACCAACCTCCTAGCTGTGATTGCACATGTCAACATTTTTACGCCCAACATCAATTTACTCCCAACGCGCCTACGTGTATGTAGGAGAAGAAAGGTGTGGGGAGGGTCCCAGATAGCATGCTGACGTTGGCCCAACGTTGGGCCAATGTCGTCGGTTACGTCGGCCCAATGTAATTTTGCTCATCGGCCCAACGTTGGGCCAACATGATGGCTCAACGTTGGGCCAATGTCGCAATGTCGGCTTTGTTCCGTTGGCCCAACGTTGGGCCAACATTGGAATTTCAACACAATTTTGCCAACGTTGGCCCAACATTGGCCCAACATAAGAAAATTTAAATTTACGTTGGCCCAATGTTGGCCCAACGTTAGAAATTCTTAATTTCCATTGAAATAATATTTGCTATACACTGTGCCAACAAACTGAGTGACTGACTTCTGATCCAGAAGTCGTGGTTCAAAACCCGGCAGAAATGTGGTTCTTCTGTGACATTCTAAATCCGAAAGAGGATGCGGTTAGAAACACACTAAGGTGGTCCTATGTTGGTTTTGGACCATCTCATAAAGAAGCTATCCAGCTTGATTTTAGATAATTCTTCATTAGGACATCTCAAGGCTCATCTTCCACAAGAAAAGCCAGAAAGTAGCTGTTTGTTTGACATTTAATATATATTAAATCAAACCAAAACCAGTAGAAATATTTTCAAAATTTATAAAATCTATGTGTTTCTTACAAATGATCTAATGAAAAGAATATCATGTTCGAAATATTCTATAGTTCATGTAGACAATAAATGTCACGTTATTTTTCAAAGATAGATTGTAAAGTCCTTATGTTTTATCATGATGACTCTTCTTCATTTTCTTCTCTTCTTGATCATTGCTCTCTTCTACTTGGATCTTTCTTTCTCTTTAATTTGTTCTTCTCTTTTATTTTATTTTTCCTCCTTTCTCTGTCACAGGCATAGTCAAACCAGTCCTTAATAAGATTGCTGATTTCAGCATCTGTTGCTATCCCACACAATTTGTTTTTCTTAGACGTTTCTGCAATAATATATAATAAGGGCTGTAAACAATAGAAAATGAGAACATTCAAAATTATCAAATATATAATCATATCCAATCACGCACATCTACACTTCATGCAGAAGATATGTCTACAGTTTTAACCCAATCCTTATATAAACGCATTTATCTCATGTGCGAAAAAGTGAAGATCAAGATCAGCTGGCACAACCATGCCGTCTAATCAGAATCTACACTGCTTATTTATATATCATGTTATTTCTGATCACAAAGCAAAGATTGCAGATCCTGATCAGATGGCACAGTTGTCTAGATATAGATCATACTTGTCTACAATTGATTCAAACTATGAGTTTTAAAGTTTATATTTAACGACTGCAAACTGTGTTGTTTATTTTATCAGAAGAAAGAAAACAATGTTAATAAAGTTTTTCTTTCAGTATATAAAACTGTTAAATTAAAAATAAGAGAGATCTAGATACTTACATTATTGTACTGTCGTCGAAAATTCGAAAAATGTTCCTCCTTTGTTTACAAGCACACTGTTATATTGGTTGCTCAAAATGTGTACATGTACATTACACAAAGAGCCATTAATCCTATAACAATCTCTCTTCTGTTTCTAATTGCAAGGTTGCTATGGTAACTGGAGAACTGACCATTCAGCTGTAATAAGCCTGACCCCACTAATAACACGTGGTTCTTATCTCTACAACCTATAATTGCATGTATACATCCACATAGTGTTAGTATTTACTGTAAAAAGATCATTTTATGTAAGCGTCAGTTAATATATAAACATCAAGACAGATACGCAATGTGAATTTCTTATATAACATAAATATATTTTTGAAGTACAAAACATGTTCAATATTATATCAGTTCATCCGTTTACCAGCCAGTCAGTCAGCAAACAGATCTATTTTTTAATTAAAAAAAATGTATGCGCTCAATATGTCTCCATTTTCTATAAACCTAGAATATGAGAAATTCAGCCTTTTTAATAATGTAAAATAAACATGTTTATTTTAGCGGTTGGCACAATGTTGTAAATATGACGTCAGTTTTACAACGTTGGCCCAACGTTGAACCAATGTCGTCGTGCCAATCAAAACCATTACTTCAGAGAACGACGTTGGGCCAACATTGGGCCAACGTTGTCCACCCGATGCCGACGTTACGCCAACCGTACAACCAAATGCCAACGTTGGGCCAACGTCAGCTTGCTTGTAGGGGTCAACATAATACCGGACGTGATATAATGAAATCTCTCAATTATAATAAGCACCGAAGTTGGGGTCATCACTTCCAATCTGATGTGCACGCCAAAAGAGAAAACAAAACCAAGTAAACATACTCTTAAATTTTTATTTGTAGTTGTCAAATTATACACATTGAAAATTATTGTTTAAATAGAATTTTATTACAAAACCAGACTGATTTTTTTCAGTCACCAGTGAAGAAAAAAAAGAGACTTTTTCTTCAGGGTTTTATTCGATTAACATTAATTAAAAAGCTGTCATCCAATAAATTTTGCAAGTTCAGCAGGTGAGATATTTCCACCGGTGATGACAACAACAACTTTCTTCCCCTTTACATCCTTGATACGTCCTTTGATGAGAGCCGTGAACGCAGCCGAGCCAGATGGTTCGACCTTCAAACCGCGTTGGTAAAGCATCTTCATGCTTTCCACCATTTCTTCATCGGAAACAAGCAAAACTTCTTCTAAATACTGCTTGCATAATTCATAAGGTAGTTTCCCTGAGAAAACACAAAAATACATGATTTAATAACATGACATCATAGCCACAGGTCTGTGACATATTAATTTTGTACCCATGTTATTTTCCGAGATCAGGAAACGGAAATAGTTTTTAATTTCTCCATGTTAAAATGGTTTGTTTAAGATTTACACATTTATAACGAAAACGAATAAAAGCCCATCTTGTGGCCAACAATCTCTTATGAGACACATCTTCGAAATACTTCTATTAATGTCAGTCTACCTGTTAAGACTTACCAGCAGAAGACGAGTTCAACATACCTACCTGTGTATGGGGGCATAAGTCCGGTGGCGATCGACTTTACACCAGGTATTTTCACGGCATGACCGGCTTTAAAGCTTTCATATAGTGTTGGAGCTGTGAAGAATCGCAGGTCATAAGTATTTACAGAACTATATTATACAGTCACAAAACTGAATGATTGATTTATCAGCAGCAATTGTTTTCCAATGTTAAACCAAACAATATAGTTTCGGATATCCTTCTGCGCTGACCTTTTCTGTACCAATATATCCCTTACCGAACAGCAAGCCAAAGAGCATCTCTAACTTTGTACGATTTCTGGTATCGACAGAGTGTAGAACTTAACTAGCATTAAGTATGAATATTGCATTTGCGGTATTCGTTGTTAAGTCAACATTTTCTGTTAATCGCCCCTATGAAATCTAATTTTAAAGTGTGACTTCATTCAAATCAATTAAGCTTTATTTTAATATTTTACACGTTATTATTATAAAACTTCAGATGCTGCCACAATATATATTGAAAGCACAAACACTGTTCTTAACATTATAGTAAATTGAATACCTCCAACAGGTTCGACTGCGTAAACGCGACATTGCTTGCAACCTGAAAGTTTCAGGCCAGCGGCAATACCGGCAACCAATCCTGCTCCACCACAGCACACCGCCACCACATCAGGGTCTGGAACTACTTTCAATATCTCTAAAGCTATACTAGATAAAATAAATATATTCATTTTTTTAATTAAAATACCAGACTGATAATAAATACTGTTTTTCCAAACAGGCCTTCGTCTTTGAGGACGGGATGATATTAAGCATTTTGAGCGTACATTGTATTTATTTTTGTTACATTTACTAGCTGCGATGCAGGGCGCAATTAAAACACTACATAATATATTTACGGTTAATAATTACTAAACGAAGTACAATATTAGTCCATTCACATGGTACATTGGGACCAAAAATAATATTTTTGTTTGCTTTCGATCTTCTCCGAATGCATGTTTGCCAAAATTTAAATATATGTATGTTGAACTTTAGTGTCGTATTGTTAATTTTTAAACTAAAAATGTGTTCAGCATTTAAGAACAAAGTTGGTTCTACAGCTGTTTTGTCTCTTAAAAAAGTAAACTCTTAAGATCAACAAACAATATAGAAGTAATAGATACCTTCCATATCCTGCAATCAGACTTGCGTCGTCAAATGAATGTAACAGCGTGTATCCCTTGGCAACATAACTTTCAACGTGTTCCTGAATTTCACTGGAAGGTACTTTAATTGCCTCTAAGCCGTAACTCTGTTACAATGGAAAACGAAATTAAAATAACCGCTCTAAAGATTAAACTTAATAACGAACTCAGGTTAAAATACATAATTCATTATATTAATTAATCATATGTTTAGCAATGCACCAACATATGTCATATGCATGATTTATATTCTCCGATTATCTGTCATTATTATAATCTGTTCGGTTTCTCCCAATGTTTTCTTGTTAACTGCAAGCCCTTTCTTTTATGTAGTGATCATACGCCGCTGATCTGTAGAGACTGCATAAAACGTTCCACTGATGATGTTCACCGTCACATGCATCTTTAAGGATGGATCAAAATATGTACTGACTAATTGTATATCTGCTATTCTTTGCTGTAAAATGCTAACTTTTTGTGAGCAAATATGAACAATCTAAACCATTTGGACTCTGACACCGTTCACGGAATTACACTCTCGAACCCGCTCCTTAGGCTTCGCAATGCTATTAGCTCTTTATGTTTTATATGTTTGTGTGCTTTTTGCATGTAACGTTGTTGAGCTGCTGAGTGGGTTGAAGTTATTTCACCAAGGTAATTTGTACTTGTTTGTTGACAGCCTGTTGGGGCAAGTGTGGGGTTGGTGCACTCCAGAACCTGGTTTAAACCTCCCATTGGCAATTTGATTTGCCACAGACCGTTCCAAGGCGGTAGCCCCTCGGGTTCTCATTTTTGTTATTTGTTTGTGGTGTCTGTTTGGAAGCTGATCACTTCTTTCTCTTCTTCTTGGCTGTGTGTTTTTTCTGAATGTGGCAATTCCTGATATGCATATTTCACCTTCTCTTACAGTCGTTTGCAATAAAATGTAATTCGGAAAGTCGTTTGCAATAAAATGTAATTCGGAAAGTTTTGCATAAACTTATAGGCATATTAATATATAATTATACTGAAAGATTGACTTTAAAATCCTCGAGAAAGTAGAATGTAAATACCTTTATCATTTCAACCCTATCATCAGGCGCCGTGTGGGGCATCAGAACCAAGCCTTTTAGTCCACGTTTACTCATGCAATGTGCAAACGCTTTACCATAATTACCAGCAGACAGCGTAACTGCTTTTCGACTTCCGGAACTTACTTCTGGTGGAAGATGTTCCATCTGATTGGTTACACCACGAATTTTGAAAGAACCTTCATAAATCATAAAACATATTATTTTCGTTACATAATTCCGGATCCGCAGTCTACACTTTACCACTGAGTTCTGTTTTAATTTATTAACTGTAACGATTATCTCTTACTTAAGAATGAATGGATCCAAAATAGTTAATTACCGGATTTAAGTTCTAAGTACGTGATTGGTTAAACCCAGGATTTAAACTGACCAGAGTATACCGAGATTTCATTAATATTCGAGAAGTTCTAATTTTCCTGGAATTCGTGGGAAGATCGGTCCAGAAACTTAAAATCCAAACTAAATATAGATTTGTAAATAAGCATTACTTATATTTATTGAAAATTACGAAATGAAAAAAAAAATCCCGAAAATGCCTTTTTTACCGGAAAATTCAAAATTTCATACCCGTGAATATTAATGCATTCACAGTCTTCAACGTCTCCAATCTCATGTTGATGATCTTAGACCCTGATCTTCTCGAAATAAGTTTTATTTGTTTAATTCAGTATATGGGCCAGTCTCTGACAAAATGACCTTTAGACAACATTTAAATGAATCGTTTTACATTCCTTTAACAGCAAAATTAATATTTAATTATTTTTGTATTGAGAATGGAGCTTACTAACTTCTCATTAAAATAAACATTTATTTTAATAATCAAAATAGTTAATAATCAAATTAAAATTAACATGAATTCAGTGAAAGTTATGATTGTAGGGCCTAAGCACCCAGCAAGTTTAGGAATGTGATAAGGCTTATTTTGTCAGAGTCTGGCTCATATGAAATATAACTTTCCTCTATGATAATTTCCATTACTTCCTTTAAACACGTGTTATTTTACTGATATACCACATTTATGAAACTGTTCCAACATATATGTTTCAATACCTGTAGTCTGCATGTTTTCAAGCTTCAAGTATAAGTTGATGTCCTGATCCAATGATGGAAACATTCCCTGAACATTGACGAGCAGGGGTGTTTGCACAATATCTGGATTCTTGTATAATACATCACACGCTTTGTTAATATCCTCCAGTGATACTTTGTCCGTCATATTTCTGACTAACAAAAACACATGCGTAAGGTTGCATACATTCACTTTGAAGATGACAGAATTCAGATGATGGCATTGAATAAAATATCACAAATTGTACATACTGCAAAAACTACCTCACCGGGTTATCCGATAAGCGAAATTTTCGCTATATAGAACAAAGAAGGCACTTACAGGTTTAATGTGCATAACTTTTTTTCTGCTCATCTAAATTCTTAGGTGCAAACGGTTTCATAAAATTGAATCTTTGCTTGACACTTATATATTTATTTAATAAATATTGAAGTATATTGCTTTTAACTTTAACTTTATTTACAAATACTTAGGTTCATTACAGTGAACAGCAAAAGCATATAACAGTTCAATATAACAAATATGAGTCAATGGTGTAAAAGGGAAACGACATGCAAATATCAAGCGTTGCTTCTGTATCTACAGTGAAGCAGGTCACATCATAATTATAAATACTAAATAAACATATACAGTTCATCCATGTGACAATGCATTATAAAATGAAGGAAAAAACAGTTGAATATGGATGCCCGTATTATGCATAATACAATACAGAAATGGTATAAACATTACAGTTACTGATAAACGGCTGTAATAATTAAATATTGATAAAAAAGGAAGAAAAAGAATGTTACTATGTTTAAACTATTTTACGCGCATACTATTTTCATGATTTTTCTAACGAAGATACTTAATTTCTTTAATTCTATTATGTTTTCGCTTGTAATTAATTCTTTAAGCTTAATAATATTTGGTCTTCTATAAAAATATGGTTTAATAAGTTTTTTACGCTCTTGATCAAATAGAGGACATCGGAATAAATAATGAAATTCATCGCCTAAAGTATTACAATGTATACAAAGTCTTTCGTTTGCTGGTATACTTCTCCATCTGCCGACATCTATAGGCAAACGATGGTTTCTGGTCAGAAAAGCGAGTAGACTTTTACATAAATCAGTAGATAAAACATCAACATATTTGCTTCTATGAAAATTCGTTTTAAAAATTTTATATAAGTTCGAGTCGGAGGTTCTCGATATTTCAGAATACCAATTTTGAACATAAGTGTCTTTTAGTTTTTGTTTTATGCTAGCTATTAACCATTTCCTGTTCAAAAAATTTGAGAGTACCAAACACCCGAAAAGCCTAGGCTACACAGCAAATGTTTGATATTATCTAACCAGATAGACTTCGATCACTTTGTTTTCTGAGTGCATACCATGTAATAATGAATACACTTGTGCAGATAGTTTTAACTGCATGTTACCGTTCTGATATTCTACCAATTTAGACCAAAATGATAATATACGACTGTTTATGTCAAGGGATATTGGTGTGATTCCGAGTTCACCATAAACCATATAAGATGGTGTTGATCGTTTGAGATTAAAGACATATTTATAAAATTTCAATTGAACTTTCTCTATTTCATCTAGGTTTCCAAATCCCCAAATTTCACTTCCATATAATAATATAGGTTTGACAGTTTTTTTCAAAAAGTTCAATTTGTAAATCGGAAGGAAGAGATAATAGTTTAATTGTTCTAATTAACGAGTATAAAGCTTTATTTGCTTGTTCAGCAATGTATTTCTTCGTTTTTAAAAACGATCCACTCTTTGAAAAAATTATGCCAAGATATTTGTATTCATTGACATTTTCTACAACATCATCACCTATAAAATAATCACGCTTTCTAGGATTGCCTTTACTAAATGTAACAATTTTTGTCTTATCAATATTAATAGTTAGTTTCCAAGTTTCACAATACACTTTTAAGCAGTTAAGAGCATGTTGCATATCGTTTTCATTGTCGCTAAAAATAACAGTGTCATCAGCATATAAAAGGATAAACAGTTTAAGGTAAATATGTAAATCATCTATTAACATTTCTCTTTGTACTCCGTTAACATTTCTATTTCTGAGATATATTTCTAGATCATAAAGGTAAATGCTAAAATGAAAAGGGGATAAATTTTCTCCCTGTCTCACGCCTCTTAGGCTGTTAAAGAATTGGGATGTGCCTTCGGAGGTTTTTACATTTGCTTTAATGCTGTTGTACATGTTAAATATAAGTTTAAAACATTTCCCATTTATATTTTTGGCGTTAAGTTTGTGCCACAATCCTTTTCTCCAAATAGAATCAAAACATTGTTTAAAATCTACAAAACAACAGATCAACTTTTTCTTATTTGAATTTACTATATCAATGATACTTTTAAGAATAAATAAATTATCAGTCGTTGAGTGGTGTTTTCGAAATCCCGCCTGTGTATTTTTGTTAATCCTGTTCTTTCGGAATACGCGTTTAATCTCGTGCTTATAATAGATGTGAATAATTTACCAAAACAACTAAGTAGGCATATTGGTCGGTAATTTTCAGGTAATTTAGGATCCCCTTCCTAATAGTCCCTATTGTCCAGCTCTCAGGAATGATACCGTTATCAAAAATCATATTAAATAGCGTTATGTAAATTGGAAGCATAATGTGAGCAGTCGCTTTTAGTTGTTCGTTAACAATATTATCGAAACCGGGTGATTTATTATTTTTCAATGATTTAATAGCGTCCGTTATTTCCTTTTCACTGATAGGAGAATTGATTTCTTCGTTAATATCATTGTTTTCATTGTTCGCGAAATCGAAATGTTCATCATTAATCGTTTCATCTTCGTTTATATTTTTAAAGAAAGTATATAAGTCATCTAGAGTTGCGGATGGCGGTGTTGTACTATTATTATTATTTATTATTTTCCAATATTGCTTTTGATCTTTTGTTTTCAAATGTCGTAATTTTTCAGCTTTTAGGCTGTTATAACGATTTCGCGTAATAGTTAATGTATTTTTATATTGTTTGCTTATCTCTTTTAACGCACACTTGAGATTATTAGTTTTATATCTATTATAAGCGCGTCTGGTTTTATGGTATAAGTTTCTCATGTTTGTACATGATCTGTCGAACCACACTTGTTTAAATTTTGGTTTATTTTTGTTTATTCTTTTTTGTATAATTCCAAATGATTCCTTAGAACAATTACTGAACAAACAATTTATGGCTGTAATAATATCGTCTACGTCACTTTGGTCGAAATTGCCTTCTGAGATAATTCCATCTAATTTATTTTCAATTTCAACAACTTTTAAAATATCAAAATGTTCGATATAATTTTCCTTTCTGTTTGAATCCCAAAGTTTTATTGTTTCTTGTACAATGTGTTGGTAACAATTGTTCATATATGTATGCAATGTTTTTGTTTTTAGTGTCATACTAACTGGACAGTGAATGTCAGAATATAAATGGCTAAAATCTTCAACTTGTAAATTGATGATGTTTTTAAATACTTGGCTTGTTGATAAGAAATAGTCGAACGTACTAGTGTCGCAACACGTTAGCTTTGCTTGTAATCAATCAATACCAATACATAATCATAATCAGGTAAGTTCCCACTACGCGAGTTATAATCTCCGAACAGCAACAAATGGTCACCGTAATTACAGTATCTGTCGATTTCTGACTGTATTTCGTGGTAAGGTTCTTCGAGCGCATATCTTGAACTAGCTGGCGGTATATAAACAACGCCACATTTGAGATCTTGTGTGTCAACGTTTTCTGTGCCATATATATCTTTAGAGAGCGTAAAGAATTTAATATTATTACTGATATTTTGGTTCTCTACTCTTACGTATTGTGATATTTCGTTTTTAATAAATATTGCTATTCCTCCAGAACGATAGCGTGATAGTGTTTGCCTGTTAAAGATATGTACAGTATAACCTTCCACGTGTAAACAATCTGTTATGTCAGTTTTTGTTTCTTGTATACCTATGATTTCATATTTATTTATTAATGAAATAAATTCCGGCACTCTAAGCTTTGCACTTAAACCACATACATTTAGACTGAGAATATTTAAAGAACAGAACAGTTCTGTTCTGTTCTGTTCTTAAAAAGTATGAAATTTCACACCTGAGCGAAGTGAATGCAAAACGGAGAATATCTCTCAGGTGTTTTTCCTGTCAGTGAAAGATTCGAATCCACATTTTTTGACATACGTCAACGGTTCCGCACCTGTCATTTAGTAACTGACACAAATTCGGATGATGGATTCTTCTCAGCGAAATAACAACAGCAACAACAACAACAAACCTGACTTAAGCTTAAGTTAAGTTATCTTAACAAGCGTATCTTACCGAATTAGGATGAATTTGCATAACCTAACAAGATAGTTAATTTATATTCAATTACAAAGTATTGTCGAAATGATCGAGTCAGAACAGTAAATTTACTTAATAAAATCGACACTAATTCCTATTTAATATTCTGACTTGAATATGACTGAACTAAATTAATTTATTTATTTGTTTTGCTTTATTTGTTTGATGGATTTATAAAATGAACATTAATTAGTTTAATTTTACAACAACTTTTTATATTTTGTATTATTTTTATTGGCTTTTAAAACAAAACAAAAATCTGCCCTTAGGCAACTGGTGTTTTATTGCACACGGTTGTAGTTTAATTGCCCACATCCGGATTAAGTGCCCCGTTAAGCAGGAAACAATTACAGTGTACCTGACCATCCAATTTGATTTGTTTTACTACCGTGTTAAAAAAGCATGAGACAGGTACAACACAGAATTATACAATTTTAATTATTCAGAAGGCATAATTTAATTATTAATCCTTTCCTCCATACACACATCTTTATTGCATGGGCGGACAGTGTACATCCAGATCAGCTGGCACATCCGTGTCGTCTAAACTGTTCGCTTTTTGATTTGTTAGGTTATCTCTGACCAAAATGCGACCAGTGCAGATCGTGATCAGATGGCACAGATGTGCTGGCTAATCTGGATCTACACTGGTCGCACATGCGTAAAAATGTGCATATATGGAGGAAAGGGTTAAAACTGTGGAAGTAAAAACTTTAAAAGTCTTGATAAATGATCAACGTAACACGCAGTATAGTTTGCAATTACGTATTTAGATTTCTGTTTTAAAAAATAAGTTCGCAAAAACTTGAAATGTGTATCACCTTTATTCTAAATGATTTCGTGTTATTACACGGGTTTATAATTGATTTGGGTCTACTCGGGTCACAAAATTATTGCTATACTCGGTTCCGGATATGGGTTAGGGTTAGGTACAGGTTATTACAGGTCATATAGTATTGTTACATGAATATGGATTTAATAATTTAAACCAAACTCAGGAAAGAAAGAGAGAAACTTCTGGAGTTGCTGAACTCTAAAGTGAACATTTCAGCGCAAACAGACCCCATTCCCGCCCCCAGCCCAGTTTTACTGTAACCCGCAAAGCAGAAACAAAAGGGTGCACGCTATTTTAAATGAAATTCTTAAACATACGCGTTTCTTTCCCAACATATAGCTTCCATTTTATTATGATTAAATGAACTGTTTAAAAATAGTTGGTTGATGATACTTTCTGCTAGTTACTGTAATGTATGTGTTGAAGTAGACTTTACGAAAACTAAAATACTGATATGAATACACGTGTATTTTCTTTCAAATAATTAACATATTCCCTTTTAATTTATTTAAAAGAGCATCTTAACCCCACAATCCATATTATTTTAGTTAAATAAAGGTACCTTAAGAATGTGCACGCTCTTGTTTTATCGATTTTTGCCTTAAGGGTATATCGGTTAAATAATCTATCGCTCTGCCAAAGGTCTTATCAAGAGTTATTGGTTTTCTGGGGGGCCAAAAGTCCAGTGAGGTAGTTTTTGCAGTATGATTAGGTATTCAACCAATATCTCAACATTAAATGCAGACATCAATTATGTGTATAATAACATATTTAAGATAAGCGAACGGATGGAGATTAAATTATCAACATATATTTTGAAAATAAAAAAACTAAATTATAAAAGAATGAAATTATGCATGTATGCAAATGGTAAAAATTCGCACCACTATCTCAGAAACTGGTGATACATAAAGTAATTTTAGAGAAAATAAACACGTTTAAAACACGGTATACAAAATTGGATTTAAACAGCAGCCAATCGGCGATTTTCTTCAAAGCAAATCACCATAACTTTTGTTTATAGGATGGTTGATTTTATTCGATATACATGCCGGAAAGCAAATAAATCAATACCACCCGTGACGCTATTGAGAACATCCTGGAAAACTAAGTAAAACTATTCACTACCTCCTATTTTTTGTTATTTTAAAAATAATGTCACTATACCTTTCACTTAGTTGTACATGTATTTGTACAACATAAATGCAGAATGCCATGCATAAATACTATAATATTAAACAGTGAAATTTCACCTACCTGACTCTATAACGGTTAACTTCGTTAGAGATAGCACCCTTATATATAGATAATGTGTAGGCCTAGATGATCAAGATATACGTTTAAACCACGATGGTATGAAAACAAGGGTAATTTCGATGCATTTTATTTAGTGATTAATCAACTTTAAAGGTCGTAGCCGGAGGTCAAAAACACTCTCTGAGGCTTATATCCAGGACTACCTGGTATTCAAAAAATGACCTTTAGTAGTCACTGAGTGTATTTCAGTAGAGTAGCAGGGCCCGAAGTTGCATTATTCTTTGGATCGTGATACGAGTATTAAAAAAAATTAAAAAATATCTAAATAAAGAAATGATTGCGGGGACGTAAGCTTTAATGAAACAATAACTCCGCCCACAAACTGTGATGCGGTCAAATATGTGATTACATTTGCATAAGAAAGTGATTTCTTTTTTTTTCAGATGTTAAACTTTCTTTAATATGGTTAAATTTAATCATAATGTTTATTTAAAAATTGTGCGAATCACATATAGAGTTCTATGAAATGAATGATTTAGAGGCACATTTTTCTTTCAAAAATGAATGAATCTGTCAGTGAAGTCACGGTTTAGTTTATGGATATACAATAGATTGCTTGTTCGTGGAACAGAGATACAAAAGAAAATAATTATCATACCCGGGTATTCTGAATTATTTTATTCCGTGATCTAAACACATGCAACGTCGCTCCTAACTACCTTTTGTTGCAATTACCTATAATGCTATATTATACATGCCGACCAATGTAAATAGATTGACCAACTTCTTAGTTGGTCACAGGAATCTAGACTTTCTGTAGTCTTGATTCCTGTTGGTAAGAAACTTGAATATAATCACGACTGATTAGTGTAGATCCTAATCAGATGGCACAAATGTATCCGCTGCTCTTGATCCATATTGGTGGCCCATATGATAAAATAGGTATCCATGGAGTAGTATATTAAATAAGATGTCAACAGCAACCTACATTTAACTGGTTTTTTTTCTGTGTTTTTTTAGACTGGCGCGCATGCGCGCCAGTCTTAACTAACGATGCTGTGAACTCTGCGACGCGCAGTCCTTAACTTCGGGTGTATCATTGCGACCACGAGAGCGTATCAAGTAAGTGGTCACCGCGAGAGCAGGCCGAAATGTTCTGCAGAACTGTGAAGCACAATGCAGCACACCATTCCACGAATTCTGAGCGATTGATAGTAAGTTTCCGTGTAATTTTGGAGCATCCATGCCAAAAATTCCATCGAACAAATGTAGAGTGAAATCATAACCAGCTACGGCAGTGAACAAGCAACTGGATATGCATGAGTAGTTTAGTTACGCCTGAAAGATTTCGTAGTTGTGCGGCATAAAAAGTAGTGCATTTTAAGAAAATACAAATATTTCGAGAAGGAATGCGAACTTTGAAAGATAATGCTACAAATAAAAACAAGAAAACAATTTAATGTTGTTGTTCGAACAACTATGAAAGGATATTAAAAGAACGATTAAAAACAGATAGCGTGGGTTGCCATTTTGGTTAGGTTGGAGTAGTTGTGGATCGAGATTTTGCTCGGCTATCAAGGACCGGGCCGGGTCCCAGTGTTCTTCCCAGACAACCGTTAACAAGCTTTGATCTCTTTCCAATAAGTGTTAAATTCGCCGACATCCGTTTATTCAAAATCGACATGTCATATTTTTCTGTTTCTTGCACTGTAAACACAGGTCGCTTTTCAATACACACCTCATTCAAGGTTAAGCAATGGGCGATTTGACCAATCACAATCGATTTCTTTACTATCAGCTGGATAACTCCGCCTCTCCACGTGGTGAATTCGCAAGTCTGTCGGTGTCGTTTGATCGTATCTTGGCTCTGCCGACTGTTGATATTCTTAATTAATAGCGGAACCCGGTGTGTTTGACATAATGTTCAATGATTTTAAGTAGATGCGATCATGAGTAATAATTTGGTTATTCTTAGTTCTGTGATTAGAAGACAAACACTTCGAAAATTGTACTGTATACATGTATGAAAATAATTGCGCGATAATGGATTTGTTTTAAACAAATCTATTGGCAAGTTGCAGTTAGAACTTAAATTGCAAAAGAAATACATTCTGTGGCATTTTACTGCGCTATCATCGTAACGATCAGTTCATTTTCGTCGGACACATTTTCAAGTATGCATGCGGGAAAGAACGACGACTCGTCAATTCTATCTTATTTCAAGAGAAACCGGCCTTGTGAGGCTGATGCCAACTCCATCGGGCATTCTGAACTTCAAAATTCTAGAAATGAGATCGAGATCATTCCGGATAGCCCTTCAAGAGCGACTCTGACGACGCCAAGTGAAATTACTCCGACGCCGGACGCGGTACCCCAACATGCCGAGACACTGAATCAACGCCGGCTACCTCGACCAGCAAGTTCGATGCAGTCAGGTGTCGATCCTAAGTGGAAGAAAGTCTACTCCTGGTTGCAAGAAGTTGGCAATGTTTTTTTTATATATATATATTTACTTAGCCTTGTGACTTGCATTAAATAAATAAAATAACTCAATTTCATGCTACTATATATAAAAAGGGAAATGTGCATATCAGGAATCGCCACACTCATAAAACACAGCCTCCCCTGCAGCAAAAAGAAGAGAGGAAAATAAATGATTTGTTTGTTGATTGTTAAACAAAAAAGGTTAACCGTATGGGTTAGCGCCTTGGAACAGTCAGTGGCAAAATAATTTGCTACTTGGGGTTTAAACCAGGTTCAAGGGGTGCACTACATAATTTATTATACCTGTTTGCGTTAACTGAACACCTATTGTGATATTAATTTTATATATGTGAAGCTGTCTATATGTTTACTGGTATCGTAAATTAATTTAATTTCAGATTGTGAGTGGTTTTTTTCCACCTTATCAAGAGTGAAGACAAAGCTTAGAAGCAGGCTTAACAATTCAACATTAAATACATTGTTAATGATATCCATGGAAGGTCCTGATATCCATGGAAGGTCCTGATGTACTGAAGTTTGATTATAATAAGGCAGTCAGCACTTGGGCCCAAGAAAAAAGAGGCTTCTTAAAGTTTAAACCTAAATCTGTCAGTTGTAATGAAACACTGAGTTTGATATCTTGGACAATGAAGGTGAAAAACTAACTATACAGAGTATATAGTTGACATTGTAACTTGATGAGATCAGATCAGTTTATGTTATTAAAACACATGTTGACATACTGTCTACACATTGTTTTACATTATTTATGTTTTTTGCCTTTGTACCTTTCTTGGCTCTAAAGAGATAAAAAAAAACATCTATGTACTATATACAGTTTTTGCAGTAAACTTTGATACAAATATAAAACTGTATAAAATGATAGTTAAAACTAGAAATGTGTCCATAGGACACGGATGCCCCCGCTATGCATCGTTTTCAGATACTAAAGTGCAATGGTGGGAATAATAGCATTTCATAGACAGTGATGTTCGAGTAATTATAAGAATATGCATAAACTTGATGATCAAGTGAATTATTTGTATTTGTGGCACTGTTGTCTTCTCATTACGGAAATGTCTGTGAAGAAGTTGGTGGTAATGCAATGCAATGTCATAGTGAACATTTGTGCCAAGTTATTTTGAAATCCCTTCCTTCTTAAAGAAGTTATAGCCCGAACAAGTAAATTCAAGTTTTAGTAACTGTGACCTTGACCTTGGACTTACAGGCATGGGTAATGTACGCAACACACCACCTTGTCATGGTGCACATTTGTGCCAAGTTATTTTGAAAACCCTCCATTCAAAAGAGTTATAGCCCGGACAAGGAAATTCTATTTTTAGTAACAGTGACCTTGACCTTGGACCTACAGGCATGGACATGGTACAAGACTCACCACCTTGTCATGGTGAACACACCTGCCAAGTTATTTTGAAATTACTCTATTTCTAACGTAGTTACAACCCTGACAAGAAAATTCTATTTTAGTAACAGTGACCTTGACCTTGGACGTACAGGCATGGACATGGTATGGGACACACCATCTTGTCATGATGAACATTTGTGTCAAGTTATTTTGAAATCAATCTATTCCTAACAAAGTTACAGCCCGGACAAGAGAATTCTATTTTTAGTAACAGTGACCTTGACCTACAGGCATGGGCACGATACGCGATACACCGCCCTGTCATGGTTAACACTTGTGTCAAGTTATTTTAAAATCCCTCCATTTATAATGAAGTTACAGCCCAGACAAGAAAATTCTATTTTTAGTAACAGTGACCTTGACCTTGGACCTTCAGGCTTGGGTATTGTGCGTACACACTGCCTTGTCATAGTGAACATTTGAACAAAGTTATTTTGAAATCCCTCCATTCATAACAAAGTAACAGCCCGGACAAGAGAATTCTATTTTTAGTAACAGTGACCTTGACCTTTGACCGACAGGCATGGGCATGGTACGCGACACATCGCCCTGTCATGGTTAACATTTGTGCCAAGTTATTTTGAAATCCCTCCATTCATAACAAAGTAACAGCCCGGACAAGAAAATTCTATTTTTAGTAACAGTGACCTTGACCTTCCACCTAATGGCTTGGGCATGTGCGTGACATACCGTCTTGATATGGTGAACAATTTTACCAAGTTATTCAAAAATCCAATAAGAAATAACAAAGTTACAGAGCGGACAAGATTGTGCAAGAAAATTCTATTTTTAGTAACAGTGACCTTGACCTTGGACTTACCGGCATGGGTATTGTCACGACACACCACCTTGTTATGGTGAACATTTGTGCCAAGTTATTTTGAAATCCCTCCATTCCAAACAAAGTTAAGGGCAAAGTGTATATTTTTCTTAACACAAAATGTAAGTGAAAAAGGGGCATAATTTGAAAAATATTGGAAGCAGGGTTATGGGTCTTGTTGGTTATGATGTAGATTTTGATGGTGAAAATATATTTCAAGTTTCAAGGCAGTATCTCAAGTAGTTTTAAAGTTATGGGCAAAATGCATATTGTGCTTAACACAAAATATAAGAAACAAGATATATTCCTATTAAAACTAATGTAAATGGAAGTATCAAAAGCCTAACTTCTGAACGGAACATGTAAGAGCAAAACCCCACCTCTATGCACAACAACATATCAGGCCAAGCATTGCGGTAAAGTTTCATCAAATTCCCAGCAGAGGTGTAGGAGGAGTTGCGTTCATGAAATATACTCCTATTACAACTAATGTAAATGGAAGTATCAAAGGGCCATAACTTCTGAACGGAACATGTAAGAGCGAAACCCCACCTCTATGCACAACAACATATCAGGCCAAGCATTGTGGTCAAGTTTCATTGAATTCCCACCAGTAGTGTAGGAGGAGTTGCGTTCACGAGATATACTCCTATTAAAACTAATGTAAATGGAAGTATCAAAGGGCCATAACTTCTGAACGGAACATGTAAGAGCGAAACCCCACCTTTATGCACAACAACATATCAGGCCAAGCATTGTGGTCAAGTTTCATTAAATTCCCACCAGTAGTGTAGGAGGAGTTGCGTTCACGAGATATACTCCTATTAAAACTAATGTAAATGTCCAGGAAGTATCAAAAGGCCATAACTTCTGAACGGAACATGTAAGAGCGAAACCCCACCTTCATGCACAACTACATATCAGGCAAAGCATTGTGGTCAAGTTTCATTAAATTCCCACCAGTAGTGTAGGAGGAGTTGCGTTCACGAGAATATCGGACGGACGGACGGACGGACGGAGGTTCCCACATTTGACCCTTTGTTGGGTATTTCTTTTGTTTAAAACTACCCAATAAGCAAAAAATGTACCCAACAAGACACAACGGAATGAATGGGAATGGTACCCAACTGATGCCTTGCGGTGCGCTCGGTCGGACAGATGGTACCCAACAGATGCCTTGCGGTGCGCTCGGACGGACGGACGGAAGGACGGACAGGAGCAACTCTTAATGCCCGTCGCCATTTCATGGCGGGGGCATAAAAATAAAGTTTCGCGAGCTTAAATACACGAACAGTCCAGCGACAACCCTTCCAAAAATCCTGGGGAGACCGTTAGTAAGTTGGCGAATATTTTTGTTAATGCATTGTTGCGATCGACGTAAAAATTAAGATTGTAACTGTTTCAGTCTCTTAAGGTACGTGAGCCTTGTGCATTTCATTGTTGACACTACTCAGTTGTGGCGGAGCCTGATCATCGTTATTCTAGCAAAATTTAACCACTAATCATACGCTTCTGCATCAAAAAGACCCCCAACCTAAGATTCAGGTGAAAAAAAGTGGAAAACCTAATTTCCTTGCATCAAAATACAAGTACCTGCATCTATTGAAATCCCTGAATATACTGAATTATTTGCTAATGTTGATGGTAGTAACTGTCACAAAGTTTAACGAAAAAATCACACATAGTTTCATATGTTTACAGTAATGATATCTGTGCAGGGCATGTTCGATTCAACCAGCGCGCCAGTCTTTCAACGCTTTCAGCGCTTTGATTTTTCAAAGTGGCTCAATTGACTGTTTCACTGCGCATGTCTGTATTTCATCATTATTTTCTGATAACGACGGAGAAAGAGTCTAAGTGGCTCAATAGACATAGATCTTATAATGCACAGTAATGATTTAACAACAATTTTACTTCTTTTGTTTTAGTTTATGATCCGTTTCGAATAGCATCAAACAGGGTAACATTAAATGTTGAGCAAGGTAATCATAATGTCATTTATTTGTTGTCAAATATTTAAAAACCCGATTAGACAAATGCACGAAGAGGAGAGTTCCTGGGGTCTTATACCTTGCAATTAGGACCTTTTATCACAGCGTGTAATTATATCGGCACGCTCAGTATGGCTGCGCCCATCGTGCTTAATTTTGAATGTGAGCATTATTGTTAATAGTAGTCACCAGCCTTGCTGTTGAGCTAGATTTTCAGCGACGTGGTTAAGGACAAGCGGCTGACAGATAAAGTAAAACAAAGTTTGCTTGGTCAGTGCCTGGATGGGTGTCAGCCTGCGGGTGGGTGGTGGTGGTTGGGTTGCTCTGCAGGGTATTACCTCACTGGTGTCAGAAGTGCTATCCAAGGGTCTGTGTGGTTAAAGCCAAGCTCTGAAAGACAAAGGAGGTAATAAGAGTGAAGTGACAGAAGCACAATGTCTCTATCAACATCTCCAACATGTAAGCTGAGTTAGCTAGCTTTCCAGGGATGTTGTTAAAGTGTACGGACAGCCCAACAACTTAACAATTTGCAAGGTCAATGCCAGGATGGCCAGTGTTTTTTTTCACTTTTGGGGGAAGGGGGTCGCAGCCCTTTGGAGGGGGAAAATTGCGACGTGAACAAAGGAAAGGGGGAATATTTGGAATATACTTGCAGCCTGTCAAACACAACAAAACAAAGGGTTTACTGATTTTTTAATTCAAAGAAAGTGGTTTACAGTGAATTGTCTCTTTCTCCCTCTGCAATTTTAACAATTATTCTTGTCAATGTATTGTCTATCAGTGGGTATCCATTAAACATATCCTGACTCAGTACGGTCTGTAACAGACTACAGCAAAGGGGGAATTTTTTATCGGACATGGGGGAAAATATATACTATTTTGAGGGGGGAATGGGGCCCTATTTCCCCCAAAATTTGGCATAAAAAAATCACTGATGGCCGTCCCATTAGGGGATGTTCGGTTTGCCTCCAATTACCCCAATTCTGATCAGGATTACCACTGTCAGCTTCATGGTCAGAAATAACCAAATGAATCAAAAAGCAAACATAGTAGATACTGATAGATCTATGGCACTTAATGTGGTGGCTGATCTGGATCTTTATTGTTTGCTTTTACAACAAATGTTTATCTATGGAGTAAAGGGTTAACCAGACAACTAATTGTTAAGTATATATTGGTTAGTGGGATTTCCACACTACCATTGCTGTTAATCATCTCCATGCATTAGTTCATGGACTGTCTGAGGATGCAACATGCTTTTTTAAGGTACATATAATACTATTAATCACTCAATAGTGTGAGGTAATAGCAGCCCTTAGTTTTTATATTCATAAGGGAGATGAGGTAAATATAACTAGCGCAACTCAATATTCACCATTGGTTGACAGGGCACTTGTAGGTCATTTTTTGGGGTGCAATATTGGCCCCATTTCCCTCTCAAAATAGTATGTTTTTCCCCCTATCTCAGAAAAAAATTCCCCTTGAAAATCTAAAAAAGAATTGAAAGGGACTCCCTAAAATGCATGTAATTGATAAGTTGTTTTATTTCTAAGTCTAAAGTCACAAAAATATACTAGCTATTAAAATCACTTGTAGAACAAAGTATCATGAGTAAGTGTGACACTTCAAAGTCAAAACATGCTTATATAACTTAAAATTCCCCCTTTTTGTCTTAAAACGATGCAAAATTCCCCTTCATTAGGGTATGGGTATCTGCCTCAAAAGTTGTCTACTGCCCTTGCTGAGGTCAGCATTCACAGTCAACCTCAACCTTGTCAGTTTGTCAACTTTCACTGCCTCCTTCAGCCTATTTCATGTCAGCATTCACTTTTACCACCTTCTTATAGCATTTAGTGTTTACAACGATTTTCTTTTCTATAGGTTAGCTAGAATTTAAAATACAGCTTTTGTCTGTTAAAAGTAATTACCCTTTCCTCCATATACCGGTATATGCCTTTTCTGGCATGAGCAAATAATTTTGATTCAGATTAGACTGCACAAAATAATGTGCCATCTAATCAGGATCTGATTGTTTGGTTTTGGGTCAGAAATAACATTAATGCTGGCTGATCTATATCTACACTGTTCACCCAAGCCACATAGGCATATATATGAAAGAAAGTGTTAACTTAAGGTTTTAAAACTGTAATATTTCCGCCAAACATCGACTTATGCCGTCACTAATTCTTTTTTTTCCGAACGCCGATTCATACGTTTCCGGTTGATACTATTTTTCGTTAAAGGAGTCTACTCTTTAGGTGTTTTCCGCGATTATGACGCCATTAATAACTAAATCAAATAATAACAAAGTGCGGATCTAAAATTGATATAAAGTAAACAAATATTTTCATAACAAATACTCAAAATAAGTCTATAGACAAACAACACTCAGTAATGAATAGAGCTTATATGAAATTGACCACCATTTGATCAATCCTCCGTGGCGTAGTGGTAACGCTCAGGACTTTTCATTTTGACGGACCCGGTTCAATCCTTGGGAGAGGAACCTTTTTTTTTCCCCCTTTTTTCTTCTTTTTTTTTTTAAAATTATTGTGAGGAAATTTTTGGAGAAAATAGTATAATCAATAGGTTTAAAATTCGGAAATAATTGTTATTATTCTTCATCTTCATTTATTAGCCATGAAAACTGAAATATTGTAATGATATTATTACAAAATACTGACTCTTTTATAATACAGCAACAGAATCACGATATGAAACTAAAATGATTATGGAATCTGTACTTTCATTTAGGAAAATGTTGCTATTTTATTGTTTCTATAATTGAACAGTTATTTTGTGATACTTGTCTTATAAAACTAATTTTATGTGTTTGCACGATGAATTTTTCCTTTAAAATAATGCTTTGGTTGCTATGGTTACGGTTGCCAAAATTACTTTTTTGAGGTTAAATTTTAACCAGCATAGCTGATTGCTTGCATATTTCTTGTTTTTCAAAAAATTTGAGGGGTGTATAAAAAATCACCATTCGTAAACCAAGCCCTTTGGTTTTTGTGGTTTTTAACCGTTTGGTCTGGGCCATAGGTACCTATTTTGTAGGCCAATAAAATGAAAAAAAGACGGTGAGGTGCTCTTTTTTTTTAATTATTTGATTCTATACACATTGCAGATAATTTTAATGTATAACACAATTATTCTACTGCATTAAACATGCACAAAAATCACAGATAAAAACTTGCTTAATTTTTGCAGATCGGAAAAAATGTGCATTTCCGAAGATGGGGTACACTTTACAAAAGTCAATTTATAAAGTGTTAGAAATAAATTCTAAACATAATGCTTGTTTTTTCCTGTTCAGATATGATGTCCTTAAACAATTAGCCTTTATTTTACAAAATTTTACAAGGTTTCGAAGAAATAGAGATGAATTTAGCTTCTAGTATGTTTGATTTTACAGCCCATTTTCCGAAAAAGAGGGTCCCCTTCTAAAATACTAAATTTCTCGAGTTACGCACGGTAAATGTTTTTTAAAACTCGTGTTTAGATGTCGAAATGGATGAACTTGGAAATGAAAACAACAAAATCCCAATCTGCAAAAGTGCATATTACAGTTCTAAAACCTTAAGTATTTAAACAATACTACAATAAGTATATTCCTCAACCATTCATCATAGCAGAAGATAATTTGTGAGTTTTTTGTGTTTTTATTAAGTGAAGTTTTAAAAATTTAATAAACTTGGTCACCTTCCATGTTGTGTTCACATACTGATAGGGTTTCTCAATTGTTAATAGATTGCTTAATAAACACTGACTTAACCCTTTCCTCCATATACCGTATTTTCCCGCTTATAAGACGGGGTTTTTTCCTTGGAAAATAGCCTTAAAAGTAGGGGTTCCGTCTTATAAGCGCGATCTACAAGAAGATTTCGTTTCTTGGCAGGTACTTTTTAAAGTTTCTTATAAAAACATATGATTTTTTAAATCTGGCCAATATCGATCGGTAATTTTTTCGGTAATTAATTTTCGACGAGCATTTGTAATATAAGTTTGACCGATTTTTTTCTTGGTTTAGTAATAAAAATTTTATAAATCTTTTTCATATTGAAGATATAATTTGGAAATTATTATGGAAAGCACTCGATGTTGATATAAGCAATGTTTGTTGTAAGGACTATTATTTATTATGATATAATTGGCATAGTTCACTGTTCATGTTGGCCAGAGTAATAATGCTAATTGAATATTTTAGCCAGTTGCATATTGTTATAATCTAAATTTTTTCCACTGCTTTTCAGTTTTAAGAAAATTGTCACAGCCGTTATAATTGCCTAAGGCTGTGTTGTTTGAATCTGTCACCAGGTATTGTAAATTTATTAACAGAGATTGCTGTCAACACCTCTTGCAAACTCGAAAATTCAGATTATATGACACAAACTCTGCATGAATTGAAATGACGGGATACAGTTTGTTTGCCCCGAGGCTTGATTGTTCTTGCTATTCGCCTTTGACAAAGTTTAATTGAATTTAACATCTGGACAATAGATTAATATTCGAGTGTGAAAAGCTTGCATATGGACAACGACTGAAATTAACAGTTAAATTCGCAGTGGTGATACACAATCATCAATAATCTTAGAGGATGTCACAATAGAGAAAGATCTATAAAACTTTTTAGGATGTGTTCCAATGACTAAGCGTTAAAGATATCAAGTTTACAAAAAAAATTTGCCGATTTTTTTTACGAGATTTACACTTATTAGAATATGTATCAATGACGGAGCTTCGGAAATATTAATTTTACCGAAAAAATTGCCGATTTTTTTAGCCGATATTTTTCGAAATTCACACTTATTAGGAAATGTTCCTATGACGGAACTTCGAAAATATTAAATTTTCTTAAAAAATTGCTGATTTTTTTAGCCGATATTTTTCGAAATTCACACTTATTAGGAAATGTTCCTATGACGGAACTTCGAAAATATTAAATTTTCCCGAAATATTGCCGATTTTTCGCCGATTTTTTTTTGCGAAATTCACACTTATTAGAATGTTTTCCAATTACGAAGCCTCAAAAATCTTAAATTTACCGAAAAAATTGCCGATTTTTTGGGTCTAAATTCACTCTAATTAGGATATGTTCCAGTTACTTAGCTTCGAAAATGTTACATTTGCCGAAAATTTCGCCGATTTTTTTTGCGAAATTCAAAAATTTCGGGTCTGAACTCACTGAAATTTCACCCCGTCTTATAAAGGGGTCTATACAAAAAACTCAGATTTTGGCGGCAAAGTAGGGGTCCCGTCTTATAAGCGGATCGCCTTATAAGCGGGAAAATACGGTACATTTGTTTACGTATTTTTACGCATGTGCAACCAATGTAGATCCAGATCAGCCGACACATCTGTGCCGTCTGTTCAGGATCTGCACTGGTTGCATGTTAGTCAGAAATAACCAAACAAATTAAAATGTGAACAGTGCAGATCCTGATATGATGGCACAGATGTGCCGGCTGATCTAGATCGACACTGTTCACCCTGCAATAAAGGTGTATCTATGGTAGAAAGGGTTAAAGTTAGCAATCAATGCAGTCTATTAATCTCGGTAAAATCTCTGGGATGAGACTCGATTCAATTATTCCCTATACAGTAAAAACTCCCTAAACTGGTGACCTTCGGGACTGAAGAAAAAATCCGGTTAAGAGAGGATTCTGGTTAACAGAGGATTTTACCTTTATCACTGAATTTAACTATTGTTGTACTTTTTATGTATGATATTATGAACTTAGTATGATATATATCACGTTTCTAAGTATTGACACCTTTGATAGATTCGCAATCATGAAAAAAAAAGAAATATTATCCAACATTTTTAATTTATTTACTGATACCGATATATGTTTTCATTATAACAATACAGCTTCTGTATGAGTATTGAATTAACCCATATTCCCATCCTTTTTTGTTTAGTGGGAGGTTCAGACATAATAAACATTACCGATAAATTGTATATAATATAATTAATTAATATTATAAATGTGACCAATTATGTCAAAAATTACATCATAAAAAGTTGCAGTTGTTTAAACAATTACTTAAAAGACAATTATCTAACAATTGTTTACTCGACTCCTTAATCTTACATATGTTTACACAACAATTACCTTTCCCAGTCATTAATCCTGATAATATTCACGCCTTTTAAATAAATGCAAGGTCCAGATCTAACTTGTTGATGTTTGACACATTTGACAATACACAAACCTCTGACTAGACAACTAGATTTCATCACATTCAGTGGCAATTATCTTAAATCCGGTTTTCAGAGGTTTTTTAAAGAGTGATTTGCAAATAAAATAGAAAATTTAAGGCCGGTTTCCAGAATTCGGAGGTTTCGGTATTTGGAGGTTTATGTTACAATAAAATAAGAAAGAAAAAAATTGGGACCGTGAAAATTTTGCGGTTTTTGGAGGATTCTGGATTATAGAGGATCCGGATTAGGGAGTTTTTACTGTACTTGTTTTTGTGTTCATATCATGCAGATAAATAGGGATCAAAACTTTCTTGATGCATTTTTATCAGTTTTGTAACATTATCTAAATAAAAGCTATTTTAGCACATGGTGTGTTTTTGGATAAGCGATTCTTGGATAAATATGTTTTCCTATCATTTTTAAGCTAAATTTCAGTAAATTCATTTTTGTAACAACTGCAACTCAAAAATATTTTGATAACTCTCTTGTACAGTGTAAAAGTCTATGCTTCCTATTGTTAATTGTTTTTTTTTTTTCAAGGGGGACGGGATAAAAGGAAGGGATGCAAGGCTTTTTCAGCTAGTCTCACGGGGCCAATAATGGGCCCCATTCCCAATGCCAAATAGGGACCATTTTTCCCAATTTCAAGAAAGAAATTCCCATTTCAACAGAAATAACTTATTTTGCCTATAAAATAGAAACAAACAAGAGAATCTATGTAATCAACGGACTTTTCATATTAAAAAAATTAGTTTGTTTACTTTTGATCAGTGATCTGTTAAACCTACATTCCTTGAATCTATGCATGCAACTTGTTTAAAACCACTATATACCGTGTCAAAAAATTCCCAATTTTAGCAGGGGCCTTTTTCCCAAATACCCCTGAAAAAGCGCTGGGATGGAATTATAGGAAAGTAGGATAGTTACATGAATTTGTTATTTTTATTATAAAATTTTGTGTAACATAAAATTCCAATAGTAAATTGATTTCAGAAATATCCTAATTAATGTGATGTTTCTTATGTTTTCTAGATCAACCATTGGAGATAGTAACAGAATCTTATACAGATTGTAAAGACTTAAATTAGCAAAGGGAGATAATAACAGTGTTGACAAATTTAGACAAACATAAATACCAGTAGTTTCAGTAGAAAGTCAGATAGCTCTCGCTGTTTGATGATTTTCACACTGAAATAAGAAATATTGGTGTACCTTATAAAAAAAGAGGTAACATAGAGGTTAAAGATTATAAAATATCGAACTAACATTAAAATTATCATGATGACTGTCAAAGAAAGGAAAAATAAAGAGCATAAGACAGTTAAACCGATGAAAAGAGAAGGTCAGCCTGCAGGTGGAGCCTCGGCAATATCAAAAGGAATAATGAAGTGTGAAGGTGTCCCTAATCAATCAACTGTTATTGGAAAAGGTAAAAAGAAAAAACACAAACAGAAGTTTGCAAAGGATTTAAAACAGAAAGTAGGGAACATGAATAAAAATGACTTAGGTTTACCACATAAAGGGGAATCATTACAGACAAAACCTGTAGCAGAGAAACATCCAGACAGAACTGGGAATCAGGTGAAAAATGACAGAAAGGTTTTGGACAAAAAGTCATTTAAAGGTAAAAGAATAGTAAAAGCAGAAAACACACCAACAGTAGTGCAAGAGAAGAAGATGAAATCAGAAAACAATCATACAGGTGCCTCTGAAAAGAATGTTAATGCACAGAACAAGCAAGGTGTTGTGTCAGAAAAGAAACGGATGAAAAGACTTATGTGGAAACAGAAACAGATGGCGAAGAAGCTGGAAAGGAAAGGCTTGGTGAATAAACATGAAAAACAGCTGAATAAGATGTTATCACAGGCAAAAGTTGAACTACCAAAAACAGCCCAAGAAGCTACTGCAAACTGGCAGAAATTGCAAGAGGTGAGCTAATAAAAATGAACTTTTCTGTAACAGTATTACAGTGAGCTAATAAAAATGAATTTTTCTTTAACAGTATTACAGTGATCTACACATGTGGTATTTGGGTTTGTTGTGGTTTTTGTTGTGTCAGGGATGGCGGGGGCCTGATTTTTAGCAAAAAATTGTTGATATTACCAATTGAAAAAAATATTATACAAACATTAAGTAAAGGAATGTCCAGTCTAAAATTATGAGTGTGTTGCTGTTCTTAATTACCATGGTTTGTGACTAAAATCATTACAATATACAAAATAATGCCCCAACTCATTATTTGATACAGGATAACATGAAAATGAACAGAAAAACATTTATTACATTTTGATCATTTGATTTATATGTATCCCAGTTTTCATCAAAATACCACTCAAATTCCCAATGATTTGGGTAGGGGTCATGCTCCCAAATTTGAGAGGTAAAAAAACTTGGTATTATCATTTTGAAATAAAAAAAAGATAAGGTTGTACTTATTATTACACCACAGGATCCTGAAGTTTCATCAGAAAATATCCAGATCCGACATATATAGCATTATATTCTATATGCATACAAGGGATAATGTCAAGTGTGTTGGATCTGGATATTTTTTGGTGGAATTCATGTTACTGTGATTACACCTAAATGGATAAAACTGAAAAGTTTTCAATGGTAGACTTTGTTTGAACCTAAACATCTGATTTTGTGGTGGAGAATACCGGTAGTTAAAGCTCAAAATGGTTGTAACCTGGATTTCTTCAGAATAGTTTCGGCATGTTTAGTGTTGATAGTATTTTGATAATTGATTAGCAAATGCTACTATGCCAACTAATTCACTACTTTTTATGATATTTCAGACAATATCAACAGGTTCAAAATCTACTAAAAGGAAACTGCATCCTGACAAAATCAGGAACCCCAAATACAGGAAAGTTGGGGATTGGCAAGATAAAAATGATACAGTGGACCAGGAAGAAGGCAAAGAGTAAGACTAAAAAGTTATGATATATTTAACACTTTCCTCCATATATATGCCTTTATGGTGAGGATGAACAGTGTAGAACCAGATCAGCTAGCACATTGTGCCATCTGAATCTGATCAGGATCAACATTTTTTCACTATTTTATGCCCCAAAGGGAGGCATATAGTAATCGCAGTTCAGTAAAATCTTGTTCTCGCTTCTTCTATAATATCCATATTTACTATATCACTCGTTCACACACTTTTTTCCCCACCCTAGGGATAGGTAAGCATTCCCCCTAAAGTAAAAAAAAAACTGCAATGTAAGTTGTTGTTTTTTTTTCAGGGCTCCAGAAATCTGGTTTGATGATGTGGATGAAATGTTGCTTGATAGGAAACCAGTCTCCATGACAACAAACGATGATGAAAATACTGATGATAAAGATGCAGCCATGGGAGATAATCCATTGGTGAAACCAGGAGCATTTAAAGGGTATTGTCATGAAAGTGATTTGTTTTGATGTTTACTACTGTGGATGCACATGGGCATAAAATTTCTGTTAGACAGCATTTACATGGGTTCTTGGCGTCATGGATCTCAATTTAATAAACTACAGTTTAGTTCAATCACCTTATTTCTTGGTGGTTTTAAATTTGTGAATCAAAATCTGCATTTATTATTACCCCACAAATATTAAGGATTCTAGTGTATTTGTCATACTTAGTTGAAAAGAGAAGGAATTTCCTTGTATGATTCCCAGTTATTTTTTTACCTGAATCATGTATTTTGATTTTAAAAGAAAATTTAAATTATGGGGGTCAGGCAGAGTCTTATAAGCATGATGTTTGTAGCTTTAAATTATATAAATTTCAAACATAACTTTCTTGTGAAATGCAATACATGTAGTAGTTGTGCATTCTTCCAAATTGTTGTACAAAATGTAGTATTTTTACGGGCCCACAAAATATCAGAATCTTATGTCATGAACTCCTCATTCACTGTTTTTCAGATCTCTTTCAAACCAGCTGTTGGTATTTTAAGTGCAAGGAAATCTTATGTTGTAAAGTCCTGATTTCCATTCTATGAACAAGATCACGAAACTGAAACTGGAGACAAGTCTCAAATTTCAAGCCTGGTCAAAAATTTGATAAAAACATTATGTACAATAAAGAGATAAAGGGTTAAGGTCATGCATAAATGTATATTAATTTCCATTTCAAGTGGACATAATGCTAGTGTACATTTCAGTATTCAAGCTTAGAAACAATAATTGCAAAGCTTTCCACTCACTGGCAACAGCTAACAGCAGCAACAATACTGAAATGAGTTGTGAATAGAGAAAAATGGCTCCTGTATTCTGTTACATATTTTTTTAGGGTCACAAAGACTGTGTGTATGGATTGTGAAATGGTCGGTGTAGGTGATGGGTCTGACAATATGCTGGCACGAGTTTCTATTGTTAACCAATATGGAGAACCCATTTATGACAAGTTTGTGAAACCAAAAGAGGAAGTGGTTGATTATAGAACTTATGTTAGCGGGGTTAGACCACAGGATCTTGTAAATGGTGAGTGTTTGTGACTGTTTAGACATTTATGACTTACCATGACAAAATAATGTGTAGGCCCTGATAATACTTCAGACTGACACAGTCTGTAAAGACACTGTTTCAAATCATTCACCCTTGACCAAATAATCAAGATGGTCTGACAGAGTCTGAAAGGCTGAATTATCAAGCTGCATTAAGAATGCTTCTCCGACTGAATGGCAATAAATGTAGACCCTGATTAGACGTTGCCTCTGTGTCTACACTAGTCACATTGGCTAGATAAGACCTATTATGTTATGATGCATCTCGTTTAACCCCAGGGATCATAAATCTAGGCATTTCAAGTTTGAAAGTTGACCTTGAATACTAAATACAAAGTTCATTTTAAATATGGCCTTATCTATGAAATAAATAAATAGAAAGATATATTTGAACATAAAATGTGTAATAACATGGCATAAAATATTAAAACATACAAAATCAGTATGACAAAGTACCCAGTATGTATTAATAAAACTATCTCAGCAGCATTCAAGGTTTAATAGTCATAAATATTTATTAGTTAATTTACCTGTATGTCTTTTTTGTAGAAATTTTGCATTATCTGACATGATTTACTATTTTCAGCGGAGGATTTTGAACAAGTACAGAAAGATGTTTCAGAAATTCTAAAAGGCAAGACATTGGTTGGTCACGCAATCAAGAATGATTTAAAGGTAACCATTACAATATATTTGTTCTTTAATTGCCGACTGGCTACAACAGCTGTTTTAGTGATAAAACTAGTTAGAAGCTCTAACTTGTGATTGGTTAGTTAGGTACTTTAGTCAGGTGCTTGGTCCTTGAAACTTGTCTCCAATCGTAGTTGATTCCCTTAGAGGAGGATAACCTCTAAACCCTTTACTCATATATTTGTGTTTTATTGCATAGGCAACCAGTATAGATCATTCAGCTGGCACATCCTTGCCATCTGATCAGGATCTACACTGGTGGCTTCTTGGTCAGAAATAACCAAATGAAAAAGTGAACAGTGTAGATCTTCATCAGATGGCACAAAAATGCAGGCTGATCTGGATCTACACTGGTCGCACATGTGATAAAACCTGTATATATGGAGTAAAGGATTAACAGAGCAAAGGCCCTTACCTTAATGCAAAAATATAGTAAGTTTCATTGTATTAAGTTTATAATTATATGCACTATAGTGATGAAGCATACTCTGTTACTTTTTATCCAAGTTGTGTTGCAATGTCAGTAGCTGCTGAGCTGAGTTTAAGTTAATATCCTTACTGTGCACAACCAGACCAAATTTCTTGTTTTTCAAAGTGGTGCTTTAAATTCTTGCGATTTACTCCCCCAATAAATTTTTTATGAGCTTTGAGATGGTTTTGAATTTAGTGTAATTAAAGCTAACATCATGAGGCATTTACAAGAATAGTTTTTTAAATTTTGGTTGAAATTAACATTTGTATAAGAGTATTATTTCAGTGTTAGGTCATGTTTTAGAAATGTTACCCTGTTTTCTAGGTGTTGTATTTAAGTCATCCCAGGAAGAGGATCCGAGATACGTCATTGTATAAGCCCTTCCGGCAGCTCTCTGGAGGTCGCACACCATCACTGAAGAAGCTCTCCGAAAAAATACTGGCTGTCAAAGTACAAGAAGGGGAACATAACTCTGTAAGTGTTATGTACACAAACAACAATGTAGATAACCCTGGTGTGACTTGGTGCTAATAACACTGAGATAAGAACTGTTTTGTCAGAGTTGCTACCCTACTGGTTTGCATTAAGGTATCTTGTTGGAATAAAGACACCAGACCGTATTCCAAGTCCTAAACATTTATAATAGGTATAGATTTAAATAAATATAATTATTGATATTTTAAGAATAAGACTGATTATTTTAACAGTAATATGACTACATTGAAACCCCTCTATTAGGACCACATCTGAGATTGAACAAGAGTGGTCTTATTATATGGGTGATCTTAATTCCAGGGCAGATATTAGTGAAAAAATGTTAAAAGGGATGTTGAACTAGTGGTCTTAATAATGGGATGGTATTAATATCAGGGTGGCCTTGATATGCGGTTTTACTGTAATAAATTGCCATAAGTTGAGTTCTGTTTCAGGTTTGAGAATGACTTGTGTTCCAAGAACATATTTGCCCAAGGTTATAAAACTGAGCATGGAAACCAGTCTCAAATCTCAAGAATCTGATTGGCTGAAATGGCGACCAGTCCCCATTTCAGCCAATCAGATGCTTTAGATTTGAGACTGGTTTCCAATCTCTGCTTTATAACCTTCAGTAATTATTTGACTATTTGAGTTCTGTTTCAGGTACAAGATGCTCAAGCAACAATGCGACTTTACACCATGTACAGAAAACAGTGGGAAAGTGAACTGAGCAAGAGGAAAAATAAACAGAAGGGAAAGAAAGAAAAAACTTGATGTGTTTTGTTTATTTTGTCAGGAATTTTACATTTGTTTGGGAAGGGTATTAGTCAATACTTTGAGATAGAAAATCAATGCATACATAAGAAATTCAAATGAATGTAGACAAAAATGGATACACTTAGTTTGTATAGTGACATAATGCATTTTACTGTGTATTTTGTTGCAGTATAATCATGCATATAAACTGTATTTTTGTTGAAGCAAATTTAATTATGTGAACAGAAGTGGTTATTAAATTGATCTAGTTTGAAAAGTTCTTACAAAATGAAGATACAATGTGAATGAAGAAAAATTTACAGAAATGTTCAATTTTTCAGGAATGTTAGTAAACATTTGTGAAAACCCTGTATATTAATGTGTTCAAATTATATAAAAATAAAACAAAATGGATATGGATATCTGTTATTGTTATTTTTTAACTAGGAGAGACTTAAAACCAGACATGTAAGGAAATATAACAGAGTAGCAGATAGTGGTAGGGGCACACACATTTCCAGAAATTTTCTGTCCTTTGCCTTTTACCATATAAATAATATTGAAAGATTCTATAAGTGAAGATTATAAAGAAGAAATAAGAAATCCCAACAATATTAAAAATAGTTTTGACATCAGTTAATTAAACTGGATCATTTGGGGTCAAAATCTAGGCCACCAAGTTAATAAAATAACATAAAATCCCTGTTACCATTATGATATTACTAGAGGTCACAATTTCAACTAACAACACCTTGGGTACTGGTAAATTGTCACTACCTAGGCCAAATGATTGAAAAAATTTTTGTCACAGTACAGTTGACATTTTCTATTCTGATAATAATAAAATTTGTTCAAAATTCAAAATCTAGTTCACTGTGTTGATTACTAGAAAAGTAGGGGTAACAATAATTGGGAAAACATACTTCATCGATGGTTCTGTTTCATCGGCATCTTTACTCCCTAAGGTGTATACCGAATGAAACAGGGATGTAACGGTGACACTAACTGGAAAAAGGGTCTTTAAGAACTGGTTTATTAACAAATAGTGCAATGACTGTGATATCTTGAGAAAGGTTTCTCTTAAGCGCCTGAACTTCATCATTATACAGACATCTCTCTCAATGCAGTATGATAGAAAATAGACTGGCTACAATAAACATTATGTTATGATGCATAAAAATATAAACGACAAACTTATCAGACTAGTGGCTAGTCTATATAGAGGTCTACTCATTTGTTAATTAATTCATGTTAAGTACCGGTAATCAAAGCACTGGCACTAGTGTGGCTGACAGGAGATTTGTGATTGATCTTGTTTTCATTCTTAGCACTTTCATTGAATAAAAAAATGGTAAAAATTTCGATGTCTAGAAATAATCTAAACACTACAAAACTAACTTCTAACGCAACTGTTTTATATGACAACAGGATACGGACCGGCGCTTTTGTTTTTAGCGTTATCGGATCCTGGCCAAAATCAATATCTTGCACACAATCTGTGTGCTTCGTAGACTACAGAGGTATCCCGAAATGATAATATGGCAAACACAGAAAATTTCCTGTTTCAATCGCAAGTGGAACATCTAAATAAAACACACATTCTGACTCTAACAAAATGGCAGCTGATATGGGAAGCGACGTCTAAGCATTTTTCGCCAGGCAGCCAAATTTCTGATCCGCTGATAGGTTTGTGTGCTTTGTAAATTAAAGCCTGTCCTGTTGCTAAAGTTTCAGACAAAATATGTTTATGTAAACAGATAAAACAGTGTCATTTACCAAGAATTTGCACAGTTATAGGGTAAACTGATCGTAAGTCGGACACACTTTTGGTTCTCGGCTCACTTCTGTAAACTGTGGTGGTTAACATGGTACGTAAATACCTGGTATCCGTTTTACATACTCTCAGGTGCTTGTCTGTAATTTAGATACAACAAAATACCGCTCTAATACGTAGAAAACGCGTTTAGATGACAGTGACTATGATTTGATTGTGAGTGGGACGAAATCGATCGTAACTCGGACAAAGTGATATAGACTCAGACGCTATGATTTATTTATTTACTAAAGGTATATTTGATGAAACTGACGAAGCTTATTCTGTAACGAACAAAATAAAAAGAAAAATATATTTCTCCAATACAAATAGGCCCATATGTAGTTTGCGGAAATTGAAAATTTAGGAAGTGGCTTGAGATCCGGTTACCGAAGCCATAAACTGGCAGATTAGGGATCCGTTAACCGGAGTCCTAGACAAAATACAGACCGCACTAACTCGTGTGCTAGAAACGGAATTAATTAATTTGGAATTAATTAACACTATTTTGTGTTCAAAATATGTTTACTTTTTACAATGTAGCAAAGACCTTTATATATGTAGCTCTGAATGTAGTCAAAAACTAACGGATTGAATGTTCTGGATACAAAAAATCTGATGCATGTATATATTCTTATAGTTACTGATTACAGGACCTCAGACAGCTTTCATAGGACTGGCTCCAGATCCGGTTACCGGACCTCTGGACTGTCGGTCTAGGCGTCCGGTTACAGAACCTGTAGCCACTGTCTGTATTATTAAAAAACGTCTAGTTCATTGGAACTGCAACAGTAATAGGACAGTACATGTAGAAGAATACTATGCAAGATTACAATGGAATGTAAAACGGTGCGTGTAGCCGTTTACGTAAATATGCAATAATAATGAGATAGAATAATGTTTAACCGTGCAAAGTCTGACTGTAAAGGCAAACCGGTAGTATACTGTATTATATATACTCTAACCGGTAATCAGGCAAAACAATACAATCAGGCACGTGTCCTCCCCCCTCCCCCAGCATAGACACCGATTATGGGTGCACATGTTTAGTGGTATGTTGTAAGCGTAAAATCAGTGATTCTTAAAGTGAAGTGATGTCTGAAATCGCTCATACTCTAATTCATTCGCTCTGAATTATGTTTTTAAGCTTAAGCTTGTATTAGCAAAAAATATTGAAAATGTGATAATATAAGCATCTAATAAAAAAGACTGCAGCTTAACTGGGTTAACCCAGAGCTTAATCTGCCTACGATCAGTACACCACATCCTGTATATTTATGTACGACACCAGCGGGTGACACGCCGTCAGCCTGCGGCAATGGACAGCAGGAAATGGATGGGTCCATTTTAAGAAATGGCATCCTATTTTCAAAATAAACTCGTCCATTTCGCATCCAGCAGTGGACGGGTACAAGTGAAAAAACAGTGGACTGGTACATTTAATAAAAACTGAGACCCGTCTAATGTTTTATAGTCTTGAGTACCTGCTCCTACACCATACCTAAGTAGGGGCACCTGGGGTCTTCCTCCACCATGGAAAGCTGGTATGTCCACACCATATTGTCCTCGTTAAGAGGTGGGAGGGACAGAAAACTGAGAAGTAACAACAACAACCTACCACATACGTTATCAACACTGTTAGCAGTACAATGGGAACCAGACTCTAGCGCATATACTGCGGATTGGCGTTTTGATTTTTTTTCGTATTTTTTATTGTTTAATTGTAGTTGTAACATATAAAAGATGACAACTTAAGAATTTAATTATCCTCATTGTGGGAAATTTGTTGTTGATGTGATATATTTGATGTGATAGATTTGACATAATTTAAACAATTCTAAACTTTTTGGAGACCTCTGGGGCAGAGTTTGGGTTCAGTATTCTTCCATTGACAGCGTATAGCTGTTTATCTGGTCTATTTTAATAATCAAAATCAATGCATAGCCTCGGCAGTGCGCAGTGAAAAGTTTTCATGGCATTATTTTAAATGCTGCCACCACATATCGGACGGAACTCCATTTTTGAATGCATGCCCCTTTTCTAGGCATAGACGCCTACAAACCTTTTTGTAAAGCCCACACCCGTTTCCGCTCTCTTTGTTGCGATGTCAATGAGCTCTCACTCATCATCGAGCAAAAGTTGGCTTTCTTTACCCCAGGTTGTACCTGACTCTACCCTTCCAGTCAGCCTATCTGATAAGAAAGACTTCGGTACGCCATGCTTTTCAGAAGCTTTCCGTACTGACATGCCTTTCCTAACATCTTCAATTGCGCAGGTCATGGACGCTTCACTCCAGGTTTTCATTTCTGAATAAGGAAACAAAACGAAATAAATGGCAAACGATTTTAATTTATTGAATTCAGTGTTTTTTTTTCACTTTTGGGGGAAGGGGGTCGCAGCCCTTTGGAGGGGGAAAATTGCGACGTGAACAAAGGAAAGGGAGAATATTTGGAATATACTTGCAGCCTGTCAAACACAACAAAACAAAGGGTTCACTGATTTTTTAATTCAAAGAAAGTCAGTGGTTTACAGTGAAATGTCTCTTTCTCCCTCTGCAGTTTTATCAATTATTCTTGTCAATGTATTGTCTATCAGTGGGGTATTCATTAAACATATCCTGACTCAGTACGGTCTGTAACAGACCACAGCAAAGGGGGAATTTTTTATCGGACATGGGGGAAAAATATATACTATTTTGAGGGGGGAATGGGGCCCTATTTCTCCCAATATTTGGCATAAAAAAATCACTGGAATTTGAGACGATATAACATTGAACATATACGAATTTTCATGAAAATTGTTGCTAATAGATGGCAGATACCGGGTATATCAATGTTCGCGTAAAATTATGTGCACTGATATCTTAAAATAACACTTAGTCTATAAAACAGGTGAAAATGTCATAATGCGTGGGTCTTATGGTCAGCTAAGCTCCGAATATTCGCAGACAGTACCGGTTGAGTGTCTGTCAAATTCTATCAATATCTGATTCGTTGCACTTAAAGCCAACATTTCACCGTTGCATAGACCCCTTAAAACGACTTAATTTGTAGCAGACATTTTAGCTTTCAAGTAACATTTTCCTCGTATTAGTGGAAAAACGGTGGAGACAAGGGCGGCATCTTCTCACATTATATAAGCCACTTTATTCTTTAAGGTAATGTCACTGAAAACAGCAATGCCATTATTATCGAAGGCATTTTCTGTTTCTTGTACACAGTAATGAGGAGCGTTCACCTCAACTTCTCTTCGACACCAGTGCACTAATACATTCTTCATCCTAAAACCTACATTGTTAACATTAGCTTAGTAACTAACAAAATGCATATTATAAGTTAGCACAATATATGTAAATATGTTTCTGTTTTTGTAACATGTACATTTTATATGTAGTAGATTTCATATCATGCGACTTTAGTGGCTCAATTAATCTAGCAGCTTTGGAACGGTAAGCCGTAGGTCTGAGGTTCGAACCCTGTTCGAAGCTTCACTTTCTTATAATTTCAAATCCATGTTGTAGGAAGCTCTTAATAGCTGTTCATTAACAAATGATTATGAGTCAGACAGTCCGACTTAAGATCAAATGTACTAAATTCATTGTCCGACTCAATATCATGTTAACTAGTCTACATTAAACATCCATAGATGTGTTTTTACATTGAAAAAAAGAAAATAAAGTTTGAAAACACGTTAAAAAAACTTACTTATATCACCACAAACAAAATAAAAGAGCATTTACCTGCAATGAAATGTGGTTTCTTAAGCTCTTTCCGAACTGTCGAAGTTTTTGTTGAACAAAATATTTTGAAAATTTCCGCGAGTAGACTATTCGGAGGAAATAACCTTGAAAAGGCCGAGTATACGCAATCTGCTTAAAAAAGACAACTCGCTATAGACGAAATGTACTACTACGTAGCGAAATTGATTTTATAACCGCTTAATGGGCAGTTTACTATGCAACATGGGTACGAAATCGTCCGACACTAGATCGTGTCCGACTTAAGAACAGTTTACCCTAACATGGGTTGATGCGAACATTTGGATACTGTTGTCACCTTCATGGTTGTTTTATGTCTCGGATCGAAAAAGGCACAGACACCTGTTTAGAGGTCCTTTGGCAGTATGTCAGTAGAGCTATATAGGCTTAAAACAGAGCTCTAGTATCAAGTTTGGTCAATTCCATCTAATAAATGAGCGATCTGTATCACGAGATGCAAATTCAATCACCCAGAACACAAAATATCCCAGTTTTTAAAAAAAAAATCTTGTTATATTACCTGTTTAGAGGTCCTTTGGCAGTATGTCAGTAGAGCTATATAGGCTTAAAACAGAGCTCTAGTATCAATAATCAAGTTTGGTCAATTCCATCTAATAAATGAGCGATCTGTATCACGAGATGCAAATTCAATCACCCAGAACACAAAATATCCCCGTTTTAAAAAAAATTCTTGTTATATTAAATAACTAAAGATAACCAACTAATAAGAGATCTTGGAAAAATACATCATCCCAGTTGCACGCCAATTTCAAAGACAAAATTGTTACTTACCGAACAAATATTGTTGATGTTGGTCGATAAATAATTTATCTTTCCGATGACACCAGAAACTAAACATAAATCCATTTATTAGCAGAGAAAATCCATATTTATTATCAAAATCACTGAAGTTTTCACATTTTTGTCCGCGGAATCTGTTCTTTTCAGAAATTATGCAAATTACGTCATTTCCGGAAATGACAATAGTTTCAAAAAACGAGTAAATTTAAAAAAATGAAGAAATTATTTGACAATTGTTTGAAACAAACCTTGAAAATAACAAGCAATCTCAGTAAGTGTCTGTTGTTTTGATGGTCAACATTCTATTTACTTGATTTTTATTTAAATTACACATTGTATGTACAGGAAACATACCGACGTTTTGCGGACGTTCAGAATTTTCCACCAAATTTAACAAAAAAATGGGATCATGTATTTTTTCGTGATCTGTTACTTTGTTATCTTTCCATGGTTATGGTATGAACTGTTATTTTTTGAAAACTGGGATATTTTGTGTTCTAAGTGATTGTAGTTGTATCTCATGCTGTAGATCATCCGTTTATTTCCTGAAATTGCCCACTTGGATCTAGAGACCTGTAAGCCTATATATAGGCCTATATAGCTCTATAGGCATATAGGGCCAGCAAAGGACCCCTAAACAAGTGTCTGTGAAAAAAGGGGCAACTTGGGCTACTATAGTATTGATAGGTTGACAAATGACGTTGGTATTGTATCAGATTTGGGTCGGAAGGAGTAGCCTTGACCAGAATTCGAACGGCAGACCTCCGGCTTACCATGCCGAAGCTCCAATTGTGCTACCAAGGCTCAGGTGCGAAATCTACTACATTCCTCCCCACTTACACTAGAGATTTCAACTTACTTGGAAATGTCTGCAAGGATGTGTCTAGGTTAAGGTCGAATACTTCAGCTACATGCTTTCCCCAAAGGAGCTCCAAGGGTATGCACCCTGCCAACAATGCCAGTATGGCAAATTTGGGTCGGAAAGAGTAGCCTCGACCAGATTTGAACTTCGGACCTCCAGCTTACTGTGCCGATGCTCTACCAGTACCAATTTACCTACCAAGGCCGCTGGTACGAAACCTACTACAGTATAAGAGTTATTTATTTGTAGTGTGATAACACTCAATATGTCCACTTCCTTTTGAACTGGACCTTTCTGCCATTAATGTCAAATGCTTTACCCTTAATACTGTCACCTTGTCTTTGATTTTTTCAATGCCCTGCAGTGCAGGATGCAAGATTTCTGGAAAGAGGGTTCACTTGGTATAGTTCAGAGTAGTTACATGATAAATTCCAACTTTCTGGTCAGAATGCCCATGAAAATTAAATATTCCTTTGCCGAAAGAGGTTTGAGCAACCCCACCAAACTCCCTCTGGATCTGCTCGTGCTGCATGATTGTGAAGTTTTTAACTGCTGACCAGTGTACTATAGCAAAGATGTTGACTGTGAGTATTGATGGTAAACTTAAAAAATTTTATTCTTAAATTGTCAGTTAAAGAGTTTGAAGAAATTGCTGCAATGGTAAAAATCATCTGCGCCTAAAAAATCTATAATGATGAATGGTTAAAGATAACTGACCAGAAAACTTTCCCATTAAAATTTTGTTTTCAGTGTGATGTGCTGTATATGCCTAATGCATATTAGTGAATTTTGTAGAATATTGTCATTTGTGTCTTTTTCTTCATTATAACTACAAAAACATAAATTTCAAAAATTTAACTGCTATCTAAACAATTTACCTGACATTTACTCGAGGCATGATTCAGCTTGAGTGAGATCTAATGTTAAACATAACAATAAAGGATGTTGCTTATTCATAATTTGGGGGTTGCAATATTGTGGTCTTCGATAATAGCTGAAATACCAGGGTCAAAACAATGCAAAACTCATTATTCTGTCAGTCATAAGAATTTTCTTGTATAAACATATTCTAATAAATAATTATGGCTCTGAATGAAATTTTGCAGTTTCAAAATGGTTTTCCAGGGTTATAAACCTGTTTAAGGTTCAAATGAAACACCTGTCTAATAGACTACAATAAAATTTGTTTTATTTGAAAGTTTTATCTATTATGATATGTAATCCATCTGTGGTCTCGGTAAGTGACCTGGGGTTTGGGAACACTGACCATATGACCTTGGTATTTTCTGTGAAACAGCTTTTTTGTGTTCATTTTAATCCAATATCCCCTTCTGTTTTTGTTAACTCCCCTTCTACTTTGACAGATTATGAAATCAGTTTTATACTTTGTATTTTCAGCACATGATGCCTGCATTGATTTAAGAGAAGTAATCGGAGTTAAACCCATCAAAATACCTCCAAAGTCAGCATCAGTTAGTTTGCGAAAGACACTCAAAAGCAGTGAGGATGTCCCGTTTCTTATTGAGATGCAGCCTTTGGGCCCTGTTGGGTTCTCGGTATATGTAATCTCACGGCAAGGGAACCACAAGTGGAGGTGTAAACAGATTTCATTTCAGTGTAAAGATAGCAATCTCTGTCATCAATGGATCACAGCTTTAAAAGAAGCTTTGAAGACACCAGGTATATGGTCTATCTTGTCAATCCACATGTTCTACCGTACTATAGTATCATTTAATTTCGCAGGGACAAAATTTCGCACAAAACCTGTAAATAAAAAAGTTGCGGGGGTATAAATTCGAGCATCTCTATTTTCCTGTACAGAAAGGGGTTTAATTTTGCTGGGGTTGAATTTCGCGCTCTTGCCTTAGCGTGAAATACGCGAAACCTAAACCCACGCGAAATAAATTGATTTAACAGTAATTAATTGATCAGAAGTGGAATGTACAGGAATCTGTCAAGAGTTATTGAATAATTGTTAAACGGATGTCACATGTTATCTTTTTACTCAATAGAAACAACTTTAATTTCATCCATGGGCAAACAGTGTAGAAAAGTTTTCATGTTTTGGGTATTTAAACCACATCATGTTCTGAATCTCCCCTATTGGATTTTCAGTGTTAACCCTTTCCTCCATATATACCCATTTTTACGCATGTTTGACCAGTGTAGATCCAGATCAGTGGTTGCATTCTGGTCAGAAATAACCTAATGAATCAAAAAGCGAACAGTGCAGATCCTGATCAGACGGCACAGATGTGCCGGCTGATTTGGATCTACACTGTTCGCCCATGCAATAAAGGTGTGTCTATGGAGGAAAGGGTTAATTTACTTTCTAAACTTACTTTCATCAATATTTTACCATCTTGTTTCTTACAGAATTCAACCGTCCACAGAAGCTGGTGGTTTTTGTGAATCCATTCTCTGGAAAAAAGAAGGCAGTCAAAATATTCAAAGAAAAAGTCCTACCACTGTTTGAATTGGCTGACATCAAACTGACTATGATAGGTAAAAATTCAAAACTGTGTTTTAAATTTTATATATTTACACTTCAACTTCTTCCTCTACGATAAAGTCTTATTCATCAAATGAATCATAATTTATGTTGGTAAACAGTGTAACGTATTATTTTAAAAGGCGTAGAGCCGTTCATAATTTATTGGACATTGCACAATGTTTTGACGTGTGACGTCTAAGAGCACGCACCTTTTGCAACGAGAGATGAAAATGCGTGCATCATTCATTGTGTTGTCAACTTGGCTGTTCCTCTTAAAAAAGCCGTAATATCACGAATTCTTCTCATAATTTTTGTACTAATGAGTGTATTTATGAGTGTAATATAAGGATTGAATCGATATTTGATGTTTTCATTTAAAGTATGCAAGAAGCCCTCTGGACTTCACACACTTTAAACAAACAACTGTTTTCTATACCCAAATGAAAACCATCAAAATTTATACCGATTCAATTCTTATGTAGAATTATCATGGTACTGTTTAAAGGGTTGTTTAGTGTGTTGAAAATGAAGATTTAGGATTTATTTGTTTAATGCCCAATAGTTTTAGTGGTTGATGGGTAATGGTTCATAGTTATGCTTTAAAAGGGTAGAAGAGCCTGTTAAAAACAAAATTTTAGGCTTTGTTTGTTTAATGCCTAAATATTGCCATGCCTAACATAGATGGTTTTAGGCAGGGCCGTTTTGGGAAAAAAAGGTCACAACATTTCATAGAAATAGCAAGAGTGAAAAAAAATTTAACTGAATAAACCAGATAAAAGTGGAAATGTGAGGGCACCTGTGTCCTGTGGACACAATTTTGGTTTCATCTCATATTTATAAGATATATACTCGGTCTTTTTTGAAGCAATGCATTTGTCCTACAGATCCAGTAAAATATTTTACCCACTACTCTGTACTTTATTTTGAAGCACATATGTTAAAGGATTGCATTGTGGCAACTTCTTCCAGATTGAGAAAAAATGCACTGCAATGCAGCATTGAAAATCGGGTGTATATTAGGTCCTGTGGGGAGTGCAGAAAAAAATTGTGGTATGTTAATTTCATGAACTAGGCAGTTTGAATATAAATATTCCCTGGTAAATTTTCAAAAATATGATGAAGATGCTAGTAAGAAAGATTCTTTAGCAGTATTTTGTTTACTTTCCCAGAAACAGAGAGACAGAATCATGCTCGGGACCTCGTCAGAGACTCACTGGACCTCAGTGGAACTGATGGGTAAGATAATTACTGCTTTAACATTCATGGGGATGTTGCTTTTACTGCAGATCTGTGCTCAAGGTTATAAAACTGATTTGGTTGGAATGGTTTCCAAACTCAGTGTTATAAAATCCAGCCATGATTGTCATATTGTCCTTGATATATTATTTATATCAATATTCACTCTAGTTGGCGATTAGTCAAATGATAAACTTACAATATATGAATTATTGCTAATTAAATAGCAGTGTTTCAGATTCATTACATTATAAAAAAACGAGAGTAGCATGCAAGACTGTCGTAACTACATTGAAATAAAGAAGGAGTTACGACAGTCTTGCATGCAACCATCGAAATGCTTTTTGCAACCATGTTATCTCATCTTGACACCTCTTGTTCAATTTGTTAATGTGTTTATTGAACAGAAAAGTGGAAGTGATTGCACCAGGGGCATCAGATGTCGGCTCATATTACCCAGAGTTTTATAATACTGGGGATACTCAGTAATTCCTGCTTTTAGCAGATATTAGGATTAACAATTCTTGTTTTAAAGCTTTAGGATCTAAATATTTATAGATTCTTCTAATGTTATTTCTGTTAAACAGATAAAAAAGGAAAGTTGATAGCCTCCTTACTAAGCAAATGATAAAATATTGCAGATATGGTTAAAGGTGCATTATCACTCTCATTCTCATAAATGGGGCACGCCAGGGGAAAAAGTACCTTCAGTCATATTTGATCTAATTTTAGCTGTTACCATATTTGACAAGAAGTTACAGTTATCGATTATTTTCTTATAATTAAATTGTGATTTTGTAGCACATTTTGACAATATAATTTAATTTTTACCTTGTAATGCATAATAATTAATGTTGCCTCGGAACATTTTGATGAAATTTCAAGGTCCCACAGAAACACCTTTATTGCGTGGACGAACAGTTAAGATCCAGATCAGCCTGCACATCCGTGCCGTCTGATCAGGATCTAAACTGTTCACTTTTTGATTCATTAGGTTATTTCTGACCAAAATGTGACCAGTGCAGAACCTGATCAGACGGCACAGATGTGCCGGCTGATCTGAATCTACACTGGTCGCACATGCATAAACATGTGTATTTATGGAGGAAAGGGTTAACTCTTTACCTTATGGAACGACTTGTATCCTATGTGTGAGCAGTGTAGATCTAAAGAAGCCTGCACATCCATGTAGTCTGATCTAGATCTACTGTGTTTGCATTTTGGTCAGAAATTTCATGTATTGAATAAATCCAAAAGCAACCAATGTAAATTCTGATCAGACTGCACAAATTGATGTGCAAGCTGATCTGGATGTACACTGTTTGCACATGGGGTAAAGGATTAAACATACATTTACTGAGTGTATATTTAAATTTAAAAGATCTGTTTAGTTTCTTAAGTAACTCGCCCAACTAGGGTTTAAACTTAGTGTTAGGTGTACATGGCTTCTGAATTTTTACTTAAACATTTTTCAGACTGGTATGTGTGGGTGGAGATGGTATGTTTTCTGAGATCTTGAATGGTCTGTTGAACAGAACAGAACATGAGCATCACATACAGGAGACAAGTACGTTTGAACCAGTGCCGCCAGACATCAGGATAGGAATCATACCAGCTGGTGAGTACGGAAACTTCCTGCCATATTAAAGTCTTTTTTCAGACAACCAGCAACATGAGGTTTTGGGCATGATCCAAGGAGGGATGTCTTGATGTGAAAAGGCTTGTCAGATGCATTGTTCATCAGCGACAATTACTCGCTTGGCCCAGAAAACATCTAATTGATTTTAAGACACATCTGTTTTTTGCCAATTTATTAAACTTCTACACATATCAAAAATATTCTAAAAAATAAAGTGTTGCATTTTCCTTGGCAGTCAGTTTACTAAAAATTGAAATTGAATCACTGTTACTTGTGTTCATCTGGATACAAAAATTGAGATTTAATTTTTGTTTTAAGTATTACAGATTGAGGGCTTTACACACAATTAAAAAAAGATATTAATTCCTTGAATATTCTTTGAAATTATTCAAACAACTGTGTTACTGAATTCACTTACAAAACATATTTCGTACACTCTTTGTGTCGCACCATCACATTGTTTTCTGCGATATTCAGTTGTTAACAGTAAAATTTAATTTATTTATTATACCCCCGCTTCGAAGAAGAGGGGGGTATACTGTTTTACCCTTGTCCGTGCGTGCGTGCATCCGTCCGTCCGTTACAAAATTTTTCGTCGCACTTTTCTCAGCAACTATAACATGCAGCAGCCTGATATTTTGCATGTTGCTTCATCCTATAGTCCCATATGGTGTAAAGCGATTTTATGCTCCTTGCTCATCTACTTCCTGTTTGCTGCATATTTTTAGATTTTGTTACTATAAAGGTGCATTACATAGACCAAAAGGCATGTTAATTTTCCGTCGCAGTTTTCTAAGCAACTATAACATGCAGCAGCCTGATATTTTGCATGTTGCTTTATCCTATAGTCCCATATGGTGTAAAGCAATTTCATGCTCCTTGCTCATCTACTTCCTGTTTGCTGAATATTTTTGGTTTTGTTACTAGAAAGGTGCATTACATCAACCAAAGGGCATGTTAATTTTCCGTCACAGTTTTCTAAGCAACTACAACATGTAGCATCCTGATATTTTGCATAATGCTTTATCCTATAGTCCCATATGGTGTAAAGCGATTTTATGCGCCTTGCTCACCTACTTCCTGTTTACCGAATACTTAGATTTTTACACATAGATGACAAACATGCACAATTTCTGTCGCAGTTTTCTAAGCAACCATAACATGCAGCTGCCTGATGTTTTGCATATTGCTTTATCCTATAGTCCCATATGGTGTAAAGTGATTTTATGCTCCTTGCTCATCAACTTCCTGTTTACCAAATATTTTGATTTTTACACATAAATGACTAACATGCACAATTTCCGTTGCAGTTTTCTATGCAAATACAACATGCAGCAGCCTGATATTTTGCATAATGCTTAATCCTATAGTCCCATATGGTGTAAAGCGATTTTATGCTCCTTGCTCACTTACTTCCTGTTTACCGAATACTTAGATTTTTACACATAGATGACAAACATGCACAATTTCCATCACAGTTTTCTAAGCAACTACAACTTGTAGCAGCCTGATGTTTTGCATATTGCTTTATCCTATAGTCCCATATGGTGTAAAGTGATTTTATGTGCCTTGCTCACTTACTTCCTGTTTACCGAATACTTAGATTTTTACACATAGATGACAAACATGCACAATTTCTGTCGCAGTTTTCTATGCAAATACAACATGCAGCTGCCTGATGTTTTGCATATTGCTTTATCCTATAGTCCCATATGGTGTAAAGCGATTTTATGCTCCTTGCTCACTTACTTCCTGTTTACCAAATATTTAGATTTTTTACAAATAGATGACAAACATGCAGAATTTCCCTCACAGTTTTCTAAGCAACTATAACATGCAGCTGCTTGATGTTTTGCATATTGCTTTTTCCTAAAGTCCTTTATGGTGTTAAGCAATTTTATGCTCCTAGCTCATCTACTTTCTGTTTACGGACTATTTTTAGTTTATTTTTTTACTATAAAGGTGCACTACACAATCTAAAGGGTATCTTTATCACTATATAGGTGCATTACATAAACCAAAGGGCATCTTTATTGAAAAATGCAAATTACATTTTGAAAGTAATATTTCACACAGCTGGGGTATCACTAGTGAGCATGAGCTCACAGATTTTCTTGTTTAAATTAATTTAAAACTTTGTTGTTGAAGTGTTTGTTTGTTTCAAAATCTAAATTTCAATGCCAGAGATTGTAAAGCTGAGATTGGAGAGCAGTTTCAATCTCAAGCATGTGATTGGCCGAAATCATTGCAGTAACACAGTATGCAACATTTTGTTTGCTTTCGATTTCAGGATCTACAAATACAATAGTTTACACAACAACAGGAGTTAGTGATATTGTAACCTCCACCTTGCATATAGTTATAGGTAATGACTGATTTTAATTTTTTTTTTAATTTGTTTTAAATTTCAACAGTTTACAACGGAGGTAAAATACTTACAGTGGAGTTTGATGTGATCAAGCAAGAGCTGATATTAGTCTTTCACATTTAAATTTAGATAACAATTGGCTATATTATTGATTTTACACCCAGGAAGTCATGTATGTCATCAGATTGCCATCATATAGATGTATATACTAAACATTGTTATGATTCAGGTTTTCAGTACTGAGGTGAGCAAGTTAGGCCCATTTTGTGTATGTCATGGATTGTATGAAATTCATTGGATGTTATTTTAGGTGACAGTCTTGGAGTAGATGTTAACTCTGTGAGAGTTTTACCTCGGCAACATTCAAGTAATTGACCAGTCCCTCTAAATGAAGACAAACACATCCCACTCATTTCCTTACACAATACTCATAATGAAACCCTGCTGTTAAGACCACCTTCTGGACTGGAAAAAAGTGATCTAAATATTGAAGTGGTCTTTTTATTTGGTGGAAATAGTGCAAAACTTCAAAATGGGAAATGGAATGGTGGTCTTATTATCAGTGGTCCTAATTTCAGGGTGGTCTTTATTAATAAGAATTTTACTGTAGTGCACAAATCATTCTGTTATCTTATCAATAAAAAATTCACTGTACACTTTTTGACCGAATTGTTGTATTTAACATGTGCTTATGTTGCACTTAACCCTTTCCTCCATATATACACCTTTATGGCATGGGCAAACAGTGTAGATCCAGATCAGCCAGCACTGTTTGCTATTTGATGAAATAGGTTATTTGTGACAAAAAAGCGACAAGTGCAGATCCTGATCTGGGTCTACACTGGTCGCATACATGTAAAAATGCGTATATATTGAGGAAATGGTTAATCTTGTAATTACAGACCAAATTAACACTATCTCCCTGTAAATAAATATATTTGAATTGTGTACGAGGGATGATCCAAAATAACGTAGACTTTTGTCATTGCATATTAATTTGAAACATGTTCGCAATAAATTATATACTAAATTAAATCAGAACACAAACGTAACAAATGGAGCTAAAATATTTATATATTTAATCGATTTCAAAAGCGCGTCGCTTATTTGAATAACCATGGTAACACGTATGCGGCGCACGCTGTTGCCATTGTACTTTATAAAGCATATACCTGTCAATAAAAACAAAACTACTAGAGGAAAAAGGGTCAAACTTCGCAACGTCTAAGCACGGTATACAAATGATGTCATGCCGAAATTTTACGTCATTCTGACTATGCGTTTTAAAAACAGTCAATATTTAAGAGAGCTATCTCCAACGTAAAAACGTCAGAAATGTCGCAGTCAGATCGCCCGGAAATACGCGCTATTATAAAATAATGTCATGGTCTTTGAAAATCACCTCATGAAAAGCTATAATAATCTAGCAGACGCAAATGAAAACTTCCGTAAGCCGAGCTGTAGTTTTAAAGTGGTACCAGGGTTTTTTATACGGTCAGAAGAGCCATTAAATACGCCTTAGGTAAGGAAAAAAGAAAAAAAATCGGTGTTACGGCAGTGACGTCAAGCCGAGAGGTAATTGAAGCGGACTAATGTCTAACTATTGTGGCGCTTTTTGACCTATTTTAGACTGGATGAGGTACCGTGCAACGGATATTGCCGAACAAATGACATTTTAAAGATGTGTTAGTAATTAATCTATAAATATGTTTTTCAACAAATATTTTTGTTTGGTATTTGGATCATTACGAAGTCATAAATTATCAAATAAGAATAAAAAAGTTATTTATAATTTTAACTACACTTGAATAAACAGCTAAACAGACTGTGTCCACAATGCAAAGACTTGTTATATATTAACAAATACAATTTTTAATGAGTTATTTAAATAGTTACACGCCGGTTGCTAAAGAACCGCGATACTGTGGGTATTGCATTCCCGGTCGATTCTTCAGCGGTACGAGCGAGAAGATGACCACTTTTTTGATCGCCTCATAACTACTTGCGAGACTTTAAACAGCAATGATACACAACTATGTTCGATCAATGGGTTTCCCGGCATCGCAGTCCAGTGACGGAGTCTATTTAAAGAAACTTAGAACATACGCCGCTTCGCTAACGCTGCGCCCATGAATTAACGTCGTTGACGTTATTAGATCTAATTTGACGTGCGCCAGATAGCGGTTAGTGTATGATTTTAATTGTTCAGAGTTTTTTTATGTGATGTTTTATTTTGCTGATATTTAATAAAAATATGCTGGACATATTCCGATTAAAGCTTGTGTAATTTTATTTGTGACATCTTGAATAATATAAAAACTATAACAAAAGTCTACGTCATTTTGGATCATCCCTCGTACACACTAGTCATGTGAACATTACATAGACCTGTGTACTTTCATTCAAGTTTTATCAGGATATATTTACATCTACCATTTGGTTACCACTTTGAAATAATAGAAATGTTGACATCAAGTACTGGCTTATTTTACAAGGTTGATAACGACATATTTGATGATTACCAGTCATTCGCAAATAATTTCATTCATCAAAACATTGATAATGCAAATTCTAGAATTATCAGTCCATGTCGACTTTTTTCTTTAAAAATGTATTATGATAAATACAACTTCAATGAAAATATCTCCTCTTGGAAGCATAAATCAAATGACATTGATCTAGTTAATTTATTCTTAGTTTATCCCATGTTATTGATTAGAATTTGAAGGTGAATAGATAATTGAGTAATAAGGCACAAATTTGCCAAAAAAATCCCGATTTTGATAATGATGTGTTCTTTTGACAGAGGTTTTTGTTAGCTTGATGATGTGACTGCTATTTATTCTGAATACTGGTATATTTGCTTTCAAAATTTTTACATGTTTTTAAAAAGATTTTTACCAATACTTGGTCGGTACTTAAACAAGAGACTTCATGAACTTAACTAGTTTACTTTTGAAAGTATTCCCCCATCAAAATATAACAAACTAAAAACAATATCATTTATAGATTGAAAAAGGGTAATTTCCATTGTTACAGGGGAGTTACTTGGATTTGTGTTTATAAATTGAACTTTTTAAAATTGTTCCTAGGTGACAGTTTGGGTATAGATGTGAATTCGGTGAATGTAAATGACGAGTTTATACGATACAGTGTGACCATGTTGGGATACGGGTATATGGGAGATCTCCTTAAAGATAGTGACAGTAATAGATGGATGGGTCCAACAAGATACAATTGGTCTGGTAAGCAATAGTTGCTATTAAGCAACATCTTAAAGAAAAATTATATTTCCTTTGAAATTAAAAAGTACAAAAGATTGCTATGTTATTAAATCTTTACTTCAGCGATTTGGTTTCTATCCCATTTTTGTTCTGTGCTGAAGATTATAAAACTGAGATTTGAATCCAGTCTCAAATCTCAAGCATATGATTGGCTGAAATGGCGACTATTTCTCAGTTTCCATTCTCAGTTTTATAATCTTGGGATCTGTTACAGATCCTTTCATAAAATATGGATAAAGACTCAGGGCAGTGCTTTATGATGAAGTTTAATTTAGTTTATTACTATCATTAATGTACATTGGTTGTGATATAAGACTACACAAATTATGTTATTATTTCTTATTCTTCATGTCTGCTTCCTAGTTTAAACTAGAATTCAGACATGTGCTGTGAACTGCAAAAAATACAGGAAGACTTGGCAAGACCTAAAAGACATGACTCTGACAATCTACCCTCTACCTTTCTAACAAATACTTTCATGCTTACAGGTACCAAGAAGTTTCTTGCAAACAACTCTTATTATGGTGAAGTGAAGTTTCGACTGTCAGCAAATAATGACAGCCATCCTACTGATGAAGTGAAATGTCTGGCAGGGTAAGAGGGATTTTCTTTCGTACATAGTTTAACCCTTTCCGCCAAATATAACAATATGTGAACAGCGTAGATCCAGGATCAGCCAGCTTATTCTTGCCATCTGATCAGGATTTACAGTATTTGTTTCTTGGTCAGAAATAACGTAATGAATCAAAATGCAAACAGTGTAATTCCTGATCAGATGGCATGAATGTGCCAGCTGATCTAAATCTACCCTGTTGATCCATGGATAACAGCCATATCCTGTAAGGTAAACGGTTAATTTATTACATTTTTTATCTTTCTAAAAATTATTACATATTTTTATCTTTCTAAAAGATTATCACCAAAAAATAACAGCACAAAATTTAAATCTCGTAAATAAATGCTTAGTAAAACACTTAAAACCACTGCTGAGATTGGAAAAAAGTGGTCTTATTAGACTGATGGTATAAATTCTGGGGTAGAAATTGTTACAAATCCGTTAACCCTTTCCTCCATAGACACACCTTTATTGTGTGGGCAAACAGTGAAGATCCAGACCAGCCTGCTCATCTATGCCATCTGATCAGGATCTGCACTGTTTGTTTTTTGATTTGTTAGGTTATTTCTGTCAAAATGCAACCAGTGCAGATCCTGGTTGTGCCAGCTGATCTGGATCTACACTGGTCGCACATGCATAAAAATGTGTATATATGGAGGAAAGAGTTAAATGGTAAAAGAGACATTGATATAGTGGTCTTGTCATTGGGGATTCTTAATTAAGGGTTGATCTTTATGAGATGTTTAACTGTAACTTGAAATGATTGCAGATGTGAGATATGTTATCGAGCTAAGGAAGAGTGTATCAACAGCTGTGCTAGTCAGAGTGCAGATTCTGGTATAACGTGTGATTTCTCCGCTGGCGGAGTAGATTCTCTGGCTTCAGGATCTTCCTGCTCAGGTCAGTACATACTTCAATTTATCAACTTCAGTTGTTTTGTAACACTTTACAGAGAATTGTAAAATATAACCCAGAATGGTAACAGATGGAATCCTAAGTGCAAAAATAGAATAAAAAAGTGAAATATGCATATCAGGAAATGCGACATAAAAAACAGCCTCCCCACGCAGCGAAAAAGAAGAGAGGAAAAGAGAGCATGTGTTTATAAAAGTATGTCAGTGAAATAAGTATCGTTAAAATAAGAAAAAATTGTTCTGATTTTGCACTAAAGTGATGCCACATTGAACCATTTTGAAGCCCACAAGAGCATGCCTCTTCTTACAATGTGTTTGCGTCTCCCTCTAAAATGAAATCCTTGATCTGCCCCTGTAGAGGACAGGTGAGGACAAGAATTTGTGTGAATTGAATTAAAGTTTTATGCTGTCTTAGCAAAATGCATAATGCATAATGATAATTTTTTGAGAGGAAAAGCATTAAGGAAATTAATGCAACTTTCAGTTTTACCTTTTCTTGCATGTGTATTAAAGGGAGATGTGCAGGATTTATGAATGGAACAGATTTCCGAAAAGGGTTATTAGTCAGTTGAATATCATTATTTGAAGCTCAAATATTGATTTACACCCAAAATATTTCAAACCAATATTTTATAAAAAAAATATATAAATGGTGTTTCCTATCATATGCGACGTGCAGAGGTTAACTATTTTTGTATTTCCCGCGTAAAGCCGCTGTGGTTTTTGGGATTATCACGTGATCACTTCAACCAAAATACGGATTCGGTGTACCTTGCCGACTATCGACGTCGCCATTTGTTTCAAAATGCCTGGGCCACCACGAATAGTAAGCCTGACATTCCCATGATCGCTAAATATAGAATGTATTTTTGTATAGGGATTTCTTCAGCGGATTGTTTTCAGGTCCGGTAAAATGGTATACCGTATAGCGGGTAATTTCTGCGGGTGTCAAATTTCTGCGTTTCTGTGGTCTTTGGATGAAATCGCAGAAATATATCCAGCAGAAATAAAAAACCAGCAGAAATAAAAATCGCAAAATATTATCTCATTTTCAAGCGAAAAACGTCGGAGTGGCCATGTCCGAGATAATCCGTTTTATAATACAGACAGGGTAAAATAATTACGATCAATTACCGCACATTGTTATCATATAGGCATACTATAAACGCGACATTTGCTCAAACATTTCTCAAACATTCTATTCAATTGAATAGTTGTTTGAGAGTTGTTATTCATCGATGATTAATAGTCTATGTTATTTTTTTGATAAAATATATTGAGTAGCAGGTATTACTCATGAATAAAATATCTGTGAAAAACAAATAGTATGCATATATCATGGTCGTGTTATTCTTACGACACCTTACTCAATATGAACCGCAGAAATATATCCTTCATGGGAACCAAAAACGCAGAAATAAAAAACGCAGAAATATTTGCATCCATTTTTTGAGGGCAAAACGCAGAAATTTATGACCGCAGAAATAACCCGCTATACGGTAATTAACCGAAAACTTCCTCCTGGAGTGTTTGAAATGTAGAGTTTAGTGAAAAGTACACGTAAGTGTTACATAGATCGATCTGTTTACGATTTTACCGAGTACACCTGCTCGACCCTGCACATCTCCCTTTAATATAGCTCTTGGAATGGCTGAGAGGGAGACTTGGGAGAAACAGTCTTCCAAATTTCCCCGACTTCTCCCTCTATTGAGCCAAGGGAGATATTTCCCTGTAATATGTTTCTTATAGAAAGCAGAAAACTTCCAAAACATCTCCCAGTTCTCACAGCCTAAGCCAATCCCCGTAGATATGATATCAATTGGCATTTTGTATGTAAAAGACCTGATATCAATTATTGCATTCTACTCGAATAATAGTGTAGATCCAGGTCAGCCATTAGTTACATCTGTGCACTCTAAAAGCTTTTAGGGTTATACGGCTGTTTCTGACCAAGAAGTGCACAGCTTAAATCCTGATCAAACTGCAAACATGTACAGTCGGTTTGCTATTACACTAGATGCACATAGGGGCTATCCATGGAGTAATAGGATTGTCGATAATGCTCCCTAATTCAACAGATATTTTAAAAATTATTTGAAATCAAAGTTAATAAATACCATACAGTATTGAAGAAATTGATATCTGCATTTGATTAGTTTTCAACTTATGATGTTTTCAAACACATGAACATATGCCTAATATTTTGTTGTTGTATTACATGTATTTACAGAAAATGGTGAATGGCGAACTGTGATAGGAAAGTTTGTGGCGGTTAACAGCGTCACGATGAGCTGCAGCTGTGATCTCAGTCCCCCGGGAATGTCACCGTACTGTCACCTTGGTGATGGTTGTATGGATCTCATTCTGGTCTCCGATTGTTCGAGATTAGACTTTCTCAAATTCCTGATGAGGACTGCTAAAGGGGAAGAGGTTTGAAACACAAAACATTTTCTTTTAGCTCAAATATTTAGTGAAAAATCACTGTTACTACAGTTTCTGTTTCTTCAGATTCACCATTGCAACTTAGTCTAAGTTTTGCTAAGCTATTTTCCTGCAGATATCTCAATATCACTTTTGGTATTTGTTTTATTGATTGAAGGCTTTGATGCATCAGCTTTTGTTCCTTTACTAATTAGTGGTGAATTTTTCATCTAGCTATCATCCAACCTACTAAGATTCTTTGTTGTTATGATGTTTTGAATGAGTAAGAAACAATGGTCAACTGGTGTTTAAACTAGGTCACCAGGTCAAATCCAAGAAAAACCTTGTTAATATAGTAGAGGCTGTAGTTGTCAACACATTATGATCAAACTTGCTGGACAATGTTTTGAATAAGTTCAAAAATTATGTCCACTCATGTCAAAATTTAGCTCACAAGGTGAAATTAAAGAAAAAAAAACATTGTAGGGAATTTTTTTTTCTCATTATCTTCGAAATTGTTCAGAATTTTCAAAAACTAGGTCACTATATCAAGTTTAAGGAAAGCATTTTGTTAACACAACAGGAGAATAATGGTAAATAATGGTTTGTATAATCAACCTAGAAATTAGGATCAAGCATTTAATTCTTATAAAATTTTAGCGGCACAACCTGGACTTTATCCAAATGTATCGAGTTAAAGAATTTACATTCCGTCCGTTGACTGAGGAGTCAGACTTAGAAGTTATTGCCGGAAGGGAAGAAGTGCCCGATAAAAAGAAAGGGAAGTTACTGCGCCAGACCTCTAAAACAAGTGTTTGGAACTGCGATGGAGAAGTTATACATCAACCAAAAATCAATGTCAGGTAGGGTTTCGACGAAAGTATATTAGCCAATGCATACAATTTTCATCTTTTTCAGATGATCTTGTTTTTGTGGAAAATCATGACACTTGAATGATATCATTTGACATTGGTAGCAAGTGTTTTTGTGTCACCTGCGATAGCAGGTAGACACATAGGGATCCTATTGTCCGGCGACGTCCGCAGAGGTGGCGCCGGCAGTGGCAGCACCGTTGTCCGGTAGTCCCCCAACTTTAATCTGAAACTTAATGTTGCCTATAACTTTGAAAGTACTTGTCCTATTAACTTAATACTTGGAATATATCATCTGCATAAACATTGCCATCTATGACGACAAGAATGATAACTCCTGTTTCAGTATTTTTTAGTTATGTCCCTTTCAAATAACTTTATTATGGAACTTTAATCTGAAACTTAATGTTGCCTATAACTTTGAAAGTACTTGTCCTATTAACTTAATACTTGGAATATATCATCTGCATGAACAATGCCATCTGTGACGACAAGAATGATAACTCCTGTTTCAGTATTTTTTTAAGTTATGCCCCTTTCAACTTTATTATGGAACTTTAATCTGAAACATAATGTTGCCTAAAACTTTGAAAGTTCTTGTCCGATTAACAATACTTGGATTTTATCATCTGCATGAACAAAGCCATCAGTGACAACAAGAATGATTACTCCTGTTTGACTATTTTTGGAGTTATGTCCCATTCAAATGACTTTAATATGGAGCTTAATGTTGCCTATTACATTGAAAGTCCTTATCATATTAAGTAAATATTGGAATATAATATCTGCATCATCAACGTTATCTCTGATAACAAGATCGATAACTCCTGTTTTACTATATTTTGAGTTATTCCCCTTTTAAATGACTTTAATATGGAACTTAATTTTGCCTATAACTTTAAAAGTACTTGTTCTATTAACTTAATACTTGTCATACATCATCTGTATGAAAAAACCCATCAGTGACAACAAGAGTGATAACTCCTATTTCACTTTATTTTGAGTAATGCCCCTTTCAGGTGACTTTAATATGGAACTTAATGTTGCCTATAACTTTGAAAGTACTTGTCCTATTAACTTAATACTTGGAATATATCATCTGCATGAACAATGCCATCTGTGACGACAAGAATGATAACTCCTGTTTCAGTATTTTTTTAAGTTATGCCCCTTTCAACTTTATTATGGAACTTTAATCTGAAACTTAATGTTGCCTAAAACTTTGAAAGTTCTTGTCCGATTAACAATACTTGGATTTTATCATCTGCATGAACAAAGCCATCAGTGACAACAAGAATGATTACTCCTGTTTGACTATTTTTGGAGTTATGTCCCATCCAAATGACTTTAATATGGAGCTTAATGTTGCCTATTACATTGAAAGTCCTTATCATATTAAGTAAATATTGGAATATAATATCTGCATCATCAACGCTATCTCTGATAACAAGATCGATAACTCCTGTTTTACTATATTTTGAGTTATGCCCCTTTTAAATGACTTTAATATGGAACTTAATTTTGCCTATAACTTTAAAAGTACTTGTTCTATTAACTTAATACTTGTCATACATCATCTGCATGAAAAAACCCATCAGTGACAACAAGAATGATAACTCCTATTTCACTTTATTTTGAGTAATGCCCCTTTCAGGTGACTTTAATATGGAACTTAATGTTGCCTAAAACTTTGAAAGTACCTGTCCTGTTAACTTAATACTTGGAATATATCATCTGCATGAACAAAGCCATCTCTGACAACAAGAATGATAACTCCTGATACAGTAGTTTTTTAGTTATGCACCTTTCAAGTGACATTAATATGAAACTTAATGTTGCCTATAACTTTGAAAGTACTTGTCCTTTTATTTTAATACTTGGAATATTTCATCTGTATGAACAAAGCCATCTGTGACAACAAGAATGATTACTGTTTGACTATTTTTGGAGTTATGTAGCTTTCGAATGACTTTAATGTAGTACTTAACGTTGCCTATAACATTGAAAGTTCTTGTCATGTTTACTTAATATTTGAAATATGTCATCTGCATTAACAAAGCCATCTGTGACCCTGAGAATGCTAACTCCTCATTAACATTTTTTAGTTATGCCCTTTTAATTAACTTTAACCTGAAACTTAATTGCTTATAACTTGGAAAGTATTTGTTCTTTTGATGTAATACTTTATATGGCATCTGTTTCAATGAAGTTGTATCTTTTTTGAGTTGTGCACCTTTAAATGATTTTAACCTGAAACTTAATCTTGCTTATAACTGGAATATACAATAAAGATAATAACTGATCATTTAACATTATTAATTTTGTAGTATTGCAATGGAACTTGAATTACATCTTTTGATCATGTATGGTAAAACATAGGCCCACATTTCAACTTTTCCCAAGCAGGCGACACATGTGTTCGGCAAAACACCAAATTCTAGTTTGAAATGACATTTTAACTGTTTTGTGCTAAATATTTGAGGTTGAAGAAAATGTATCATTTGTCTTGTTTATTTGAGACTATGCATCTTTAATTTAAATTGTTTATATTTGTTTTTATTTAAACTTAATTGCCAGGTGTACATCTTCTTTTTCCAGTTCACGATATTGAAGCTAAAATGAACAAAAAAGGGATTCAATACCAAACGTGATTAAAATTATTTAATTAAATATTTTTAAAGCTAAAGTGAGAAATACATCTACTGATGTCTGTTCCATCTTGGAGTCATTTGACTCCTCAGTCAAGAATGTTCAAGTCAGATTTTCATGAGTCATTATGTATTACATTCAATGATAATTACTTCAAATACTAGTAGAAGTGTTAAATTTTACTCTTCAAGTGTCATATACTTTACAATTAAAATTTATTTGTATTCTTGCAAATTTTGACCACTCTTATTTCAAGTTTCTCTTCAAAACTACATAGTCAAAATTTGGTAGGGTCAAATGTAGAATAACTAAATTGAACAATATTAACATATATAGCAATAAAAGATGTTAAAAGAAATCAGCTATTAATTATACCCCCACAAACAAAGTTTGAGGGGGTATATAGGAGTGAGCTTGACGGTCAGTCGGTCTGTCTGTCTGTCTGTCTGTCTGTCTGTCTGTCGGATTCTTCGTTTCCGGATGATAACTCATGAAGGGCTTGACAGATTTAAATAATTTTTGGTACACAGGTGTAACATCATAAGATACAGGTCAAGTTTGATTTTGGGGCTGGTGGGGTCAGTGTCAAGGTCACTGTTACTAAAAATAGAAAAATGCTTTCCGGTAGGGATGGGATCGAATACCAAAATCACGATTCGAATATTCGTCAGACATATTCGAATATATTCGAATATTCGAATTTTATTAGACTTTTTCCGAGTTTAGTTTATATGTCCACTAACGCAATGTCCGAATTTTCATCCGAAATATGTTACATTTGGAAAGTATATTATCAAATCAGTGTTTGCTCTTCATTTCTGTTAAATGTATGTGTCGGTATGAATTGAGAAAACTAGTTTGAATCGAAACCAGTTTTGTTTGTTTTTATTTGCGGATATCATTCTTTACTAAAGAATTTACTTAGACCCTGTCAGTCCGAACTGCAGTCTATTTATAGAACAACACGAACGCTTAAGAGACTCTAGTGACATAACATTTCACGGTTTTATGCTGGTGCCATAATTAATGGTGACTGTAAACAATGTAAAATGATATTGATGGAATGGCTGTTAAATAGGAATGAAATAGCTCAGACCGAAAACCACATTGAACAGACATTGAAACACTTGTTTGGATATTTCAATAAAGTGTCAGCTTGCCAATTAGCGTCGTGGATGACAATATACAGGCCATAATCCGTCGCCTGAGTAAGTCCAATTATTAGGGATGATATAACACCACCTGTGTGACACTTTGTTTGTGTTGTCACAATTTTGTACCTATGTTGTCTTGAAATTGGTATGTATGCATTTTAAATGAGGAAGACAATTAGACGTTTTTACCCGGCTCAACCATCAGAACAATAAATCAATTAATGTTCTTGTAATATTTTTGAAAGAATGTATAACCTACCTTTAAGTGGCGTTTAGGCCGGTAAAAACACATTTTATTTGTTACAACTCCAGTAATTTTAATGCAAAAGTCTTTCGACAGCGATAATACATGTATATATTTTTAAGAAAAATCTCGAATGTTCGAATTCCAAAATCTTATTCGAATATTCGTCGTCAAACCGAATATTCGGATGTTCGAATATTCGATCCCATCCCTACTTTCCGGACAATAACTCCTGAAAGGCATCAAATATTTTAAAAATGTTTGGTACACAGGTGTAACATCGCAAGATACATTTACAGGTCAGGTTCCACTTTGGGGCTGGTGGGGTCAATGTCAATTTCAGTGTTGCTAAAAATAGAAAAATGGTTTCCGGATGATTACTCATGAAATACTTCACAGATTAAATCCTTTTTTGGGACATAGATGCAACATCAGAAGATACAGGTTGAGGTCGACTTTCGGGCCTTTGGGGTCAATGTCAAGGTCACTGTTACTTAAATTAGAAAAGCTGTTTGTGGGCAATAACTCATGAAATACTTCATAGATTTAATTATTTTTGGGACACAATGTAACATTACAAGATACAGGTTAGGTTTGACTTTGGGGCCCATGGGTTCAAGGTCAAGTTCACTGTTATTTTAACTTTAAAACTTCATTTCCACTCAGTAACTATAGCTTGGAATGATATTCTTGAATGAAATTTGGTGTATTGGTGGTTTCTTTGAAGACGACTTTTGGAATTGAAAGTAAGGCCTGTGGGGTCAAGGTCACTGTTACTAAAAATTGAAAAACTTTATAGGCTCAATAACTGTAGTTCGAAATGAGATATTGTGATGAAAATTGCTCTATAGGTAGTGTCTGTGAAGATGAAACTTGGTATTGAAAATGGGCCACAGGTGGGGTCAAGGTCACTGTTCATTGTTACTAAAAATAGAAAAATTGGTTTTTGGATGATTTCTAATGAAAGGCTTCACATATTTTAACATTCTTTGGCACACATAAATTCTAAGAATTTCCAGTTCACGTATCAAGCACACACGTGGGGGTATTTAATCACTTTCAGTGATAATTCTAGTTCTTTGTTTGTTTTTTTCAGGGTTCATTGTCAGCTGATCAGACTGTTTGCTCGAGGAGTTGAGGACCTGAATGTGACAGATTATCAAAGATGTAAATACTGCTGCAGTCCAGTGTTTGACAAGCTATAGCATCCTTACTGCTTGCTCTTAACATCCCCTATTTATCCACAAAGTCTTCATATGCCTGGGGATGAGACTGTAGCAATCTTTGGCCAAACACTATTTCCATGTGTTCTTAAGTTTGTAGTTTTCTCTTCTGAAAATCATGTTTGCAAATGATGATTTTTATCATTGCTGTTTTAAATTAAATTTTGTGGATCTCTTAAAAAATCACAAATAATTAGTATTTAAAATGAATTTGCAGTTCTCCACAAATAAAGAAAATAAAATAAGCACCAGCTATATTCTGTAAAGACTAATGAAACAATAATTTTTTGTTTGTTTATAGATTTTACAAGGAATTTTGATATTTATCATGCTATATAAATTATGTTTCTTTCTAGCTATTTAATTCTTCTAAAAAATAATGGCAACAATTACATGTATAATGAATAAAATGTTTCTCCATATACATTTATCGCATGCACAAACAGTGTGTTTGCAGATCAGCCACTCTATACAGTAGCTGCTGTCTGATCAGGATCTACATTGTTCACTTCTTGTTCGGAAATAACCCAATCCAAAAGTGAACATTGTAGATCTTGATCATACAGCACAGGGCCCAAGATCATAAAAGTAAATCTGGAGAGCAGTCTAAAATCTCAAGCATCTGATTGGCTGAAATGGCGACCAGTCGCCATTTCAGCCAATCAGATCCTTGAGATTTGAGACTGATCTCAAAGCTTAGTTTTATGATCTTGGGCCCTGATGTGCCAGCTGATCTGGAGCAGCAGTGTTTGCCAATGCCATTGAAAGTTGTATTTATTGAGTGAAGAGTTAAAATATTGTGGTGTAACAAATCATGTGCAAATATATAACCCACTTTAAACAAAACCATCTCTGGTTACAATGTTTTATGCGGTAAAAACCTTTCAGTGTTTGGTTTATAATAAGCCTTTTATTTGATAATGTTTTGGTCAGTTTGTGTTCTTCTTGACCAGAAGAAAAATCTTGTGGACCTGTTGGTATCTCTTCAATCAATATGCAAAAGTGTCTGTTGTTTAATTTTTGTTTGCAAAGTATTAAGCTAATAAATCACTGCTTACCACAGTTATTAACTACCTATTAACTCATCCTAATAAAAAAGCTTTTGTTACTGATGTTAAGTGATCTAAGCACTAAATTACAAAAATTGCTGCAAACAAGCTACATGGTATTGTAATTTCTATGGAATTTTGTTTTTCTGTAGGAATAATGTCTGTTGTATGTAATTGTAGTTTGTAATTGTAATATGTAATTGTAGCTCGGGTTATCATTAATGTTAATTGTTAGTGGCGTCTATTTTGAAATTGTTCATTGTTCTTCTCCTCTCTACTTTTTGGCTGTGTGGGGAGGCTGTGTCTAGTGGATGTGGCCATGCCTGATATACATATTTCTTCTTTGTAATTGTTAACTAGTTAGTGTATAAGTAAATTTTATAATGAAATTAATTATTAGGATGTTTATTATTACTGTGGTATCGTTAGATTTTTGTAGGTGTTTAATTTTTGCATATTTTGTGTTAGGAAAGTTGTGCAAATTCAAACCACAGCAAAATAAAACCATTGAATATCTAATTTTATGAGAATAATACAGTTGGGCAAATTTATGAGAGTAAATTATTGAGAGTATTTATGTGTGAAAATATAAGGACTGAATCGATATTTGATGGTTTTCATTTGTGGATGAAAAACAGTTGGACTGTTTAAAGTACGCGTGAAGCCCTTTAAACAACCCAACTATTTTCCATACCCAAATAAAAACCTTCAAATATCGATCCAATTCTAATTTATGTGCGAAAATTTGATCCCTGCGAAATTAAATGGTACCACAGTAAAATTAAATTATATAGAGAATAGAGTCTTGCTTTAAAATGAAGTACCGGTGTATACATTATTTTGAATAGCTATTTTTGTAGAAAATTATATGTGTTTTCACTTTGCTTTCAATTATATTTCAGTTACTTCTGAATTTATTTTCTTTGGCAAAAACAGCATTAATGACTATCATGTAAATATAACTTTTTAAATGGGTGATCAAATTTTAAGAGCACATCACAAAACTGGTCAGTCATATATGGAATATGTTGCTCCAAATCCCAAGGCACATATAATGTAGGATTAATGGTCTTAGATATGTTTAAATGTTTAGCATAATCAGAGTTAAATATTGTTGTTGATTATTTAATAATAATTTTTATGTCGGAAACTGCATTGATAAACTTTAATATTAACATCTTTCATAATTAGAACTTGTATTATTTTAGATTTCATCGATGTGACCTGGGTCATTAGATCACAATTTCTCTTTCCATTTTAACCATTTCTGTGCTAAGCACAGCATGTTTTACATTTGTGACCAGTTATACGAGGGTTGATCAAAAATAAACCGGATTTTTGCTCTCAAATAAAAAGTTTCCTTTCAAACAATCAAATCTTTACACCAATAGAAATCCCAATTTATATGCAAACAGTTGATCCAACTTTTTATTTGAAAAACACATAATTCTATTCATAATCACTAATTAAGAAACCATGGTAACGCTATCATGGCGCAGCACATCATTTTTCTGTTACGTCCGAAGTTTAAAATTGTTTATTGTTGTTTCCAATCATGTTTTATATGTAAAAATCCACGAAAACGTCGTGCTGTTATGTTTTGACGTTACCGCAAAATATTACGTAATTGCATAAACGCAAATGGTAGCAATTGGATTTTTAATATCGTACGCTGATTTTCTTATTGGGTTACAAATGGCGTCAACAGAAAAACTTGAAATACGGGCAATAAATAATTTTTGCCAGCAGCAAGGTGACACTCCGTCTAAAACTTTTGAAAAAAGTGCAGCTATGCAAGAGAAGCATGCAGTAAGCATAACAGTGGTTTTTTGATTGGCACAAATATTTTAGAGAAGGCATCACCGACAAAGAAGGAAGAGGAAGAAAGAAGAAAGAGACAACGACGTAAGTGACGTTAATGGCGAATGCGTTGGAAAACAACAGGCGTTTAACGGTTAGGGCATTGATGGCAAAATTCGATGTAAGCTACGGGACCATGCAGACTTTTCTTACATGAGATTTAAAAAATGTGAACGATAAGATTTTTTTAATTATAATAACACTTTAATTTTTTTCAATTACACGATGTCTTGAATAATTGAAACTTAGGATATCGACGAACTTCGTTCCAAACCTTGCAAAATATGCATTTTCATAATGAAAAATACATTTTTTAACAATTTAGTTAATCGTGAATACTTATTTTTATCTGAATATTATTTTTATATGTTTCTAAAACGGAAATGCATTTTTTTTAAAAGTTTAACGATACCTGATTACTAATACTAGGTGCACGCGCGCTGGGTCCCGCGTCTCTTAAAAGACACGGAGATGGTCCGTCGCGTGCAGGATTCACCAGCCTTCCTTCGTAGAAAGAACCGAGAAGGGGACAACTTCCTCAGTAACAACATAACGACGGACAAAACCTGGCTATGGTTCTATGACCCAGAAACCCGGTCACATTCGAGGCGCTGTAATAACGCGCAACGTCAACGACGTCACCAGTGTCGTCTTACCGTGCGCCGTGACACCAGACATATGCTCACGCAAATCTCTCTATTTCCATTGTTTGTAAATGTTTTTGAAAACTGTTTTTTGTATTCTGTAGTGGATTGATTCCGCAAACTGTTATATGTATTTTTATTTATCCTGATGAAATATTCTACTTGCTATTCAAATAATCCGGTTTATTTTTGATCAACCCTCGTAGTTCTTTAATTTCTGTAAACATAGGGATTCCTTCATTTATCAGTACGTCTGTTATTAAAACTTAATATTGGCTATAACATGGCCATTTCTTAGTATATTTTCATAAAACTTGCAAATTGTATTGCTTGTAATTACAGGTCATGTCATGTTTTAGTCAAGGTAATGTGGTAGCAAATGTCACTGCCACATTTGAAAGATTTGTGCTCTTTTTTTTACTTGGATTTGTCACAAGAACTTAAAATTGGCTATAACTTAGATTGCTTATGACGTCAGGGTTATGATGTAGCAAATTCTATAGGTCAAGTATTTGAGTGTGACACACATGTTAAACTTATCTCATAAGTCATCTAGTCTTTAAAAAAAAGAAGGTATTGTATTTAATAACAAAAGGTGGATTGTAGAAAATAGTAACACATGGCATAACATGTACTCAATCAAACTTAAAATGATCATCTTTTCCTCAGAGTTATATTTTAATGAGGTGTGTGTTACATCTTCATCCATTCTTAAAAATATTTTTTTCAGGGCAATACAACTATTAAAATGCATTTTGTATTTGATGTTTCTTCTGCAGTTACAAGGCAATGCAAAAATAACATGGTCTCTATGTTTTTATCATATAGAAAATATGATTATTATACATCAGTGTAATTCCCAATTATTTTCTGTAATATGTTATTTATGCACAGTTTGACAATTTTTTTAGCTAACAAGAGCCAAAGCCTTTTTTGCTTCTTTGCCCCTATTCTCTTTTCCCAATATGTTTATAAGGCAAAACTTTAAAATTTTCAAAGAAATATTCCTTGGTTGACCCACTACCAAAATTATTGTTTACCATGTTGTTTCATAAAAACAATATGGCTGCGAGTGGCTTGAACTTAATGTCTTTATGAATGCCATTAATGCTTCAGAATGTTTTTTTTCTGCAGCTTGACTGGCTGCAAACTTGGATAGTTTGTGGGTATTATCCCTTTACTTCATATATATTTTTTTTATGCAAGTGCAAACAGTGTAGATCCATATCAGCCGACACCTCCGTGCCATCTGATCAGGATCTGCACTGTTTGCCTTTTTGGTCAGAATTGACCTTATAAATTAAAAAGCAAACAGTGCAGATCCTGATCAGATGCCATGAATGTGCAGGCTGATCTGGATCTACACTGTTCTCCCATGCCATAAAGACTTGTATATGGAGGAAAGGGTTTATGTCTTCCAGTGAGCACTTTAGGGCCACTGAGGTACTCTTGTTTTTATTTTATCACCACTATCTTGTGAATCGCACTTTTTCAATAACATGCAAGGAGTCAAAAACAGTTTTGTGTGATCTTACTACAGATGGCAGATGCTTTCAAATGATTTGTGTATGATATATATACCCAAGTTGTTTTACTTTCTTAACCCTTTCCTCCTTATATACACCTTTTTACGCATGTACAACCACTGTAGATCCAAATTAGCTGGCACATTTGTTCTGTCTTATCAGGATCTGCACAGGTCGCATTTTGGTCAGAAATAACCTAATGAATCAAAAACCAAACAGTTTAGATCCTGATGTGCTGGCTGATCGGGATCTAAACTGTTAGCCCTCGCAATAAAGGTGTATCTATGGAGGAAAGGGTTAAAAAGTACAGTTTCAACTTTTATCTTTGCGGAAGTTATAAATAAGCTCACAGAAAATTTTATTATCTTTTTGCCCTATTTGTGTTTTTAAATTCCCCTCCTTTAAAAGTAGATAGAAATTAACCATTTATGTTCAACAGAAATAGAGTGCTCGTAATTTACAGTGCTTGACAAAGAAAAAAATGGGTCCATTAGCTTTCCAAAGCGACTGAAATCAATGCAATTTTTTATCTAATAACAATGCAATTTTTTATCCCTTGATGTATTTATATATAGATTTACACATATTTATTCACATAATTTTCATTCTTCAGAAGAGTTTATGGATTGGTGTTAGTTCTGAGTTTTCATGTAGTTAAAATCATGTTTACATATAGTTGAAGGAGCAATCACATATCGAGATTCAATATTCATGAAGATCATCATCAGTTACCTGATGTTGCTGTAAATCAGTGTTGACTAAATCAAAAATTGTATTAGAAAAAATAACAATATGGGGTGCAGTGCCCAAGGTTATAAAACTGAGCATGGAAACCAGTCTCAAATCTCAAGCATCTGATTGGCTGAAATGGCGACTGGTCGCCATTTCAGCCAATCAGATGCTTGAGATTTGAGACTGGTTGCCATGCTCAATTTTATAACCTTGGGCAATGGGGTGCGTCCTGGAAATGGTGTCTTTAGGTAAATGACGCTATTCCTTGAAATGATGCCATAAAGCTGAGCAGACGACATCGCTTATTATGCATTCCAGAGGTAAAATTATCATTATTTGAAGAAATGGTAAAATTCTGTAAGTTCTTTCAAACTGTGGTACATGCAACAACTAAAATTGTCAAAAATACAAGTAAAGACACCTTTTCCCATAATGCACCCCATATTATATGCTACTATGAACAATTTTCTTCTGTTATATTAACAGTTCTTTTGTGAAGTGTTAAGAATCGCTGTACATGTATTTATATATATTTATAAATTCAGCATGCAATATGTTTAATGCATGGGTTAAGCTTTAACCCATGCATTTTAATAAAGTTTTCAAAATTATTCCTGAAATTCAGGATTCTGTTTGGCTAAAAATGGCTGATTTTCTTTATTTTCCCTTTATAGTTGACAAATTTTCTGGATTTCAGGATTTTCAGAATTCCTCACACACTTGTGTGAATGCATTAAAATCTTTGACTATGACAGTTTCAGATTGTTAACCATCGTCATTTATGAAACTACGTTGTACTAAGTTAAATTGAGAATTGGTGCCGGTTAATGGAGTTAGTGGTGTAGGGTCGGAGTAGCTTTGTTCAGAACAGTCTGAAATGATCCACTTTTTACATTTTGTTTCAAATGCATGTACAGTAAATGGTTATGGTATGGTGGCCTCAAAATTTGGAGAAATTTTGAAAACCAGTGTGTTGCTCAATCTTAGCACCAGATCAAAACATAAAATTACATTTTAGTTTTTATAAAACACAAAAAGAATCATTCATCATTAAAAACTATGAACATAACAGTTTGAATAACAGATGACACGTGGGGCCAAAGGTGTGGTTTAATGACATTTTAATTATATATAATAATTATATATAAATTGGAAACAATTTTAAATGATAATTAGGTGTTTGCCCTACCTTTTGTTCAAGCTTGCTGTAACTCTAACAGTGTTTTTTTTATTAACCCTTTTCTCCTTAAATAAGCATTTTAACCCTTTCCTGTACAGATACGCATTTTTACGCATGTGCGACCAGTGTAGATCCAGATCAGCCCGCACATCCGTGCCGTCTGATCAGGATCTGCACTGGTCGCATTTTGGTCAGAAATAACCTAATGAATAAAAAAGCGAACAGTTTAGATCCTGATCAGACGGCACGGATGTGCCGGCTGATCTGGATCTAAACTGTTCGCCCTAGCAATAAAGGTGTAACTATACAGGAAAGGGTTAACACAATGTACCACCACAATTGTAGATCCAGATCAGCCGGCACGTACATGCTTTTTGATCTAAATCTGCACTGGTCTTATCTTGTTCAGAAATAACCTAATTTATCTAAAAGCAAACAGTGTAGATCCTAATAAAATGGCATGGATGGGCCAGGTGATCTGGATCTACATTGTTTGCTCATGCATATGGAGGAAATGGTTAAGTGTTTAACAGCATTTGTTTAATCCCCTTCCATATAAATATATGTAATTATACCATCATTTTGGTTTATGTAATATGAGTAATATTTTAGAAAGATTATTATTGGTGGAGATTTTTTGGCGCATTTATCATTGGCCAGCAATATATTCCAGATAAACCAACCAAGGCATTAGTATTACACATTTACATTAAACTTACAGTTAGAACAATAAGTTGTCTGATAAATTTTATTTAATAAAAAAAAGATTCAAACATTTTTTTATCATTAAAATGTTAGCTGTTCTGGACCAAATGTGTTGGGTCTATCTGATTCTTGATAACAAATTATTTCACAGTGTGGATCATGGGGCTTGTTACATGAGTATGTCAAAATTAAGAAAGGAAAAATGCAGAGATTGTGAACTAAGTATTTAACCCTGTCCTCTACAGATGTGCGTTTTTTGCATGTGCCAACAATATAGATCCAAATTAGCTGGAACATCTGTGCCATCTGATCAGGATCTGCACTGTTTGCTTTTTAGTCAGAAATAACCTCATAAATAAAAAAGCAATCTATGCAGATCTGGATAAGACGGCATGGATGTGCCAGCTGATCTGGATCTACACTGTATGCCCATGCTGTAAACGTGAATCTATGGAGTAAAGGGTTAATCACTGTTTTTTTATTACTTTATGTTGTTTCTGAAAAATATCCAATCATTTTGTCTTTGAGCAATTGTCAATGCACACTTTTTTGTTGTTATGAACATGCACAATTTATTTTTATTAATTATTTGTTGTTATTGTAGACTGAAGTAATATATTTTTTAGATATTGTTGGTTGTTAACATTTTTTTGGATGTTGTAATTTCACTTTCTTTCTGTTTTTTGTGCTTGATGTGATAAATCTTGTAAACAAGCAAAGCCTAAATTGATGGATCATTCGAAACAGTAAAAAATATTTCTCAATATTGTGGTGTTTGTTCTCATTAGTTGTTCTGATTAGGTGTTCTCATTAGTTGTTCTCATTAGTTGTTCAAACCTTTACTCCATATATATGTGTTATGACGCATGTATGACCAGTGTAGATCTAGATCTGCTGGTACATCTGTGTAATCTGATCTGGAACTGCACTGGTAGCATCCTGGTTGGGAAATCAAATAATGATGATCCTGATCAGACTGGATGAATGTGCCAGCTGATCTGGATCTACATTGTTCACCCACACAATAAAGGTGTATCCATGGAGTAAAGGGTTATAATTATACTTGTGTCAATGGAAATACATGTTTCCAATCAAGAACTGAAGAACAGTTTGACCTATATTCACTAAATATGGTTTCATAATTGCTCATGGTCCAGGTAAAAGGTCAAGGTCACAGTGACCTTAACTTGAAAAGATTTTTTTGAATCTTAACTGAATCATGGAGAATGTTTATGAACAGTTGTTGTTAATTGCTTTTTCATGAATTGGATTTAACATCTGTACATCAAGCGATGGTGTTGTAATTAATTTACTATTTAACATACAAGAAACACAGTTACTACTAGCAGAATGCCATAATAGGAGCAACTGGCATGATGAGTTGAACTACACATTTCTCAAAGCATACTGCATACACTATCAGTGTCGTTTTGTTCATCTATACTGTCTATTTTATGTTGATCAAACAAGTTTTGCGGCAGGACCATTACAAGTCTACCAAACTTGGGCCACTAGATAGCAGACTTCCCGAAAGTTGATAAAAAGTGTCAGACATTCAGTCAGACAAAGATGTGAAAATCTGTCTGACTAAAACATATTCTGCCGGACCGAAACATGTTAAAAAGAAATTAGCAAGTATTAGGAGTTCAAATTCTTGTCTGACACTCGGTCTGATAAGAAATCACGTCGGACCGGCCCAAATTTTACCAGACAGGTTTGTCGGTCTGGCAACTTTCGGTAAGTCTGATAGACTGTCCTGAATCTGTTAGGACAGTGTTCCAAAGAAGAAAATCAGAAGCAAAAACACCTTATATTGCTAAATGATGTCACTTACAGCTAGACTAAAGAATAATACAGCAAAGTGGCATATACATGTATATGTATACTGTTGCTGGTTTGATAAACTTAAAATTATTTGGATGATGAAGGGTTAAGTAGGATAACGATCATTTAATATTGCGGAACAATTTTTACCCCAAAGCAACACAAGGTCTGGCAAATTTATTTTTCTACCAAGACATAGCTTTTATTTTTTTGTGAATGGTTGTTTTTGCAGAAGATCTGTCGAATGTGCTGTGTTCAGATTGGAGGAATCTGGCAAGTGGCTACTGTGGTATTATTTCATTTTCGCCAAGACAAAGTTTCTTGCTAAAGCCCCAAATGGTATTTTCAAATGGGCATTAGTTTGTGCAACTGTATTTTTCTAGACATACTGTAATTTTTTTTTATTTAGCTGGGGTTTAAAAAAAGATATTTACCCTAGGCTAGTGCACATTATACCAAATTTAACCCACATTAAATAGAATGATACTACACAAATGTTCTTAATACCAGCCTAATCACTTACTATTTTCTCCTCCAAACATTGTGTATGTGAGGTTTTCTTAATACTTATGACATTTGAAGTTCACAGTACCGCTATTTGTGCAGTGTGGCAACTGTAAAAAGTTTCCCCGAACATATCGTCAGTACTGTTATCAGTAAAATAATCTGTTACTGATGTCATGCAGTGATGGTAACTTATATCAAGGCTATCCGATCAACCTTTTTCGGGGTTGTCTTGGCTAGCTCGATCAGTCGCGTTGTCGGAATTGCAAGGCTAGGTGCTGTCGCCGTGATGGTGCAGGTTCGCTCCTAGGTAGAGGCAATATCATTTGTTTAGCTGTTGATATTTTTATCGGTTTTTATAATACCTGAACAGTAGAAATTTTAACATGAAAATATTATCACTCCAAATTGCACTTTCTTCCTATTAGTTCTGAAGTAAATAAATTCTTAATAAAAAGTATAATTAGAATACAAAGTATCTATCTTCAATAGTAAAACTCCAGTTCAGTGCAACTGTTTTGGAAAGGTTACCTTTGCTGAAAATATGTTTCCTCAGAAAACATCACAGGTGTACTTTATTTAGCTTTAGAAAATTACATATTTAGTACCCGGTATTTACAAAATAAAAAAAGGATTGGTCTACAATAACTGAACAAATGGTAAAATTTCATATTTTATTTTTATATTTTATTTTTATGATTTACAATTATGTACAATTCATTTAACAAATCAAGTACTGGCAAAACAAAACAGGTTTGGGTATTTATATATGAAGGTAAATGGCAAAAACAAATCTTTATAATTTAAAACTAGAATGGTGTGTTCCGCGGAACACATGTGTCGCCTGCATGGAAAAAGTTGAAATGTGGGCCTATGTTTAATCATATATAATAAAAATATTTTATTTAAGTTGATTTCAATACTACACCACAGAACACATGTGGCATCTAAATTGCATTTAAAAGGGGAATAACTAAAATTATGGTGAAACCTGAGTTATCATCTTCAAAAATTGGTTTGTAAATGCAGATGGGTTATTCAAAGTATTAAGTGAATTAATTGAGCAAGTACTTTCCATTTTACAGGCAACACTAAGTTTCATGTTAAAGTTGCATTTGAAAGGGGCATAACTCATAAAATATTGAAACTGGAGTTATCATTCTTGTCGTCACAGATGGCATTGTTCATGCTGATATTATATTCCAAGTATGAAGTGAATAGGACAAGTACTTTCAATGTTAAATGGCAACATAAAGTTTCAGGTTAAAGTTGCATTTGAAAGGGGCATAACTCAAAAAATTTATTGAAACTGGAGTTATCCACCTTATCATCACAGATGGCATTGTTCATGCTGATGATATATTCCAAGAATAAAGTGAAAAGGTCAAGTACTTTCAAAGTTATAGGCAACATTAAGTTTCAGGTTAAAGTTGCATTTGAAAGGGGCATAACTAAAAAAATATTGAAACTGGAGTTATCATTCATGTCGTCACAGATGGCATTGTTCATGCTGATGATATATTCCAAGTATGAAGTGAATAGGTGAAGTACTTTCAAAGTTATAGGCAACATTAAGTTTCAGGTTTAAGTTGCATTTGAAAGGGGCATAACTCAAAAAATATTGAAACTGGAGTTATCATTCTTGTCGTCACAGATGGCATTGTTCATGCTGATGATATATTCCAAGTATGAAGTGAATAGGTGAAGTACTTTCAAAGTTGTAGGCAACATTAAGTTTCAGGTTAAAGTTGCATTTGAAAGGGGCATAACTCAAAAAATATTGAAACTGGAGTTATCATTCTTGTCATCACAGATGGCATCGTTCATGCTGATGATATATTCCAAGAATGAAGTGAAAAGGTCATGTACTTTCAAAGTTATAGGCAACGTTAAGTTTCAGGTTAAAGTTTGGGGACTACCGGACCACGACGAAGACGACGCCGCCGGACAATAGCATCCCTATGTGTCTACCTGCTATCGCAGGCGACACAAAAAATAAACAAAATCATGCATTTCAAGCATTGTGTAGAAATATCTAAATGTATAGCAATAAGTAAAATCATATCTCCTTTATTTAGGTTGCTCTTAACCAAGTTTTCTCCTAAAAATCCTTTTAACTGAAAACTTTTACAACAAAGAAAACAAGATAATCATTGACTTTTGCAAATGTTGCGGAGCACTATCAAACCAACAGCAACCATCTAACAGTACTATAAATTTAACTTTTACTCCTTAGGGTATGGTTGTTACATGTAATCCATATGCAAACTGTATGATCCAGATAAGCCTGCATATCTATGTCTTGTGATCAGGATCTGCACTGTTTGCTTTTAGATTCATTAGTTATTGCTGAACAATATGCAACCAGCAGACATCAAGATCAGACAGGCAGATGTGCCAGCTGATCTGGATCTATACTGGTCGTACTTGTAATAGACCCATATATAAGGTGTAAAGAGTTATAAATTCTTTTTCATTTGAATATTTAGTTGCAATTTATCTTGCAGAGTTTTCTTAGTAGATATTTAAAACCCTAAGGGAATGGAGCCTCGCAAAGTGAATGAGGTTTCTTAATTGTTAAAACTTCACTTAATGAACACCAAATAATCTGGTTTTACTTCCCTTGACCCTTACAACAATCATATACAACATCAAAACCTTAAGAATATTTAGTACTTGACAGACATGGTTATTATAAAGTGGTCGAAGTGGGTAGTTTTAGCCGATAACATGTGCAGACTATTTGAAATATGGCTTGCTGATTGAATGATAAACTGTGGCAAACACTTAACTAAAACAAACATAATGTAGCCAAATAATGATGTGCAGTACAAAACAAGTGGTAACTTCTTATAACATAAATGATGTTTTCTTAGTAATAACAGTTTTTTTTTAAAACTACATCTAGTTCCCTGCCGCATAATGGACACATGATTGGTTAACACTATACTTCATGGATACCCCTTTTATCAAATGGGCAACCATGGTAGATCCAGATCAGGAGGCATATTGGTGTCATCTGATCTGGATCTACACTTGGTTTCTTGTTAAGATATAATCTAAAGAATCTAAAAGCAAACAGTGTTGATGATGATCAGCCTGCTCTGGGCTGAAGGTTATAAAGCTGAGATTGGAAACCAGTCTCAAATCTCAAGCATCTGATTGGCTGAAATGGCGACTGGTCGCCATTTCAGCCAATCAGATGCTTGAGATTTGAGACTGGTTTCTGTGCTCAGTTTCATAACCTTGGGCACTGATGTGGCAGATGATCTGGGTCTACACTGGGATAAGAGCCATATCTCATGGAGTAAAGGGTTATAATTATCATTCAGTGTGTTTGTGTTAAAGAAGAAAAGGTAGGGGGAGCATGGTTAAGTGGGGCACATGGTTGAAAGTTTGCTAAAGTGGAGCTAAACTAAGTAAAATATACTGTTCTTAGTCCACGTGCATACCACATAGGGTCAGTATCAGATAACAAAGATAAACAAACAGATAGAGGAAGTACCCTTTACTATATATTTATATATACACCTTTTTACGTGTATGCAGACAATACACGTGTGCGGACAGCGTAGATCCAGTCTGCACACAGTCCAACATATTAGTGCTATCTGATCAGGTTCGCATTTTGTTCTGAAATAACATAATAAATAAAAAAGTGAACAGTGCAGATCCTGATCAGAAGGCAGGATCTGGATCAACACTGTTTGCTCATGAAATACAGGTGTGTATATAAAGGAAAGGGTCAATCTCCACTTCCTGCTGCAGCAGTGGACAGTTAAACAATAAATCAGCTAAACTATTTGACCAATCTTAGTGGGTTGTTCAAGGAAGTGTAAGGCACAGATTATGGAGATAACCACAAATAAAATCATGGCCAAAGGTAAAAAAACTGAGACTGGAAACCAGTCTCAAATCTGTGCCCAAGGTTATAAAACTGAGCATGGAAACCAGTCTCAAATCACAAGGATCTGATTGGCTGAAATGGCGACCAGTCGCCATTTCAGCAAATCAGATCCTTGAGATTTGAGACTGGTTTCCAATCTCAGCTTTATAACCTTCAACCTTCAAGCATCTCGTCGACTGACATTTCTGCCAATCAGATGCTTGAGATTTGAGACTGGTTTCCATTCTCAGTTGTATAACCTTGGGAACAGATAGGTAAAAATGAGACTACTAACAGGACTGACCAATGGGTGGCTTAAGATCTGAGAAAGGTTTCATTCTCAGTTTTATAACCTAGAAGCCAGGCCAATCGGCTGCAATTGAAACTTGTCTAAAACTGAGATTGGAGACCAGTCTCAAACCTCTAGCATCTGACTGACTAATCTCGATCTCTGACAACCAGATGCTTATGATTGGAGTCAGTTTCATAATCGTTTGTCCATGATTTTGTATGTAATAAAGTTAACAAAAGGAAAAGTACCCAGCACCATATATATGCAAAAACAAAAACAAATCTTGTATTATTTTTCTATTGCAGTTTGTGATTTTTTTCCTCTCGGAGGACCAAGTGTTGCTGTTGACATAAAAGATACTCACATTTTGCAACAAATCAATTTCCTAGTATTTCTAAACCTATTCCCCCAAAACAACTGCATATTAATGAGTAATACAAGGTATTTAAATAAAGCAACAATTTAAAATTTAAAGCCAAGTAAGAAAAGTATAGAATACAGCAAAAAAGGGACAGTTTTAAAGAAAATATATTAATAATAAAGCTTTTCCTAATAGAAATGCTAACTGAACTTTGATAAAAGAAAAGGTATCAGAAATAAATTATTAAGGTTAGGAATGCAAGCTGAACTGTAATACAATATTCTGTAATAAGATGTACTCTTTATTCATTAACCCTTTCCTCCATAGATACACCTTTATTGCGAGGGCAAACAGTTAAGATCCAGATCAGCTGGCACATCCATGCCGTCTGATCTGGATCTAAACTGTTCGCTTTTTTATTTGTTTGGTTATCTCTGACCAAAATGCGACCAGTGCAGATCCTGATCAGACAGCACAGATGTGCCAGCTGTTCTGGATCTACAATGGTTGCACATGCGTAAAAATGCGTATATATGGAGGAAAGGGTTAATATTTGTAGGGTACTAATTTCTGTCTACTTCATGGAACAATGGATCCAAATATTAAAACAAAATATGTAACTGTTTATCAATACAACATAAACGAACTGAAAACATACCATCTTACAAAAAAAGCACGAAGTCTAAGGTTCCACGAAAATAAATGCATTCCCAGTATTTGATGTTGAATATGAGAATTCTGTTCAGATAACTACAACTTACGAATGTAGACAAACAAAAATATGTACCGGTATGTCACTGTTAACTATTATATATTACAATCATACTCTTACCTTAACAAAAAAACTAGTGTGAAATTACAAATTTTCCTACATTTACATGTAACACTAACATACTGTTAACAATGTTTTTCTGATTTCTCTTATGACATTGTTTCAAAACAATGAATCTCAAAACACAAAGTATGTATTATAAAATTTAACCATTTCCTTCATACATACGCATTTTATCGCATGTGCAACCAGTGCCATCTGATCAGGATCTACATTCCCATTTTGGTCAGAAATAACCTAATGAATCAAAAAGCAAACAGTTTAGATCCTGACCAGACGGCACGGATGTGCCGGCTGATCTCGATCTAAACTGTTCGCCCACACAATAAAGGTATGTCTATGGAGGAAATGGTTAAGACTGAATAAAAAAATGTGTCAGCACAACATGGAAATCAAATGTAAAAAGGCCTCATAAGCACATGTTATTATGTATTAAATATATAAATGAGTTGAAACTCCAACATGTTTCCCCATATGGCACATCTGTGTGACAACTCTTTCCTCCATAATTAAACATTTTTACGCAAGTGTGACCAGTGTAGATCCTGATCAGCCGGCACATGTGTGCCGTCTGATCAGGATCTGCACTGGTAGCATTATGGTCAGAATTAACCTAATGGATCAAAAAGCGAACAGTTTAGATCCTGATCAGATGGCATGGATGTGCTGGCTGATCTGGATCTAAACTGTTCGCCCACACAATAAAGGTGTGTCTATGGAGGAAAGGGTTAAGACATCATTAACAAGATAACAGGAAATAATTTCTGAAGTCATGTTATTGCCAAAAACAGCAATATTAAAGCAATAACACATTTCATTAGTACACAATCATATTGTTTAATTACCTATTCAACCCGTAACAGAGTATTTGGCAGAATGTTTGTGATGTTACTTTATATATGCCTCTTATCATATGGGCCTACAGTGTAGATCCAGATCTGCCAGCATAACTGTGCAAACTTACTAGGATCAGCACTGTTTGCTTTTTGGCCTGTAATAAACAAATAAATCAAACAAATCAAAAAGCAAACAGTGTAGATCCTGCCAGCTCATCTGGATCTACATTGTTTGCCCATGCCATAAAGGCATGTATATAGGGTTGAATGAGCTTACAGTGCTCAATACCGACATATTGTTGAGACAGCCAAAGAAGTCAATTCTCTAACAATTTTTTAACAAATTAATCCTTCAGTATTAAATTGTCAGTGAAAATGTTAACATTTAATTTCGTAAATACAATAGATTAATACTGAATTATAAGTGTTTAAAGAATATTAACACATGCACAGTCACCAAAGTGGAAAACAAGTGTTCAAGTATAAATGTTTAACCCTTTACTCCATACATACTGGTTTTATCCTGTGTGCATCCAACTTAGATCCAGATCCAGTGCTGTCTGATCTGGATCTATCACATGTGTGACCAGTGTAGATCCAGATAAGCCAGTACTTGTGCTGTCTGATCTGCATCTACACTGGAATAAATCAAAAACAAACATTTTAGTTTCTGATCGCACAGCATGTGTGAGCAGACAAAAGCCATATCCAATGGAATAAAGGGATAAGCAATAAATATTTGTCGTAATTTTCTTGGTGATGTTAAGAACTAACATTTAAACCACTGAAAAAATCACCACAGACAGAACAATGACTTGGCAACATAATTTGGTACTTTTTTGTATTATATAAAATACATATTAAAAACTAATATTCTGTAAAAGTATATATAAATTAATAATATAAAATTATTAAATATAATAACTATATGATTTAACAAATTATTTCTTGGTTAGCATAAAGGTATTACAATGAAATTTTATTGGTTCTTGTACAGTTCGGTGTATAAAGAACAAAATATACTGATGAAATATAAGTTTTAAAAGTAATTTACCATTTACGGATAAATGCCACCAGTGTAGATCTAGATCAGCCTGCTAATCCACGCAGTCTGATTAAGATCTACATTGTTTGCTTTCAGCTTTATTAGGTTATTTTTTTACCAAGTAGCTACCTTTCACTTCACTGTTGACCCACGCAACAACAAAATAACTTTTTATTACAAAAGCAAAAAGTTGAGACACTTTTTTGAAATATTTGAATTGAAATCTGTTTTTCTTGAAGTCGTTAGACTGAATGTTATCATATACAATCTAAATAATTATTATTTGTTCTTGTAATACTCCTTTTTTTTCATCAGTATATTTAAATACAAATATTTGAGCTTCTGGTATGGCACATGTTGTGTTTCAACATTCTGTCAACAAAATAACATGGTTTTGATTTAAGTGTAAGTCTTCATACAATTTTGTCTGCACTTGATGAAAATGGTTAAACCTTTACTCCATGTCTGACCAGGCTAGATCCTGATTAGCCTGCACATCCTAGCAGTCTTAACAGGATCCACACAGTTTGTTGTTAGATTCATTGGAAGCAATAAGTCTATATCCTGATCTGATTGCAGGAGACATCCAAATGCACCACTGTACAGGGTGATCTGGATCTACATACGAAAGTCAACCATGGATTGTAAGCCACATCCTATGGAGTAATGGCTTAAATACATATATATAATGTATTACTATTCATATATGAATTGCTGCCTAATCCAGTGATTGTATACATAAATATGTAGTGTAAACTTACATGAACATGCAATATTTAATTTAAATGCTGAAATATTACAATCAATCATGTCAAACTTAAACAATACTTGATGAATTATAACTTCTATAAAAATATGAAAACCAAATGTGTGTTCAACTGAATGTGTATGTATCCTCGAGTAATAAAAAACTGATATCTTAATGCATAAATATTATGAAATGTCAAAGTTATAGCCAACATTATGTTTTTAAAACAACATCCACGGACAGAAAGGGGCATTACTCAATCAAATATGACCTTGACCTAAAGACTTAGGCATCATCACAACCCTGTTGTCATAAGCAAAAATATTTGACAGTTTGATGAAGAAATATTAAGATATGGCCATTGTTAAGTTTTCTTGGCAAAATACAGGTACAGAAGGGGCATAACTCTGCTGATTGTGACCTTGGCATCATTATGATCCTGTTGTCAGATGCAATATAACTTGAAAGTCTGATGATGAAATATTAAGAAATGTCAAAGTTATAGTTTTGACAGACGGATGGACAGACAGATGGACAAGTGAACTCTATACATGTATACATGTATCACCTTTACTTCGAAATGGCGACGTAATGATCAACTCACTTCTTAATGTGTTATTACTTTTCAAGATATTACTTTTCAAGATTTAAATCTGCATCCTAAAATCACAAAACATACTAACAAATGCCCTCTAGTTCCAGCCCAAAGATAGTAAATCTGAAACCGGAGACAAGATTCCACCCCTCATTAGCTGATTGGCTGCAAACAGACCTCAGCTTTCTGACTGACCAATCACAAACTGAAGTTTAGAGATTGATTTCCATCACAAACTGAAGTTTAGAGACTGGTTTCCATCACAAACTGAAGTTTAGAGACTGGCTTCCAATCTCAGTTTTATGATCTGGGCTACATATACATGTATTTAATACACATTGGTTTCTTGCTCTCCTTATGTAATAAACATCTTTCCAATACAAACTTGGGAACCATGATATATAAAAACATTATTATTAAAAAACATTTTTGGCAATTTCCTTGGCTGAAAAGTTATGTTGCAAAGTCAACTTGCTTGTATATGACTTAAGGGTAACAACTGTTTTTGAAAACCATTTTACAAAATTTAATGTAAACCATTCCTGTCAGAAGATATTTTAAAGATAAAACTAATATTTATTGAGTTTGTTACAAGTAAAATCAGAAGAAAAAAAATCAAATTGCATTAACTTAATTCAAATTACCAGTATACCATATTGGAAAGAGATGAAAACCCATATATACACCTGTCCAGTAAAACCACCTAATCCTACAATAACTATGTTGATGTCAAAACAGAAAACAAGCATTGTTTCATTACTGGCTTCTGTACATCTCACTGTTTGCAACTGCAAATCAATCTATGTTCAGCAATGTATACCTGGGCTGAAGATAATAAAACACTAACTTGAAACCAGTCAAATTTCAAGCATCTGACTGGCTGAATTGGAGACAATCCATTTCAGCCAATCAGGTATTTGAGATTTGAGACTGGTTTCCATTCTCAGTTTTATGATCTTGGGGCCTGGTAAGCAAAAATAAATCCATTTCCACAATACAATTTTGTTTACTTCAAATACTTACTTGTTAGTCTGATAAAAGTTTAATACTGTTTATAAGTAAAAAAAAATGCTTTGCCCATTGAAAGTATAAAAATTGTCATACAATAAAAGATAATTTTTTATGTAAAATTTTTCAAAATACAGCAAAAATTATTTCATCTGAAGAAATCTATTTGAAGGATCTAAAAAAGCAAATTTCATTTAAATGTGAATTAAACCAATTATTTTAATCTCGACATTAAGTCCACCTCAAGCAAGGCCTAAATCTCTGGCAGTTTAACAATAATATCAAAGTATGTATATTGAGCATTTACTACCAATCATTATAAGGCACTTTTAACAACTGATATTTAGTACACATTACCATAAACATTGATATTAATCCTTTACTTCATTACATATACAGGTTTTATCGCATGTGTGACCAGTGTAGATCCAGATCAGCTGGTACAACTGTGCCATATGATCTGGATCTAAAATGGTTGCTTCCTAGTCAGGAATAACCTAAAGAATCTCAAAGAAAACTGTGTAGATCCTAATGAGACGGCATAGATGTGCCGGCCTATCTTTATCTAAACTGTTAGCCCATGGGATAACAGCAATACTCCAGGGAGTAAAGGTTTGAATCACTTACTTCAGGCTGAAAGGAGACCAAGATATTCAATCTTGTTAGACACAATTTTGACATGATTAACCCTTTCCTTGATATATATACGCATTTTTAAGCATGGGCGAACAGTGTATCTGATCAGGACCTGCACAGGTCGCATTTTGGTCAGAAATAACCTAGGGAATCAAAAAGCGAACAATTTAGATCCTGATCAGATGGCAAGGATGTGCCGGCTGATCTGGATCTAAACTGTTCACCCATGCAATAAAGGTGTATCTATGGAAGAAAAGGTTTAAACATGTTTGTGATTGTTAAAGAAACACATCAAATCACTAGGAATATATTAATGACACTCTTTACATTAATCATGATTTTCTACTTAACGTGTCATACTGAGAACTTTAGGATGGTGCTATAATCACCTGTAATGAATTATATACAGAAAAAATGCCCAACAGCTAGAAATGTACTTTTAGACTACAATGTTCTATCCATTTATAAATGTACGGATCTGGTACATTAAAATTTGATGATTAAACTACCATAAAGTCCATATTGGCACAGTGAAAACCTCCAAATAACAAAAATGCCTAATGCAAAACCATATTACGTGATAGAGAATCATAAAATAAATAGCTTCTTCCATTAAACTCTCCACTTATATTTAATGATTTGTTTTATTATTACAGTCAAGAAAATTCTAGGGACTTGACTAAAATAAGACTGTTTTTAACTTAACATGTCATTTCTATAGTCATGACCTTGACCTTGATCATCTGACTTATGTCTATCTTGCAGAAAAAGTTAATGGCATTCTTAACTTTTCACTGATACTCTACAGGAATTTCAATAACAAACTTGATAAAAGCCATTATCCACTTACTCTCCATCTTTCACGACAAAAACAGTCCAATAATTACAAACTCAATGCCTTCTTGCCATTCATTAAGCAACTACTGTGATGCTGAAACAAAAATCCTTGAATGAAGAAAAAGTCAAGAAGCCATTTGGCTTCTTATTCAATGCTAAGTGAAATGCTGCTTTGGTTAAAAAAAGTTTATTACCTGAATCAATATACATACAGCCAGTACGTTTGGGGAATACGTGCTTAACCCCATGGATTATGGCCCCTCCCATTTTACTAATCTACAAATGAACCTTGTTAACAAAAAATGTGTCTTTGATGTTATTTTTAATGTTTTCAGTTTTTACTAACGGTATTTATAGACAGAACACAAGCTTGTCTACTAAATATTACATAATTTTGTCAATAGTTCCAAATTTTGGCTATAATATATAGTTAATCCTACAAAATGCATATCAATCAATGCTGTCTGCTACATGTTTGATGTCATTTCAAGGAATAATGTCAATTTCCAAATGACACATTTTCCAAAGGTACAGCTCAAAGATACTCATGAGATAAAGAAACACAGGGTTAACTTTGAAGATGATTGTGGTTTTCCTGTTTCAGGCTTCTTCTGGGAGACATTGTTATGCCATCCTGCTATGCAACATTCAATACAGTACCACATGCACTGTACATAACTTTCCTTGGCAGATGTTCATTGTGTTTTATCAATGCCTTTGCAAGATATTGCAATTAATGTCACTCTGCATTTCTTTATCCCTTGAGTGTATAGTTCAAGGTTGTTTTAACCGAAACTTCTTTTCTATTTTATATACACCAACCAACGTCAATGTAATACATTTAACTCTAATATGCCTGTTTATGCTTACCCTTCAAAGGGTCTCAACTATTGATTCAAATTCTGATTAATACATGGTCTACAAAATAATTGACCCACGAGGTTACATGTGTAAATGTGCAGATTTTCAAACAAACCCACAAAGCAAAATGAAGGTAAAACTTCTTTAAATTTCCTACATATTATATGTACACTTCCATAATGAGTATCCAAACTGGCAATAATCCTGTATAACAACCATGAAACACAATCTTGTACTATATCTGCAATAGAAATTCACAATCTGTTTGGAGGAAAATGTTGTAGAAGAGTTCTGAGAATCTGTTTCAGCTAGAAGCTTGTCGGTCAAGTTCCAAACTCCTTAGCAACATGGTAAATAAGGTCTTTAATTTGTGAGCGTTTCTTTGACACAGATTCAGAGTTGACAATGTCAGTGAGAGGTATGTTGTAGCCTTCACACAATTCTTTACATAAATGTTCTGCAAATGCTATTACAAACATTCCGCAGTCGTACCCTGAAAAACAATCTAAAACATAGTAACAAGTTCAATTAACCATTTTAATTGAAACGAGCTAATATATATGTGTATGGTTTTCCCAGTCTAGCTTGACCAGATAATGTAAGAAGCTATAAAATATTAATAAATATTAATAAAGACTAAGTAATTTTTATCAGAAGGTACCCAGGTAGAATTTTTTTCACTGGGTAGAAAAGTAAGCTGCTAAAACTCTCTCATAACAAACATCAACATGTTTACTGGGTCTTTGGCAGCTAAAGAAATGGATACTTGCTGCTTTTTGAAGCATGGCTAGGCGCTGTCGCCGTGACGGTATGGGTTCACTCCCCAGTAGAAGCAATATCATTCTAAGTAAAAACCCAACAACCTTTTTTTATTGGGGGAAGTCCTCTAGAATAAAGTTCTCACCATTCTTTTGTTTTGGACTATCTACTTCTAATACTTTCATTCTTCCACGTGGGGCTGAAATGACATTCAAACAAAATGTTCAGTCGGATATACAGGTCTGTTATAGTAAAAAAAAGTTGAGACAAACATGTTGAATCCTCTTTTGTCAATTACAACATATGAGGGACGATCTGAAAATACTGTAACTGGATAAAAAAAAGAAATACTACAGTACCTTTAGTTTTACCCTTTTACAATGTATTCTCCACCTACATGTATAGTCAATGCATTTTTGCCATCTTAAGTTGTGGCTGTATTCAAACCAAACTATGAAGTAGACCTGTGTCTCAGATACTTTATGATTGCTGAAATCAAAGCTGACCTAGACTCACATTTGGTCCAGGAAAGCATTAATTTCAAGTCATAGGGGGCAAGGTTATGGGTATTGGGGGATATTACCATTAAAATGAACTGATGACTTCACCTGTGTACATAGTGGTCTTAGTGGGGGCACTGTCATGTAGAAGAATGCCATTTTTCTGTGCTAATAGTGCCTGTAAGTAAATGTTTGACCTTTTGGCATGAAATGGATGAGTTTTATCCATGTGCATCCCAGAAGGCAACTAACAAGACCTTGCCCACCGAAGGAGACCTAAAAAATTTGTGGGTCAGGTGGAGACTCAGCCATTTCCACTGCTTTGACTGAGCTTGTGTCTCAGGTTTGGCATAATGATCCCAAGCTTAAAAAACAACAAACAACAAGACGCCGTAATGTGACAAACTAGATTTTCTTCATCAATTTTAAAGTGAAAAAAGGGCATATCTATGAAAAAATACAGTCAAGAGGAATGAAGTTATAAAACTTTTCCTGATAATTGATATTGTGATGTCAGACAACTTGTTAAGATTCAAAGCTTTCCATGTAGCTTAAATGGTATCAGAGAAAAAGTGAACATTACAAACAAATTTATTGAATAGTTGACACCGTAATGCCCGCCCACCCCAATCTTATTACCAGGGTTCTCTAATAAAACCTGGTTAACTGGCGATAATTGAGTTTAAGAACTTATTTCTTTCACAGCTGATCTGGATCTGCACTGATCACACACATGATAAAACCCTTATGCATAAGGTGTAAAGGGTGACATGTATTTACATTTGTATAACTATATTACCTTGCACATATGGTTGCAATTTATAAGCTAAAGTTATTGCTATGTCTTTATTGTGACCCTCTGTAGAATCGTAATGTCGGAACTCTTGCTTCGTACGGACGTACACCAACAGGCTCCTGTAACAGCAATTATAGTAAGCTTCATGACATTCGTTTCAGTGAAACATTCCTTTAAACTGTAAAACATGTTAATTTCGCAAGGTCAAATTTTCATGATTATTGTAAAAAACCAGTTATTTTCCTTATTTGCATATTTATGAATACGCAACATCGTCAGTCATTTATATGTTATGCCAAATTTTTTTAAATGATTAAACCAATTAAATGAATGGTGGCCAAAAAGGAATTATGTGTGCCGTTTGAAGTGATTAACAGTTCTGTTTTAAGTTGCTTATTTTCGGGTATACATATTGTCGGATATATGGAAACTCATCATAATTATATTCGCAGAATTTATGAATTCGTGAGGTAAGCAATTCGCAAATATTAGCGAAAATTAAAATAATGCGAATAAAACCAGTTCTACTGTAGTTTACCCTTCACCCCGCATTTACTGTTTTTATGAAGGGTGACCAGTGTAGATTATCATGACATTTGTTAACATAAACACACCTTAAATTTGTTGCTTGGCTTATTACTTTTTGAAGGCCTTTTCAACATCAAAAATAACTATTTGGGAACTGTAGACCTTGTGTTTTCACCAGTATAAAGTTTAAATTTGGCAATTCTCTTGTAAGGGTGTTTTCTGAAAGCCTTCTGACAGATGCCAAAAAAGTAGATTTTCTGGAATTACATGAGCACCAAAATCTTCTTTTACATAAACTCTTAGCTTAACCCTTTTTTTTTTTTTTAAATCTTTACTCCATAAAATATAGCTTATATTACTCCATAAAATGTTATCATTGGGAGAACATTGCAGATCTAGATCAGCCAACACATCTGTGCCATCTGATCAGGATCAAACTGTTTGCTTATACATGCATTGGGTTATGTGACCAGAAGGTTAATTAAGTAGATCCACATCAGATAGCAGAGATGTGCCAGCTAAACTAGATCTACAATGTTCACACTTGGGATAAAACAGATATATATGAAGTAATGGGTTAATCTGCATCACTTTAAATTCATGAATATTCCTGTTTTTATGTAGATTGGTCCACCAATTAAATACCAAATACCACAAAGAATGATAAAGTTGAACAAATAACATAATAAATTATACACTAATATATTTCTTGCTCTTGGTTCTCAAAAGTAACTCATGGTCCAAGATAACCAAGATTGGAGACCAGTCTCAAAACTATCCTTTGATTGGTCAATTTGGAGACTGATCACAATTTAAGCCTATCAGATGTCAGAATTAGAAGAATGGTCTCTGGATTTGATTTTATAATATAGGACCTAGTATTATTAACCCTTTCCTCCATAGACATACCTTTATTGCGTGGGCGAACGGTGTAGATCCAGATCAGCCAGCACATCCATGCCATCTGTTTTCTGACCACATGCGACCAGTGCAGATCCTGATCAGACAGCAAGGATGTGCCGACTGATCTGGATCTACACTGTTCGCCCACGCAATAAAGTCGTGTCTATGGGGGAAAGGGTTAAAAATTGCTAGATGGGAAACGCTTGTACTTACCAATGAGTGCCACCTGCTTTTGTGCTGTTTTGATTATCATTGACTGGCAGGAATATAAACTGTTTGGATGGAAGATTCAGTGGTGACAGGAAGTCTCCCAGGTCATCATCTGTTATAAACAAAACAGTTATTACTTCTGTTATTGAAAAACCTTTAGAAATGTACATTTACTTTTAACCATTCAACTCATTGATACATCTTTACTGAATGGGCACATCTGTCATGTCTGAGCAGAATCTACACTGTTTGCTTTCAGATTCATTAGATCACTTCTGGGACAGAGCAAAAGTGGTCTTAATGGTGGGTAGATACTGGGTAGAAAACAGCACAAAACTGTTAAAAGAAAAATTGAAATGGTGGTCTTAACCCTTTTCTCCATAGATACAAGGGCGGAGAGTCTGATCAGGATCTAAATTGTTCGCTTTTTGAATCCATTAGGTTATATCTTACCAAAATGCGACCAGTGCAGATCATGATCAGATGGCAAAAAGCGTATATATGGAGATAAAGGTTATATTAATATTGGTGTGGTCTTAATTTCAGAGTGGTATTTGTGATTGGTTTTACTTTATTTGGCATTAAAATGTGCTGAATAATGCTTCAACATGCTAATCTTATATAGTCAAAAGTTTTAATTTGATTACATTTTTACTTTCCTATTTGATTTCTCTCTATTTTTTGTAATGTATTCCCATTCTTTGGTCATGAGCAATGCTCCCATTTGAGAGAAAAACCAGTGTCTGATTGGCAAGTCTGTAACACATAATTGTTATGAAGTAAGTTAATAGCTGAACTGCTAATATCTCAAAAGCCACACTGACCTGGAGCAAGTTTTATGAACTGTACAACATCTGGACTGAGAAGTGCAAGCTTATCTGCTGAGTGGTTAAACTGTTCCTTTTCAAAGTATCTGAAATGAAAATCAATATCATCACAATTCTATTACTATTTCATCTTAACTTGTTACCTCCAAATTTTTAAACAAATATGTGAAGATGTGTATTATAATCATGGCTGAAGACTTTAAAACTGTAACAAGTCTCCAAACTAAGACAGGCAAAATGCTGAAAAATATGAGTATTTACCATGCTGACAGCCTTTACAGGTAAATACCAGAAAATAGGGTAAGTTGGTCAGTTGATTTGATGGACAATGCAGAAACAAAACGTCTCCCCACCAGGTGGTTTTCTGTCAAAGCGCACTGTTATGGGTTCCTGATTTTTAATTTTCTAATATACTTTTAAGTTCAATTGTATATTTTGTAGTATGGATATATTTTTTGTTTTTAATAGGTCATTCATTTCACTTTTGAGGAAGAGACATAGTAGCATCTAATGCAAATTAAATATTTGTATATGTGACAAAAGTCCATCTGCATGTTGACACAATTTATACCAATATTAATTACTTTCTCTTAACTCTTTTTATGTTAATCCACATTATTGCAGTCTGATCAGGAATGGATCACACTCATTGAATTTTGATTCATTGGTGCTTTTTTACCAAGAAAGGAACACTATAGATCTTGATAATAGCATATTGATATGAATATACATTATGATTTATGATCAGGGCTTCCACTAGCTGCTGAATCTTTAGGATAATTTTGATCATTTTGGGGGATTTTGTCAGTAAGGCAAAATACCCCTATTTTAAAGAAAAAGTGATTCTTAAACAAAAATTTGAAAATTTGAAGTCAGTATCATCTACCTGGACAAATCAAACCCCTGATTATTAACAGACCTGCCAACTTTTTCAAATCCCAATGAGGGAGACTTTTTCGCGACTTGCGATTCGCGACATATAAAACCAACAAGTTATTGTAATTATTGTATCAAGTTTAGTTGTGTATAGTGTTGGAATTATTTAGAATGAGAAAATTAATGTTCATATGCAATAAATACAGCTTATATTTATTTGTATTTAAGATAAATATGCATCCTTTATATATTTATTCACTTAATTATTTTAGATATACAGTATCTGTTTCCAATGTTTTATGTAGAAGTTAAAATGTTTTTGTAAAGCAAGGGGTCTGGGGATCATGATTATGCTGCAACAGTATCAGCAGTTTGGAGACTAAATACTTAGTTAAATAAATCTATTCCACAAACTGTGGCTGGGGATTTGGACGGGAGAAATGTGTTTCAAAACTAATTATAATCTGGATAAATAAAAATTACAATTTTAAGTCTTTAACTTGTAAAGCATGGTCGCGAAAACTTATGACTTGTATTTTTCTTCCAACTAGTGTTTCATTCTACACTGAAAACTTAAAACAACTTAAAATAAACAGATCAACAAATTTTTACATAGTTCAATGTATTATACCCTTGAAACCATCTTTAAATTCAGAAGTGTTATTTTCCAAAGTTAATCACAATCCCCGACAACGGCAACAATAACAACAACAACAACAACATCAATCTGTCAACAAAAAAAATATATATTATAATCTAGCAGAAAATTCAAAACTTTCACTTAATTTTAATATGTTTTAGCCCTGATTATTTGTTGGATAAGAGTGATTTATCATTCAAAACTAGAATAATATACAAAATGCAGTAAAATGTTCAGGCGCCAAAAAAAGGTCTTCAACGATGATTTGTGTTGACAACAGCCTTTCTTTATGGGGGAAGTAGCCCCAGGCTAATTTGAGAGGAGACACGTTTTAACTTGGTTTTTTAATAAACAGTATATGACATTTAATGGGATAATTAAAGCATGTAGCGGATGTATAGTTTAGAGATCAAATCGTACCGCTCCCGCTGGGGAGAATCCTGAATGAATATTCAACACACAACAAAGAAAACAAATGGAAATTTGGCCTTAACCTAAAATTGCATGGGGAAAACCAGTTTTCGGAGATTGTTTAGTGTTTGCGGGGGTTCGGAAATCTAAGTTAAATTCGTGAGAATCCTGCAAAATTCGGGAGAGTTGGCAGGTCTGTTATTAAGTTTGTTCCAACTTTATTTTTTTTTATTTCTTAATCATATTATGTTAATTTGATGAGCTTGGTTGGTCTTTCCCCTTATATGTATAAGAATTAAGATTATAAATCTGGCTTTTTTCACTGCCTGGGAACGGGGCCTAGGCCTATGCACTATAATTTTGGATAAAATAGCATTGTTTTTTTTCTAAAGGGGAATGAAAATACCTTATATAAATTTACTTTTTGAGGAAAACTGCATTATTTTAAAGAAATTTTCTGAAGGGAATGCGCCCATAAATGGCCCCTACTAAAATAACAAGAGCTGTCAGAGGAGACAGCGTGCTTGACTATTCGATTCATTAGAAAAAAATGCAAATTATAGATTAAAAGAACAAAACAAATATTATAGCCAAAGATTTATGTGCAAACAGGAATAATGTAAAGAAGTAAATGGTAAGGGAGGAAATTGAAATAATTCCTTAATGTACCTTAAATAGTGAATTGAAAAGGGAAATAACTATGAAATATTTTTTGAAGAGTTGGAAAACTTGTTAGTATGAGTAATATATGCTTAATGCAAAATTTAAGTGAAAAAAGGGGCAAAAGTTGAAAAATATTGGAAGCAGGGTTATGGGTGTCATTGGGTATGATGTAGATTTATTGGAAGCAGGGTTATGGATGTCATTGGGTATATTTGATGGTGAATACATATTTCAAGTTTCAAGGCAATATCTAAGTAGTTGTAAAGTTATGGGCAAAATGCATATTTTGCTTAACACAAAATATATGAAAAAAGGGGCATAACTTGAAAAATATTGGTAGCAGAGTTATGGGTGTTGTTGATAATTACCTAGATTTTGATGGTGAATATATTTTCCAGGTTTCAAGGTGATAGCTCAAGTAGTTTTAAAGTTAAGGGCCAAGTGTATATTTTGCTTAACGCAAAATTTAAGTGAAAAGGGGCATAAGTTGAAAAATATTGGAAGCAGGGTTATGGGTCTTGTTGGTTATGATGTAGATTTTGATGGTGAAAATATATTTCAAGTTTCAAGGCAATATCTCAAGTAGTTTTAAAGTTATGGGCAAAATGCATATTTTGCTTAACACAAAATTAAGAAAAAAGGGACATAACTTGAAATATATTGACAGCAGAGTTATGGGTCTTGTTGGTAATTATGTAGAATTTGATGGTGAATATATATTCCAAGTTTCAAGTTGATATCTCAAGTAGTTTATAAGTTATGGACCAAAGTGCATATTTTCCTTAATGCAAAATCTAAGTGAAAAAGGGGCACAACTTGAAAAATATTTGTAGCAGAGTTATGGGTGTTGTTGGTAATGATGTAGAATTTGGTGGTGAATATATATTCCAAGTTTCAAGTTGATATCATAAGTAGTTTTCAAGTTATGGACCAAAGTGCATATTTTGTTTAACGGACAAGGACGCAGACACCGGGGCAATGGATAGCTCCCCTATTCTTCGAATAGTCGAGCTAAAAAGGAAAAAAAGCCCTGGGTTTAAACCTATTTTATTTGCCGTACAATTGCAAAAAGGTTTGGGCAACAAGTGATTACCACATTTTTAACAGTCCTTAACAAATCTTGTCATTAACATTACAAAACAAAATGCTGTATTGTACAAGTGCAATGTTGAGAACTAGATACCCACCAGGGGTTGGACATTATGGAAGTGGGGTGGCACACGTTTCCAGCATGATTATTTGATGACAACACGTGGCAGCTAATTTCAAAAATGGTACAGTTACTACTGCAGCGAGACATGTATAGTCAGCCTCATTTATCATTTATTTTCGTCCTTGAAATGTCAACCTATCAAAACCTCTGGAGTGAAATTCGGTCAGTAATGATATGCGAATGAAGGCAAATATATAAATAACGCATAATGCTTGTAGGAAAATACCTACTCAAAACAAAATCCTATAATAATGTCATTTATCCATTCTGGTTCGTCAAGTAAATCAACGTCGGATTTGTGGATTAAACTATCATAAAAGCTCAGAACCACACAGTTGTCATTTTCAGAAGCCATCTTTAATTTTCAGGGAATGAACAAAACACGGAGACCGTACCTTAACGGATGCATATGGTTCTCTGTAAAGTAATGCGTATGATGAAAATCTCTTTCCGATAATTTTAACTTAACAGCAAGGATGAGTAACACAAATGTTTAAATATATTTGGGGAGGGGAAATTGGGTGGGGAAAGCGGGATGTACATAACTTAAAGAATTACGGAATCATGAGTCATTTAGAGGTTTTAATGCACCGCGAGAATTGTTACTTTGTATATTATAATTTATAAACTTTAGCAAAAAAAACTTGATAAATAAAAACAAAATGACACGGAGTAAATGTATTTTTAAGTAAATGTTTCTTGAATTTCTGCATTTGACATAGGTAGATGACGTTCTTACACGGGTAGTCAACTCTAGCTAACAAGTAAAAATTTATTTTTCGGGCCGTTGTCACATGATATTAAATTGGATTTTGTTGACTTTTAATTATATATCTCAAGCAATACAATTTTGTTCAACGAACTTTTGAACTGACAACTATTTGTGATAATAATAAATAGTATTTTACAATTGGCACATTTAAAATAAATTTCTTCTAGTGTCAAACTTTTTAATCATTAACATACAAATACAGTTATTCTTGTGTCAAATTAATATAAAAATATACACATTTATTTCGTTGTTTTAGCAGGGCTATTAGATCCCTACTTGTCTGGTTCTACTAGTCCGGACAATAATGCTTTCCCTAAATAACCCACTGTAAATCTTGCATCGGACACTGACTATAACAAACGCGATTTGGGAAAAAGTATTTTATTTAAAATTTTGCTTTGTTACGTTAAATGTGTTGTGCACTCCTTCCACCCTTACGAAATTCTGACATTTTGTCAGCGAAAGAGGAGGAAATAAAAGAAAAAGAAAATAAATCGGTGGAATGATTTTATCAGTCCTTTCAACCCTGATAAAGATATCAATAATAACATTAACATATTTTAACTGAAAACATTGTTTGTACGAAATCACTGATTTAAAACTAATAAAGCACATATTGCTTTACGTATTGACATAATCTATTAACACTGACCTAAGGGACATTGTAGAATCTTTTTGTTATTGGTTCGAGGGCGACAATTATGGGCCATCTTTTTCTTGTTTCTTGTCAACTCTGGTGTGATATTACGATCGGTCATTACCGCCAAGGACACCTTTCTCCTGGCCGATGTCGTAAAAAAGTTGTTATATTTCTCTTTCGGCCGATTACGGTCATAAAAAGTTGTTATATTTTTATGGATACAGATATTGAACGGTAAGTAGATTTTTTAGCATTCGAATTAAGCAATTTGAGCCCTTATGTTTTTTCTAACATATAATGTGTGAATTAATGCCCCATCCTTTTTATAAAGAATATGTCTTAAGTACTATCTCCCTTCTTTACTGTCAACTAACAAGATATGCTGTGCTATTGATCTTTCGCAAATTCAAATCGTCTTCGCATTAGTCTACATTCAATGTCACATCCTGTTATTCACGAAAAAGTCGTAGAACTGGGTTCTATGGTCATAAAACTGACATCAGTAACTGTCCAGTATAAATTTTCAAGTATCTGATTAGCTGAAATGGAGACAAGTCTCCATTATAGCCAATCAGATACTTGAGATTTGAGACAATTCTCCTTTTTAGTCAATCAGATACTTGAGATTTGGGACCAGGCTAAATTTCAGACAATCAGATACTTGAGATCCGAGATTGGTCTCCGTTTCAGCCAATCAGATAGTTGAGCTTTGATACTGGGCTTCATTTCAGCCGACCAGAAGCTTCAGATTTGAGACTGGTCTGCGTTTCAGCCAATTATCTCTCTCCTTACTTCCAACAAACAAGATACTCTTGTGGTTAAAACGCATTATCCGTAATTTGTCATTTTTTGTTTTTATGATCAATCGATTCTGAGGACTTTCACCTGAGCGTCGGAGAAGGTTGAAACTAATGACATTATGTCAATTGCTTGAGACAGAAATACGGATTCGCATTCACATTCAGTTCCTTTGTAAACAAATTTACGAAGCCATTGCAAATGCATGTATTACTTAACCAATAAAACTAGTGATAACATTCCCATTATTTTTGTTTTTGTTAATGTTTTCTTCTCTCTCTTTGTATATGTGAGTGTCGGGGTGGGGGAGGTGGCGGGAAGAAGTTACGAAACTAATTTACACATGCTTCGAGATTTTAGATGTTAAAATCTTTTTTCCGTAACTTATTTATTATTATTTTGTTCTCCTAAACTGCATACCTTAATGGGGAGGCGGGACGGGCTGGGGAGCAGCGGTGGGGGCGGAGGTTTAAGTTCACCACCAGCAAAATACTTATCAGAGATTTCCAGTTTCGACTTCCGGGCTGATTCGACAAATTTTTGATGTGTTAAGTGCATCAAAGTGTACACGAACAAACTGGGTTTGTTATTGACCGTGAAATGAAAACCGTCAATATTAAGGGGTATACAAATTTTCTTCACATCATTTAAAGAATTTTGAAAATCGGACTTTAAATAGCAAAACTATGGCTGTCTGAAGTTGCTTATCTAATGCTATTGGAGGCAGCCATTTTGAATGTTGACCATTGACATCACCAATTCTTATGCACAAATATAAATTCTAAATTAGGAAAATCTGAACATAACATCACATATTTCTCCTTATATTATTGGAAGTTCATTATAAATGTGATTGTAAATATGTTTTAGAACTTGTTTGAAATTATTTCAATAATACAAAATAATAATGAAAAATTGACAGTGTGCTCATAAACTGATGATGTTGCTAGTAAACTCAAAATGGGGGCCAGCGTACATTGTGATCAATATTGAACTGACAATATCCCAGCAACCCGTGGACCATTTTTAAAATCTTTTCAGTTCTGTGCTCAGCTTTAAAACGTCTTCGCAATAAAAAAAAACTTATCCCCATATTCCGTACGGCCTCGTTAAGTAAACTTTCGTGTTACATTTATTTGTTAACTTCACAAGATCAAATAAATGAAGACATACGACCAGTTTGACTTTGAATCATATCCCGTTTCTTGACACGTTCAGCTATTTGCAGCAACTCGTTGTCGTTGAAATCCGGAATGAATCGGCTCCTATCACACGAATCTATTTTAAAACTTCGTATTTCTATGGATTCAGTGTGAACAAACCAACAAATAATGAATCTGATATCGAAAAAGCATGACAAAAATATGGATCCAGTTTGTCCTTATTTAACTCGAACCACAGGAACTTGAATTTCCTTCAGAAAAAATCAAGATCCCACATATGTGACATTTTCCACTATGTGCACATACATGCATAAAGTGTCTTTTATATATGCATATAGGGGACAATACCATATCTGTGTGATCTGGATATTTTCTGATGAAAGTTCAGGTTTCTGTGCTCGAACAAAAGCACCAGTGAGTACAACGTGGGCTTTACACCGTTTAAAATATCTTGTGAACTATAAACTGTTTCTGCATGTCAGAGTTTCAAACCTGTGGATAGCAACAAATTTCTCACATACATCGGTATAAGTACACAGCGGACCTTTATCAACCTGTCAAATAAAAACCATTATTTGTGTACTATTTCAGTTTTGATCTTTAGTCTTTTACAACGCAATAATCTTAACCTGTTTTCTTATATCTGTAACATATTTAACAGACTGTTTTTATCGCTCAAAAGGGAGATTTGTGAAAGTTAACCCTGATAATCTTATCTTTGTTCAGATGTTATACAGAATAGAAACGTTTTCGCTTCTTTTTAAGGACAAGTGTCCCGAAATAGGATTTTTTGACGCTCATGAGGTGAGTGTAATAATTATAATAATAATAATAATCTCTTTATTTTAAGAAGGTAACTCATTAAGACAAAATCTATGACAACAAAATTAATACAAACAAATACAATATTTGCAAGTATAAAAAGTTAGTCAAATGAAGAAATTGCTTATTTTCAATGAGGCCTTCTAAAATGGATAAACGAAAAACATATATTACAACATATAAAACATCAATACTTAAAGACAGACACAATCATATACACTATACATGCTATAGGCAAATTTCGATTACAAATATGCATCGTGTAAAATTATGTGAAAAACTATATACAAATACAAAAGTAATAACAATTTAAAGAGGTTGTATTTCAAACAAGTAAGTTTTTAAATGTGTTTTTTTTTAAATAAATATATGGAAAAGACAGATCTAATTTCATAAGGGATATCATTCCCTTAAACTTTTTATATCAGTGATATGATGATGATGATGATGATGATGATGGTATGATGATGATGATGATGATGATGATGATGGTATGGTGATGATGATGATGATGATGATAAATAGGCTATTTACTTCATCATCAAGTGTTAAACTTTTTTTCCATCAAATTTTCTCAGTTATTTAGTTATACATTCTTTCTAATTTTAAATACCTAACTTTGGTTAAGTGATGAGATAATACTCTATTTCAAAAGAGTGAACCTTGTTTTTCGGTGATTTCATTCATTGAAAGCCAGAAGGGGTCAACAGCATTCTCTGCTCAACTGCTGATGTCCTCTTCTGCCTTTCTATAGGCGATTGTCATTAACTGCTTTTCTTAACGCCTAAATATTTGGTATCAAAATGAAGATTAGATCATTGTTTGCACACTTTCTTTTGGAATAAATTATATATATATATTTAAAATTATATATATTTTATTATTATATTACATGTAATTGTAGTTGAACATATCTGGACATTTAAATTAAACAAGAACATGTTGTTATTTTTCACGGAGTTAGATATCTCCCTTTCTCTTAAATGTTTGTTTGAAAACAACCTGAAGCAAAGTCATTGACTGTCCTTTTTTGAGGTTTATTGCACGCGAAAGTGGATAACACAAAGATCCCCCGTTTTTTAATTAACTCTCTTTTCATTAAGGAAAGAACAAATTTCCACAAACAAAATGTATTATATATATTTTTTTTGGAAACGAAAGATTATTCCAAAATATACATTTTGGGGATAAACCTCCTTTCATTCACAGACATCGATAATGTAACAGGAGTTTTCAGTGTTTCCAAACTCTAATGAATGAAAATTACATTATTCTTAGTCGTAATTTAACTTGCGCTATCATCGTCATCATCATCATCATCATCATCATCATCATCATCATCATCATCATCATTATTGTCGTTGTCGTCTTCATTGATGTTGACATCGTAATCGCCCTCTCCTTCTAACTACCGTCGTCGTTAAACTCGTCGTCATCGTCATTCATTTATCTTCAGCCTCAACACCATAGTCATCTTTATCGTTATCTTCATCATCATGAGCAGCAGCGGCAGCAATGACAGCAAATATTATCTCAGTCATAGTGTCCATCACCAGCAGCACCATTACCATCTTAAATACTAAAGTACTCTAATAGAATTTAAGCTAGGGAGACTGTGCTCAATTTCAGACTATCAGCTAATGAGGTCTAAAACTGGACCCAAATCATAGCAGTGTTTTCCAAATCGTACTTGTAATTAAACATATACAAACGCACAACTTGCACAAGCACGTCTGTTCCAAATCAGATACATACTGTCAAAATAACTAAATTCTAGCTCAAGGCACAAAATTTAATATGCAATCATGTGCAACATCGCTGTTATCCATCTTGCCATAAAAAAATGTATGTTTTGCAAATAAGAGTACAAGAAATTTTTTAATAAGATACAGAAGCCGAATCGAAAGGTACGCGTGACAGGCTTTGTTGGAGTTTACCATAGATGTCATTAAGATATAATATGACCGGCTAAAGTACATTAATTTTGTAACTTAAAAGGTAAACATTTGATTATCGTAGTAATTATTTCAAAATTATTTACAGTGAAATTACTTTAAGAAACGGCTAACGCGGCGTGAATACCGATTTGGTCGTTATTTCGAGGTAAGATTGGTCCTGACTCCCTAAAACACCACTACTAACCGAAGACCATCTCGCTTAACTGAGATTGGAGACCAGTCCCGAATCATGCCTAAGCCTCTGATTTGCTGAAAGCGAGATTTGTCTCAATTTCAACCAGTCAGATACTTGAGATCTGAGACTGGTCTCAAATCTCAGTTCTATATTTTTGGGCCTTGATCCCTAAATACCAATCATAAATGAAAACTATCTTGCTAGTTGGATCATATTCTTATTACATTGGTTGTAAATTTTTTTTAGCTTTTTTTAATGGGATGTGGTAAACGTCCTGGAGATTTGTGCCGCACTAGAACGCATCTCATTCCGGTCCATCAGCACTGACGGATTTAAATCAGTCCACAAATAACCTGTTTATACGTCATTCCATACAGCAAGAGGACGTAAATTGTTGTTCCTAGGAGTTAATTAAGATGAATGTCTGATGAGAAGGAAAGTTGCTGTTTGGAGACTTTTTTATATTTTCCCTCGACACTTTGACGAAGAAAGATCATTTCTCTGTTTCAATTTTCCTGAAAAAAAAAACAACAACAACAACAAACAAACAAAACAACATGAACAATCAGTAATAAGATTTTAAAGCTGCCTATTCACTTTTCAGGGTGGAATTCTTCAATATCTCAGTCGTGGTTAATACTATATATGTTTGGCGACTGTTTTATACTTTTCAGCGATATTTTGACGAAAAAAGATCATTTCTCTGTTTTAAATTTCCTAAAAAACATGCACAGTCAGTAACCAGAATTTAAAGCTGCCTATTCACAGATCAAGGTGGAATACTTCAATATCTCGGTTATAGTTCACAATTATTGTACCACTATTTAGTGCCTATAAATGACTGAAAAGGGCTGAAGGTTATAAAGCTGAGATTGGAAACCAGTCTCAAATCTCAAGCATCTGATTGGCTGAAATGGCGACTGGTCGCCATTTCAGCCAATCAGATGCTTGAGATTTGAGACTGGTTTCCATGCTCAACTTTATAACCTTAGGCACAGAAGAAGAGAATTTTGCCAAAATTTGGACTAATCGATACATTTTAGGATTATCATATTTTTTCAGTGAATTAAATTTAGTGTAGTTGCGTTAGTATTAAACACTGTAACGACTTTGGCTTTAAATATATTTACTGGTACGTTGACTGTGTAAGAATATTACATATTAACATCACATTTACTGCGTTGACATGTCTTCTACTGTTAATTAAAAAAAGATATTTCGAAAGTACTCAATATTTTCGTCCTTAGACCAGGCACCTTTAAGATTCACCGGTAATTTAAGCCAGCCATTTATCATGCTTCCGGAACAGTTACATACATTTATTTTATTCAAAAATATTTCCATTCATCCTGATGATTAAAGACATGCAGAGAGAACATATCTTTTACGAAGAAGTTTAAGGCGTTTATTGCCAGCCATTATACTATACAATTTATTATCAAGTCATTTTTTTTCTTTAAATATGGATGCAGAAGGTAAAACATTTAGGCCTATAATTTCTAAACCAAATTGTGTCTATTTATAGTATAAATAGTACGTCTCTGATTTAAAGAGTATCCTAAATTTGTTTTTGAAAGGAAACTGAAACGTTAGTTATATCGATAATTCAGTAAAATTTTCAATAATTTTCTCAATAAAGAAAGCTTTATTAACCGGTACATTTAATAATGAAATTACTGTGGAGACGAATTTACACCTTCAACGAGACAAATATGACGGACATAACATTTAGGCAAACAGTTTATTATAAAAAAGTATGCAAGACAATGTATCTACACTTCAGGTAAATTATTTTTGCGGGAACTGGGCAAAGCCTCGATTTCACCTAAACAGTTACCCTCTGGGCTATATTCATGAGATTTCTCCATCTTCACTTCGTACTCATGAACAATATTCATACTCACTCTATAATTAAATACACGTAGTATTTATAACACTCATAAATATTGCTTAATCATCCTAATACACTTATTAACAGATGGTTCACGACGGAAGTTTTCTCCAATTTGGTATTTCAAGTTTCTTTAAAAACATTTAATTAAATATGATCAAAATGTTGATTCTGCAATAACTAAGCGGATAAAAAATGATTGCTCTTTCTTTTTATTAAGCTATAAATTACACAAGTGTAAAATGCATATGCACTTAGAACGTGAGGGTACATACAGTCTGCTAAAGGTAATTAATTTTAATTTAGATACAAATCATGTACTATAAAAAGCAATCGCTTATTTATAAATTTAGGCCATTTATTGAATATGTAATTAACTTACTGAAAATATACACCGGTAGGTTACTCATGTGAAATGTATTTTAACCAGACTCTTCAACAAAATAAAAGACACCTGTTTCTATCTTCAGTTTCATTTTAAAAGAAACTTGATTATATAAATGCATTAGCAGTTTATATGGTGCATGGAAAATAAAAAGACAAAGAGAACGTCATAAATCTTTTTTCTGCAGAAAACAAACCTATCAAAAGTTATTTTTTTTATTATCAGTGTTCAATAAAATGCAATTTAACGTAATAAAATGAAAATGTGATTCACACGAAGTCAATATAGACTGCTTATAGACTGACTCGCCACATTGATGTGTTCGTAGTTTTACTATTTACGCACTTTGATTTTCTATTTAGAAACAATTTAACGTTACTTTGATTGAGAAAATTGTTCTGATTTCTTGTTACATTAGTAATAATGCCCGCGCAGTTTTCATACTTTATCAATTAATCTTTTGTAGATCCTGAACTATGAATATTACAGATCATGTTCAAAATATGCGATGGGAACGAAAACATGTGATGTTCAAATTTTGAAGTAGCCGCGAAGTTCAAGCATTGTAAGATAGCTACTGCAGTGTGGAGTGTTCGAACTGAAATACCGAACACAAGGAAGAAATTCATCTCAGGAATTTAGCCAGAGAGTACAACTTAGATATTCGGATTGATTAAAAAAATTCACCATATGGTGCAAACTACAACACTAATCCTGTTACCGAATTGAACATGTAATCTGCTAATTTGGCATCGCAGATAAAATTGAGAAAATTACAATATCGGCATGTTCTTATTACTGTTATGTTACAGTAATAGGTTGTAGATGTGATAAAGGATAAAGAAAATAATCATCTTCTGATCGGTGTCATGTCTAGGAGAGGGCTTTGTCGGCAGAAACCTGTTTGTGTAGGAAAGCGAGCGGATGATTATTATGGTAATATGAACCAATCCCTGGAATATAACGAGAAAGTGGTTAATTCTGTTGGAGTTCAACCGAAAATCCGTTTGAAGGAATATTGTAGCGCAGAAAGTGATAACAACGTTAAATTCAATGTGTTTACGCGTGGTTCTGTTCAATATTCAAATTTAAAAGGAAATGAAAGTGAGAAAATTGCATGTAATGAATGTGATCTTACTCAGTGTGATAAAAGTAAATTTGATACTACACATACTTACAAATATTCAATTTGTGATCAAACAACGACGATAACAGACGAAACAGAGCTTCCAGACGACATCTCAAGTGACGAAAGTGGTGTTTATGTATCTTTACGCAGTGATGAGTCCTTTTCCCGGAAAATAATACCGGATACGGAAGACCGCGTGTCAAATGCAAATGTAATTAACACCAAAAGCGGTATTTTTAAAAAGCGGATCAATATCCCGAGATCCACGGACCTGTCAGCCGTAAGTGAACACGACACACCTAATCCGCATGTCGATTTATCTAACTTTCTTATCACAGAGCAAACAGAGTTATCCAACTTCCCCAGTGCTTTCCGAGAGCCGGTGTACGGTGCAAATCACTATCAGCCCTATCTGAGAATCGACTCACTCTCAGATGTAGAAAGTGTTGCCAGTACCGGAATAAACAGACAAGAATACTTTCAGAAATTAAAAGAGTTTGAGCACACCATCGCGTTTGCAAAATATCGAAACATGAGTGGACGTAGTGACGTGAATCCTTGCAAGGTTAGTGAACAAGTTCCTCGGCTTGAACCGTCAAAACATATTCTAAATTTTGAAAAGAATGGTATGTTAAAAAGTCTGATCCGCAATACGGATGCATGTTTACCCGAAGTTACAGCGGAGAAAGATACTGAAAAATTAGAGAAGAAATCTGATTGTAAATTACCCTCAAACATTTCTGAAGGTAATATATATCTAGCAAACGGGACAGCTTCTAATCATGGAGATGAGGGCTCGTTGGTTCACGACAACCCTGAGCCCGAAGAGTTTGTGTCTTTAGAAGAGGTTATTCAGGATTTCCTGCAGTACTTTCATGAAAAACGTATAACTAAAGCGCCCAATGACAAGACGTGCAATTCAGTGGAAAGTAACGAAACTAACTGTAACAATAAGCTATTGGTTAACAACAAAATTCCCGGAGTTAAAGAGGAAAACGGACCCAACATAATCTCTCCTGTTGAGGAAGAAAATAACCATGCTGAAATCGGAGCTCAAGATCGACCAGTTCAAGGTAGGAAATCAATTTTAAACGCCATTTTAAGTTGACCATAATCTTAGTGCTCTAATATCTGATCAATTATTTCTAGGTTTGATTCAGCCAGCACTGTGCACAATACAATATGCATCGTTAATCTTACTCCACACTCTCTCGGTGTATGCCCCGGTGCGCCCGATAAATTATAGCCGGCCGACCGGGATGGACCGGGAAGATTCGTGAAGCCCGGTTGGCTCCGGTCTCCAAACCGGGACGCATCGGCGCTGTTTAAAAGGGCAGTTTGAACTAGAATTTATAAACAGAAAGTTAGTTAGGTTCGATAATGGTAAGTTATGCATTACAGTTATGTTTAAGGCTTATCTAAGTTGGAATTACATGGTTGGAAATAACATTTAATTTGTTAATCAACCTGACCTTTCGATGATATCATGATTACAATTACACTCAATAAGGGACAATATCAAATACTTACAAAACGTCCGCTCTTAAACTAGAATAGAACAGAACAGAACAAAGCAGAACATAGATTCAGCCAGGGTATACAAGAAGGGCAATATGCCAAATTTCAAGAAACATAATATCATAATTTCTGGAACAAGTAAATAGACGAACTTGCAAACAAACAAACACTTGCGAGCAAAACATTGAAAACATGCACTGGCTATCAAGAAAAGATAAACTAATCAATTTGAATTTATCAAGATTTTGATACTGGTGAAAAGTAGAAGTTATAACATAGTGATTGTCTGTCTGTCTGTCTGTCTGTCTGTCTGCCCGTCCGTCCGTCCGTCCGTCCGTCTGTCTGTCTGTCATCACATTCGTCGAACTTAAAGTTCTCGCTGGTAGGTTGCTTACTAAATGCTGCAACGTTGCGAGGCTGCTTACTTCACGCTGTCAGGCTGTCTGGCTGCTTACTTCACACTGCCAGGCTGCTTGGCTGCTAACTTCACGCTGTCAGGCTGCCTTGCTGCTAATTTTACGCTACCAGGCTGCTTTCTTTGAGCTACCAGGCTTATAGCTTCACGCCACTAGGTTGCTAGGCTGCTAATTTCACGCTGCCAGGCTGCTGATTTTACGCTGCCAGGCTGCTTACTTCACACCTCCAGGCTGCTAACTTCTTGCTGCTAGGCTTCCTACTTCACGCAGAAAGTTGCTAGCTGCTTACTTCGCTCTGCCAGTCTGATAGGCTGCTGATTTCCCGCTGCCAGGTTGCTAACTAAACGCTGCCGGTTGTTATGCTGCTCACTTCACGCTACCAGGCTTCTAATTTTACACCGCAAGGTTGCTGTGCTGCTTACTTCACGCTGCTATGTTGCTTAATTTACTTTGCCAGGCTACTACCTTCTCAGCGCCAGGTTGCCAGTCTGCTGGGAACCTTCAGGTGGCAACTTTGCAAACTTCAGGTTGCCAACCTCGCGAACGTCAGTGGTGGTTTAGCTACTGATCTGTATTCAGCATAAGCGAGGACGTTTGTCCTTTGTTAATTATCTTATCAGTTGTTTATTACTGAGAATACAGAATGTTCCGTGCCTTGGCAGACTGAGCTGACAATGACAATTGAATGCAAACTGCTGAGGTATTATATAACAACTGCATCTTACGACACAAAAGGGCATTGTAGATACATGTAATACAAATTAAATTTTACATAAAAACTAACAAAATCAAGATGTTTTTTTTGTGAAAAACGCGTATCTCCCCCTTGCGCCCTGGCCCCTGTGACATTGACCTTTGACCTACTGATCCCAAAATCAATAGGGTTCTTCTACTCAATAAGGGCTATTACCCTATTTAGTTTGAATGCTCTGGGTCGAGCGGTACTCCAGTTATTGACCGGATACAGTTTTCACTCTTCCGGCCCCTGTGACCTTGACCTTTGACCTACTGACCCCAAAATCAATAGGGTTCTTTTACTATATAAGGGCTATCATCCTATGAAGTTTGAATGCTCTGGGTCAAAGGGTACTTGAGTTATTGAGCGGAAACGGTTTTCACTCTTCGAGCCCCTGTGACCTTGACCTTTGACCTACTGACCCCAAAATCAACAGGGATTTTCTACTCAATAAGGGCTATCATTCTATGAAGTTTAAATGCTCTGGGTCAAAGGGTACTTGAGTTATTGAGCGGAAACAGTTTTCACTCTTCGGGCCCCTGTGACCTTGACCTTTGCCCTACTAACCCCAAAATCAATAAGGTTCTTCTACTCAATAAGGGCTATCATCCTGTGAAGTTTGAAGGCTCTGGGTCAAAGGGTACTTGAGTTATTGAGCGGAAACGGTTTTCACTCTTCGGGCCCCTGTGACCTTGACCTTTGACCTACTGACATCAAAATCAATAGGGTTCTTCTAATCAAAAAGGGCTATCACTCTATAAAGTTTGAAGGCTCTGGGTCAAAGGGTACTCGAGTTATTGAGCGGAAACGAATTGTGACAGACGGACAGACGGAGTGACGGACAGACGGACAGGGCAAAAACAATATGTCTCCCCCAGAGGGGGGGCATAAATACAATGCCACTCTAAATGAGTAACAAGAGAATGTACAACAATTTAATGCTAAACTAAAATACTAAAAGAGACCATACAAAAAGAGTTAACCGCCATTTATATGATAGGGAATGTTGGCGACATGGAAGGTCATAGACAAATAAGATAAAATATCAAAATCTCTCAAACGGCAAAAGCAGTTCCTTCAAATCTTGCACAAATCAATTCTATAAGTGTATGTTTATTTTACATGCGTTAAGAAAAGTTAGAACAATAAAGAAAAATAGTTCCACCTAAAACATCCCTAAATTCTATGTGCAATCAATCACAAAAACGAACCAACACAAAACAAAATTCAAATGCCCGCATGAGTACAATGATACTGACAACAATATCTAAGGTCCTTAAAAAGAACTTTCAATTATGAAGAGAGAAATCAACATTTTTATTTTTGTAATCAATTTCCGCGACCAGGAAATTGAAGATCAAACACGCTTTTACAAATATCTCACATTGTTTACATTTGTTAGACCGAAGAACCTTAAATATTGTTGTCAGTAAAGCCCCGGTCACAACGCGTCGTACTTGCAAGTGCGTGCTGTCTAAGTGCAAAAACGTGGGCCGACTTTAGGGATCCGTACGTGGTGACACACGTGCCGTGTACGTCCACGAGCGCTTCCGCGAGTCTTTTAAAAAATCCCATCGTCATTTGCTTCACGTGCCGCGCACGTAATAAGTGCGTCGTCCTTGCGTGATCCGTGCGTGGTCCGTGCTTACTCGGAACTTCCTCAGTTCAACTGTCAAAACGCGCACAGAACTCAGGCGGACCTTAACGAGCAAGTACGTGCTCCGCACTTGCAACGCATGGTCTGCGCACTGACCTCTGCAGTATATAAAAGTCGAGCCGACGGATAAGTGCTAGCATTTTTTTCAAGATGCCACCGAAAAATACAGCGAGAAAAGAGGCCAATAAGAAGCGAGCGTCCACTGCAAGCTGTATTTGCAGCAGAAGAATTCGCAATATCTGCTGTTGTAGGGGCGGCATTTCAAGGCAGCAGCAGCTATGATTTCTGGGGAGCATCGATAGGTCGTCTTTATATATATCACCCAACAGCGGCCGAGATAAACTCACCTTCACCGCACTTGCACGCACTTAAAACGGGCGAGCGAGTTAGAGCATCGTACGTGAGCAGCGCAGGTACGTTAACATGACAATCTCTTACGTTGTAAGCACGTTGTCACCACGTACAACTCACTTACCTCCTACGCAACGTACGATGCATGCAACCACTTACCCCTAGAAGTGGCGTGCGGGCCACGTACTCACACCTTGCGCAACCGTGAGTGTTACGTGCTTCCTCTTTGCTCATGCCACGTCCTGCACAAACGCCGCGAACGTGGCCTCCGAAAAAACACGTACGGACAAAAAAGACGCACGACGGGTTGTGACCGGGGCTAAACTCATTACTTTTATAGGCATTTAAATTGATGTTTAGTGTTGCTTCGTTTTTGTGTTTTGTTGTAAATAGAATTTAAGAGATTTTATGTCTAACTTTTTTTGTTTACTGTTCTAACTTTTTAGCCTATGTAAAATATACATGTACATACATTTATAAAATTGATTTGTTTAAACACTGTAACGTTTTATTAAACTGCATTTTGCCGTTAGGAAGATTTCGATAATTTTCTTTTTTTATCAATGACAGTGCAATGACAACTGCCATAGCACCTTAACGGTGCATCATGGAAGATAGCAGTCTGACTATATATTTTGATAAACATTGATGGCCACATGGCAATATTTGCATAAGTTTACTTTATTTTGACACTATATAAAACTGACATACTGTTATGTAATATTTTTTATTTCAGTACTTTTGGTAACTGATATTTAAGTGCGCATATGGTGATACAAATAATATCTTACACCTATCCAGAAATAACGAACGCTATACGTACCAATGGTAAAACATCGCAAGGGACATTATTTGTACCGTTTACAATAAAACTTTGTCTCAGTTAACTTTCGTTGCTTAATAGTAACTATATATCTAAAATATCCAAAGTGTAACCATTGATACGTTTTAAAGCGTTAATACTTAAGATATGTAACCTAACTTAAAAAAAAGTCCAATATAAGGCCTACGTGCAGCTCCAGCGCCAATGCAGAAAAGTTCATGCGTGCCTATTAACCTGCTTCTTTGTAATATCTTATGAATACTGCACCGGAGATTGTATGTGCACCGGAGATTGTATGGTAGGGAATTGTTTGACATGCTTTATAAAATGATATAATAAAAGATGGAATCATTACAAGTTTTGAATTTGGGTTAAATTTGCTAGCGAAAACCCGCCATACAAAAAGCATAGCTGTTCGTTACAGTATTGTAAGTGTCTCAATATGTTCTAATGTAGTACCTTCCTGTTAAAAGGTGCTTTTTTCATCATAAGTTGGTTGTTATTAATTGTTTAATAATGGTCTTTTCTATTATGTTATGAATATTTTTTCCATGCATACATTATATAAATCAGTACATGTAAATATATGCGAAGGTTTATATTCTCCCAAAGATTCGGTAAATAACGGGAGAAAAAAACGCGGGCCTTTTTGTTTGATCAAGAATCAGAAAAACAAACGAAAATGGATTTACTACTACTTTATATGTTTTATACACTTTTAACCGAACGACATCTGGAAAAAAAGTTGAAATATGCATATCAGGAATCGCCACTTTCAGAAAAAACAGCCTCTCCACACAGTCAAGAAGAAGAGAGGGAGAGAGCATGGTTAATAAAATGATCAGTTTCAAAAGAGACACCACTAACAATTAACAAAATAATATTCAGGGTCGGATGCAAGGTTTCCAGAAAGGGGGTTCGTTTAAGAGGTGGAATTATATAATAATTTCCAACTTTCAGACCGAAATACCCACGAAACATAAACAATTATGCCCCAAAAAGAGAGTTCGAGCAACACCATTAATTTTCCTCTCTTGGTCCGCCTATTTCATCATCTGTAAGACAATATTAATTTCATTATTCAAAGTACCTTCGAATACGATAATATTTCTTATTACATAGTGGTTTCCATCATTAGATGTTTTTATTTATTTCATTGCGGTTCATCACTTGATCGGGGGCGGATCCAAATGGAGTTTGGTGAAATTGCTCGAATTTCCATTTTGTGCAGCAATATTTTATTTTTATGGCCATATTGGCCAGAAAACAGAACGCCTTTTCTGGAAACATGCTCCGCCCCTGCAATCTATAATGATGTAGATAGAGTTTAGAGTGTAACCATAGAACCGCATTAGCATTTATATCACGTATCTACCAGAGTGTTGTTCATGTCACATTTGCATCAAATTTGTCTGGCACTGTGAAACTTACTTAACAAAGTCATGTCGATGTTGTTTTTGCTATGGAAACAAAACAGTTGATTTTATTTAAGTAAAATGACATTTCCTTAAAAATAAACTGTTAAAAATTGCGTAATTAAATGCTGTTTCCATCTGTGATGTGTTGCATCGAACTTATGACAGGGTGATGCTTGGTATTGCTTAAACTGACTTGCACTAAGAAACAAATAAACATACCATGATTGCTGTGTTTGCCATTTGAACGAAACAAGCTAATAGACACGCATGACCTTTTATGCACTGTCGCCGGAGCCGCAGTACCTACGATAAATATCTAGAGAATTGTTTTTAGACTAAATAAACGCATGAGTAAAACGTATCTGTCTTTAATACAATATAATATGAACTATGCAAGAGTATAATATAATTATCTATATATAATAATTGATTTGAGTTTAATCGAAATTTAAACAAATTCGAAAACTAGAACAGTTATAATATTCCACACTTATACATGAATAGACTGTGGCATCAGCGCATGCGCACTTATGTAAGTAAAACTCCATGACCGTTGTTATAATAAATGTGTATTTTCATATGTGATCATTTTGTTTAGATTGTTAGGCAGGGTGAAGTTATCTGTACCATAACTGGCTGCAGTGAATATGTTTCCTTTTTTCATACTTAATAAGTGAGATAAATTTCTAATTATACCTTTCATTACAAATAATTACTTCCAATTATAATAATGCCCACTGCTGTCAAACGTGTACTTAAAACTACTTCTGCTATCAGAGAATAGAAAACAAAGAGAACAATTAAATGATTCATATTTAACCCTTTACTCCGTGGTATATGGTTGTTAACCAATGAGCGAACAGTTCAGCCGGCACTTCTGATCAGGATTTACACTGTTCTCTTTTAGATTCATTATCTTGTTTTTTTTTGAAGAAACAATCAATGTAGTCGGCACAGTGTGCCAGCTTATCCGGATCTACACTGGTCGAACACGTGAAAAATCATCATTTGCAGTAAAACGGTAAATAACATGGCTACATTGTTTTGTATAACTGTCAATCATGCCAATGTTGGGTTTGGCATGTATACTAAAATTGAATGCTGTAGCCTTTTAAATACTAAGTAGAAATTCATGGCGCAAATAAATGCATTTTTCAGCTATGCAAATTTGCCTTGAACTGTTTGACACCATTACTGCCTGGCACCGTGAAACTGACCGATGTTATTTGTGTGGTGTAAACGGAAACAGTCGAATGTCCACCGGAAGTAGACTAGCCAATATTTTTATTGGTTAAATACAATTCGCAGGCGAAATTAAATGCTGTGTTTATTTGTAATGATTTCTAGATTTGCTATGAGGTCATCAATCCCCAGAGGCTATACGAAGTCTTAGAAATAATTTGATATTTCTAAAATTGGAAGCTCTTCCCCTTGATCGCAATTGAAAATCGAGCGTTTCGTCACCTTGAGGGGAAAAATCGAGCGTCCTGTCATCTTGAGGGGAAAACCAGAGATTACAGGGTGTGATATCAATTATATCCTATAATTTGTCGAGTAATTTATTTCTTTTAGATGTTACTGAACAGACATCTGACGAGCTTTTCAAAAAATATCAATTCACGCTTTTTGTAATTAAAAACTTTTGATACATACCGCAGCGACTGATCAAATATATTAACCAGCAAGTAGCGATTATTAATATTCAAGGATTATACAGATTAGATGATAAGGGTAAATATTTGTTAATCTTTCAGCGAGAAAATTTTAATTAGTTCACGTTATTCAACTCCATTCAATCTGAGTTTTCTATATTTTGAAAAGTAAAAGTATTAGTTTTCGGACATTTAGGTTACTTAGTTTGTAAATGATTTCAAGATAATAGTTTATCTTTCAATCACACCAACTGTGGGATTTTTTTTTACAATTGAGGCATTACGGCCAATACTTTGTAAAGTGTTTGCACTGATATTTTATGAAAATAGGTCCCTGGCGGTGAATTAATTTTTAAGTTACAAGAGCCTGAAGAATCTGTCAAGATAATCTATCTCACTGAAGTCAGATATAAAACGTAGCGGTTTTCAAGAGAATATTTTAATCAGATTGTCAAGAAAATTATTAAACAAATATTTATCGCCAGTAATTATATGCAAAACAAGAGATAAGAACTGGTGGGGTAAATTTTCTAAAATTATAAGCAAAAGCATTAGAAAGTATGCATTTTGATAGGTAATATAAAGTTGTTTATGTCTGTTCACAGGGTCGTGGCGACTTTTGACTATAAAAAGAATGGACAATGCGAACACGGTACCAAAGGTGTGCCAAACTGTCAATCCTCTTGCGTACAGGTTTAGCATGACTGAGATTTAATCGTAGTTGAAAATACGCCAGTTGAGTTCAAATTCGTTTTTATGTCAATTTAATAAGTAATGGTTTTATGAAAAGTCTAAAATCTGTTATAATTGCTCCAATAAGGTTACAATAATTGAGAAAATTAAGTTGTAACTATTTGAAAATCATGGAAGCATACCTAATTGTTACTGCGGGCTAAATAATTTATAGTTTTATACAGATTTTTTAATTGAGAAAAATATCAATAATTAACTGTGAAGTTCTATCACATTTGATCTCAAATGAGAAAGCTACAGACTATCAAAGATACCTGAAGGCGATATTGTTCCTGACATAAAACATTATCAAGACAGTAATACATTTGAAAATAAATATGTTTACGAAGACCAGTTGCAATTCCGAATAACATTAGCATACACATTTTATTTTGAACAAATCAGCCGATTTGGTTGGAGTTAATAAACCAAGGCAACTTGGGCACGTTGTTTCCTTTCGAAAAAACTTGAAAGGGCAAGTGTGAGGCCGGTGCAGAATGATCTGCCACTTACAGTTCCAAGGCGATAATCCGTTAGTCTTCATATAGAGTTGCACTCGTCCATACGTACGTCTGTCTGTCCGAACGTCCGTCCCCAAAATCTTGTGGCATCAACTCCTCATTAACTATCGGGTGAATATATTTTAAACTTGCAAAGATGATCATGCAGGATGTATAGATGATCGTAAGAAAAAAAGATTTTTTCCCTACGACCATTTTTACCAGAGTAATGGCTCTTTGTTTCAAATGTTGTTTTAGCTGTGGGGGCATCAGTGTCCAAGGACACATTCTAGTTCAAGATTGTTTTGTTGTAGTTTTGAAATTGATCATTTTGAACACCATGCTCTCTACGTTTTGTCAGTGTCGGGAGGCTGTGTATATTCTGAATGTGGCGAAGCTGCATAATTAACATCACTTTAACGAAATTGTTTAAGTCCTAAAGGTAAATACATGTAAAAAGTGTTATAGAACTTATTTGATACCCCGATTTAAGTTGGATAACTTTGTTTTTTATGATATCCATCACTGGAGTAATGTCCACAATGGGGTAAGTTGCGTAACAGCAAAATTACTTTTCTAGTAGGTGTGGAACTTTTTGCAAGAAATTAAAGTAATGATGTGGGGGCAATGGTTTTAAGTTTGATATCAATGTATTAGATGGTAGAATGGTTTAGATATTGCCCAAATATCTACTGCAGCTTTTTGTTAGTTTCAAATTTCTCTCTCCTGAAATTTTTATTTCATTTATTTTTTCTCATTTGAAAATTTGAGGATTTTAGATTAACCATAAGGTCAAAAACGCTATTGTTTGGATATTATCAGTAAGACTATTATGCGATTTGTCTGATCCTAATGTCATTAACAATGTTAGTTTTGACATAATAATCATTTCAATACGATTGATTCCTTGATTTTTATATCCTACTTATTACGAAAATCAATTAGAAGGTAAATTTGACCTTAACGTTACATCTGAATTACTTTGCTCAATTTAAATAATTATAGCCGATATCAGAAAAAAACGCAAGTTGGATTTTTGACTGCTTAAAACCAATAACATAAAAATTATTGTGTAAAGCTGATATACATGTAGAAAAAAATCGCAACTGATTTTTGACTTTGCTTCCAGCTTATAACATATTGTGTATAAGTGATATAGAAAAAAAATTGCAACGGACTTTTCAACTGTGCTTTCAGCTAATAACATATTGTTTATAGCTGATATAACAAATAAAAAAAAACGCAACGGAATAACGCATTTAAATTTTTATAAATATTTGTCGGTTTATCGCTGTTTGTTAGTATAGGTATTATCATTTCACGTTAGCGCTGGTTGTTTAGGCTACAATTGATTTTCTCCCTGCAAAATAAATGAAATAAGGAAAATTTAGGCACACTAGATTGGCATCTTCAAGAACAAATCTCTGACGGGTTTAATTGAAACGGATCTAGATACGTTAATTATGCCAGAAAGAAACCTGTGGCATATTGAAAATAACCAAAATTATAACAATCAATTGTGCTGTGGTTATTCCGAAATCGGAAAGAATTGATTGGATCTTAAATAATGTTTTTGAAGAATTGTTCTCTAATGAGGATTGGCTGAAGATTATAAATCTGAGATTAGAAATCAGTCTCAAATCTCAAGCATCTGATTGGCCGAAATGGCGACCAGACGTCATTTCAGCCAATCAGATCCTTGAGATTTTAGACTGATTTCCATTCTCAGTTTTATAATCTCGAGGCAAGGTTTTTTCTCTGTATTAGTTGATAGAGATAAAAAAAATAATTTCTCTGAATCATATATTTTCAAATAAATACATTAAATAGTATGCTGTGAAATGGATGTAACATTAGACGGCTGTGTTTTCCGTGAGCAGTAAAAGCCTAACGAGATGTGAACAAACAAAAAAGTTAATCTTGGACATAAATGTGTCCAATATCACATCAGTCCTGGCGACAGTAATTGTGTACGACAGCTCATAAGATAGAGCACAACGTTACAGACTCTCTGGAATATTTTCATTCACGGAAATTTAGCAATAAATGTGGCAAGCCAATGACGGTGAACAAGACATATGTCTGCAGTATATTGCATCGTACGAGGTTGCTTTCTGCATTATTTGCTAGTAAATATGGAATTAATATCACTTGAAATAAGCAGTATTCATTTGAATGTATTTTTTTGTAAAATTTATTTTGATCATGAAAATAAGTTGAAAACCGGCGTCGATATGAGTCGAGACTGAATTCATATGTCAGATTAAATAAAAATGGATATAACAAAGTTAAGGACACAGTGTTACATACAGTGTTAACCCCTCTATTAAGATCACCATTAGACCGGAAAAAGTGGTACTAATAGTGTGGTGGTCTTAATTTCAGAGTAGAAAAATTGTGCAAAACCGTTAAAAGGGACATTGAAACAGTGGTCTTTTTATCGGGGTAGTATAAATTTTGGAATGGTGTATGAGTGTCTTTTTCAAATCTACCTTTAAATGTAGAGTTTTATTTTCCCTGTCCTCCCCAACAGCATAATCAACCTTAACTGAACTTTAGATCTGATATAACAAAATACTTTTACTTTGATTAAAAGTTCAGTTTTGGAAAATAGTCCGCGGTTGCACGTATGTGTGAAAATACAAATATCTGAATAGCCATTCATTCATAACTAGAGTATTGGCATATCTGGCCGTTGAATGAAAGGTATTACGATCCACACATGCAAAAGGCCAAACGGATATGGAGTAATAGATTGCGAATTTATCAGGCCTAACTGATTAAATTTTATGAAAGTTGAAATAAAAAAGTGGTGTATTCGTCTTAACAGAGATATTGCAGGAAATAAGTACATAAATCACTACATTGGTTATCGGACTTAAAAGACAAAATAAATTCATCATAAAAACACGAAGAATGATTTTATGAAATTGCGAACAAATGGATAAACACAAATGGAGTTACATAATATTTTAATGTAAAGACAGTAGTGATTGGATGGGTTTTAACAGAGAAACCATTTTATTAAATCTATGTGTTTCTCCCTTAGAGATGAATTTATTCCATTAAAACAAAAACAAAATAATCATGATGCATTTTTAGTGATAGTGGGTGTGTTATAGCTTGATTTATTACAGAAAAAGCATTAAACATGTTGAACGAGCAGAGAAACGAGAAAAACGTAAAGAAAAATGTCACATTTTCAGTTGATCAGTTCGAACCGTTCTTTGACATAAACAGGAATTACCATGAAAGGAGAACAAGTATGCCGGTCATAAATCAACCTGGCGATCTTAGATCTACATACAGCTCCTTACTGAATGTAGGGAGGCGGATAATGGCAGTGAGTAAAAGAGAAAAGGTGACGTTGAGAAAGCAAAATACGACAGTAAATATAGATAATATAGGTACGGATAATACAGATGTATCTAAAGGTGGCACAGACGTTAAACATACCCGCATGTGTAATAATCGCTCAGTCCAAGAAGATGTGAAAGTAAAAAGTATTGTCAAAGAGGAACGAGTTATTCAAAAAGCATTTGTGGAAAATAATAATTCAAAAGTTTTTTATTCTCAGGATCGAACTATAAAACATAAAGAGACCGAAAGCGCAGAAAAGTTTCTAAATCATGGTAAACAAAAGGAACAAAGAGAAAACAGAACAAAAATTGATGTTAACATTCGCAATAAAGGTAACACTAGCATTCATGACCGTGATGGTCTTGCTTTACATACTGTGATGAGCAAGATGACAGAACACGGGCAGCAAAACCCCGTGCTGTACAAGAATGCGCTGCACAAGACACAGAGAAGGCTGTTGCAGCAATGGATGGATGGCAAGATAAGGCACAGTCTGGAAGATGTTGCCGAACATTGTGACACTAATGATTGTCCAGACGGTAAGTGAACATCTTACAAAAACAGACAGTAATTGGAGTATGGTAGTGAATTTAATGTCTTCTCTCTTTAAAGTGAGCTATGTTGTCTCTTCATTCTCCCTAAGAGGATTTCCATTTGTGTTTCAATGTAACAAAAGGTTGGTACATTAAAGATATTTTGTTACATGCCCTTGGGTCAGACTACTCGAAAGTGTGTCTGCTAATTTGAATCTTTGATTGGGAATAGTGCACTCTATGTAAAATGGTGTATAAAGAAGTAGCGTGGTCTTTATTTCGAGTAGTTTCTGGTGAGGGTTTTTGCACTTACTTTGTACCATTTAGGAGGAGATGCCTTACACTAGGCTTATAGTTCATGCAATCAGCATTGTGTCTTCGGTAGTTGTACTTACGTCTACCAATCCATAGGTTGTAGATCGGGCTCCTCAGTTGTAGGCGGCTCTCACTGGGCTTATAGTTCATGCAATCAGCATTGTGTCTTTAAGTAGTTGTACTTACGTCTATCAATCCATAGGTTGTAGATCGGGCTCCTCGGTTGTAGGCGGTTGTTTGGGGCAGCTGACAAGGAAATATCATTTTTATTTTGTTCTTAGAATGAAGAGAAATCCAGAAATGAGTTACGTCAACTGTTATTGAAAAACTGCTGAAAACTGTTGTGAAGTACGATAAATCAAAATTGACATGAATAGTCAGTGTTTATTGAAATTCGTCTGAAAGTTATATAAACTAATTGTTTTGCCACTGACCGTTCCAAGGCGGTAACCCTTGGGTTCTCACTTTCGTTAATTATTTGTGGCGTATATTTTGAAACTGCTTATTGTATAACCATGCTCACTTCTCCTCTATACATTTTGGCTTTGTGGGGAGGCTGGATGTGGCCATTCCTGATATGCTTATTTCACTTTTTTACATTCATTAGAAATAGTATTTTTATTTGTTTATGCTGCTTGTTTTCCGAAAGAAAAAGGTACTAGTAACCATACGATTATCTGCTAACACTTAATAAATCTACACAATGAGTTAACGAAGACAAACAACGATTATCTGATATTGTCAGAGCAAGCTAAGCAATAACACCTTCTTATTGGATAGGATTAAAGAAAGCTTAATGCAGGATTAAACCGAGTCTAAAGAAAAAAAATCTGTCTGTCGTTGATCTTCGTCTGTAAAGAAATCCAATAGCAAAACGCATACTCTTGAAATTAAACTAATTTGGTTGAGAAATGTCACATTGGAAAGTCAAGGAACTCTCCTAATTTGGAAATGTTTAGGAAAATGATTAAATCCAGAAAACAAAATTAGATAAACCGATTTTTAAAAAAACTACTCTAGATGAATGTTATTCCAGAACGTTAACCTTAGGTGACCTAAACTAGACCAAACATTAGCAGGATAGTTGATACAGCACTGACATTAGCGTTGGTTGTGCCGTTTGGCGGGCGTAAAACGTCGCCCCGTAGAACAGTTACCAACTACGCATTTGAAAGTCATTGATCACGATATTTGTATTTGCGAAAGTACATGTACTGAGTTGCGCTCAACCCAGGCTAGGCTACGATAAATCAAAATTGACATGAATAGTCAGGGTATATTGAAATTTGTCTGAAAGTTATATAAACTAATTGTTTTGCCACTGACCGTTTCTCACTTTCGTTAATTATTTGTGGCGTTTATTTTGAAACTGCTAATTGTATAACCATGCTCTCTTCTCCTCTCTTCATTTTGGCTCTGTGGGGAGGCTGGATGTGGCCATTCCTGATATGCATATTTCATTTTTTTACATTCTTTAGAAATAGTATTTTTATTTGTTTAAGCCGCTTGTTTTCCGAAAGAAAAAAGGTACTAGTAACCCTACGATTATCTGCTAACACTTAATACAATCTACACAATGAGTTAACGAAGACAAACAACGTTTATCTGATATTGTCTAGACCAAACATTAGCAGGATAATTGATACAGCAGTGAAATTAGCGTTGGTTGTGCCGTTTGGTGGGCGTAAAACGTCGCCCCGTACAACATTTACCAAATTTGATCACGATATTTGTATTTGCGAAAGTACATGTACTGAGTTGCGCTCAACCCAGGCTAGGCTGAGTGGACAGTAACATGATCGTGAACAGGCGCAATCAAACTGAGCCTGCAATATTTTGATGGTTTTCAAAGTAACCCTTTCATCTATTTCATACTTTCCAGAACCGGACAGTTTAATAAAACGACAATATTATGGAACTTCTAGACGAATGCAGATTGATACAAGCTTACCATAGAAAAGCAGTCTCAGTCTGCTTCATAAGCAAACCTATTCAGTAAGACAGTTTCTGAATATAAGTATTCTTATTTGCGAGGTTCGAATGGGAAAATCTGGCGTAAGGGACCTATATAACTACCGGATGATTCCATTCGGTCCCGGAACACTTGATTTTAGTGCATAAAACACACATTTTGTTATACCTTTTACCAATTTCTTTTGTTTATAATATAAGAGGATTAAACTATTCACAGCGCGTGACTAACTAGTTTAAATAAGTAGTTCAAAATGATCACATGCATTTGTATTCTATACAACAAAGAAATAATTTCCAGACACGTCTCTTTCATCTTGAAATGTTATTCTCTGTCTGGAAGCCATGCTTTGTAAAAGACGTGTTTCAATCACAGGAACGCTGTTAAAGACTCCACAAGGAAGCACCACTGTGACTAAGTATGTTGACTGTAATGGAATAATTCCTACTTCACGTAAGCTTCACATTGTTCTATTTCCGTACCTTTCCGGCTCTCTTCTGTGCCCAAGGTTATAAAACTGAGCATGGAAACCAGTCTCAAATCTCAAACATCTGATTGGCTGAAATGGCGACTGGTCGCCATTTCAGCCAATCAGATGCTTGAGATTTGAGACTGGTTTCCAAACTCAGTTTTATAACCTTCAGCCCAGGCCTCAAGATTATAAATCTGAGAATGGAAACCAGTCTCAAATCTCAAGGATCTGATTGGCTGAAATGGCGACTGGTTTAAAATCTCAGTTTTATAATCTTCAGCCCTGGTTATAGAAATAACAAGATGGCACAATATTGTTACAGTTCTTTAGTAAATCGCTTCAAATTTGTTTTAATATCAAACTAAACGCATTTTTGAAATGGTTTTAAAATGGTTATTTTTTGGAATCCATCAGCACCGTACAATATGCTTGGTAAGTGTAATTTTTTAAAAAGCTCTTGTTAGCCAATTTGTTTACACATGTACTTTTAACAAACCACTCATTTTGGACGTGAGGTACATACACACTGGAAAGTTAATGAAACTATCCGAACCATAATTGTTGTTTGGACAGCAGCAGAATATGTTCACATCACAACTAACAGCCACGCAGAAAAACGTCTGTTAGTATTTTTGTATATCTCGATTGCTAGCTTCGGGTACGTCAATTAAAATTAATTTCGCTGTGAGGTTTAAGGTAATTATCTTACAGTATTTGAAGCTTGTTTAATTTAGAGCTACATTTATCTGAATTATACTGTGTATTTGTTTATGTTTTGTTGTTTTATACCTAGAGGTTTTCTAGGACGTGGTAGTTACCACTAAAATGTCTGAACGTGAAACGTGAAATGGGGTTCAGATTCAAAATATACAATTTTAATTGTAAAATACCCTTCCTTAACATATTATATTCATTAGACCAAATAAATGTTGTTTAAAATATTGAATAATGTTTGGGACGAGATGTGATCTAAGAATACAAATGTGCGTTCATATACAGTGTTGATTATCCTCAACACTGCTACATGCATATCATTAAAACTTTCTATTGAACTCCTAGTGACGTATGGATCCCAAGTGAATCAAAGTTGTTGAGAGTGTTGATTATGAATGCCATTTTTGTTTGTATTTCTACAAATAGTGTCCATTGTCAGGTTGAATCAACTGGAACATTCAACAAACGTTTTGCAACATTCCCTGTAACAGCCGTGTCAAAGTTGTGTCCTCTCATGTTTCACTTGTACATCTGTTTTACGCTGTATTGATAGGATTGTTATAAACACTATTCTCATATCTATTAGATACACCGAGGGCATACACGTTGTTCACTGGTAATAACCTTAAGGGGATTTTCAAATTAAAGAATTTCATTTTCTTTTAGTTTTAATTCATACTTAGTCATAACAGCACACAATTACAATGTTTACTTTTATGTTGGTTTAAATACATGGGCACTATGACCAGACAAGTAATGCCAATCACACTTGTTCTTTAAAAAATTGCATGATTTTCAGTTTTAGAAATGCCTAACCAGAAATGTTCTTTCACCACATGTAATTTGCATATAAAGTAATAAATGTATTCACTACATGATGTGTTTTTTGTTGCTTTTGAAGAAAAATGCAGTTTTCCACCAATTTTATATTATTAAAACACTTATTTATGGGTTTCAATTACCCCACCCCCTTAAAATACAACATTTCCACCAATTTTAACACATTAAAATGTTTTACAAGATATATAATTAAATAAATCAAGTTATTTTACCATATATTTCATAAAAAACATAGTATGCATTGAAAGGAATGATCAACATGAGCCTGTTTTTCACATTTCATGACAGATAGAGGCTAGATCTGGTACAGGAGAACTTAATTTTGGAACCTTTTTGACATAACATGCCATCTTTTAGCCTTATTTTCTGGAATTTCTAAGTGATTATGCTCATGATTTGACACAAATCATGTAAAGAGTGTTTCATTATGTGATATAAACCTATGTCTTGAAATATAATTCATGACTCACAGAGAAATATAACAATTTATATGAAAAATATACCATATTTTGACTAAATTGAAGAAAATAAAATATATAAAAATAATAATAAGGCTGAAATACCCCCAAAATATGCATTTTATTGATAAAACAAACTTCAAGAAGCTTATTCCAATCAAAATCCACATTACCATGACTACTTTCAGTGAATAAAGGGACAAAATGTTAGAATTTAATCAATTTTGCATATTCAAGGGAGGTAATCACAATAATGGAAAGACAGTTATCTGTTGTTTATCAATTCATTGTGGTTCTTAACCTTGCTAATTTGAATGTTTTTAAACATTTCAACTGAAATACAACTTAAATTAGATTTAGTTCACTATATTTGAAGAAAGAGATAAAAATCTAAACACTAGTGGGGTGACAAATGCATTATAAAAACACAACACCACTGCATTCTTTCAAGTTGCATCATTTTAAAAGAGCTCAGAGACCACCAAAACTAAACAAAATAAAGCTGGAAGCAGTCTGTTTGTTTTAAACTATTATGAAAGATGTTTTTGGGCCAAAATGCTGCAAAATTTACAAAATTGTTGCCTCAGATATTCAATGAGACTTGTTGGGAAAAAAATTTTGAAAGGCATCTTCTTGCGACATAATATTTATCGCAAAAAGTAATAAAATCATTTCGACAAAATCTTTTCGTGCAAAATGCATTCCAAAACATTCGCGAAGAATGCCGGAAACATTTTTACATGCAGAATCCTTGAACACATAGGAAACTATAAAACCACATGTGATGTAGACCACTATTATTTGTTTGGCACCAAAATTCCTACTTACATGATACTAATATTACTCAATGTGCATTTGTATGAAATCTTTATATAATACATGAGCCATTAGCCCTTAATTATGGTACATGTTCTATTAATCTACAAGTTTTAAGCAATAAAATATGCAGAAAACCCTTACTAGTGCTCCCTCTAGTACTAATCAAGCATTGTTTACATCCAGGCTTTAGGTCAGAGATCACTAAATAGTTTCCCATAGACTTACATTATAAGATTTGGTCCTCCTGTGATTTTATTTACACGACTTGTTCCAAAACTACCCCAGATTTGCATAGTGGCACTCTTGGGAAATGCAAAAATGACCAAGAATTGGTGCCTTCACCAACTCATTCTCTCAGCATTTTAAACCGAAAGTAACCACCCCCAGAATGTAAACAAATCTCTAACCCAAAATAAGGAAAGTACCAACTTCTTTAAAGTGACACAAATCACCTTTCAAACAGTTTTTTAAATAATCATTTTTATTTTTAAGTATATAATTAAAGTCATTTTACATTTTTGAAAACAAAAAATTATTTCTATTCTCTATAGTTTTGGCCAATGAATCTTTGAAAATAAATTAAGCCCGAATCGTCCCTAGACAAAATTGTCCAATCCGCGACAGGCTTTTCTATTTACTGTCCTCTGACCTACAGTCGTATCAAGTTTAAATCAATGTTTACATAGCCTGCAGTCGGCATGGTCGGAGTTGTCTTTACCTTGACTTTCTGATTTATACCGGAATTCTGTATCCGTCATAATTACAACTGATCATGGCCAAGTAGACAGTCTGGTGATACATTATTGTACTCTGTTTATACCATAAAGGTGTCATGGCATATATGGACGAATTAAATATTGTTTATTTATGGTGTCATGGCATATAATGGACGAATTAAATATTTGTCACTGAACACTTTTTCGTCAAGACACCATGCCGATATCAAAGTTGTAAAACATTTTACTGATAAACTCTATTTTGATTTTACTTGCTTGACTGTCGAGTTAGATTGTATCTACTACAGAATTCTTTGCCTCTTAAATAAATGGATAATATTTTTGTGTCCACATTTCAAATACAGGCACTTTTGCTAACAGTTCAAATACAGACACTTTTGCTAATTCCGTGTTTGATTACAATCGTCATCACGCTGATCTGTCACTTTTGACAGTGTCATTGTTCACTGTTATATGCTTGGATATAGCAGAATCTATTTACAAACTACATTTGTAGTTGTTTTTATTTGGAGAACCTTGTGGAGAGCAACAGATAGGTTTGTCGGGATAATGAATGAATGAATGAATGAATGAATGAATGAATGAATGAATGAATGAATGCGTGAGTGAGTGAGTGAGTGAGTGAGTGAGTGAGTGAGCGAGCGAGCGAGCGAGCGAGCGAGTGAGTGTGTGAGTGGGTGGGTGGGTGGGTGGGTGAGTGAGTGACTGAGTGAGTGAGTGAATGGATGAATGAATGAATGAATGAATGAATGAATGAAAAAACTAACATAAAATTCGTATTAATTAGTTTATGCAATTATTTTTATTAGTTAATATTATAATCGTAATAGGTCCTTACCGTAATTATGTTCTTCTAATTCATCTAATGAATGAAAGGGCAGAAATGGAATTATAAGTTTCAGCTCACTTTATCTAGCTCTGTGCTATTTAAAAAAAATAAAAAGTACAAATTTTGATTAATTATATTCAATGATGACGGTTTTCATGGAACATGAAACTAGTTTTTCACCATGTATACTGTTCTATGATCAGCGGTGTATGATTTCCAGATAAATAAATGACTGTATTGACAGAGGATCTGGGAATATAAAACATGTGTATCAGAAGAAACGATCAATGGAAATGTTATAATGCGTATTGAACAATACTCACATTTATATCTGCCTGCTGCATCAGTGAAACATCATGTGCCCAAGATTACAAAATTAAAACTGGAGACCTGTAACAGATCACAAGCATCTGTTTGGATGAAATGGAGACTTGACTCCATTTCAGTCTGTTTGGATGAAATGGAGACTGGACTCCATTTCAGTCAACCAGATGCTTGATATTTGAGACCGGTCTCCATGCTTAGTTTTATGACCTTGGAACCTAGTTAAAAAGTAACCCAATTATTTAACTGTCAACGACCATCAGCTATTTTAATACCCTTTAAACAACTTCATATATTAAACAAGAAAACACTGACGGTAATTTGCCCGTTAAGAACTAGCACATGAACTCATCAACGAAGCAAAGGACTGATCTGACCTCGAGCGATTATACATAAACCCTTTTTCAACGAACAGTGATTACATGAAATTAATTTCGTACATCACAAGAAATGAATCAGTTCTAGAACAAAGATAACATACAAGTGTAACTTATTCATCAATCGTCGCATTATTCCAAAGACAAAACTGTATCCGATTACAGCTTATTCAGTCTGAAATTCGAACCCGTATTCATGTTCTTATTTCGGGGACAACTGTTGTATGCATTGGTGTAAATGACATAATTTCAACTCCCAAAGGTGTGTGCCACTGACCGTTCAAAGCTGATTACTATCTATGCCGTGATTCATTTTTTATGTATTTTGCCATTCAGTTTTTTTTTCAATTTGTGGCCATTTAATGAGTTTTTCATCTAAATCAATGTTTTTCTTTCCTGAACTTGACTTGTTTTCGCATTTTAAGGTAACTGTTCATGCATCAGATCACCTATCATTAAGAGATGCAGTGTAAAGTATGAATTACTGCCGTCGCATAGTAGCAAAACTAATACTTTTGTATGAGTATGGCACCAGTCAACGAACTTTTATGGTTTATTTTTATTTTTTATTTGAATGCGTTTAATGTATGAATATATTCAATCAGGCTTTCTTTTGAAACCCAGATTATTAGATTGACGTATGTAGTTGGGTGGGCGGGCATCAACATTCCATTAACTTTTTTGTTTAAGTTCACTTTTTCTCAGTAACTATTCAAGGTTGATTTTCGGAGCCAAAGGATTAAACTTTTCAAATTCTTGAAATTTTGTATGAAACCTTATCAATATCATATTAAATAAAACAAATACATTTAAACGTGTTGTAACGAGACTGGACTATTTTATCTGTTTTTACTCATTTGTTCACGGAAAGCAATTCTCAAGTGAATAGCAACTGCATTTAGCTATCAGTTTTGATCATTATATTCATATTTGGATCATTAAAATGTAATGCAGTTTCAAAGGAAATGCTGCGGCTTGTCATTCCATTTCACTGAAGTAACTCCTTGCAGCTTCGTAATCAATGTAATTAGTTCAACGTCAGCAACGTTTCAATTTAGAAAAAAATCTCATAATTCTAAAACGTACAATAATTTGGTATTTCTATTGCATTTACGAATATCATCATGTTTATTTTATAATCAACGTAAAGTATACGTTTCTAGCATTTTGATGGAACTTTCGCGGTCTCCAGTTGCTAAGCATTCGATAGTTTCAAAATGTTTATTTTATGATATGCTGGTGTCGGTGAACATGTGAAAACTAAAATTGATTGTAAAAAAAATTAAATTCAACTGCTGCGCATGAATTCAAACTATAGAATATCACGTTTTGACGTAATAAGTAAAATAAATGCACGAATTTCAAATTAATAATTGTTGTTGTTTTATCATATTAAACATAATGTCACTGTGCCTTTTATTTCCATTTCTGTTTCGAGATTTTTACATTGGACAGTGCTCTTAGAGCTTTTGACAAGTGTACACATACTTCTGGGTTGGGACTGTTATCTGTTCATTGGGTCACAGATAGCAGAGTGAAGCTATCTGCTCGGCACACATGGGATAATAAATGGCTAGATCATTAGCCGTCGTGGATTAAGTGCTCAGAAAATGAAAGCAAACTGTGAATAAATCAACACTAAGTGGACATTAATAACTAAAGAAAATTAGAATTGATTACTCCTTTCGTATTTTTCTCCATTTTTAAAGTACTATATAAGAGTTTCCCGTAGTGATAAACGGTCGTCGAAAGTTGGTTTGCATTGATTTATAACATCTGATCATTGGACAATTTGGTCATTGTTCTAATTTCAATAAAGTGTTTTAAGTATTAAACCAGAAACCTTTTATATCTTATTTGGTGCTGGTTGAAAGCTTTGTAATGGATTGAAATTTGACATAATTTTAAAAAGTATTGTTTAATTAGTTGAAACACAATTGTTGTACCTAAAATTTATAAATAAGTTCTTACTGTTTCAAACAGACAATAAAATAATTTGTTAAAATACAATAGCTTTATATTTAACACTTATAAACTATAGATAATTTGAAATTTGCCCCCTTTTTAAATACATCGTGGAACTCATATTCTTTTTGAAAATAAATGATGTGCTTACAGTATATACATACAATGTATAGGTAACCCAAACACCATACAAATACCACGACAGCTTCTAGCCAACCAAGAAACAGACACATGCCATGCCGTGTCATATACATGCAATGACATATCATGCCATGCCATGCCTAGCCATGCCATGCAATGCCATACCATGCTATTTCCCAGTACATCCGTGTCCGTATCTGAAATGTTATTTTCAGATTTCTTCAGATTAAATAAATTTGTCGTTTAACCACTTTAAAGAGCTCAAAGGTAAGGGGACGCAAACATTCTCAGTGTGTGTGTGTGTGTGGGGGGGGGGGGGGGGGGAAGGGGGGAAGGGGGAGGTGTAATGCGCAAACTTTAAAGGCGTTTTCTTAAAAAGTTGAGTTTTTTATTTTAAGATTTTACCATATCATTACAAACACTATAATACGGAATAGTTTGTTGCGTATTTTGAATATAACACACAACTCAAAAGAAAAAAGCTCTAGTGAATAATACAGGCAAAGGCATTTTCATTCATTCACAATACTGAAGATCATAAATTTAGTAAAAGTAACCTGTGCAAAAGCAGATCAATATGACTAACTAAAGTATGTTGTTGTTTTTTGAACAAATTCACTGCAGTATTGTGAATGAATGCAGAACCTTTTAAGTAATTCACTTGTATTTTACTTCTGAGCTGCTGATTTTTTGTCGTTGAGAGAATATTGAAATAAAAAGCCAACTTTAAGAAACTTAGAAAAGGTGCCCAAGATCAAAGCATTATGAACAAATTCACTGCAGTGTTGTGAATAGATGCAGAAGCATTTAAATTATTCACTTGTATTTATCTTTTGAGCTGCGAACTTTTTTTTAACATATTCAACATATTATTAAGAGCATTGTCAATAATATATTATAATGTTTATTTTGAAAAGAAATCTCATGAGCTAATTTTTAAGAGAAAACTTCACCATTAACATTTGGTCATTATCCCATCAACAATGCATGTTTGCATTCAAATCCTATTGGATTAGATGACAAGTTGGAACTTTTGTTCTTTGCATATTGTCATAGCATGTGGGAAGCTAGTCATTAGAAACATAATGTTATAAATTATTGGTATTTAAGAGTAGAATTACATAATAATTTCATAAATGTGCTCTATAACGGAGAATTAATGTATGGAAAAAACATGAAACAAACTTCTGATTGCTTTGTCTCATTATTGCATTTCTAAAAGCATGGAACAATCTGGTAAATGATAAGTGCACATGGATTATTAAATTAAATGACCTGTCAAGTGGAAATCAGTACTTTCAGTAATTAAGAACTTTCATTTGAAAGTAACATGATAGTGAAGGAATCAATTAAATATACTGAATAGCAAACATACAAAAGTAACGTGTAAATGAGGAATCAGTTAAGCAACATGAGAATGAATTATATACATGCACTTAATGAAGCACTTTGTAAGATTAAGTTGGATGAAGGAAACGTTGGCGGTGTTAGAAGAAGTACTGACAATATATTTGGAACAAACACAAATAACAAAATATGAGGAAAATCAAATGGAAAATCATTATATAGGTTTCAGTGGTCACGAACAAGAAACACATTTATTAAAACTATCCAGGACCAAAGGTTATAAAATTGAGAATGGAAACCAGTCTCAAATCTCCAGTCGCCATTTCAGCCAATCAGATGCTTGAGATTTGAGACTGGTTTCCAATCTCAGTTTTATAACCATGGGCCCTGAGGACAACCAATTCGTGTAACGGGAACTTAGAACCCAACTGTGGCTGGCATTTTGCAAAAAAAAAAAACCCAACAAACTTATGGACTACATTTTTAAGAAGTAATTACTTTTCATACACATAATATTCTGCATTTGGATGTAGTTAGTGATAAGTTTTTTTAAGTTGTAAATGTAATTATATAAGAATGGCCCGCAGAAGAGACTTTGTCAGGCCATGAACACCAATTTTTTAATATTTTATATGGACAACTATGGTTTAACTAAATTTTTAGCACTAAACAACTTTAGCTAATATTTGATTTCTTATTTTTTTTATAACAATGGAAATATATAGTATTTTATATTCCTTGTCAGTGACTTTGAAAATTAATGTCAGATTTTATACTAAATGCCAATTGATAAATAAATTAATGCTATATAGCTGTTTCATGAAATGTCTTCCTTAGAGAACGTTTCATCCGTACACACCCTAGGCCCAATATCATAAAACTGAGATTGGAGACCAGTCTCAAATCTCAAGCATCTTACTGGGTGAAATGGCGACCGGTCGCTATTTCAGCTAATCAGATACTTGAGATTAAAGACTGGTGTCCTGATCTAGTTTTCTGATCTTCTTTGGGCCCAAGAAAGAGAAAGATGAGATCATGCATTTAATTATGATCGATATCGATATTTAAGACAACAAGACCATTAACAAATATAATACCTTCAGGCTTACCACCTTGAAACGCTAAGTGGCATAAGACGACCACCCATATTCTGTTTATTAAGGTATGATTTAAAAGAGGAACAACGTAAATATTTGGTGATGGTTTATAACAGTTTGTATTCAAGCATTTTTTTCTTTTTTGATTTTTAGTCTAAGAGATGAGCCTGTTAAATGCTGGTTAACACAAACGCTTGTTAATTGTAACTAAAAGTAAATGTAGTTGCTGTTGTGACGTAAACAGCTAATTAATGACACTTTTAGCTTCAACTAAAAACTGACAATTTATTTTGTGTTTTCCAGTGAAATATAGAGTTTTCTAAGTTAGTGAAATAAAAATGGTATTCAACTGTTTTGAAACTGCGGGACACTGTTTTTTGCCGAACTACATTTTTAGCTGATGACCTCTCTTTGGTAGGCCTATGATGGCATGATGTTTCTTTTGATGATGATATAAATTTTAATTAAATTAACTGTTGTTTTTCAGGTTCTTTCGATAATAATGATAAATAAGCTGTTTGAAGTACTCCATCTGATATGAATTTCAGAACTAATTTCTATTGCTTCAGCAGTTATGATTGAAAGTTAAGCGGTTATTATTTTGGGCCCTTCACAGGGAACAAGGAACTCTGAGTTTCCAGTTCTTTACTGATTACTTTGTCAAGAAAACATAATATAAAAAAAACTTTCTTTGTTTCAAATTTTTGTTTCTTTGTTTTATTTTCACTAGCAGATGACATGTCTGTTAATGTGTATATGACTAAACGTAACCAGCTTCACTCTGAAATGGCGTAATGCATTTTGAGCAGACGACATGTCTGTTATTGTGTATATCGCTACACGGAACAACCTTCACTCTGAAATGACCTAATGCAGTTTAAGCAGATGACATTACTTGCTGAGCAAAGTACTAAATGTCATTGATTCTGTAGAAATGTCCTTAATCGCTATTCCATAAAGAGAAGTGAAACTGATGTAATTGATTATAATGCCGTTTTGAAGAGTATACTCTAACGTCTTGCAGAAAAAAGTTATGTGGTTGATGATTATGTGCATATTTTTCGGATTCTTTTTTAATTTGTTTGAAGTCATTTTTTCATAAATGTAGTCAAAAAGTTTTCATAGACTTAGATGTTCTTTGGTTTACTTTTGTTGAAAGTGTTATTTAAAGCATCTTTTAATAATAAATTTTCATTTTATAAACGCTCGGTTCTATTCCTGGATGCTTGTGCCAATTCTTATTCTGGTTAGACAGCTGGTATCGACTTGCATTAAATACACCACAATGGGGAATTCAGGATCACTGGTTTCGCTATTTAGTAAATTCGCAGTAAATCATTCCTATAATACATTCATTGACGATATTTATCTTGTTAATAGAACATGCATGATAAGGAAGTTTTCTTAAATTGTTTACTAAATATTTTAAGGAAGAAAAATAACTCTTCATTATACTACCCATTTAAACCTGTCAATTTTTTTTGTATAAGCAATATACATTGCGTGTGTGCTCAATACATTATATTATACCTAAAAGGAGTGACTTTTTCGCTTAGAGCAGTTTCATATTCATTTAGTATCACTTAACGTCAATTATTCATTAATAAACACACAGTGATATATGTAGAGAAGAAAATTAAATAAATTGTATATACCAAATATTCTAATAATTGTACATGGACGTTAAATTGGGTGAAGTGTTTTATTGTTTTACTAAAAGTGAATCTACTATTATTATTGAGTTATACAAATTTTTAAATACAAAGTTATTATAAAAAAAACATGAACTTCAGTCATCCGTTGAACATAGCTCGGAGATCGAAATCATTCCAAAGAACCAGTGATAAACTACGGGATCTGGAAGGAAAATTAACTAGAAATGGAAAAGATCGCATACGAACACTAAGGAACTCATGTCTGGGTGAATTTTGTTACGATGATCTTTTTAAGAAAACAAGTGAAGATGAGCTAGTTTCTGTCGCTGCTGTCAATAGTAAAGGTATTGAAAATGAACATAAACAAGAAGGTGACAAAGTCAGATGTGACCTACAAGTTCAAACAAAACAACACGAGGAACTGCTGAAAGAGATCTTTGAAAATGAGAAGGATATACAAGATGAAAAACAAGATGCAGGTAAATTCTAAAAAAACTCACTTTCGAGAAAATTACTTATTACAAAATAATCAAAATTGTTAACCACTTAATGCATTTATATACTGAGCGCCAATGAAAACGCAACACTTTATTTTTTGGAATATTTTTTATGTGTGTAAAAGTTTAATAATTTGGCGGATGTAGAAGTTTTTTTAATCAATTAGATGTCGTTGGGCCTAGCGAGCAATTGTCGACGGTGAACAATGCATCCAACGAGGGATTTCACGTCGAGACATCCCTCCTTGGATCATCCCCAAAACCTCATGTCGCTGGTTGTCTTAAAGCTTTGGCATTATCAGATTTGTATAGAGTAAAACTTGAAAACTGAAAATGGGATTTATGTAGCCGTTAATAAAGGTTAACAAACGGACTGGTTTTGAGTTTTTTCATGCATGTCTACATGCCAAAACGAACATTTCGTGCGTTTGTATGGGGTTAATGTAGGAGAGAAAGTTAAAAAAATAGTGGACCATTAATGTATCGACTGGCTACTTATTGATTTTAAAACACATCTACATTTACAAATTTATTAAAGCTTTACACTCATCAAAAATATTCCAAAAAATAAAGTGTTGCGTTTTCATTGGCGCTCAGTATATAACAAGGAATGCCGTCTGTTGGTCTATAATTTATGGTGATTTATTTAAGGAATGCCGCAAATTTTCCAAAGGGTGTCAAGCCTCTCGGATTATTTGCTTCTAACATGTTGAAGAAAATATACTGTACCGGTTCTCTTCAATGCTCTTTAGATTGTTATTGTTATCGACATTTTTGTTTAACATATTCATTTCTATTGTATTTATGCAGCTTCTTAGTATCGTTTGTTTCATAACAGAGTTGGTTTGCTAACTTCGTTACTATCATGTGCTTGTGAAAACAAACTAACAATAAATTGGAATGAAGTAAGAAAATACATTTATTTTAGCATAAGCTATGCATAAGCTAAAGATTGTGTTGAAAATAACAAAACTGATATTGTAAGATTTATTTGAAAATGTGGTCTGAATCGTGACATCGTGTTAACCGACTTATTTCATGTTTGTGGGTTTTTTTAGAAATAAAAATAAATCAAGTCAAGTAGTTTTAATACCTTCCCGAAGTCAAATGGTGATATAGATCACAGGAACCTAAATTTCTTTCAATAATAACCCCGATCCCACATATATGACGTTTGACCCTATATACATACACTCAACCAAAGTTCTAATTGGTCACTTTTTGTCCGTATCTTTTTATTAGAAAGACATTGAATTCACTCTTTATTTATGATCATATGCCAACAACAGTCGTCATCTTAAGCTTTAATCGTGTGATTATTACTTTGGAACAGTTTGGCGAGAGTTATCCTTAATTTGGCTAAAATGCATTTCTTGCATAAAAAGGTCAACCAAACAGAAGTTTGCTCTTAATTTATTGTTTTGTTTTAAAAGGGCCCCTCATTAGTAGGAAAAAAAATTAACTTATTAATTAACAACACGTTTGTATAAATAAATCCCCTTCGAAGTATCCAATTTTAAAATTACCTCCCTTTCAATAAAAGACTGTTCTTATTTTGACGCTGCGGTGTAAGTAAATGGTATTGGATTCATTTAAGAAAACCATCAATACAGATTACAAAGACGTAAGATAGTTGATTTTAAGACAAAACAGTTCTTTCCACAACTTTCTTTACGTAGGGAAGAAACGAAACTAGCATGCATTGAAAACATATACAATTGATGACCAATTAGAACTTTTGTTGAGTGTATATAATAAACAGGTTTATTATATATGTATATAGGGTCAAACGTCATATATGTGGGATCGTGGTGATTATTGAAAGAAATTCAGGTTCCTGTGTATAGATATTCCTAAGTTGGAACTTTGCATCTTGTGGCATTAAATCCAAATGGTAACGTGCTTCGCGATCATATCCTGATCTAAAGATTAAAAGCTTGTTACATCACTCATGCCTCGTTAATGAAACAATACTCCCATTAAAACTAAACCCTCAGTGGCAATTGAATTATGCACGAAGATTTTCAAAACGGATCTTCTTTCGGCTTCACTTTTTTGTGTTTTGCGAATCTTCCAGTTTCAGACTCTGTGTGTAAGTTAAGCTGTTTTCTTCTAAACTCGTCTTACATATACACATATTCCATAGAGTAGTCCAATGTTCAAGTAAATAGCATTGATACATGTAAACAAAAAACAGTTTCAGAACACTCTGGTAGGTGAGACAGCGTGCTCATTCTCGATACCACCACTTCGGATGCAGATATTATTTCAAGTTATTTGTAAGTTTATTGTACTAGTATCTGAAAAATTGTCTTTTTTTTAAATATGTAGTACGTCCCATGGTTTTGTTTGACCTTATTTAATACGAAAGAATTATTTTTTAAGGTCATAAATGTGATCTGTGACTCATTGAATGGTAATATTGTGTACACATTGTACGAAGACTTTACTTTGCTGATGTCTCTTCTATCCGTAATCAACAAGCTTTACGGAAGTTGAAAAGAAATGCAAATTTTGTAAAACTGCAGGCTAGAAGTTACTACCTTCAAAAAGTACGTCTGTCTTCACAAAGGAATGGTTAAACACTCGTTATCCACTTAAATTCGCGTCGTTACTACCAATAGTTGAATAATTGCTGTAATTGATTTGCAAATGATTCGAGTTGATGCACTGAAACAAATTAGCAAGCGGTCTCTGTGTCTTAGTCGCATGTCTGTTGCAATAATACGTATAAATTGCCCCTTCCCTTTTTACTTACTGTATTATTTAATCTATGATGCTGTGCCTATTTGCTATTCAGATAGACACTGTAACGCAATCCTTACGTGATCATTATGTTTAAAGATGTGGATATGTTTTTGTTTGATTCTCTAATAGCATTTGGTTGGCAAACAAAAACCCGCCGAAAAACGCTTTAATATGTCTGCCGGTGCATATAGAGGAAATTGTTTTCGTCTATTGCGTGACCTTATCACCATACGATGCACCTAGCTGGTTAAAATACTATTCTGTTCACACTTATCCTCGTCTTGAATTGTTTGAATTGTAGTGAGCATATTTTGATGAAAATTTTATGGACCGTTTTTCGCGCAAATCATTTTACTTGTCTTGTGATGTCATGTTTTTTATTAAAGATTGTGAAAATATATAGTCAGATTAAATATAACTAATGCGAAAACGGTTCGCGTTCAGGGATTGGCATAAAAGATAGTGTAGGAATAAGTGCTTATCAGGAATAGCTTCATTCAGAAATCACAGCTCCTTCACATAGCAAAATGAAGAGGGAAAAAAGAGACAATAATTTTATAAAAATTGGATCATAGCCAAAACAACACCCCATACAGTTAAAGAAAATAATACCTGAAGTGTTAGCGTCTTTGACAACGCATTAAGTTGGAATGGATTAAAACCAGACTGTACTGTGCATCATCCTCATATATGTTCCGTCAGGTTCTCAAACAAGTTGCCATGGTAAAATAACTCCAACGAGTCCACTACGCATTTTGATTAATATTAAATTGCTTTCATTTTGGTGCGCGCGTAAGCTAAATTACAACAGTAACTGTTCCTATGAATGTAATACTTGTTATGTTGACTTATAAAATATACTGCTCGTAAAAATTTATAGACTGGGGTTTATCAGTATTGACAGACACGCATGTCTATTTAATTACAAAAGCACCAGCATTCGTTAATGCGATTCCCAAGGCAACCTTGCTGATTCGATTTCAAACTATATGTGGGAAGGTCTCTCTTATTTGATTATGGTATTATTTAATAATGACATACAAGATTAAGCGTTATGAAACATGATCAAAAATGACATTAACCAACACAATAACCGACACTTACATACTGTTATAAAAGAAATAATGTTACAAAGTAACCGATTTCGGATAGAAATTGGCCAAGTACGAGTTAAACGCCTTATTAGATCAGTATTTGATTAATCTTAAACTGGTTCGTATGATGCAGGCGTTACAGTGTATATTGATGAATAGACATTGGAACGGAAACAACAGTTCAGCAGAACTATGCCACATTATGATAGAAAATACAATCATTGTTTGTCTGCCGATGAATAATGCAAAAACTGACCTCTATCAAGTTAAGACATCATACGATCTCAAAATTGTATTTTCTCTAGAGATACTTCGATGGCTTGAAACATGTTTTCCAATGAAATCAAAATGTATGACATAGGTTTTAGCTTCTTTGTTGCTTCATGTATCGTCCTAATTTACAATGTAATATAAGGTCATCAATAAAATATAGGAGGACTCAGGAAGAGAATATATTTAAATGTTTAAAGTAAAGTTTTTAAGTAATAAGCAAAATTAATTTGACAATGTGGTAAAGGTGTAGTTGTTTAGATTAATATGATGTGTGTTAAGGTACTTTTTCTCAATTTATCAATGCCAAAAAGAACAGTTAAGATATTTAGAAATTTTACTACGGTTATTACTGATAAAAATAGAGTATAAACTTTAAACTTTATATTTGTCTTTCAAATTAAGCAGATTGTTTTGTTAACACACCGAGATTTCAATGTCAAACAATGTCGTCTTTCAATCAATGTCAATCGGTTAAATGTCGTATTAGAAATGATGCTTGTCTGCATGATTGTAAATCGGAACTTATCCAATTCCCGTTTGGAGTTATCACAGTAGAAATCAAGTGGGATGGAATAAATGATGAAACCACTTTAGACTTCCATAAAATAAAAGGTTTTATTAATTTTTATCGTATTGTACCGTCTCCTCATTTCTTACAAACATGATAACACTAATAATTGCGAATCTTTGAAGGTCAATATCATTTTCTCCGTTTGTTTCTGACCATTTAACATTTTACACTGATAAGGTCGTCATATAAATTATTAGTTCATTCTTGAGTGATTTTTTATATTATTTTCGTTTGATAGTTCGCTTTTACAAAACAAATTTGAATATGTTGATAAGAAAGAAAGACTGGTCGCCATTTCAACCAATCAGATGCTTGAGATTTGAGTCTGGTCTCCAATCTCAGTTTTATGATCTTGGGCCCTGTGCTTCAAGTTGACAATGTTACATTCAAAAGCGCAAGCAGTAATATTGGCAGAGACACTGTTTCATTAACTTGTTGAAAAATTCACTGCCATGAGAAAAAGTAGTTGGTAAGAAAGTTTATTTATAAATATGTTCAAACATTTAATTCATAATGAAGAGATGTGAAAACGTACCCCCCAAAAAAGCAAACTGAGCAGCGGGTTTAACTCTTGAATGCCTTTAATTGTTTACAAAACCATTTTACCAAAGATAATAAGATAATACGTATGTGCTTTCCTACATTTTTATTATGTTCTTATTTTAATGGTTCTGACTGAAATGTATCTCACAACTTTCACGTCTTTACCATCATTCATGTGCGGAGGAATGGGGTTCTGGGAAGGTTGCGTTGTGATATAGAAAACGAAACATATACGTTCCTATTATGAAACTTATATGATTGGCTGGGTTAAGCTTCAGGTGAAGCCCCCGATTTTCAAATATTTTTTTCATTTAAAGATACGAAGTAGTAGAACACTGCGTCACCAGTAAAAACTGAAATAATAAAAAATATCAGTATTACGAAATCATGTTTATCAGACATGCATCCGATCCAAATATAACTGTGTCAAAATGAAATATGCAGAAAGTGCACCACTCATTTACTTTTGTCTTCTGTAATTGAATTTTTCAATACTCATTTTCGAAGGTCTATTAGTTCATCTTTTTCAGTTACGCTTTATTGTATTTTACTTGACGAATTATGTCATTATGGCGCAAAGCTTTCGTCTAATTATTTTCCATTTTTACCTGATGAAGACTTATTGCCGAAATGCACAATTTCTAACATTTGTTATGTTGGTTCCGTGTATTATCTTAATTATCTAATTTGTCTGCAAGACATTGTCACACTGGTGCACGATGTAGTTGATTAACAAAATTTAATAACACTTAACCAATGCTCTAACTACACCGATTATATGACTATAATTTCTCCGCATAGGATCGGTGTAAAATCTTCAAACGTGACAACATCATTTTCATTTCTTTAGTAAAGTTAGCATTAAATTCCGGAAATCATTTCGAAAACCAATTATTTTTAATGAAGGAAGTGGTAAAATCGGAAATCGCATAATCGCCAGTAGGGGCTATGTTCTGCTTTGACGCATATCGCTGTATTCTAATTCAAAAGGTTCTTAAATAATTTAAACAATTTTGATTTTCTGCAAGGTTGCGAGTACTCAGCAGTTAGATAAAATGTCTGTATCATGTGTTGCGAGTACTCAGCAGTTAGATACAATGTCTGTATCATGTGTTGCGAGTACTCAGAAGTTAGATAAAATGTCTGTATCATGTGACCATGCTGGTTACCAGTGCTCATGGGGAGGACATCCGACAACTTAGTAGCGTTTCAGGCCGATTTCGGTAAAACCTCTTAACAAAACCTTCTAACGATTTTGTGACTTTTAGCTTTATCCCTACCTTGAAACAATGTATTTTGTTAACAAAAGCACTAGTGGATTATATTGGCAATTTCAGAAAAGAAGTAAAAATGAATTATTTTATAATGTTTCAAGTTTAAAGGTTACTCAAATTTCATGCGGAGTTATATCAATTACAATGTTTATATAATCGATGTAGTTAGAGTATTGGTTGTGTATGTTCCTTTGGTATTTAATCGCTTGCACACCTAAGTTCCGTCAAATTAATGCTCCAACTACCAAGTGGATACTCAACCAAAGGCAAAAATATTTTGGATCAAAACTGAAATAGATATACCTAGCTACCCATATCTGAACTTAGTATTATGCTAATCTACGCTATGTTGTGGCGATTCGTCAAAATGTGCGTGTTTTTAAGTAATTCGAGGAAGACCTCCTTCGTGTTTTCTTTCTGGTTTCAAGGACATTGCATTAACCTCCTGACATTATTTTGACAGATGACAATAACATATTGTAGATAAGGATTTATGTGATATCTGTTGTGTTTTTCTAGACGTGGATCAAACATCAATAGTTCTGATGAAAACGTTTTTTTTTCCTCTTTTTGTGTTTGAGCTAGTTCAACGAAGCTTTCTTTCATATTACTTGAATGCAACCAGGAATACTATATTTCTTTACTTTTGTTGAGCTGGCAGTGATTATTAATGGTGAGTATTAAAATGACGGGATCTCTAGTATTTTCTACATCACATATTGGTAAAAGAAATCAGCTGTAGTTTTCATGAAATCACATAATACTTAAGTCGAAAATCGCGGACTGGGCTTAATCGAGTTCTTGAAGGTACATATTGTACGTATTTCAATTAAAATATAATTTCGACCTGCATTTAAAGAGTTCCTAGATACAAATTTAACAAGATAGACCTGTAACAATATTAACACACAAAATTTCTAGCAACAAACATAGATCGATTGAAAAATTATGCAGTTACATTCACGAGGTGAATAGTCGCCTTCTCGTTGTTAAGAAAATGGTTAAAATTCGATGCACTGCACGAATTTCCATTTATCCTGTCAGTTGCAATAGTGCGTTTAGCTGCTCCACCGAGATACTAAATATCTGCGAGGTAATGTTATTTAAGACATACGTGATCATGTGCATTTGTTGTTTGTTTCTGATATCAGTAGCATGGACAACGCCAATTCTTCGGTGATAGAAATAATTTGGGATAGAACAAAGTTTTGAAATACCGTACCGAACTAGAAGTGTAATTGTTTTGTTGAAAACTACGTCAAGTGATGCAGATATTGAAGCACCTAGCGTTGAATTAAAACGAATAGAAATTGAAAAAAAAAGACATTTCAACATTACTATGCCACATTTCTTTGCACGTAATAAACATATTATTTGATCTACTGATGACCAATGAGGCATTGTTTAAGCAACGGAATGCATGAATAACCTCGATATTGGAAGGGTTATTAATGTTATTGTAGAATTTTTATGCTAGTTTTTAACACAACGACGGCATTTATAGAAGTAAGTAATCATACCGACCGAGAATAAGAAACCTTTATTGTCAAATGTACTCATGTGAAGTACCTTCACAGTGAAAAACCGATACATTATGGCTAACCTTTGTTTTCTGGAAAGTTAGATATTTTAGTATTTAAACTGTGAAGAGTTCCGTCTGAACTAAGTATGTATAATATTAATCAGATGATAGTGCCATTAGCTGGGAGCGAATCAGCGCCTAGCCCTGCAATTCCTGCGACGCAATAAATTGAGCTCACCGGGACAACCCCCAAAAAAGGTTGATCGGATAGCCCTGATATACGTAACAATCACTGCATGACATCGGTAACGGGTTATTTTACTGATAACAGTACTGACTATGTACGGGGAGACTCTTTACGGCTGCCACACTGCACAAATAGCGCACTGTGAATTTCAAATGATAGTGCCTCTAGCTGGGAGTAAACCCGCACCGTCACGGCCACAGCGCCTAGCCCTGCAATTCCTGCGACGCAACCAATTGAGCTAACCGGGACAACCCCAAAAAAGGTTGATCGGAGTACCCCAGACGGTAGGACTGCGATAGTGACTGGTAATAAACGGCATCGAAAGACTCATTCGTTTGATTTAACGCACTTTCTCAATTCATATAACACATTGTGTTAGTGTTATCGTCAGTCGAGAAAACTGAATTTGGAACAACATTTATTAGTTAAAGTTTAAATCCTCAACAAATCAGAGATACTGTGGTGTCATAATATTTCGCATTGGTTTAATTTTCGCGTATTTAGCGCTAGGGGATGTGCGCAAAATCAAACCCAAGCGAAAACGAAAGACATTATATAACATCCTATGGGAGCAATATAACTGCGCGAATTTATGTCAGCGCGAAACTGCAAGTTGTGCCATAACTAAAACAATATATCTTTTTTTGTGTGAAATACTACTATATCCTTATGGTCGCGAGGTATGAAAGTTTCTTATATTATTAATTCGTTATTATCAAATAGAACAGTTCGGTAGCTAGTGTTTCAGTCAATAGCTGTATTGTTAGAACATGAGATAAAATATTAATCATGAAAGATTTCGGTGTTTATAAACAATAAACCAAACAAATAATTAACAAAATTAGCATCTGTTTGTTTGTATTATATCTAGATCAATCAACAGATCAAGTCGAGTATTCTATTTCAGACAGGAGTGTAAATGAGAAACAAGCTGTTGATATGTTTACGCAATATTTGTTATAGTTCAAAAGAAAATTTCTTATCAACACTTTACAAGATATTGTTTGTTTGAACGAATGTCATGTTCTAAACATTGGAAACATTAAAAATAGGGAGTCACTTTTTTGCACTTGATTATATGAAAATCTGATTTGGGACGTGTGCGGATGGTTCGCCTGTGAACCTGGTTTAAACTGACCGTTCCAAGGTTTTTCCCCCTTATGTTATCTTTTTTTCGTTTATTTTTTTCTGGTTTCTTTATTTAAAAAAACATTTAATAAACAGATTCTCTCTTTTCATTTCTACGTGGTGGATGCGTTGGGAGGCTGTGTTTTCTGGGTGTGGCAAGTATTTATATGCATGTTTCACCTTTTGGTCTAAAAGTATTTTTACAATCACTTGTATGTTTACCTTTCTTGGAAAAATAATATTAGATTTACACAAACCGATTATATTGAGAAAAAGAGTATAAATATATGTTGATTATGTGGGGAAAATGTTGTTTATTACTAACAAGTACTTTTAGCAACTTGAAAAATGACACTGTTTCCAAACAGTGAAGCAAGTCATGAAATATTGGCATCATATTTCATTTGTCTAATAAAGAGGAGTAGACATGAGGCTTTACGTTTATGCTAGGCTGCAAATGTGCCGAGATCTCAATGACAGTTCTACTCTAAAATACAAATTACTTCATTTACAGACAACCATCCATGCCTGCATCCATTACTGAATTGAACAGACGTAAGTAAACAAGTTATTTAAACTGAAAAAAACTGCCCGAATTAACAATTTCCTTTGTCTTGATTGCCTGTCTATTGCAATAATGCGTACAAATATTCCATTTGGTAATGTCTTACATTATTATATAGACTATCATGTTGTGAAACACAAAACGCTATAATGCAAGAATAACATGATCACAACGTTTAATGATTTAAATTTATTTCTTGTTTCCGCGCGACAAATCCATTCCAATCGCTGATTGGGTGATGTGTCATCCTATTGCGTATATATGCAAATGAAGTTTCATATATCGCGTGACATAATTACTCTTCGATTCTCCATAGATTGTGTAAGCATTGTTCTTTTCCCTAGTGTTGCATTGTTTTAATGTAATGACGCCTATCTGGTTGCAATTTTAATGATGTTATTATTTAGGAAAATTGGTCGTTTTTGAAAATCACAGGTCGGATCTGGTGATATGTAGTTTTAGTAACTGCAGAAAATATATACTGACGTTCATAGTAAACGAGTCACCACCCTTTATAATGTCATATTTCATGAGCTATATATCGAAGCTGCATAATAATTAATGTTTATGCCTTCTAGTCAATTATGTGTGTATTTGCGTGCGTGCACATAAAGAAAATATCACTAAATTCGTGTAGGTTTGTTTGCATATTTCACACTAATTTCTGAACCGTTTAAGATCAGATAAAGCGCGCCGTTTTTTGTTAAAAAGCATTTTCATTGACATCATGTATACAATTCACTTTACAATCATCATTTCATATAACCTCACATATTATATATGGACTAGACCTTGTCTATGGGAAATCTGGACTATAACGGTTAATTCATAAATGAACACAGAGCATGCGCATTATACAACAAACCTTGACACAAAATTGACATAATTACATCCAGATCTTTTATGGCATGTGGGTCCAAATAGGTTATAAGAACAATCTGAATGGTTAATTGAAGGTCACCGCAATCGGTATTTTATGACATTTATTTCTATGAATCAGATGAGTGTTTTTGAGTAATAAGATATCTGACGCTGTTCGGTGCGTTTTAAAGATGCTTATAGTATAATAAAGGTAAACACTTGTTTTAATATCTTAAGATACGTTATCACAATCTATTAATCGGATAACAGTGCTCTGATATGTAATTATCAGGGTTTTTTTATTGATTTTTTTTAATCTATTGCATGTTGTGGTATATTCGAAACTAGACCAGAAAACCAATGTGGTACCGATTCCAAAATACTGCCGTCAGTCATTCAGTTCTGTCTTTGCAATATTATTTGTATGTCTACTTTAAACTGTAAACATGTACATTAACTATATTAGAAACTTTTAAAATTCCCGTCCGAAAATTCACAATACACTTCGAGTCAATTTTGAAAGCTCTGAAATCCATGATAAGTTAACAGAACATTACACTTGTTATTAACTTTCTTTCTGTTCAAATACTACCGTTTGTACTAATTCTTTACACTTATGATGATTTTTTTTCATTTTTGATGGATAAGGAAAGTTATACATGTAAACCATTATTTTCAGATCGTGTTATACTCTATACGTCCTACATATTAATATATTGCGAACGTCCTATTTATTCATACATCTCGTGCGTCCCTTATATTCATACATTGCGTACGTCCTATATGCACATACATTGCTTATGTCCTGTAATTTCATACATTGCGTACACCCTTATATTCTTACATTGCTTACAATCTATACATGCATACATTGCGTACGACCATGCCGACCTATAATTCATACATTGCGTATTATCCATTTCGCGGGAAAAATAAGATTGTAAATTCAAAATGTGTAAGGAAATCACATATAAGTTTAACAGAAAAAAAATATATAATTAAAATAAAGAAGAACAACAGAAAAATGTAAAAAAGATAAAAATCATTACCGAAGACACCGTGACGTGCCCCTTTTAAGATATATATTTCACGAAACAATTCTGGCACATGGTTTTAAAACTTGGATCGGAGACAATAAAGTGTTTTTAATTTAAAGCAGGTGTTTTGTTGACATGAAGACTTACGTTTTAATATTTCTAGGCTTGTCTCAAAATCCTTTTTATGATCTCCCAACAGACATAAAATTTCCAAATAATCTTGAGGAAAGCTTATTTGAACTTAAGACATACGAGTTATAATATGCAACTATTCTTTATCGTGCGGAAGCAGATACTTTATTGTTAGTTATAGGTAAAATTCGGCTAAGCTGGCTGTAAATAAGTTTGTCAGGAAAAATACTCTAATTCAGTGCATCACGTAAGAGTGCTTGTTTCAAGACTTCAAAAGAATCTTATTTGCTTTCGGTTGATTTTTTTCTAAACTCAATTATATAAATCCAGCATACTAATTTGAACTTCTAATCTTTTTATAACGTTACCTTCGATTTGACCTTTATATAATTAATTTAGTATGTAGGATTCGCCAAAGAAAACATCAACAGTAGCATCATCATACGGACATCTTAGGAATGTTTCAAAAGTCGTGTGACCAAAACGCACAATGACAAAGATATTAAAAGAAACAACTAGATCTGCATTGGGTGTTTAAAAATCGAAATAATGTTACATGTTTTGAAGAAAACAGACTGAAGTAAATCAATTATAGTTAACGTAACTAAATTAGTATTTATGGACAACATAAACATTAATTACCTGCGTGTGAATAATGCGCAGTGGTTGTCAAGATCAAGTTACTCGAGACTACATAAACGTTTTTGATTACTTTTGAGTAACTTTATATGTGTTGAACACATTTATTTTGCACATGTAACCATAAAACATGAACACATTAAGTTATATTTCTGATAAAAGTATGCATAACAGAAAAAGCTACGATCAGTAAATACGAAGAGGATTCCCACAAAACACCTAACCAGTGATTAGAGAGCATAGAAACTACAAAACAATGAAGAAAATCAAAACGACATGGGATACCGCCTTGAAATTGTCAGGGCAAACATCTTGCATCTTGGGGATAGAACCAAGTTCTTGGGTGCACCGATGTTACACTTACCTTGTCGGATTCTAGTATAAAGTTTTTCAATCACGTAAACATTGCCTTGATGTATTATTTTCAACTCACCCATGTTGCATGGAAAAAATTCCATGGAAAAGATCTGTTTAGGGGGAAACTCGTTCGCTAAACTTCGAATCATACACCGCTGATCTTAGAACAGTATAAACATGAATAAATACGTATTTTAAGGTTCAATTAACAGATTCTAGTGCCAAATCATTATTACTGACTATGAACAAACGCAAGCCGTATTAGATTTGTCCTGTTCGAATGTTTTCAAGGATTTTCAAGGATCCATTTTGATTTGTTTCATAAAAATTCTTAATACCATTTTCAAACAGCTATTACTAGTATTAGATTGTGCAATACACGTACTTCAGCGTCATTGATAACTGTTACATTAGTTAATAGTTCATGTTTCTTTTACAATGATTTCAATGTTGTCTAGAATAATGCTTTTTTATTACAATTATTCTTTGTAGCTTATTAAAATGAATAATGCATTGTCAGTATCAAAGCACTGAAAGTACTGATGGGTGGCGTGATTGTCATAATGTCACATCATCTATAGATTGTGTGGAGTTTGCTATTGGAGGAGTGTGAAGGAACTTTCGGATGGCAGAGCAAAAGTTTGCAAGCCCGACTTCTGCTAATTTTATTGTAATTTTTTGAGAAAAAAATATGTTAACTGTCAAAATTTGAAAATCCCGGGGAGGAGTTTCTGGGGTCATGAACTGCATATAGTAAACAAAGACATGTGGCAGTGTAGCTTGAAATACTACTATTCGTACTATCAGTAATAATACAGTTGAAATGTAAACCCACATACCTGTTGCAGATTATTTTTTATTCTAATATTCCCTTTAAAATGTTGCTTAGTGTTTATGAAACAACTTAATCCATTTCATAGTGAATGACAAGAGTGTGGATTGTTATAAAATTATGTCACTTTTCATCTCTATTAAGTATACTGTAAACATTATTATTTTATTATATATGTTTATTTCTAACTGCTTTTAGCAGTCATTTGAACAATATATTTCATTAATATCATGATGCTTATTGTATAATCAAATTTCTCTCCAAATTCTGCATGAATGAAAAGCCACACCAAGTTTGAGATAAGCTATCATCACCCCATTATTATTCTTGCTATAATCACTGGTAAATGTCCAAATGGCCTACTATCACCCTAATCAGAGCTCACTTTGTTAACGAGGATTATAATGAAACGTAGATTGTGCAAAACAATGGATCAAGGTTTTTAAAAACATATGTGATCTATACATGCTCCTAATTCTTGCTGAAAAGTGACACAGCTGTTGAAATTTCATTTAGTTTTTCTACATACAAATGCATGATTGGCTTGGCAATGTTAATTAGACTGGAATGAAAGCATAAATAGGGATTTGACATTTGAAAGCATTGTTAGAAGAAATTCAGGAATTAGAAAGTTTTACAATGCATAGCCTGGTGAGAAAATGTTATCGTCTGCTGGTTTTTGTTTACCTCAGCTATATTAAGATAGGTACAGCACCGTCTACCGTCTCATAAACTCATTGAACCTCCATAACTGTATACGTTATTCAAGGGCACTAATCCACTGGCGGTAAATTGATCGAAATTCCCCAGTGAAATTTTTTTGTATGACATTGGGTGGCGTAAACGCACCCCCCCCCCCCCCCCCAAAAAAAAATGAATATGTGAAATAAAATGTACTCTTCAAATGTACTCCAAAAATGTAACAGAGTGGTTACATGTATCATTGCTTCGTACGAAATAAATGAATGGGGTGAATTATGTATAAGATCTTTACCGTCCGAATAGATACGATAAGTTGTACTTATTGATGTTGCCAGAGTTCAAGGCTTCACATCAATGTGCTTCAATGTGTCCAATATTATTCCGGGCATATCTTTGACGGTAGCATTGCGATTGATAATAGCAAGAAATGAATTGAAAGAATTACGAATTGAAGAGACGTATGCTCTCCTTTCATTCAAAAGTATGATTTACTATTGGTTTTAGCGATGGATAGGAAATGTAGTAGCAAAGGTTGGAAGCTTATAACGTGTGCTGTTACCCGATTTGCATGTAATTGAAAACATAAGCAAAAGTGAGAAAAACATCATTACTTCTTGTTCTGCATCCAAACATAGCAGATAATTTTGGGTACCCGCTGCATACTTAACCAAGTTATTCAGATATATATAGCGAATGGCCCGTATTGCGTATTGCGCAAAGCAGCCCGTATATAAAATTTAAGCAAATGTATTTTGCCTCTAAGCATTTCATATATATGATACCCAGATTTATTTTTATAGATATACACATCTTCTTATCAAATTCATAAATGTGTTTTTCTTTATTTGAGGTCAAACTTTTGAAAAAAAAACCCTTAAAGTCATGACGAGACACGTATTACAAAGATCTACTTCTAGATACAAATTACTCCAAAAAAAAGGAAACTCCATTCTGTTATGAGGTGAATTGACACCGTCCTGTTTAAGCAAATTGTATGAGTTCAATGCACTGCAAATTTTCCATCTTCTATATCTCAGTTGGTTAACTTATGCAAATATGCACATTTATCATTCCCTCTGCTATTTACGTTTGAACATATCACTGAGGCAAAACTATTTTGTATTTGCAATTCAGAAATTCCTTTTCACATATGACACTGATTTAAGCTTGAAGTTCTATCTAAATTATAGAAAACAAATTCATAGAAGCAAATTGTGTTTCAAAAACAAATAGCACACATAGTAAGGAGTTAAGAACATACTGTACGTTTTGTGAATGTCATATTAATAACAAAGGAGCCAGTATATGTTTACTCCTCAAATTAAATGACAGACCACTTAAAAGACCACTTCAATAACAGAGTCGTCTTGAATTTATTGCAATTAAAAAATTGCATAATTGCAATTTAAAAATTGCAAAAAGTTTTAAATACGCGTATAACGAAATTAGATGACAAAGAAACGTTGAAAGCACAACACATAAGAAAATATGACAGGATCGGTTTGATCGAGCATTTCCATAGGCTGTAATGGAAAGGCTTATTACAGATTTCGCATTCAAGCACCGCATTGAGCGCTACTTAGTATTATAACAATGAAAAGTCACACTCGGAGCACAAAAATCTCCACGCAGCCATTTGCTAGAGGGAACGAGCGAGCAAAAGTTTTACGATTAGTTATTAAATTAAGAAACCTAACAAAGGGATGGTAGTAATCGCCTTTCGCTGTAGAAGCCAATACAATATTAAACCGCTTTGGTGGTGTATGACCGGAGAGGCTTGTTACGAACAACGAATAGATTTCTTTCGAAGTGCTTCCAAAACAGTTTGAATCTGATGTAATCGTATACAAAATATGATTAAGAACGTTGCAAGCTTGATATTTTATATATTACTTTTATCGACTCGATTCTACAGCGATCATGACAGCATTTTATCAAAAGATGAACAGTATCCGGACAGTTATATTTCGGACAGCTTACCAGTTTTACCTGTCAACTATGGACAGCATATATTTTATAACCATTTTATAGATGTTAAATCATCATATTCCAAACGTCAAGAAACTAACTGTTACCAGGTCCAACAAAGAGGAAATTTTACATGTATATTGTTGCTGTTATGTGGAGATATTCATCCGTGTCCGGGCCCAGATCTGTCAACAAATAGTGATTATAAAGTTTTCCATAAACGGCGTCTTCACTTTTTACATGTAAACATTAGAAGTTTGTTACCAAAACTTCATGAAATTGCATCAATAGCTCGTGCAACTAAAGCAGCTTGCATTTGTATTACTGAAAGCTGGCTAGATGACTCTGTTCCTGATGCTGAAATTTATTTAGCAGATTACTGTTGTCAGCTTAAAGATCGCAACAGACGTGGTGGAGGAGTGTGTGTATATGTGCGAAAAGACCTATCCTTCAACTGCCGTAATGACCTGGATCACAAGGAACTGGAAGCTGTATGGATTGAACTTCTGTTACCCAAAACTAAACCTATTCTATGTGGAACTCTTTACAGACCTCCTACCCAAAAGAACTTTTACTCCATTTTAGAATCTGTGTGTTCAAGCAGTAGTGATTTTTTAGAACATGAGACATTTTTATTTGGAGATTTTAATACCAATGTATCTGGTACCAAGTCTTGTCTACTTTTAGAAAATTTTAAGTCTTTTATTGATTTGTTTCATTTCAGTCAGCTGATTAAGGAACCTACAAGAGTCTGTAATACTACCTCTACAACCATTGATCTAATACTTGCTTCTGACTGTGATAAAATATCTCAGTCTGGTGTTATACATACTTCCTTCAGTGACCACAGTTTAGTCTATTTAACAAGAAAAAGATGTAAGAACTACATTGGTTCTCATAATACTGTTACTGTTAGATCTTTGAAATCTTACAACAAAGAAAATTTTCAATCTACTCTTTTATCTACAGACTGGAGTCGGGTTCTGTTATGTGTTGATGTGGACATAGCATGGACAACTTTTAAAGATATTTTTCTTTCTATTTTAGATAAAGTTGCTCCTTTAAAACAAATTAGGCTCAAGCAAAGATCTGAACCATGGATGGACAGCAATATTCTTCAGTCTATTCATGAGAGAGACCAAGCTTTTAAGTTGTATAAACAAGACAGAAATGTGGATAATTTTAACTCTTTTAAAGTTCTTAGAAATAAAGCTCAATACCTAGTTTATAATGCTAAGAAAAACTACTTCTCAAGCTCTATTGAACAACATAAAAATGACTCTAAGTCACTCTGGAAGGCACTGAAAAATCTAGGGTTACCTTCCAAAAAGGGGACAAATTCAGCAAGTTCTAATATTTGTTTAAATATTGATGGCAACGTTTGTTTTGAGAAATCATCTATTGCAGAATCTTTTAATAATTTTTATACCTCAGTTGCCTGTAAACTTGTTGAAAAACTTCCAGCATGTGTTTGCAAATTTGGTGAATCTTTTGTTTACAGTTTTTACCAGAGTCTATGTATACGTTTAAATAGTTTTTCTTTTACCCTAATGTCTGAAAACAAAGTTCTTAAATATTTAAACAACCTTAGCTCAAACAAAGCTACAGGCTTGGATGGTTTGCCTTCACGATTTGTCAAGGATGCAGCACCCATTATTGTAAGCCCCCTTACACACATTATAAATTTGTCACTTATCCAAGGGAGAGTACCTAACGATTTAAAGATTGCTAGAGTTGTTCCCCTTTTTAAAAAGGATGACAGGTTAAATGTTGGCAACTATCGACCAGTATCTATTTTAAATGTTATTTCAAAGGTGTTAGAAAAAGTTGTATATGATCAGGTGGAGTCATATTTTAAAGAAAAACATTTGTTTTATAAGTTTCAATCTGGTTTTAGAAGTGGATTTTCAACTGACTCATGTCTCTTATATTTAACAGACTTCATCAGATTAGAAATTGACAAAGGCAATGTTGTTGGCATGGTTCTTTTAGATCTACAGAAAGCCTTCGACACAGTCAATCACTCAATTTTGCTAAGGAAACTTAAAGCTTGTGGCTTAGGTGATAGTATTTGTAATTGGTTTAAGTCTTATCTGTCGGACAGACAACAACTGGTAGATATTTCTGGCACTTTTTCCAGTCACTCGTTAATTACATGCGGGGTTCCTCAAGGCTCTATCCTTGGCCCTTTGCTCTTTTTAATTTATGTTAATGATATGCCAGCAGTTGTTAAAAATAAACTTCTACTGTATGCTGATGATTCTGCTATTTTAGTCTCGGGTAAAAATGTTTCTGATGTTGAAAAAGCTTTGTCTGATGATTTACTAGGTGTTAGTCAATGGCTGATAGACAACAAACTTTCTTTACACTTGGGTAAAACTGAATCAATATTGTTTGGATCCAGACAGAAGCTCAGATCACAACCTAATCTTAACATTATTTGTAATGGTACTACTATCAGTCACACTTCATCTGTTAAATATCTAGGTGTTAGCTTAGACCAATTTTTATCTTTTAAATTGATGGCAGAATCTATTCTCAAAAAAGCCAATGCCAGGTTAAAGTTTCTCTACCGAAAGAAGGATTTTCTCAATAAACACATAAGAAAACAACTAGTTATGTCACTAATTCAATGTCATTACGACTATGCGTGTTCAGTGTGGTACCATAGTCTTACTCAAACCCTCAAAAACAAACTTCAAACAACCCAGAACAAGATGGTTCGATTTATTCTCAATCTGGATAGTAGGTCACATGTGGGATATGAGCATTTTAGGTCCCTAAATTGGCTACCTGTGCAGAGTAGAGTTGAACAAATTATGCTATGCCATGTTTTTAAAATTAATAAGAACTTGGCTCCAGAATATTTGAAACAGCTTTTTACTTCAGTAGCTTCTAGTCATAGGTATAAAACCAGGCTGAGTACAAAAGGAGGCTATTGTGTTCCCAAAGTTAAATCTTTTGGCTCTAAATCTTTCTGTTATATGGGATCCAAATTGTGGAACAAACTTCTGCCAGAGGTAACTGAAACCAATAAGTATTATGTTTTTAAAAAGGCTGTAAAAGAGGTTTTATTAAACATAAATAGTAAATATAAGTAACTTTGTCTGTGATATTGCCAACGATAGTGATTGAATTTACTGTGAGATACATGAAATGAAGTACATTTGTATTTATTACATAATTTTTCAATTTAGTCAATAACACAAGCCTCTCTGTGTCATGCCCCCATTTTTGTTATACAGGACCACGATGGAAATAAGAATTACAGTAATGTAGTCGTTTTCGTGTTATCCTGGGCTAGGAGGCATAACATGGGTAGTTATTTAAATTTGTGTTTTATGTACAATGTAATTATCATTGTTGTTTTAATTTTTAGTAACTATTAATGTTTCTATTTATAATTTGCATTTGTATGTTTATGTAATCCTACTCCATGTATGATCTCTATTTTACCGAAATAAATCAATCAATCAAAAAAAAAAAACAATTAAAAGTACTACCAACAAATGAACAAAAATCTTGTCCGGTATGAAGATTGAAACTTTTTGCATGCCAAGTTTTAACACTTTACTCTACTGGCGCTAGTGACTCGAATTCTGAAATTCTTTTTAATTGAATGCATAAAAATGTCATCTTTCCATTGATACCAAATTCATGCTTGCAGAGCAAAGGATTTTAGATTTCACGCTTTCAAAAGATATTATGGAAAACCATACCGGACAAGACTTTTGTCCGTAAGTATAGATTTGATTTCGTTAGGGCAGCAAACGCACCATACAACTCATCTTGACATGATCGTGACCATATCTTAAAATCTGTCTGGGCGTGAAAGGAAGCTTGCATCACATATAAATCATCACTCTTAATTGGCTGTTTTATCAAACATCGTCCTTCTAAAACGGCTTCGTATTATTGTATTTAGGAATTTGAGATATGTAAACATATGTGATTAAAGTAAAATAAATATGAAAACATGTTTTATGAAGATTGTACGTGTTTGCGGTATAATAGATTAATATAACATGGGTATCTCGCTAGACATTATCTCAATTTATCAATGCCAAAATAAGTGTAAGGCAAAAAATTGAAGGTAATAAGTATAATTAATATTAAAATGAGTAAGCAGCTGACATTTGTTAAATCAGAACTAGACACTTGTCTTCGTAATTCAGCAATATATCAAAATCGGTAAGAAATGTAAATAAAGTAGTCATTTATTTTTGTCTATTCGTCTATCTTTTGAATGTCGATGTGCTTGTTGCGCATTAATACTTTCTGTTCACAGATACAGCAAAATTAAACATGGGAGAAAAATATCAATTTTTTCATATTATTATATAATTTTTGTATAAAGAAAATCATATTGTTATGACATCTTCCACAGTTCTCTAAAAACTATAAAGAAAACTGAAGAAAAAAAACAGGTCACTATCTATACCTAGGTATCGTCCATTCCAAACACGTACATATACATGTAGCTTTCAATAATTGTTTAACGTAACGTACTTGTATGTTATAATTAAGAACAAATGGTCGCCATGTTCAATTCCTTCACAGGTGGCTTGTAACGCCGCATAGGAGCATCGCCGCATAAACAAATTTTTGTTCGTTTATGCGGTGATTTTCAACGCATAAAAATAATTTTTTATGCGGCAAAAAGGCACACTTTTGACGCATAGAACAATTTAAACAGATACTTATACAAAAGTGGTAGATGTATATAATATCATCACTTTCGAACTTTTAGAGAGGTACATTCTGAGAAAGATTTAGTAATATCGATTTAACTGTGAACCAAACCAGTTGACTTTTTATGCTCCACGAAGTGGGGGGCATTTAGAGTTGAATTCGTCCATCAGTTTGTACGTCCGTCCGTCCCCAAATCTCGTGGCATCAACTCTTCATAAACTTCTTAAAAACTTGCACAGATAATCAAGTAGAAGAAAAGATTTTTTGCCTGCGACCATTTTACCAGAGTTATGGCCCTTTGTTAATTTCAGTAATTAAATCTTGTGGCATCAACTCCTCATTAACTATCAGTCGGATTTCTTTTAAAGTAGCACAGATGCTCAAGCTGGATGTGTAGATGATCGTAAAGAAAAGTTTTTCCTGCGACCATTTTACCAGAGTTATGGCCCTTTGTTAATTTCAGTAATGAAATCTTGTGGCATCAAGTCCTCATTACTTTCAGGCGGATTTCTTTTAAACTTGCACAGATGATCAAGCTGGATTTGTAGATGAAAATAAATATGAAGGTATTTTGTAACAGCTATGATCACCTACAAGTCCAGTGATAAAAATGTTGTTTTTGTTAATTTAACTTGTTTAATGTCCGTTGCAATAAGTCCCAAGTAATGCACATGGGATATGTAACCAAAGGGCCTTTGAAAAATCCCTAGGAAAGACCCTGCCACGTCGATGTTGAGACAGTGGTTACCATTACGTAGAATAAGCAAGTTGTAAAAATCACCAAAGGGCAATGTGTGCCAAAAAATAACAATAAAACAAAATTTACTGACTAGGCCAACGAGCATGCCATTAATATACATGTTTATAAATAAAAAAGGATATTTCAGTTTTTATTAATGAAAAGAATGCTTCCTAAACAAATGAATAGAATGCAACTCTGGAGACTGCCATTTTTATAAAACTTCAAAACAGACGGATATCATCGTCATCAACGTCATCATCATCGTTTTCTTTAAATATTAGAACTATGTTTTAAGCTTCATAAAAATGGTTAAAGTAATTCTCTCTATGCGGCAAAAAGGCACAGTTGCGCCGCATATAAGAAATTTCTGCTTTATGCGTTGAGCGTCGCCGCATAAACACGTTCGATCTGTTTATGCGGCGATGCTCCTTTGCGGCGTTACAGTGCCTTCTTACCAGTGAAACGATATATCACGTCCATCCATTTTTCCTTCAATAGATGAAAAGAGAAAACTTTAAAAGCACCGAACACGACAAATATGGAAATATTGCAGGCTCGGTTTAATTGAGCCTGTTCATAGGCAATAAAGGAAATGCATATTACTGCCCACGCCGTCTAGCCCCGGGTTGAGCACAACTAAACATTTACACCAATGAATAGTACAAATTCGATCCATCCCAAACGATGATGTGCATATGGCAAAATAAGTGTAAGGCCCTAGGAACCTTCAAATTTGCGACAATTTGTAGTTTGTGACCTTCTTACCAGCGTTTAATTATCTTTGTATAAAACCCGAATCAGCATTCGATGAATCGTATAAAAATCACAGATTGCGGAGAGAAAAATGGGATAATTTATGTATGACTTCCTTCCTGAAAAGTGCAAAACGTTGTATTAGTTATTATATTTATTGATATTGTACGAGTTCAATTTCCCCACACGTCTTTACCGTATCCAATATCTATGATGATAGTAGAAAACGAAGAAGGGTAATAAATGAATAGAAGGAAAAGAACTTTGAAGGCCATCGAAGACGACAAAATCGGTCTGATTGAGCTTGTTCAAGGGCATACATGAATAGAACTGTATCTTTCTGTCCACGCTCTAAAATATTTACACAAACACTAACTGGCTAAGGTTAAATGATGTTGAGGACCTGCGCGTTCTCCTTTCACCGCATAAAGTACACACATGATTGATTGCTTTTAACGAAAGTCGAACACATCGTTCCTGGGACAACAAGACAGTCACTGCGATTAAAAAAGTAAGAGAAAGAATGATCAAAGTTATCGTCGATCTTGTCGTGGTCTTAGTGCATAACTATGATCTCAGATAGATCAGAGTTGATGGTACAACTTACGTGATGTTGCCGGAAAATAGGAATACCTTTAAAATTACTTGATAAAAAGGTGATATTTCATGAAAACATATTTATTTTTTTCTATTATGTTTTATTGTTTATTAACTATGGGAGAGCCATTAAAGATTTAGATAAACAGTATTTTGTTTATTTTGTTATTAATATGCCAATATTTAATAAAAGTGCGTGTATCACCTTTTATGCTACGTTCTTTAGAGTTTGCGCGATAAATGTATTTACATGTAAAATGAAATTTTTTATTAATATGCGGCTGATAGTGTTGTTGATCACCCGCCAGGTACACATGTACGCTACTTTTTATAGTAAGGCATACAGCAGTGATATACACGGACCTCCAGCATATGTTCTTCGTATGTTTTCATATCACACTTAAGTCCAAGAAAGTTTTAAATATTTTGACCTTTTTAACGAATTAAGACACCGCAAATTATTCACGAAAATATAGAACCTGGGGGTTGCTGCCTTGGAACTGGTTCTAGGGCGTAAATGATCGTAAACGTTAACACTTTGTTAATTTCAGAAATATTTGTATTGCACTTACTGGATTTTTTTTCAAACTTTCAAAGATGGCCAGGCAGAATGTATGGTAATTCGTTAAGAAGAGATTTTTTACTGCAACTTTTTTTATTTGAAGGATGATTCTATGTTGTTGTTTTTTTGTAATATTATATCTATATTCTATAAGAATGGTGCATTCATAGCTCGGATCCGGCGTGGTCATCGCCAGTGGCTTTATCGTGAGTGTTTTATCCATGGAAATGTAAATCCATGGCAAATAATATTATCTTGAGAAAACGGCATACATAAGATTTTATCTAAGAATCTATTGAGCCTTATTTGATTTCCCAAAAGAATCTGTATCAGCACAAATGCATTCTTTGTGGACGTTTTAAATCTTTTCATTAGGATCATTGTGATTTGAGATTGCTGAGTTTTAACAGCAGTGGTGAGTGTGTCTGATTATTTGCACTGAAATTCGCCAAGAATCAGCGAGAACTGCGAATACTAACGAAGCAGAAAATACGGATTCCATGTTAAGTATACAGTTAAGAAAGAAAAAGTGATATTGTATATTGAATGCTTATGGTTGTCTAGGCGCAGCTGTCGCATTTGTATGGCTTTGGGGTTATCTATACATTTACTAACTCACATTGACGAAAATCACCGAACACGATAGTTGATAACATATTTCTACTGTTTCGTTAAGAAATTACGTACAAACATTGACGAAAACTCCGAATACGACATTTGATAACATATTTTTACTGTTTCGTTAAGAAATTACGTAAACACATTGACGAAAGTCGCCGAACATGACATTTAATGACATATTGCTACTGTTTCGTTAAGAAATTAGTACACACATTGACGAAAGTCACCGACCATGACAATTAATGACATATTTCTACTGTTTCGTTAAGAAATTACGTACACACATTGACGAAAGCCACCGAACATGACAATTAATGACATATGTCTACTGTTCCGTTAAGAAATTGGGCTTCTGTGAAAGTGGATGCCGCATATAACCGCTAAATGCCGAGAGACAATAAAGGTGAAGAGTAATGTTCTCTAAAAATACAAAAAATAGTAAAACATGCATATCACGAATAGCAACAACTAATAAAACAGAACCTCCCCACCCAGACAAAAAGCAGGAGAAGAAAATACAATATGGGATTTCAAATTAATCAAATAGAATACTAAACACAATTAATTCCATTAAAACCACCTTTATGCCTTGCTATTCTTTGGTTTTACTATTTATATTGGTTATAATAAAAACCAGTATAGCCAAACTGTTAATTTCAAAGATACTGCCTAAAGTTAAAAACAAGTTTGATTATGCGCTTAGTTTGGGTATTGGTAAAAGTACATTTGTACTTTCTGGAATCGATTGGCAGTAATAATTCACACCCTATCCTATGAAAGATTCTTATAAGTAAAGTAAACGATATAACACTGACGAAGACATGAGACATGTGACCAGTTTCATCACGAAAATTAATCTGTTATTTTCACTAGGGACAATTGTAGATATTGCAATACAAGACATGCTTAAACGATACATTGGTCATATAGGAGAATATAAGTAATGATTACCTTAAAAATGCAAAAAGAGTCGAATGAAAAAACACCACAATAATTGTTCCATTGCTTTTGATCTGTAAACATTTACATTTGGTTAAAGTCAATATAATGTTCGTACGTCACTTCGGGTCTACATTAATGTTATTCCGGATTCTAACGGACACACCTCGTCGTGTTCGATGGTGTATACAAATCAAAAGGTACTTACAGAAGGTAAATATACATCAGTTTTATACCTATCGTATATCTTAAAACGATACAGTTCTTTTCCAAGTTTAACTCTTTAGAAATTGTAAATCGAAGGCACCATCGACTAGTTCCCAAAAACAGTGATACACAAAGGAGACCCCAAAATAGATAACGGAACATGTAATTCACGAGTCATGTTTTGGGGTGTGATAGTTCCTGCTGTTTATTAATAAGAATTAAATTTCAAGGTAAAACTTTGCTTTTCATTTCACGTTTTGTGAGATCTGTAAAACAAATTATGTTATTGTATAGAGCATAAATATTCAAAGTTCAGATTTATGTGTGTATAACGTTTATCAACCAGGGAATATTAGAAATCAGAGACTGGCGTTTCTAGGTATATATCATTGATAAATTTAATTGAATTCAATTTTGAGATACCGCGTTTGTAATATCAGTTTATTTGAGATGTTTACAGTTTGTATAACATTCCTCCCACATTGTGAAAGAATGCTTCAGGAAAGATTTAATAGTGTTGATATGTCAGCCTCAATATTTACTAATCTATTACCTGATTGTACAAAACATAGTTTTATTATTTTTGGAATGAAAGTAAAAAAACGAAACCTATCGGTAAAAAGGACGTCAAAAATCCCTAGAAATTGACGGTTCTTCCTTACATGCTTTACTGACTTTTCTTTTTTATGTGCCTTGTGTGATAAATATTTGCTATCAATAGAATTTTAGAAATGGGAGGGATAATCCTTAATGACCACACACAAGTGCAAACACTTCTTATTACATATAAGATTATAAACGGTATATAAAACGAAATTTCGGCGATAATTTCCCTGCACCGAAGGAGGAAGAAACAGTAATAACTTAAGGCACCCTGACAATTTAAAACAGCTTTAAAACAAACGACTTTTTTAGCATTGCATGTGCCTTGTGGCGGCCGTAAATCGTCGCCCTGTACAGCCAGTCAGTGTAGTTATGCCCTTCACTGTGATATTTATATGTGAAATTATTTAGTTGCGCTCAATCAGAAGCTAAACAGGATGGACAGTTATATGCATTTCTATTACCGCTTAGGCTCAATAAAACCGAGTCTGCACTATTTTGATATTTGACGTGTTCGGTGGCTTTTAAAGTTATTTTTTCATGTGTTTAATAGTCTTAGATGATATAATGACTTATTAAGTCTGCGATATGTTTCGAAAACTCACAACCAATTATCTAACATGTTCCAATCACTATATTTTCAAATCGTTACATATGTTTTTGAAAAAAAGGTTTGCCGATGTGTGGCTACAATAAAAAAACACTTGTTATTGTTTGCACTGTGAACAGTGTTTGATTCTGTTACGTCAGCACGCATCGTGTCGTCATTCGCTATTTTCACCGTTATATCATAAATCAACCACGATTTTAAAGTAAAGAAGGTCACACATTTTTTAACATTTTATCCAATAAATCTAGCGCATTTTTTGTATTTGCTGACATTCTATACTATCGTTTATATAAAACAAATGAAAACAGACGAGATTACATTACCACGATTCTTGTTTTTTGCAACTCCCTGATTCGCGTTTAACTGTAAACGTTAGATTCGCCCACAATCTTCGTTACTAGTACTGGATAACGACAAAAAATAACAACACAGGTTAAAAATCGGTTTCGTTCAATAGCTTTATAAAAACATTAAATTTTCATTATTCATTTTCCTCGCATCACGTGTGTCACATTTCAGTTAGTCTTATATTTAAAAACTAACAGAACGTGTGTTAAAAAACACAACCACGTTGCCTTAAAAACTGTGCATGAGATTTGATGAAAGTGATGAACACTGCCAAATAGTAACAATTACAAGATATCTTGTAAGGAAATTCACATTCCAAGCACGATGCTCCACGGGAACATGGTTGTAGTACAATTGTATGCAAATGATAAAAAGCAAAGGTCAGTATATATATTTACTTTTCCTTTGGGAACGATGAAAAAATGGTAGTCAGCAAAAATGTGATCTGACGAAGAGTGTGATACTCGAATAATTGCCTTAAAAGTTTAGTAAAATACAATATCACTAACGATAAGCTTTTCATTTATTAGTCAATTTAACGATGTAGTCAAAGTACAATATCGTTTCATTTCGTATACAAGATAATATAATACAATTTAACATAAAAACCTTCCCATATACCAATCAAGAGGTCTAACATATGGTGGTATTAAAAGAGTCTACCGTGAAGCGACAGTTAGTGAATAAGCTTCAAAAAGTATTTATTATCACTCTTTGATGGACATGACCGTTTTTTGTGTATCTACAGAGCATGTTAAAATTGATACTACGTTTCGAATTACGTTCGAAGTTGTAATGTTTGTTATTAATACATGAAATAAGTATAATCATAATTTAACTCTAGAACACGAGATAACCTGACACTATGCTATTTTATAAAAAAAAATAACTAGAAAACGGGATTTTGAATTTTAGATCATTTACTTGCGCAAGTTAATTACAGACAAGTGTGATAAAGTGTATAAAACAAAGATAAATACCTTACTAGTTCAGTATAAAGTCATTCTTTACAATGTTAGCAAATCATTCAATGATGGTATCTAAGCTACTTACACAATAATTAGTCCCAGTACATTTCGCGCTCAGATAGATTACAAGATACTCGAATGAGACATCATTACAAAAAGTGGAACTTATTGCTCGTCTTTCTTATATAACTGGTTGTCTGTCTTGGGAGGCTGTGTTTAACGGTTGTTGCAGTTCCTGATATGTACATGTATATTTCACTTCATAAAATGCATAGATTTTACAATTTCTTAAATAAAATGGAACAGCATTGTATGCAATATTAGCTTTAGTTGATGCATGTGTCGCAGACTAATAGAGATGTGCAACAAGTCCAACGGGTAAATCGAATTTAGCCTAACTAAAGAACATATGATAAAAAACAGTAACTGATGATAATGGTTTCAGGGAAAAATGTTAATCATAAAACTGATGTGTTTACATCTGTAAATGGTGAAATGGAAGAAAATTTACTCGGTTGTAGTCTCAATGCCTACTTGTACGAATCAACTATCACATACACTTTTGATATAACTGTGTAACAATTTGAAAGTGAATTTGAAATAGTCGGATGGAAATATTTATCATTGGTTACCAAGAACCCAATACTTTCGCTTAAACTCAAAGAAAATCTGAGAATTAGTTCATGTTTTTGCTATTTACGAAGCCATTAAATTGCTTTCTTTATTATTTCGATATGCGTATACATTTCTTATTTGATATTTGACAATAGAATACATCAAGAAAGGTTTGGTGATTTTTATGCCCCCGCCATGAAATGGCGACGGGCATTAAGAGTTGCTCCTGTCCGTCCGTCCGTCCGTCCGTCCGTCCTTCCGTCCGTCCGTCCGTCCGTCCGTCCGTCCGTCCTTCCGTCCGTCCGTCCGTCCGTCCGATATTCTCGTGAACGCAACTCCTCCTACACTACTGGTCGGAATTTAATGAAACTTGACCACACTGCTTGGCCTGATATGTAGTTGTGCATGAACGTGGGGTTTCGCTCTTACATGTTCCGTTCAGAAGTTATGGCCCTTTGATACTTCCATTTACATTAGTTTTAATAGGAGTATATCTCGTGAACGCAACTCCTCCTACACTACTGGTCGGAATTTAATGAAACTTGACCACAATGCTTGGCCTGATATGTTGTTGTGCATAAAGGTGGGGTTTTGCTCTTACATGTTCCGTTCAGAAGTTATGGCCCTTTGATAATTCCATTTACATTAGTTTTAATAGGAATATATCTTGTGCACGCAACTCCTCCTACACCTCTGCTGGGAATTTGATGAAACTTTACCACAATGCTTGGCCTGATATGTTGTTGTGCAAAAAGGTGGGGTTTTGCTCTTACATGTTCTGTTCAGAAGTTATGGCCCTTTGATACTTCCATTTACATTAGTTTTAATAGGAATATATCTTGTTTCTTATATTTTGTGCATTTTGCCCATAACTTATAAACTACTTGAGATACTGCCTTGAAACTTGAAATATATTTTCACCATCAAAATCTACATCATAACCAACAAGACCCATAACCATGCTTCCAATATTTTCAAATTATGCCCCTTTTTCACTTACATTTTGTTTTAAGAAAAAAATACACTTTGCCCTTAACTTTGTTTGGAATGGAGGGATTTCAAAATAACTTGGCACAAATGTTCACCATAACAAGGCGGTGTGTCGTGACTGTAGGTCCAAGGTCAAGGTCACTGTTACTAAAAATAGAATTTTCTTGCAAAATCTTGTCCGCTCTGTAACTTTGTTATTTCTTATTGGATTTTTAAATAACTTGGTATAATTGTTCACCATATCAAGACGGTATGTCACATACATGCCCAAGCCTTAAGGTCCAAGGTTAAGGTCACTGATACTAAAAATAGAATTTTCTTGTCCGGGCTGTTACTTTGTTATGAATGGAGGGATTTCAAAATAACTTGGCACAAATGTTCACCATGGCAGGGCGATGTGTCACGTACCATGCCCATGCCTGTACGCCAAAGGTCAAGGTCAGTGTTACTTAATATAGAATTCTCTTGTCCGGGCTGTTACTTTGTTATGAATGGAGGGATTTCAAAATAACTTTGCACAAATGTTCACTATGACAAGGCAGTGTGTCCGCACAATACCCAAGCCTGAAGGTCCAAGGTCAAGGTCACTGTTACTAAAAATAGAATTTTCTTGTCCAGGCTGTAACTTCATTATAAATGGAGGGATTTCAAAATAACTTGACACAAATGTTCACCATGACAGGGCGGTGTATCGCGTACCATGCCCATGCCTGTAGGTCAAGGTCACTGTTACTAAAATAGAATTCTCTTGTCCGGGCTGTAACTTTGTTAGGAATAGATTGATTTCAAAATAACTTGACACAAATGTTCATCATGACAAGATGGTGTGTCCCGTACCATGCCCATGCCTAGGTCCAAGGTCAAGGTCACTGTTACTAAAATAGAATTTTCTTGTCAGGGTTGTAACTACATTAGGAATATAGGAATTTCAAAATAACTTGGCAGAAATGTTCACCATGACAAGGTGGTGAGTTGTGTACCATGTCCATGCCTGTAGGTCCAAGGTCAAGGTCACTGTTACTAAAAATAGAATTTCCTTGTCCGGGCTATAACTTTGTTTTGAATGGAGGGTTTTCAAAATAACTTGGCACAAATGTTCACCATGACAAGGCGGTGTGTTGCGTACATTACCCATGCCTGTAAGTCCAAGGTCAAGGTCACAGTTACTAAAACTTGAATTTACTTGTTCGGGCTATAACTTCTTTATGAATGAAGGGATTTCAAAATAACTTGGCACAAATGTTCACTATGACATTGCATTGCATTACCACCAACTTCTTCACAGACATTTCCGTAATGAGAAGACAACAGTGCCACAAATACAAATAATTTACTTGATCATCAAGTTTATGCATATTCTTATAATTACTCGAACATCACTGTCTTTGAAATGCTATTATTCCTATCATTGCACTTTAGTATCTGGAAACGATGCATAGCGGGGGCATCCGTGTCCTATGGACACATTTCTAGTTCTATAATCTTTTCCTAACAACATCAGTAATTGAAACCATAGTGGCTAATGCAATAAAATGATTTAAAATTTGTTTTGCCTTGAGAAAAAGTAGGAGCTTTAGCGTCTTTCGTGAATCTGACAACGGGGTTGAAATAATAATCTCACCAACAGACTAATTAAATTATACATATCTTCTAGCACACATGTATATATAATTGTAGAACACTTCAGTGGGCTGGATTCAACACAGAGTAATATGAATATCTGCGCATCTGAACGACGCACAGTGTTATGTTGAAAGATATAGACAATAAAATAAAAAAAATATCACATTAAAGCAAGTTTATTTATATAAATTTTAAAAACAACTAATATACAGAGCTTCGTAAATGTTGAAATATTGCAGCTTCCGACTAATTCCGTAACGTTCCATAGATTTCCATGCGAAATGATCCGGTCCAAACAGCATGTTATACCCAACAAGTTATATAACGTGATACAGAGAAGTGGTGTTATAAATATTTTAAATTCTTTACTTTTTGAGCGATTAATATTAATCCGGAAAAATGTTCACTTCGAAGTAAGCAGATGCGAATTCAAAAATTACCATTGACAAATAATCGAAACAAAAAAGAAAATCCAACATACTTCCATTTAAGTACGTATTATAATGCGAAGGTTTGGTGGTGTAGAATATTCTTTATCAAACTAGGAAACAAAACACAGATTTTAACTGTTTTAAGGTATCTCTCGCGTTTGATTTTGAAATGGAATGCGGGCTAGTTAGGAGGAAAGTACTACATGTATTAATATTTTAGCATATAAGCTTTCATAGACTTTTGTAATCAAGGACGCTATATCATGTTTATGACATTTTTACTGTTGAACAGTTAATTAAAAACAGTTTATAGATAACTATTTTATGACAACGACATCTAAAAAAACAAAATTTATTAATGATCTATCATTTTATATATGAAAAACTAGTCTGTTGGTTGTCTAAAATTAGCGAATTCTGGGACAGTACTCTTACACTTATTTGTAACAGGAATTGTGTTATTTCTGAACTGTATTTGTTAAAAACCTTTACGTCGGACATTTTTATTACATTTTAATCTAATTTTGAGGAGAGAGGAACATTTAATACTCGCACTCGAGGGAAAGTCAAATGAAGAGAATGTGTTCTTCTTAATATCAAGAGAGTTGTTTGTAACAAGGAACATTTAATAATTAGAAGCGGAGTTTCATTCTGTTTGGCAGATACTATAGAATGAAACAAAATTTGTCATAAACACACGGAAGAAATGATTTTTGTTTAAATTTGGTGCTATATACGGTGAATTCATTTGCTTTCATGGGATACTAACGTTCGTGAATTTCGTGGACAAATCATCGTCATCATCATCATCATCAGCAGCATCATCATCATCATCGTCATCGTCGTCATCATCATCATCATCATCATCATTAAAACAACAATAACAACAACAACAACAAATTTTATTTGCGAATTTGCCATCATGTTTCCTTTGACAACATTTCGAAACAAATATTGTGACATTTAGAAAATGACAAAAACATAATGGTTAGAATAAAAACGTAATATATAATAATATTGATATAAAAACACAACAGGGAATTAAATTTTAAACGCTCTTTATGATTGCTGTTATTGAATATTTATGCTTGATATACTGAAAAATAATTTTTTCTTCAGGGAGAATGTTTTATAAAACCTTGGTACAGTTTTATCTAAATTCCTGTATTTTATCGCTAAATGAAATAAGCTCAATATCTTAGACAGTTGAGAGGAGTTTATAGGAAAAAATGTAAATAAACTACAACAATAATTGTAAGCATCACACAATTTTTTGTTTATTACGTATATGTATATAATACAGCTTACTTTTGTTTCTTTGGTTGCTTAAGCATGTCCTATTCGTACACGTGACCGATAACTTTTTTAAGGCCGGTATTCCATAGTTCCGTGATGCGTGATTCGTGTCCGTGTCCGCGTCCGCGTCCGTGTCCGCGATTTTTCACTCACAAAAGATATCGTTGGGCGTATTCCATATCTCCGTGTCCGTTCCACGTCGCGGACATGAACACGGACGCGGAACGGACACGGAACTATGGAATACCGGCCCAAGACAGCTATTCGTGATCTAAGTCGACTCATCAACAATCATCATGGAACCGTTATACGTCAGATAAAGAAAAGCTACTCTTTATCACATAGTTACCTAGACACATCTCACATTACCCTGAACACTATTTCTTTCTCTCTGAAACAGATTTGACTTACTAAATTTATTTATAGGCTTGTGATGATACGAATATGTGACTCGTGGTTATTTGATAAGAAATAATATGGCTATAAGGCACTTTCCTAATGTTAAGGAATTAGATCATGATACCACTTGTGTAAATGGTTAGAACACACCTTTACATACAATTATAAAATGAAATTGAATTAAGAAATATCCAATTTGCACAATTCAATTCGGATATTAACACTGGAGTATAATCAAAATAAAATTTTCACCTAGGTGTTAAAATTAGTTTGTACAGACAAGATAATTGCTGTTTAATTCATGGTATCGGCTTGTAAGGGTAGAGTTAGGCGGATGACTTGAACTTCTGGACAAATAAAGGTCAAGATTATTAGCATCCATACACAGATTGCGTGCTTTGAAAAGATGTTAATGAACTGTAAATAAAAAGTCCAAAGGAATATAAACACAAGCGAATTAATTAGTAACTAAACATGTTCTCTATAGTAAATGTTCCGATTCATAATTAAGGGAATTGTTTTCATGAGAAATAAATGAAAAGGCTTTCTTCTTCTTCTTGCTATCATATTTCATTAAAGAGAAAAATGTGTAAATCATTGTCTATACCAGATTTAATACCATAGATAAAGGAAAGGTTTAACAATTATTTCAGCACGGTTCTGTGGATAGTAAATTTATTTTAAATGTTGAAAGAAATAAACCGCTGCTGGGAACATTAAAATAGAACGCGCTGCTGTCGAAAGGTATCAAAATGCTCTGGATGTTAAACGAGCAAAGATAAACATAAATACGTTTTTTGAATATTTATAGGAATGTCTGTATAGTTTGTATGAAATGAACAGTTATGGCGCAAAAGGGCAAACCAAGAGCATTGAAATCAAGCTACAGTGAACTGCTTAATGTAGGACGGACATTACCTGTAGTTCATATAGAAAGTAGAGACCATTTTAAAATAGTTGGGAATAACAGACTTGGAAAGAATGAACAGAAACTCGGTTGTGACTTACAAATGCAAGCGATCAACGAAAACAAATGTGAAAGAAAAGCTGAGAAAGGGTCAAATAGGGTTTTAACAGGAAGTCACGATGTTGACATGGTTAAAGTTACGAATCGAGATCAGGCAAAGAACCACCTTTGGAAAGGTAAAATGAAATCTATTCCAATGGGGTTAATGCACATCGGAAATTCAAAATATAGAAAAGAAAAAGCCGTTGATAAAGCTATTAATACTAGCATAGAGCAAACTACTGATGGCGAAATCGAAGAAAGAGCAATTAATCGAAAGCGAGTTCACCAAAATCAGACATCTAAAGTTCACAAAGGCTTATTTCATTTAACCCATAGTAGGTTACTACAAAAGTGGATAGATGAAAAGAATGGACGCAGGCTTGAAGATGTTGCTGAAACCTCTGATACTGCTTCTGACGGAGGTAAAGTACGAAATTTGATACAATGTTTATTATTCACAGAGAATGAAAGAAACATCGTGAGTGGTTTCCTCTTGAATAAATTAGAGGTTTTCGGATTCTGCTTTATGTGTCAAATATATATAAGCAATAGGAAGTATCACTCTTATTGAAATTAGTGTGCAATCACTCTATTTGATTTCTCCCTTCTTAATCAAACATGCGGACATTGAATTGGGTTTAAAGTATACTGCGTTCACTTCTCTATCTAAATCTTTAGTGAAATAAAACTAAGTTCTGTGTTTGACTTTTTTAGGATAGAATAGATCATGTTAGTTCATGTTCAGTTTCAATCAGACAGTCCCAACGATCTTTTACTTGTAAACAATAAATGAATGCGTTTGAATGATCTTTGAAGAGCAAGTTTATTTTAAGTTTTGCATTACTGTTTGTCTACTATCATCTTATGGCGTGGGCGTAATTTTTACTTTGGTCTGCCATGATGAGTTGTCTTCCTTAACAGAAGGCCTTATGGATGTTTATGAATCGTTTGTCAAACTGTTCAATAGATTTGTAGAGATCATACTTCTTTATATTTTAACATGTTTAAGGAGTATTAATATAGAGGAATCAAAATAATAAAATTATATTTTTTAAAGTTTCACAAAAGGTGAAGACAGACTTAACACGAACCATGAAATCAAATAATATTTTAAACATGTTTTGCACAACTTTTAACGTCATTGTACTCACGTGCATGTTAAAGCAACCCATTCTTTTCAATGATGATGTTCGAAGATGAAAAGAGAATTAGTTTTTTTTAAAGATTAGAAATAACATATGAGTACCGTTTATATTTTGCTATGTAGAGGTCGTTTTATAGGTAACATATGTAAATCAAGATTTATATACATACTGAACTTTTTCATCATTAACATTACTAAAGTCACCAATTTTAACCATATATTGCGTGTTAAAACGTGTGCTTTAAATACCAGACTGAGTATGTTTGATAACAGGGTTTTATATAAAAAGAGCTTTCAACAAAAAAGTACAAAAAATAGTCGTATCCGTTAAGTAATACCAATCTTTATAGGCAAACTGTCAAGGACGTTGCGTAGGTGACAGTAAGTATTTAAAGGTCTATAGCACTTATGCATGTTCTTCATTTTCCTAGGAAAATTTCCTCTAAGTAAAATTTAACCTTTCACATGGGATAAATACTGAATTTTTATGTGACAATTGACCTTAAAAGTTTGCCCTCCCAAACGTAAATCTTGCTCCACATAAAATGAGGTCAATCTCCTTTAGTGCCACTTATTTTTCTATGGAACATTTTCATTTGTGACATTTGCATAAACTATAAAATCAGAGTTTTATGTTAATCAAACTAGTGTCTTCATTTCCACTGTTTTTGCAATTTGTATTTAATATACATAAATGCAATTATATTACGGTTGTCCTTCACCAAATCAATGACAAAGGAATATCAGTGGGTAAAATAGTTGATAGCACATACCAGATTTCTGAAAAATCGCACTGCTGACTGTTACATGTACCATTCGTTTGTGATAGCTGCTTGTCTTACATCATTACTTTAAGCTTTTTAGTTTTGAATTTTTTAATAAATTGATATACCAAATTTGTTACTTAGCTTATAAACATATTCGAGAGTGACCTTGTATAAGATGTTACAACAAAATCTTTTTGGATTACTGTAATCATGCATTCATATTATGGTGTAACAACATTCGAGGAGTATTTTTATGCCCCCACAATGTGGGAGGCATATAGAGTTGCACTCGTCCGTCCGTCCGTACGTCCCCAAATCTTGTGGCATCAACTCCTCCTAAACTATAAGTCGGATTTCTTTCAAACTTGAACAGATGATCAAGCAGGATGTGTAGATGATCGTAAAGAAAGGATTTTTTCCTGCGACCATTTTTACCAGAGTTATGGCCCTTTGTTATTAAAAATTATGTTGCAGCAGTGTGGGCATTAGTGTCAGAGGACACATTTCAGTTGTTATTTGTTGCTCTTGCAAAACATAGAAGTAGATGAAACTATGAAATCTCCACATGAAAAAAAAGAAAATGTAGCCGGTTTGTTTATATTAAGCCTGCTCAAGAACGATAATAGCCTCGCAAATTACTACCCACTGGTAACATGACAGGCGGCTATTTTTTTCTGATTGTAAATAATGTTTATGCCCTGAAACGAGCTTATGCTAAGCTATTACTTTGTACCTTTATAAAATGGAAGTTATGTCAGTGTTTTATTTTGTTAAAAAACGGTGTTAAGTCTTTCAAGATTTAATCAATCACGTCCCACAATGTCCTGTTCACGAATAAGTGAACAGGTACATTGTTTTAATCCTTTTCAGACATGATATTTACTTTGGGTTATATTCTCTCTTTTATTATATCATAGAATTAATTATGCACGTTTTTTTCCCAGAATTGCCTCTCATGATTTTATTACTTTGTACACAAATCTTCGGCTAATAATAACTTTTTTATACTTTATTTTTACTGCTAAATATAATTTCTACGAAACTTGTAATAACATTTCTACTTGATAACCTTGACGTTTTTATTATAATCCTTCGTGTGCGAAAACGTTTTTATTTGACTGTTTTATGTTCGATACATTATTGAATATGGAAATGATATTGATAACAGTACTGACTATATGTCGGGGAGACTTTTCAAGGCCGCCGCACTGCACAAATATCGTTCTTGTGAATTTCAAATGATATTTCCTCTGGGGAGCGAACCCGCACCGTCACAGCGACAGCTCCTAGCCATGCAATTTTGACAACGCTACCGACTGAGATAGCCGGGACAACCCCCCAAAACGGTTTCTCGGATAGCCCTGATAAACGTTATCATTGATATAATATATTCTAACATAATAATAATTGATAAAATATTAATAACGTAAAATAAAGTTACATACCCATAGTAAAACATAAAGAAACCTAATAGCTAGAAAATATTTCATATTGCTATTCTTAAGATGTTTCCAACGAGAAGTTCAGCGTTTATTTTAATTAGATAGCAAGGTTTTGTAACGTGTGAACTACGGCTTATTGCAGAATCGAGTATGAAATTTATTTTATCAACGATGTTCATGGTACAAAGAATCCGTTATTAATTGATCGGGAGTTACACTTAACAAAAAATAAATCAATCAAAGAAAATAACAGAACTTTAGCTGCTATTAAAAACAAGTGTTTTTGGACAAAAATAAGAACGCGCCATGAAATAAAATTAGTTTCAGTAGAAGAAAAGTGAACTTGTTTTGAGTGTGCCATTTCATGCGAATAACGGATATGTTTATTACTGTTTCCATGTTAAACGCAACATCATATGAAAAAACAAATGCACAACAGTACAAACATGTTACAAAAGACGCAATTGAAAAATAAAAGATAACTACAAACACAAAATTTGAACACCATGTTATTATCAAGTGATATAAATAGTATGATTGACCAAGTACAAGGATCATACGAAATTCTTTTAAGTTCATCTTATCTGACTGTGTGCTTCACTGTTAACGATTTCTTTATATTAATGATGCCACGTGTGATTGCAAATCCCCAGAGTGACGTGAGAAATATTATAAACAGTATCAATTCGTTATAAGCGTTGCAAATGAATCATCCAGGAGTTTGGCTTTGTAATTTGATTGATGTGAATTTAATTAAATTGACATATTCTGCAGAGAATTAGATTTGTCGGAATAAATATTAGAAATATGATATCATTTTCCAACGTTTACATTAAATTTTGTATTCTCTCGAGTGATTCTTCAAAATATAGATTTACTGATATTACATGAGGATAAAATGACGTCACAGACACGAATCGTATGAAATGTTTGTGTATGAAATCCCCCAATTCATCGCAAGAAACCATAACCATATGCTTATCTAACTGATTATGATACGAAATAGTCGTTATGTCATCTCCTTTTTTAATCTCAATATTACATATACACTCAACCAAAGTTCTAATTGGTTATCAATTGTATCTGTTTACAATGTATGCTAGTTTCGTTTCTTCCCTACGTCAAGAGAGGTTTTGGAATGAACTGTTTTTTCTTGAAATCAATTCTCTAGTGTCATTTTAATCTTTATTGATTGTTTTCTTAAATGAATCCAATACCATTAACTTACACCGCAGGGTTAAAATTAGAACTGTTACAGGCTTTCATTGGAAGGGAGGTAATTTTAAAATTGGATACTTTGAAGGGGATTTATTTAAACAAATTTGCTGTTGATTAATAAGTTTTTATGTTTTTCCAACTAAAAAGGGGTCCTATTAAAACAAAACAAGAAATTAAGAGCAAATTTCTGTTTGCTTGACCTTTTTATGCAAGAAATGCAGTATTAGCAAAATTAAGGATAACTCTCGCCAAACTGTTCCAAGGTCAATTATTACAAGTTAAAGCTTAAGTTGAAGACTGTTGTTGGCATATGATCATAAACATTCAATGTCTTTCTAATAAAAAATTACGGACAAAAAGTGACCAATTAGAACTTTTGTTGAGTGTACAGCCTTTAATAACGCTTCGCGATATCTTGATGAGTTGTTTATTATAGAAAAGACCATTTACTATCTGAAGTCAATGAAATATGCCCAAATAAAATTCCAGTTTCATGATGCAAAAGGTTAGCAAAGCAAGCATGCTTTCTTTAGCTGGTTATTTCTTCTACGGACATGGATTCACCACTAAATTAAAGGGGTTATACACATTTTAAGCACTGACAAAACTCATCTAAACGCAGTGTGCTATGTCGGTGAAAATGTAGCACATAACCTGTTACCAAGCTATTATCAATTAGACCAAAGGAGGTCCCAATGCCAGTCAAAGTCATTGCACGATGATACTGATAGATAATTGTATTTGTTTTAGAAGCAAATTATTTGAAACACAATAACAAAGACCTGGTCGTAAATTTATATCCTATGAACGTGGCTTTGTTGCATTGTCTACCCGGAATCTTGATGATAGATAAGAGTAGTTAGCAAAAATGATTACTATACGTCTTTTTTGAATTGGCATACTTAAAAACAAACATGCTGTCTCTTCCTCTCTTCTTTTCCGCTGCGTGGGGAGGCTGTGTTTTGTGAGTGTGGCGATTCCTGAAATGCATATATCACTTTTTTGATAATTTGCCGTTTATTACGGATCAATGGTTTATACGGATACATGTGCCTTCATTTCCCACTGTTGCCTCCAGCCTTTAGTTGTTGTCCTTTATGTTGCTGTTATTTGGATTTCTTAAAAATGCATATTATTATATTATGTATAATAATAAGCCGATCTTATAACTTGTTAAGCGGGATGCTTTGGAAAAAACACAATCTGTCCAAGAAAAGAATTGTTTCGATATACTATTCAACTATAGCAATCATTTTAAAAACCCATGCTCACTTTCGTCTTAGGTTTTAGGCTGTGTGGGAGAGCTGTGTTATCTGAATGTTGTTTTTTCTGATATACATGTTTCCATATTTGTTCCCTATATTTATTCTCTCTGTCACTGATGTCTCAACCTTTTGTCAGTTTACTTAACAGACAATTAAAATGAATTTTAGCTCATTTTCATCTATGACATTGTTTATAATGCATTCATAAGAGTTTTATTTTTTCGTTTCATTAAATAACTAGGGTCATTTTTTATGCTAAACATAAAAGGAGTGTTTGTTCTTTATAAAATATGCTGACACTTGTAAAATAATTGTAACAAAATATCATTTACTGATTGATTTGACTGTAAACAGTGCTCTAATAACCAAGGTCTGTTGAAAGTGACATATTGATTGGGTAAATATTTTGTCACAGATTTTTATCTCAATTTAAATAAAATAATCATTCACCAAACTAATGACATTTTGACACATATTGTGTGAGGCACTTCAACATGTAGTTATTTACTACCTAATGAGTGACATTATCAATATTAACAGATAAGCTATAGTATTGTATGGAGTTATGTTAATATATGTGTTGAAGTGTCCACAGTGCCATTGAGATATCCGCTTGCGGTTATAGAGCAAACTTAATTTTTATCGGTATTCAAATATTAAAATAATGTTATGCACAAGTCTGCTGGTAAATTTTCATTTCGCAATTAAGGAATATATATTTATCATTTTTGTCAAAAGGAAAAAAAACATAGAGGCGGAATGTAACTTTAAAATGTTTCTTAGAAAATTGAAACATTCATAATCAGGAATAGCCACACTCAGAAAATACAGTCTCTCCACGCATCGGAAAAGGAGAGAAGGAAAGAGAGCAGGGTTTTACATATTGATACATTTCAAATTAAAATTTAAAATTAGACAACACACACAATTAAAAAAAGAGAATCTGGGGTGTTAACGCCTTTGACCTTGTTAGTGGCAAACAGTTTGCCAATGGTTTGAACCAGTTTTCTAGGATGGACCAACCTCATACTTTCCGCAACAGTTTATCATAATTATGAATCTAATATGTTTTCGTGGTAAAAAAGCTTCAATCTACTTTCCGTTAGAATAACACAATTAAGTTGCAATTAGAAAAAAGTATTATGCCTCGATTATAACTTAAATTATGTTTAAACTATTAACTAGTTGTAAAACTTAAATAAGTGTATTTTCTTTTAACAAATCCAAAAGTAAGGACAGTTTTCCAGTGAAAAATTAAATATTGTTTATTGGAATCTGACGATTTACGAATTGTTGTAATATCTGGGCCGTAAGCTTATTAAACACATAATTTGCATTAAAAAACAACACTTCTTTACTGAAAAGAGTATTGATGAGCCCCTGACATTCTCATTATTTAAACCTATCTTCCTTATTTAAGACTATAGCCCTTGGCAAGAATAGCAGATCAAATTAATTTTATAACCAAATATGAATAAGTTAAGAACATTAAAATTAATAAGCATTGGTTTTCCCTTATCTTAATGATTAACTCAAACATAACACTGATATTTCCTTAAGCCAGAAAATAGGCAGATATATTAGAGAATACAAAGGTTCCAAAAATTCCTCAGTTTTTGATATTTTAAGGACTGGTGGAAAAAAGATCAGCAAAAAATCATACAAAGTGTGTCCACTAATCAAAATGAATATTAAAACGGGAATGACTGTTGCATTACATTAAGAACAACTCTTTGAATTGTAGGCCCATATGTTACAGTTAAAGAAAAAAGACTGACAGTTTTTCCTTTTCAAAAAAAGGTGAAATATATGCATATCAAGAATCGCCAAATTCAGAAAAAAACAGCCTCCCCACACAGTCAAGAAGAAGAGAGGGGGAGAGAGCATGGTTAATAAAATGATCAGTTTCAAAAAAAGACACCACTAACAATAAACAAAAATGAGAACCCGATGGGTTACCGCCTTGGAACGGTCAGTGGCAAATCAAATTGCCACTGGGCGTTTAAACCAGGTTCTAGGGTGCACCAACCTCACACTTGCCCCTACAGATTCTCATATCACAAAACAAGTACAAGTTGTCTTGGTGAAAAGACTCCAACCCACTTATCGGCTTAACAATGTTGCATGCAAAAGCACACAAACATATAAAACATAAGAAGCTAAGAGCATTGCAAAGCCGAAGGGGCGGGTACTCAATGATCTTACCGAGAAAGGTCCTGGAGTAAAATCAGCAAGAACACGATGACAGGGATAAAAGAAACAAATCGAGCTTCTAGGTTCTTTTAAGAAAAGATTTCCCCATTAACCTTCATAAACTCTTAAACCCCTGCCACCGTCGTGCAACCAAAGAGGTAAGCATAATGATCAACTGTAGAAGGGTTAATCACCAGGCCTGCAGAGCGCTGTAAAATATCATGTTGGTAACCTTTCTTTTTAAATTTACAGATGGCTTTTACGAATAACCGGGAGAAATTAACACTGCCTTTTATCTTTTAAAGTTTATAAATTAAATCTGTTATTTTATAATTTCCATTTAATTAAGGAACTTTTTTAATAACTTACCGTGATACAAACTACAAAACACTATCACTCGGTAAGTTTATTTTACCAGGTTTCTGTACGGACATAATATCGGAACGTCGAGAAAATGGGTTTAAGATAAGGTATTTTGGCGTACGAGCTTTGTCAAATCTACGTAGAATATTCATTTAAAAGCATAAAATAAACAAAATAAAATATCCAGTAGAAAAAAATGCATTTTACTCGTAACTTGCTCGTGACTACGCCTCTTGGGAAAATACGGATTACGGAGTTCAGCCGGTGAAATATAATTTTTGTATTTCAATGACAACATTTTGGTACAAATGTTAATTTTGCATTGATTTCAAGACTTAATATCGTATAAAGAATTTCTCGTTTGCTTCAAACATATATTTTATTTTGTTTTTTAAGACATTAAGCCGTCCAGAAAGTTATCAAGGGCTGTTTTTATTCCAGAACAAATCCATTCTTCGAATGGTAATCCGTTTGGAGTATGTCATTGAATGAAGATAATGAAATAAGTGGATCTAATTTGTTAGCACTTTTCTAATGCATTAGTTTTCAGTAAAATATTAATCATGTTACCGGTAATAGGGATGGCATTCATGAAACAATTGTGCACACTTTTTTGGGACAAAATTAATTAAACAAGTATTAATTATTCAAATTTTGAAGCTGGTGTGAATGACACAAATTAAGGTCAACACCCTGAGACTTAAGCAAACTAGATTCATTCAGACGTGTTTATTTTCTCGGAGAAATACTCGCTGATGGAAATGAGAAGGTTAAATTTGATGGAATGTGTTTTTGGCCTATTCACAGTTTCGAAACGTAATATCGACAGTAACACTCAAGGTAATTCAGGAAATTGTGGGTTGTGAATTGGTAGAAGTTAAAGACTAAAACTATGTTTCCTAATACTAAAGAATGGAGTGTTGTATGTTTAAAAGACATACGACGATTGAAGTTAGCGAATTGATAAGTAGGGCCTATATACGTTTTGACGTGCGTAGACTATCCCAAATAAAGTTAATAAAAGACCGATGTTTGACGCACCAGTTGTATCTCAAAGTTGTTTGTGAGTTAAAAATAAACTACGAACTCCTTAGAACGTATGAAATGGTTCACAGCGCAAACCTAACACTATTGATGGTTATAGTGAGCCTACACTGGGAATCGAACCCGTACGGCGACATCGCCTAACCATACAATGCTGAACACCATTCAGATTGCGCCTGTCAGGACAACCCCTCTACCCCCAGCCTCCAAAAGGCGAATAATTATGATTAAGTAGAGAAATTCTTAAGTACACAAATAGATGAAAAGGGAACTTTGAAAGCCATCGAACACGACAAATATGAAAATATTGCAGGCTCGATTTGATTGAGCCTGTTCATGGGCAGTAATGGAAATGCATATTACTGCCCAACCGTTTAGCCCCGGGTTGAGCACAACTCAATATTTACACCAATAAACAGTACAATTTCGATCCTTTTTGCGACTATGTAAAGTACATCAAAAACACGTAAATTTTAAAGCATCCTTGCAATATGAAGGAACCTAAGAACCTATAACATTTTCATAAAGAAGTAGTTTATGCTTGATATTTGACAAGAAACCCATTTACTAAAACCTTACAAAACACAAAGTCGAGTAACATCTTTAAGAAATCTATTAAAATGACCATTCACTTAAAAAAGCCTTTAAAGATTTAGTTCTCAGTACAAGAAGTGCGTCAGCAAAAATATATTAGAATCCAATTCGGTCAGAAATAGACCGCCAAAGACAAGCATTAAAACTAGTACTAGTCAAAGAAAAAAACATCCACAGACAGTAATTATAGTTATTTTAAATGGTATTTTTACGCGTCTCGTGTGCGAATTAATTGTTTTGCATTAATCCGGACATTCACCTTTTCTGTTATGCGAAGTAAGACAAAAGCGTATCCTGACATGCCGGAGCAATTTCTTTTATCATGCAAAGTAGCTTCATTGAGATATGTTTGGGACTTTGCATATTACATGGAGAAATAATTAATAAGGTTTTATCTTAAGCTTACCAAGCATGCATATATTTATAATGCATATGGTTATGTTTTAACATGCATTTGATTTGATTAACTGTCTGTAATTTAACCTTACGTGTCATGTGTGAAGGCAAACAAAAATGTGTAACTCGCCTCAAAGGTTGTTAAGCTTAAACCGGTTCTCAGTCTTCGATAACAACTGTTCGTAGACTCCACTGAATATCAACCAATGATAGAATGAACTATTCTCAAATTAAAATAGTTTTTAAAAATATCTAGGAAGACAACTCCAAGTTGGCTACGTCACAAGCTCTAGTTTGCTTTATTGTTAATGATGTATAGTACTTGAAAGCGGGCATAATATAAAAAAGTGAAATCTGCATTTCAGAAACAGCCACTCTCACAGAGTCAAAGAGTAGATAAGAAGTAGCATGAAGTTATAAATCAATCAATTACAAATAAGACACTTCTAGTTGTAACAATTAACGAAAAGAAAACCCCAGCGGTAACCTTCTTGGAACGGTAAGTCACAGAACAATATTTGCCACCGGGGGTTTAAACTAGCTTCTTGGTTGCACCAACTCACATCTGTCCCAGCAGGTTCTTATATCAACAAACAAAAAAGAATTATAAAATGATATGCTTACATGGTATAATGTTTGATCTCTTCTAGAACACGAGACATCCATAACATCCAGTTATGTCTTTTATTAACTCAATTATATCCACCCTTATCTGCTTCTTTGGGATTTTGCTAGACCTTGAAAACAGTTTGATTTTTCTTCAGCTTAAGCCCTAACCTTAAAAAAGAGACTATGTTTAATATTTAAAATATTCCGCTTACTGTCCTAAATAAGAGACAAAATTTATTTTGCAGTACCTGATCAAGTCTACCAGTTTTCAGTTTTAATTGGCAATCTAATATGCGTATATCACCTTTTAAAACATATTAACATTTGCAGACCGAAAAGCGTTCATAGATATTAGAAGTTGGTTCATAGTTTCTCGCATGGCGCGGCACTAATATGCCACTATTACGACCAGCAGGACAATGACTGCTTATCATCAAACAATCCAAAATAAAGGTTCTTGTCTGGTAATGTGAAAAAAACAGTATGTTTGTGGCATAAAAACTGTCTTAGGATACATATTAATTACAGATTTTCTCAAAGGAATTGTAATCTTGTCGTACGACCGTGTCACGCTTGCTCGTTATGTCTGGCTTTGATCAATTCTCAAGAAAATTGGTGTTAAATTGTACATTTACGTGAATCGTTAACGCTGAAGAAATACAGAAGGCACTTTATTGAGGTTCAGTCAAAAACCATATCGTACATTGTTTATGACCAGGCAAAGCTACATCACAATTAAGTATTAAGAATTAAATACATGTTCAGATGGTTAATATCAAACTTTAAATAAAGAAACATATATGTTTCAATTAAGCTAGTATAAGGTTTGGCTGTTGTGTCATGTTAAACCTCATCGACCCTTTGGTTATATATTAATGGAATAATAATGAATAAGGTGAAGTCTCCGAGGGCGATGTGTTTTTGCGGGAACGAGGCTATGCCAAAGCAGTTCACCCAAGGTGACGGATTTTTCTTAACCGAATGCCAAAGATACGTATTATTGTGCAGAACATTTGTGTGCATGTATATCATCCAAATTGTGTCACTTGATTACATGATATAAAATACTTGTAATTTCGCGACCTAGGAAAAGATAGAATTGTCCTTCTTTGGTTAAAGAAGGGAACACTAAATATACGGTATGCAAGGAAATTCTTTGCCGATTAACCTTCTGTGTCTGACAGATACTCCTCCGTCGATGTCGATCCCTAATGAAACAAAATCAAATAATTATTACAATTGTTCGGAAGCAAAAGACATACATAGGTAGTGACTTAAAGGTCGGCTTATCTAAAAGATTTCGTTTGCTAGACTGCTGTTCTAACGAAATACAAGATAAGACAATGACTTCAAGTTAGATGATTATAGATCAGGCTATTTCAATTCCATCACTTGTTCTATTAGTGATTACAGTTTTTATTATTCGTTTAACGGATCACTACTATCGTGTTATCAATGCCAAAAATTTCATTCTATTCCCGCCAAAAGGTTGTTTTTAATCTAGATATCATTGTCATTTATCTGTACCGATAACATCATAAAATTAATTGTTGGAATGTAAATATTAGCACTCTGCCGAAATGAAAATCTCGTGGAATAATATGTTTGCATAATGCACGAAGTCGAAAGAGAAATTACGATAATAGTTTTATGATCCTCTAAGATTTCCCTTGAGAATGCATTAACATCGTACGAAAATATATTTGATTTTAAGCTAGATTAAGTTATTTAAAAAAATATTTGCAAACTCAAGTACGGGTTAAACTAAATTATTAATCGTTTATCATGATAATGTGTTCTAAAATATAAACGGTTTCATATTTCTTCCTGTTAAGTTTCTTCTAAAGATTTCTTAGAATTATGATAGTTTATTAATTTATAACCTTTCCTTCCATGTTTGAAATAAAAATAAACAACTCAGTAAGATTGAAATATATTTCATTTTATTATACGAAATAATTGTAAATTTGTATAGCTACATTCCCGATCAAGTTAGGCCACACTGACATTATCTTCACAACAAGAACTATTTTGAATAAGAATTGTTCCTCAATGAAGGTGAATTGTCTTTTGCCATTAACTTTTTACCATTGAATGTCGAGTTTGGCGATTTTACGATAACTTATGATATATAAGGAGCTTTATCATTTCTTTGACAGGTTTAAAACTTTTGAACGTACTTCAGAATTTGAAAGACACGTTTTGCAAACAAAGAAATATGTCATCATGATATTATAGATTTTCAGGTGCTTTATTTATGACAACAAGAGCGAAAATGCAGAATTTCGTACGAAATCATTATTGGATTATCAGGTACTTTTAAAACGAGTGATTACTGACACAGCAAAGTATAATAAAGTAAAGCAAGTTTCCAGAAAACAGAAAAAATACACGACGCACAACCTATACTCCTAGCATAAACAATATCGTAAAAACTCCACTGCAAATGTAAATGACGTTAATCATTAAATTAATTAATGTTTTGTTTATTTATTTAACTAGTCAGTGTGTGTACAGGAGCGCGAAGGCAGAACACCAGAATGATTTATTGTGCACAATGCTGGTATGTCCCTTCTTATTACAGATTTTTATTCAACTGGTTGTCATTCTGTTTTTTTATCGAACTGCTTCACCCAGCAAAAGCATTGACATATTAAAAACTATTTAATTGCATCAGACGTGAAAACGATGTTATTATCATGCCTAGAGTTGGCACCTAAGTATAATAACCGTATATCTCCCACATATGTCAATGGTACTTGTGCCGGTTTTGCTCTGATGTGTCGGATTGTTAATGAATTTCATTTCGTACGAAATCGGTATTGTATTATTCTGCTGTTTTGCTATGGACACGTCATGCTTTCTTTAGGAAGTATTCACTGTTTTCTTTAATCAATGAAATAAATGCTAAAAAGAAAGTAAACGAATTAATATGTTACCTGAATGAAAATTTTCAAATTATCAATTATCGGACATAAAAGCAAGATAAACACATCATTCGAGTATGGTAACATCAAATTCACACTCTTCCCTATTGAACATCACGGAAAAATTAAAAAGAGCGCAGTATAAATTCGATATCGTTAATAGATTGACCATAACTTTGATCGTATTTTGTTGGTTTCGGGGTTTTGCACCGGATTGCAAGTTGAAAACGCTTGTTTGGAAGAATTTTTATTGCTCCGTTCAGGAAAAAATAATTCGTATTTCTTATACCTGAGTTTCAAATGGTCTTGAAATTCGCCGTATTTTGCTTTTCATTACATGTATTTATGACGCCCGAGATCTCATATATGTACAGTTCACTCCACTCTTTGTAATTGTTTCCTTGTTTTTTTTTAAATTTTCACCTTATATATTTAAAAATATTGTTAAATTATCGCATGTATCTTTTACTATTTTTTCTAGGGACAGTTATCACTGTACAGTGTTTTTTTTATACAGGTTTATGACTGGATATGCTGGATGGAAGTTTCTGTTGATATTTTCTGTTACACACTCATAGCTGGATGGAAGTTTCTGATGATCTTTTCTGTTACACACTCATAGCTGGATGGAAGTTTCTGTTGATCTTTTCTGTTACACACTCATAGCTGGATGGAAGTTTCTGTTGATCTTTTCTGTTACACACTCATAGCTGGATGGAAATTTCTGATGATCTTTTCTGTTACACACTCATAGCTGGATGGAAGTTTCTGTTGATCTTTTCTGTTACACACCCATAGATCTTAGTGTCTAGAATTTAAAAGCACAGGACGTTCCAAACTTTCGCTTCAAATTGCATTGACAGAAGTAAATGTCGAAAACATTAATTACAGTCTAAGGCTTCTTTGGTCATTTCTAGCATATGAATATTAATTCTAGAACATCATTGGTATTTAATGTGGGGTTTAACAAGAGATTACGATTGCTTCTTAACAATAACAAAATAAATTGTGTTGACATTTGAGATATGAGTGCAAAATAAACGTTACATTTTGTCAATATACGTGGTCTCTATTTTATTACTTGATTCTGTAGTTGTTTTCAAAAGATTTCATTACAAAACATATTTTAGACGTTTCCATCCTATGTTAACTATGACTTCTAGCTGGATACTATTAGGGACCCCAGTGGAATGCTATAAATTAATCGCCCAATAATTATACTTAAGTAAATAATCTAAGGTCCCTCGGGTGTCATTTACGTCTTTCAGTAATAGGGCAATTGCTGCAATAGAAATACTAAAAAACTTGATGGTTCTCGTGTTGTAGGTGATTACAAAATTGAGACTGAATGTGACATAACGAATTGTCGTAGCATAGCTCGAATAATTACTTATAGATTTTCTCAAAAGAATTGTGATCGTATCATACGACCTTGTCAGGCAAGTTTGACACGCTAGCTCGTTATGTCTGGCCTTTTCATGCTTTCTTTGGGAATTTAGAAACAGAATATCCGTGCTTGTTTGTGAAATTATGTTGATAAGAGCATTAACTTTGTTTCACTGGAGACAATTTATTCAGGTTTACTCAAATCGATCGTTGGTACCAATGCTGATGTTTTGACAACAAACAATTGATTGAAATGTAAACACTGTTCTGCAAATACATGTATTTCATTTTCTGGACCTAAAATGCTACGGTTGGCATATTCTCTTGCTATAAACTGCAATTACTACTATTTAGGAAAAAAATGCGATTACATGTAGTATTATTCCCAGCAGTTAAAATAAGGATGAACCATTGATGTTTACATGGTTATATGGCACGAGTTAAGAGGTATGCAAGATAGTCATCCGAGATATGCAAAAAAGTTTCACTAACCGCTGTGCAAGATGATCGTAAAGGTATACAAAGAATACTAGGTATACAAAGTTATGTTACGGGTGTACATAGCTCTTATTAGCGTTACGCAAATAATTAGGGAATGTGTAGTTACCATAAGAGGTATATACACATAGTTAACTTGCAAGGAAATGAAATGCATCCATTAAGGGGTGGTTTGCAATTTTACATTTTAAAGTGAAATGGACATTTTATGAACAGTCTCAATAAAAACACTGCTAAACATCGTGAAGAACATGAGTAATATTTTGACCAATTACAGAAAAACATAAAAAAAACATAAACAAATAACATCGCCTTGGAACGGTCGGTAGCAGATCAAATCATATCGCTACTTAAGATCCATTATGGGAAAGGGAATCCAAGATTATAATAATGGGTATACAGGTTTAATCAAAGAATTTATGTGACTTTTCCATTGGAGATATTTTCAAGTTTAGAACATGTTATCTGGTAGAATACTTTTGACCACATCTAAATGGTTCGTTTCTCTTAATGACATAATGTTTTCATATTAAAATAATAGTTTAAACACATTCGTATTTTAGACAGCGTACAAATGTATCATTGTCATTTAAAGTTAATATCGAAATCTTACAAAAGATCGTCCGAATATAAATATTAGCATTTAGGCTCATTGATAAATCTTGCGGAAAAAGTGTCTGCACTTGTCATAAAAGTGATATAGAAGTTGTAAAAATATTTTCACGATGTATTGTCGCTTGTCCTCTATGCTTATACTTCAGAGCTTCGCTTCTGTAAGATGTTGAGTCCAGTTTAGCTCGAACATGAAATTTCAAACTTTTAAACAAAATGAAAAAGTGTACATTTTATTTGGAAGAAATTAATTACAACTTTTCGAAAGGTAAGAAACATTTATAATTATTATAATTATTTTCTCCTTTGTGTTGTTAATTCCATTAAAGGGTTAGTACAGAATACTTGCATGAGAAAGGTCAGGTGCTTCGCTTGGAACACTCATGAAGGAATAACAAATGACCACATGTCTGTAATATAGTACAATCTTTACGGATGTCTAATGCATCTTATTGAATCGATTGAATCGACGTTCTTACTTATTAATAAGAAATTGCTGATTTTCATTAAGTGCACAAAGTTAACGGCTATCAATGTCCATTTCTTTGTTATTAACATTGGGTTATGTGACTGTCTATGTAGATATTCCTTACTAGATAGATTGTGACCTGACAAACACGATTACGTTACAATGGCAACTCACCATACAGTAAATATTGTTTCTCGTATATTTAAAGCCACTTCCTGGTAAACAAGGAAGTAACTCATATTTATGTTTATCAATGTTCCGTTTTCAAGGCTATCAGAACATTAAATGCTTTTTGATTACAATACGGGCAGTTTGAATATACAACAGTTTGTTCTTCGAAGTCAGTTATTTGTATTTATTTATAAATATGTGCTGCCTTATATGTAATAATTATACTTAAGGATAGGGTTGATATTTGTTAGTTTTCATTTGGGTATGGAAACTGTTAGGTTGTTGAAAGTATGTGAAGCCCGAAGTATATGACGAAGTTAAAGTGTAAATATTATTAGATAACATCTATAGAACGCACTCGGGCCTCCAATGGTGCAACTATTTTATGTTACAGTAATATTTATTTCGAACTATACACTGTATAGTACAGAAATGATGAAAAATATTAATAGCTTGATAAGTAGACAGTATAAAATTGTTTTCTTCACTTCAAAAGTTAAATATGATAAATACTCGCATTATGGCTTTGATTTAAAGCACTTTCAAACGTAAATAATGATGGCCATTATTTTCTTTAATAGTATTACATTTCTGCATCTGAATCATTATCATTGCTCTGTCTCTTACCACAAACCTACTTCAACGAGCGGGTAATGATTAATTAGTGTTACATTTCAAAAGCTACCATTTTAACTTCATAGATAAGGGTAATGAATTAACACTTGCAGCAAAATTGCATTTTCGCAAGTACCTTACAGATTTATATTATTAGTGAATTATAAGTATACTCCAAGTAATACGTTGTTATCACTAATGTGATCAATTTGTGCACATGTCATTTACAAATATATTTCAAATTGTATTAAAAAGCAATACACAAAAAATATGGACCGGCGTGAACAAATTGATCATAATTCAAAAATTCAGTTGAAAGAGGCTTCGGTTTATCACATGATTAATATGAACACATGTGATTTTCCCATCAACTAATCGTTAAGTATTCCCGGTATTATTATCATTTAAAGTGTTATTTTTATTTTTAAACTTTTTTTCAAAACTAAAATATTTGTAATACTTCCTAGTTTACGTAGTTTGACTTTAACAACTTCGGACTTGTCCTGAATATATAACGGATACTAGAAGTGTAATTGTTTTTTTTATTTTACAAATGCTATTGACAATTAAAAATAAACAGAAAAAACACTTGCTGCAAGGACTTTATTATTTCAAAAACCACTGCTTAAACAACAAATATACAAGTGCACGTGTACAGATCTAATTAAAATGTAAATTTATTGCATAATACATGTAACATTTGCTTGAGAACCGTCTTTCATACACTGATACGTGGGCTGGGACACGTGACGGATGTTACAGCAACAAAGTGAAATTTCAAAGAGTTGCCGCATACAGAATGACAAACCATTTTTTATTTAGACCTGAATAAAAATTTGAAGTTCTTTAAAATGTTTCGAAAGAAAAAGTATTAAACCGACAATATACATTATAGGCATTACGGTGACTCCCCGAAACAAGAAATTCTTATGAACGTGTTAAGTTTTACATCGGAATCGCATATTTTTAAAATATGTTTGTGCTTAGAGTTTTCGTTAGATTCCTGTTAACAACAAAAAAATGCAGGAACACTTAAAACATATCTCTGACAAAATTGAAAATATTAAAAGGTAATGCGTTAGTTACTTGCGATCTAAGTGAGAGCCCAATGCAATTCATCTGCTACAGTCTTTTTTCTCAGTCTGTTTTAAATGCGTCTGGTCTGACAATATCAGTTAGCAATGATGGTTTCAAATAACATTCTATTTGTGTATTTTTGGTTTGAATATCAAATGGATGTAGATATTATTTCTCGGAGGTTTATTTTAAAGAACTCAGATAATTTACAAATTTACAATGGCTAAAATTGTCATGGTAATCAAATCTTCAATTTGAGTAGCAAGTATTTGTGATTTTGTTTTTTTAGTTTAGATGCATTTAGCAAGAATATACTAAAATATAGAATGTTTCAGTAACAATGGATTGTCACTAATTTTATAGGTGTGTCATTTAGAATGAAGTTATATAAAGGTCGGGTACTGCCATAAGTTCGAACTGTTCAACATATCGATTTCTATTTACACTACTTAAGAAAATAAGGTAACGAAGGCACATAATTCGAAGACATCACTAACAAGCAACACCTAGAGTTGTAAGTACTAAGTGGTGAACCATTAACTAAAAGAAAACCTTACGCAGGTTTAAAAACATACAATGATTGAATAATAATTGCATTGAAAATGAAAAACATAGTATTACAATGATTGAATAATAATTGCATTGAAAATGTTCCCTAAGAAAAAAGGAAAATGAAAAGCAATACGAAATGGATATATCACATTAAACAAACACAAGAATACATATAGCTACACAAATGGTTTGTCTTTGTACAGTCAAATAAAAATCAGTTTATGTACATTAAATGATTTTTAATACATTTCGCCAGAAAGATAATTAATAGCGCAGGTTATCACTGCTTTCAAATTGGCTTTTACATGTGATACCCCAAAACGAAAATTTGTTTTATTAAGTTTTAAACATATACGTACTGTTTGCAAAAGAAACTATTTATGAAAGCAAATTTATATCATCTTAATGATAACAATTCGACAACAGGTTTTATCTTTCACTTGAATTATAAAATAAACCACATCATTACTATAATTGTATTCAAACACAACACCACTTTACACCTTCTTGCTATCTTTACAATCAAGGATATTTGGCGCATCAAAATGAATGTTTAGTGAATACAATAAATAATCAGGGCCCAAGACCATAAAACTTAGTTTTGAGATCAGTCTCAAATGTCAAGACTAGTCGCCATTTCAGCCAATCAGATGCTTGAGATTTGAGACCGATCTCCAGATTTAGTTTTATGATCTTGTGCACAGTGCTGAGGGTTATAAAACTGAGACTGGAAACCAGTCTTAAATCCCAAGTATCTGATTTCCGAGAATCAGTCAATCAGATACCTGAGATTTGAGACTTGATATAACCTTAGGACTTGATATCCTACAGAAGCTTTCTTAAATGTAATCGGATGAAAAGTATCTGCTTTGTGCATGTTGCAATAAAATCAAATAAGTGCAACGAATTAAATTCATGGTTATTCGTACAAAAGTAAAAATTGTACGCGGTTAGCACACATATTCAACACAACATAGGCCAACCTTAGGTGACCAGAGCAGCTCCGTTTCTGCGGGAAAACTATGTTTATTTTTTTATCTTTAACATAATTAACATTGAGCAATATGTGTATCAATATCAATTATTGTTAGTTTGTTAGTTTGTTTCTATTTCTATTGATTAGTTGTAATCAACCGACAGTCATAAATAATGAGTCATAAAGATTATAAAAATAACACTTAAATTTATGATTATTACGTTCAAAATCTCCTTGTTATTTTTGAGACTTGATATAACCTTGGGACTTGATATCATACAGAAGCTTTCTTAAAATAATGTAATCAGATGAAAAGTGTCTGCTTTGTGTTTTTGCAATGAAATAAAATCAATCAAATCAATATCTAATGTTTGACTGATTTGAAAGTTATTAACTTTAAACAGCTTTGTTCCAAATCATTGCTTTCCAATCTTGGAATATTTTTCATTTAACATCCGCCCCATTCCCGCAGAGTCTGGTTGTCAAACTAGTTGGTGAAACAAAGCTTTTAATCTTTGGCTGGAATTTTCTAAACTAAGTAAATTGCAAAGAACAAGAAATTTTCCGTATACTTTTGGCATCATAAATACGTCATTGTCTTCAAGTAAGCCTGACAAATGCAGTTGAGAAAATAAGCCATTTTGACAATGTCGTATTGAAATCAGTTTTTGACTTGATACAATGCTCTAAAGGTTCATATCAGCCTCATTGGTTTCAAATGTCAAATGTTTTAGTTATTTGGTCGTGTCGTAAACCAAAATGTTATAAATGTTAGCCTTCGAAGAAGACACTCAATAGTTGAGAATATATATCGTCTTACTGTAATAACTTTTCAGTGAAACAATACAAGAATCTTTTGATATATCCGACACAATTCTGAATAAAAGTGTTGGAAGTAAATCTGTAAAAGTTTAACATGGACAACTGGTGACAATAGTTTATGACACGGATTATGGCAGGTTAAGTATTTTTTATTTAATAAATTATGTAAACCGAAAGAAAATCTTTACTGACTGAAAAAATGTCCTTTAGGAAATTAACTAATACAAATTTTATTACTTAACCGAAACAAATTTAAAGCAAATTCAATAAACTTCTGAAACTAAATCTTGACAATAAAGGTAAAATAAGAAATAAGGAAATATATTGTATGAATACAGAAAACAAATACTTCTATCCATCAAAAGCTGTTATAGCTGATGTTAAATAATAATTGGGTTCTAGCGAGTTGAACTGCCGAGTATCGGGGTTCGTTATCGAGACCTTGTGTAAAGGCACCAAACGTCACTCATCTATTTTTCCCATAAACGATACTTTCTCCTTGGCTTATTGCCTAGGTCCTCTGTAGATCGTCTCAAAAAGGATCATTACTCTCCTTGTAAAACAAAATATTGTTGAGAACGAGTGCGTTATTTGCTGAGAAAAAAACAGTTATCAACAACATATTGACAACCCCTTCGTTGAGTAGCGAAGTTCCCTATAGCCCATGTGCATGTTTAATTTATGTACTAGTAAAATTTTCATATTTAACTCATTTAGATAATCAGCTACATTTGCTTCATGTTCATTAAATAACAACTCCTTAAATAATGTTATTTAACCGCAATGCCTTACGATCACATTTGCAATTTACAGATTGGTTCATATTGCAAAAATCAAGTGCATACTTTTTTAATATGGCATTAGTATTTAAACGTTATTATCATAAATTTAACTGTTATTTTTATAATCGCCTTTATGACGCCACGGTATTTTCACTCATTATTTACGACTGTCGGTTGATTACAACTAAATGTTTGCCCGTAAGATAAAATACATTATCTGCTTAACCCTAGTGATCTAATCGATTCGACTGTGCATATGTCAGTATTTTTAAAAACGTTTTTTTTACTGTTAAGTGGGTTTGTAGTTAATAGTTCATGTTTTTTTGCGCGAATCAGCACAACTAATACAGAACAAATGAATTAGGTCTTTTTAATTAAGTTCGATGTACCTAGTGTTATATAAATTTGTGAGTTTGAAGCTTAATTTTAAGTCATGAATGCATAAACCATTTTGTCAGTTTTATTAAAGAGGGTTAAATGTGTTGTAAAAAATATAAAAGAGGAACAGACCTCTACCAGCCTTTGAGTTGTTGCAATGTAAGGATATTTTATTATGATGTAGATGAAATTGGATTGAAATTGAAAACAAAAGTAAGTTGAGAGCATACTTTTATTGTTTGGCAGATGAGGGAGCAATCAGGCACTGAACTAAAATTAACAAATTGATAAAAACAAATACCCACGGGTTTACCGTTTAAAAACTGTTTGTTGCAAATTAAATACCATACTCTTGCCAAGCCCAGTTCTATTGAGTAGACTGGAAGGTTGGAGCTAATTTACCAAGGCAACTTGTGCTTGTTTATTCATGTGAAAATCTGTAGTGAAATATGCAAGGTTGATGCACCCTAGAACCTAGGCTATTCCTTGAGTTCTCTTTTTGTTAGTTGCTTGTGGTGTCTTTTTAGAATTATGATCACATTATCAACCGATGCGCTCTTTTACTCTCTACTTCTTGGCCTCATGGGAAGGCTGTGTTTTCTAAGAGTTTTCAGACAGTTATTATTCATGATATGTATTTTTACTTGTTAAATGTAGTATTATACTATTAAACAAAAAAATATTCAATCCGATTACACCGACCTTTAAATTTCATCATGTATTTCGCGCTTGAGTGATTGCGCGAATTTAAACCGCATCGAAAATATGCCATTTAACAATATGGTGACTTAATAGAATAATACATTTACGCGAATTTTTCCCCGCGAAAACTCGTCCCCGCGAAACAAATGATACTACAGTTAATAATACAGGCTCAGTCTGAGAATCGTTCTATGGCAACAGCGCCTAGCAACATTAATCCACTTAAACAAACGCAACAATAAGGAGAATTTCGGAAAGGAACTCTCAATCACAAAGGCGCCGTTGCAGTCTTCTATTAAGTTGAATAACTTTAACATAAATTAAGCTCAATTCAAGATCAAATTGAGAGATCTCTTGATTTAATTCGCACGTAGTCTAAAATAATAAATAACTTTTCATAACTTAGTAAGAGGATGCAACCTCGTTTAAAAAACAAGTCTAGTCATTTTTAAGACAAACACGTATAACTGATTCAGAAATTTCTTTTTCACAGTTGTTTAAGACTCTTTGGCTTGACTTCATAAGTTGAATGTTTTGGGCTTTCTCAGTGTTCAGGATTGTTGGATGTTAGTCCTGAAATTGTATTTACCATTTCCAGCTAAATAAATGTGTCTAACATTTTTTATTTTTATACAACTTATGCGCGTCATATTGATATAACATGCCATGTATTTCGGATGGAGCCAACTTCGTTAGCTTATAAAAACGATAAGTAGTTATAAGTTCAGTAATGCATGCCTTACTGTTTGAACCTAAGTGTCAATGCTTAAGATTCGTTATCTTACGATACTCAACATCTAACATTCTCCTTTTCAAAAGAGTAAACTAAATTCGATGCAAGTGCATTGTGCACATGTACAGACAGTGTTATCGTACACCGGTAGCTATTTCAAAATGTAATAGGATATTGCAATACCGGATGGTAAGGACAAATGTTTTTTATATGTTTTTGCGAAGTATCTTATCAAGAACGAAAGTTATATCGTTCAACAGACGCTGGAGGTCATTTTGTTTTATTTGTAAAAAATGAAACATGCATATGGGGCATCGCCTCACCCAGAAAACTCTGCCCCTCCTTACAACCAAAATGAAAGGAGAACGCCACAAACAATTAACGAAAAGGAGAACATTTGGGGTAACCGCCTTGTAAGCAATTTGTTTAATGCTCTATATTCGTATATGTGCTAGTCCAGTTGTAAGTAAACGACCTGTTAATGCGTTGGGGGATTAGTATTCTAGCGAAGCAATCTTTAATTATATTAATGATAAGTTCTCTGATTCGACGCTTCTGTTTAAGAAATGCCTGAATGGCAAGAAAATCCGATCAGTAGGTTTCTAGTTCAGCATTTGTATAAATAATGCTCAAGATACACAATTTATTTTTGTAATCCCCCGTAAATTCTTATATACAATATAATATAACAGATAATTGCCCAAGGTTATAAAACTGAGCATGGAAACTAGTCTCAAATCTCAAGCATCTGATTGGCTGAAATGGCGACCAGTCGCCAGACAATCAGATGCTTGTGATTTGAGACTGGTTTCCAAACTCAGTTTGATAACCTTCAGCCCATATCTTTTCAGAACTGTTTATATTAATGACTTTATTTAAGACATTAAATCTCTTATAAGAGCACTGTTATTATTATATAACAGATAATGTATTTTTAGTTAAATATCAAGTCTCGTATAAATCACATTCTGATTTTATCATTTCGCCGCTTGCTTTCGGAGGTCATATAATGTAAGGCTTTTTTCTACCGCTTACCTGTCGTTAGTCATATACAAAACTTCATTTCAAACAACCGTAGCTAAGTAATGACACCAACTGGCTTGTTTCCTTTTAAGTTATGTTTTTGTGTGATAATATTGCATAAATATTTAATTTGTTGTTATGGTTGCTCATATTACTAGCAATATCTGAAAATGCTGGTCTTGTCGACATTCTAGATCATATAACTGAGATTGAAAATCAGTCTCAAAACTTGTAACTTTAACAAAACTTTCGGAGAATTAGCACACATTTTACCAGCTGTTTGATGATGAAGACTTCTCCGTTTTCTGGTTGATATTTGTGGTGTTTAGTGGCTTTCAAAGTTCCTTTTTCATCTATTTAATTATCACAGTAGCGTTGTTTCTGTCGTGTGAGACCGTAAAACGTGGCCCCGTACATTCAATTAGTGCTGTTATCAGTTACGCCCTTTGTAGGCTGTTGAGCAAAAAAATTATACTTGTGAAAATAGTGAAATAGATGAAAATGGAACGTGAGTTGCGCTCACCCGGGGCTAGGCGGCGTGGACGGTGGACGGCATTTCCATTACAAATCATGAACAGACTTTATCTAACCGAGCCTGCAATATTTTGATATTTTAAGTGTTCGGTGGCTTTCATGTATATGCATATGCACGTATTTTTCACTCTTCAATCTATTTTATGTTATTGGATTCAGCCATGGGAATGTATATAAAAATTTGCTTATTTCTTCAATACAATATAAACCTAACTTCCTGTTTACAACGGCTAAATCAGTGCTAATTATGTTGAATAGAAACACTTCAAGCTGTAACGAAATACTCAATACTTTGACAATGCTAATGAATGACAATCAACGTTTGACATGGTTAATGTAACCCTCGTTTGTCGCTTTCATCAATGACAAAGTCATTATTTTCACATTTAAAAGGCTGAAAGGAATGACGGGTATGTAAATAAATACAATTGTTTAAACATTTACCTTTGCTTGATTTAGCCTGTTTGTTTTTAAAGGATGTTTGTTTTGGATAATAATATCACAGGTTGGTACTTTTGGTTATCTTAATATACATGCACTTATTTAAAGTCTTAACGTAATAACTTTATTAGTCGATATTTAAAAGGAAATTTCATTTAAATTACAAGCGACTTAACCACTTTTAAAACTATCGGTATCTCTTTATAATATATATTATCTAGAATAAGTAGTGTCATTTTAGCAATTACAAGTAAAATATGCATTCCAGCAATTCAGAAAATATATCCTCTCCACACACAATAACATTTCGTTACAAAAATCTACTATTCACATAAGATCTTGTTCATATACAGTTTTATTTCAACGTATTCCACTGTCAATTTATTCTTAAACAAAAAAACTACAACAAAAACACCAAGGTCCATGCAGAATTTACATCAAATTATGTCAAAACAATACGTCGACCAGAATAGCATGCTTGATAGAATCTAACTTAAGTTTAAAAAACGACCAGCCGGTAAACAATTATACCTGTTTGTTTCTCATTTGTCTTTAAGATTGTTATTTAGGGGTTTCTAACACTGTTGATTATTTCTAAGAATGGGATGTCGTCTTTAAAGATTTTCATTGTGATTATTGATGTCTTCGAATTAAATGATAAAAGTCTTGTTTGATTCGCATCTTAGTTTTGTAGGAACAACTACATACATCTAGTTCGATGCTGAATATTTTTATTGTTCATTTGTTATGATGGCACCAGGCTTTTGTTTAAAAACAATAACTCATGTGTATTATTTTTTATCTTTATCTTTTTGATTTCGAAACAAATCTTATTCAAATTTTGGATGAATTAGTAAAAAACGTTTAGGAATAGTTTAGTTAAGCTCTAGCATGGCACCAAGCTAGAATTCTTTAATTTTGTGTTACATGGTTCGCATGATAAATTGACTGCGACAGCAATTTGTATGGACTTTAGTGAATATACTGTTAGTATTAGCCGTCTGAGCTGGGTCTTTATGGGGGATAAATAGATTATCTAAGAAAATCAGTTTGTGCTAAAATGTCTGCTTAACGACTGCAATGTTATTATCAAGGCATAATATTACTTAAACACGACAGAAGGCTAAACATTGTTTTATTTACAATTATAGTTATAAATTATTTGCTATCTTTTTTGCACGCGACAAGTAACTTGGATGAAACTGATTTCTATATGCCAAGTTCAAAACAAATATTCATATACGTTATGGTCAGAGCGGGAAGTGTACAAGTCGGCAAGGCTGGCAACTGTGTGAGCTACCGTCCCAATGCCCAATACAGGTTGCGCAAAAGCCACTGACTAAAACAGTAAATTATGTTGTTTGTCCGTGTGATTGTTTTATAGCCGCAAATATCGCATTGATTTCAAAAGACACAAACTCTGATACACCGTAAAGGTGACCCCGCCTAGCCGCCGAAACCCGGGGACATTATTATATGTGCTACAGCTACAACCTTACTAAAAAAACGATGATTTCATATGTGCTTACTTAAAATCAGAGTAGTCTTGTGAATTATATGGTGAATATTTATTCGTTGTTTTATATTATAACACAACGTCGTTCATATGCGTAAATATATACCACTAAGGGCTAAGCCCCTCTGATTTAATCATGGCATCTAAACTCTGACAAGTGATAAATCCTGCAATTTATCACCGGCGTCTATTTATTATTTCATAAACATATATTTTTATTGGAATATGTTGGATTAGTTTTCAAGAGACAAACTCACGGATGATTATCAGATAAATGACTGCTGTTGTTTACTAACTGCCTGTTGCCTTTGGGAATTATATTGTAATGAACGGCAATCGGGATATCTTAAACAGTAAAATTTTCTGTAAGTTCCTCTGAGTTATTTTGAAACTTTAATTATGCAACAGTGCACTGCCATGTGTCTGTTTAAACTCTAAACATAGACAAGATTCTGCAAGCGATGTATAAACAAGGCAGACATTCTGGTGATTGTCAGTCAATCATAAATTTAAAGTCAATATTAAATAATGATAAAATTGCAATGATAATTTGCATACTGTATCTTACAAAACAGTCGTTTCATGGTGATTTCTTTGAACCAAATTTTGTTGAATAGTTAGGTACGAGTATTATACAAATAAATAATATACGGATTTCATAACGCAAATTAAAGACTGTCTTGAAGTTTTGTTTGTTTCTTACTTTAAAGCGAATTTGGTTAAGCAATCGATTTTACTATCAGTTTATGTTGGTGCAAAGAAATAATGTTCTTGACGTTTGTTCAAACCGAATATCCCTTGTTATCATGCATGTGAAGGATGGAAAAATGTCTATGTTTATTGACTGCCAGATATTCTACCGATGAGAGTTTTTGTTTGACACTTTCGAGAACATTTGTTGAACATGTTCTGTTATTTTTATTGCGCCATATGTTACTGCGATTTCAATGAATTTAAACTTAGCACAACACTTCCTGAGTAATTCCAAGAATAGAAAGATTGAGAATAATAAATATTGTCAGACCTAGTAATCAGCACGTTTTTGAAACAACGTGCTATATACAAGAAATAGTAACCTGGTGGGTTTTGGTTGGCTTCACGACCACTTTCTTTTGTTTTCATTTAGGTTATAGTGACCTAATATACTAATCAATTTATTATGATGGTTTTTCTTATGAGATATATAAAAGGGAAATGATAACTAATTTAAAGGCCAGAAATATGAAAAAACGCTGTTCCATTTTAATCTTAGCAAATTTCAGTTAACAGCGCACATGACAATCGTAAAGTAACTGTGATTAGTGTCTTATTAAGTGGATTTCTTTCCTTTAGTTTAGCAGGTTAATAATAAATAAGAGACTTATGAAAGAATAATAAACCTAAGCTGACCTTTTTACAAGTCTCCAGGCAGACGGAGAATGAAACTAATACTAAAGATTTAGGAAAACAAAGAGTCAATATTGTCATGAGCGATAGTAACATTATATTTTTTGAACAGTGGTCAACTGTAACTTTAATTTTGGTAAAAATGTCACACTGTTTAACGTTATTTGATAACAGAAATTAAATATCTTATACTTAATCGTAATTAAGTGAAAGTTGGTGGCTTTGAAAGAACAATAATTATTAAATCAACTTGTTTTTTTGTGTTTTTTTTACAACGGACATGAAACCTAATTCAATAGCCCTAAAACTCATGAAATTCTCATATTTTCTGTATACGTTAAATGCATAATATTAACGAATTATATCTCATAAATGATTTATTGTCATCATGTCCGTAAATCAATTCAAAAGTTCAATAAAGATATATAATCGCATGAGATGTGCTGTGTAGAGTAATGAAATTATTCACATATATGTGACAGTTTACTTTTACCTTAATACCTAAATCCGCAATCAAAACCATTTTGCAAGTTATTGCGAATTCGTATTTAAGGATAAGATGCATTTAGCAAAGTTTTACTTCAGTCAAGTATGGTTCGTTTAATAACAGTTTGAATGCACCCCTTTAATTTTATAAGCATGTCACGAAATTAAATGGAGGTCACGAACTTATGTTTCAAATGAATATGTCGTATCAATAATTTTACAGTTTTATCAAAGAAGAAAATGAACAAATCAAACTACTCATCATATATAGGTAGTAGGTAGAAAGTCCAAGCTCTCACCGGGGAAAGAACTTTATTTCTCCGTTAGTGTTGTGAGCCGTCATTAAAAATGTTGTTTTGTATAACTCCGAGTCATTTTACTTTAACAATAAGAAAGAAATATACATTCAGGGTAAACGGCATAAGGAAGATATTGCAACGCAAGCTTTACTAATGAAAGGAAATACCACATTGGATCGAATAACAAGATAAAAGGTTTTCATCCTTGACACAAAAAGGCAAAATTCATAGAGAATGTGACTCCATTGAATTCAACTTGCTAACGCGTCAAATAAGTAAAAACAGGTAAAAGTTATTTCTTTTTATTTAAGATATTTGCGCTTGTTAAATTATACGTAATTATGTGAACATGTAAAATTTTGTTTTGAGGCGGGCAATTGCTTATTTATAGAACTGCTTATGAGAATTGAATATGAATTGATGCATGTATCATGATAAAAAGCAATAATTAGATATTCAGTGCACATGAACTTTAACTCTACAGACAGTATTTGCAGAACTGATTTTCTTCTTATACAAAAGACTTGTCCGGTTAAGCCCATTAGGGCCGTTTTGAGTTAGAAGTTAGAAGGCAACTATTCGAACATAGATGTTAGATCTTAGAACTTAGGTCTTAGAACTTAGAAATTAGACGTATAAACGCCATATTGAATGGAAGACAGACAAGAAGATGGATGTGAGATAAACTTCTTATTTTAATTCTTTTAATTTTATTTCTTATTCTTATATCACAGTAGCGTTTGTTTGTGCCGAGTGGCGGCTGTAAAAAGTCCCCCGTACATTCATCAGTGCTGTTATCAGTTACGTCCTTTGAAAGTCGTTGAGCACGGTACTTATGAACTTTGTTAATAGTATTTCTAAAATTGCCTTTGTTTAAATATTTCGGTCAGTTTATAGATGGGTGGTATCAATATCCCAGCCAATATAGATTTGGATATTGTTCAATCACCCCAATGATATACTTCCTGCTTTTTAAATTTTGCCTTTGGCGTTATCTGTGATATGCAGGATTTATATTCTCAGATCCCCTGTCAAAATTCTATTTTGTTTAGTTCCGGATCAAAATTGTACTGTTTATTGGTGTGAATATTGAGTTGCACTCAACCCGGGGCTAGGCGGCGTGGGCAGTAAGATGCATTTCCAATACTGCCCATGAACAGGCTCAATCAAACCATTTTCGTATTTGTCGTGTTCGATGGCTTTCAAAGTTCCCTTTTCATTTATTTTCAAGAATTGGTGAGATATAGCTAGTAAGTTAAAAATCAGGTGAATATATCGGTACAACTTCAAGGGCTGAGTCAAAACAATCTATTTCAATAGGCATAGGTTGACCAAGCTATCTATAACTGACTGGGAAGAAATTTAAAAGTGGTTTTTATAGCCAGTTCAAACTAATTTAGCCAAATACGGCTAAAATAGATCTTCAAGGTGACAATTTGAAGAGCAACTTGATGTTCAACCTAATTACTTCTTTTACTTCAGAGAAAGGCGTAAGCAAGGCGAAAGTAAAGGCAGATATAAACGTTATGTTATCATCTAGCAGAGGTTTCTGCAGAAAACGAAGGAATGCTAAGGTATTATATTTGAGTATTTAGACACTCGGCTCATTTGCAAATAAATGACCTCGAAAAAATGTCAGATTATTTAACATGGGAGTGTTGTATTTAGTGAGCATCGATAACCAATTCAATAAGGTGTAACTCATTGATTCATATGACATATGAAAAATCTATAGTACATGATCTATTTAGTTTCTAAAGTAACTCTATCAAGGATAAAAGTAACGGTCACATGAAGTTTACATTCGCATATAGTCAAAAGACTTTCGTGCTAGGTTTATTTTTATCTCACCAGAATTTTGTGACCAGGTGATTTTTGCGATTAAACTTAGTCTGGCTGGCTAGCTGGCAGGCTTTTAGTCTGACTGTCTGTCTGTCTGTCTGTCGGTTCGTCCATTTGTCTTTCTGACAAAATCCAAGGCCATAAGTTAAATTTGAATTTCAACAAAAGTTGTGGGAATTGTATATTGGTTAATGTTCTTTCAAGGTTATAAAAATAATTCATTTCTTTTAAAAAAAGCTGTTTGATTTTTATTTAATTTTCTATGATTATTTCTCTTTTAAAAGTTGTTGCTATGGAAACCAAAGGATTTGCAATCAAGACAATGTCAATGTTCCCCAAGCAACCATTTATTTTCATTTGCAACCATTTACTTTTATATCAACCAATGACTTCCCAAGCCAACAAGTATCTCCAGGTAGCCATTGATTTTTCTTATCAACAGGTGACACCCATAGCATCCATGAATTTTCCTCAGTGGCCATTGGCTTCAATGCAACAATTGCTTTTCCTAAGCAACCATTAATTCCTTACCAACAAAGTAATCTTAGCGACAAGTGACTTTCAAAGCTACAGCTGACTTTAGTAACCAAGGAAAAGGTGAGGTGAGCAGTTCAATGTAGTTATCAAAATGACTGTAAGCAAATTATCATTGAAAGTGTAACACAGGTAAATGATCGTTTTTATCAATTTATCACAACTAAGTAAAACATGTTTTCTGCTTTGTAGGAACCTGATGAGAAGGAGGAGAAAAAGAACTGATGATGAAACAAAATAATCTATAGAACGACAGTTTCAGTCTGAGGAGCAAAGCGGTATTACTCGGGCTGATTAAATGGCATAAAGTGACAAACATACATACTCAATTCATCCAAAAAAGGATTTTATTTATCAAATGGAACATGCATTAAAGTTGTTTTATAACACCCTTTCATTGAATAGCAATTCATACAATGATTTTCTTTCTTTTTTTATATTTGACGACTACTTGGCCTAATGTAATGCAATTCAGAATGGCTTCATTACACTGGATTTAGAGGCTCTTTTAGAAGATCTAACTTCACTGGTAGCAGTTGGAATAAGTGGCTGCTTTAGATGATCCAACTTCATCTTAAGCCGTGGTTATGTTATTCGATGCTGTTTTACCATAAATTAAAAAAAACAACAACATAGCTTGAGTATTTCTTGTTTTTAACCATTAAAGTTTAACAATTCTTGACTACTTAAACAATTTCCTTAATTTGGATTATTTGGCCATGACCTACAAATGACAGTGATATTAAATAATATATAATTTATTTCTTAAAACTAACATTGAGTATTTCTTGAACTGTTTGGCTCATATTCACAAATACATAAATTTTATTGATTTTTTCCCATAACTTTAACATTTCTTGACCTTTTTTATTCCTGTTTATACAAAGGAATCCCTTAGATAAGCACTTCTTTGAATATTTTACCTGAAGATAACATTGAACTTTGCCATAAATAGTATTTAATTTTACAAAGCATTAACTATTTCTTGAGTGTGGCACGGTGGTATGTTATCGACAAGTTCTTGTCGAGGTTTTGGTATTATTATAAGTGACAAATGAGATAAGTATATTGTTTTATTTTTTGTAGATAACTGTTACTTGAATAAAGTTTTATGTTTAAGAATGGAGTTAATTTTCCTTCTTTAAGGTTCATATTTGAAAAGCATAACCGATTTTTTGAAAATTTCTGTCTAAGTTCTAATGTCTAAGTTCTAATATCTACGTTCTAATGTCTAAGTTTTAAGAACTAAGTTCTAATGTCTAAGTTCTAATGTCCAAGTTCTAATGTCTAAGTTCTAAGAACTAAGTTCTAATGTCTAAGTTCTAATGTCCAAGTTCTAATGTCTAAGTTCTAAGGACTAAGTTCTAATGTCTAAGTTCTAACAATTTTATTCTAAGAACTTAGTTATAACATAGTTTTATAGTTTTTTTTTCATGTACGGTAAAGATTCATTTAGTTATGCGATCCATTATATATGTACAGATGACCCCAATTCGGAGCCAAGGGCAGGTCACACCATCAAACATTTTTGCAGAATTATACCCCTTTGTCAACTATGGAAATTATAGCAAATGGTATTTCAATACTATATAGGACAAAACATTTTCTTTAAACCTACTTATATTAAGATGACCACAAGCGGTATCCGACAATTTATTAAGTTTTCTGACAATAAGCACAATTAGCACAAAATAGATATTATTTTCGACTTTGACTAAACAGGTTGAATAATCAGTAATCACACGAATTATGTAGTGCTACAAGTTATTTGATACGATTTACGAAACCTCTGTTTCGTTGTAGGTCACTGTAAAATCAATCATCTCAATCATCATCTCAGTCATCGGTAAAATTTCAATGTACGTCGGTTGTCAAAGGCCTTCTGTTATCCAACGACAACACTCGAACGCGATCCTCGGTTTAGTTAATAAAGACGTTTACTAATAGGTGATCCATAAAGTTTCTGGGATATCTGTATGTCCTCTTGATCAACATGATGACCATAGTTATGTCCACCATCAAGTACACAATACATTATATCGGGTCTTCCGTAAGTAATATCAAAATTATTTTGGGCTCGAATACTGTGAGCGTTCCACTTCTGAGCTATCATGTCGAGTTCTGCTTAGATCAATCCATGAAACAATATCTGAGGCATTTAATGAGTATAAGACTTGTTACATTCAAAACGTTTACGTCAAGTAGATCCTTGCAAAATGAAATCCACCAGTGGACCCTATGTTTACTAAAACTGATTTTTTATTTTCGTTTTAACAGGTGTGCTTTGTGTCCACTAGTTCCTTTGAGATCGATTTTATCGATTTTTCATTACAGACACCACAAGTCGGTAGTCAGTCACTAACTTTTGCCACGTCGAACAATAACCTACACTCTCCTCTAGATTTCTACAACTCAGGTGTACGTGTTTTGCGTCTGGCAAGATTGTTAGCTTTCAGTATACGCTTAAGTTGACGCAAGCTTAGTTTACTATCACGCACAATATATAATAACAAAAAAATATCATTGTATGATAAGCTATAGAAGAAGTAATGCTTCATAAGTTCTAGTCTTATAAAATGCGTCCCTCAGAGAATGACAGCTAAATTCGTGATCACAACTCTAGTTACTGGCGTAATAACAAGCAGTCTAATTTCAAACGTCCATGCCCATTTAGTGACCATTTTTGTCGTCTGGAAAAGAAAGAAAAGAGAAAATACAGCAATATGAAAAATAATAAAATTATAATACTCCATAGAAAACCGATAGTATCAATCATTATACAACTGACAGTTCATATTTTTTAAATATCGTTCCAAATTTTGACAAAGGGGGTAATAACACAAAGACAAGCAACAGATACTTGGGTTATTTTCACAGGAAGCGCCTGTGTATTAACGACCATCTAGAACAGTTGGATCGGAAAGCCTAATAATACATATTAATACATATTAAATATAAAGCCTAATTTCAAAAGTCCATGCCCATTTAGTGACCATATTATATATAAAGCTCACTGACTGAATGATTGACGGGAAGCGGAGTTAGAAACACGTCCTTTTAACAATCACACAAAACACCTCCAATGCAACCTACCGTAACATTTATTGGTACATATACTATCAAGATTAAAATTACACTATCGATTGGATAGAATTCTTGTGAAAATATCATCAATGAATTATAACTCACCCCTTGCTGTCGATTTCCATGTCTACCTGCCGTTGTTGATATTCTTGAAAAAATGGCGTCCGCCGCATTTAAGAGATTTCTACATTCTAAGTTCTAAGACCTAACTTCTAAGCTCTAACATCTAAGTTAGAATTGTTGCCTTCTAACTTCTAACTCAAAATGGCCCTAATGGGCTTCCACTTGTGCAGGAGGAAACTTACGGAAATTTTAAATTATGAGTATATGTTGTGCTTACTTGTAACATGATAACATAAAAAATGGTTTTTTGACACTAAATAGGTAGTGTTATGATAATTGTATTTCATTATTCTTTTCATCATGTATTTTGTAAAAGGTTTGTCCCGAGTCGAAATCATCAAGTTATTGTTACATATAGAACTAAACATTTTTTTTGGTTGCACGATAATCTGTCCATCTGTTAGTCGATTTTATGTTTATTCGATTGTCGATATTGATCCTTTGGGAGTTCATTCGTGCGGTCTTGCACCGTTTCTATACATTATACATTTGTGTTTATTACCTCTTTAGTGTTGGATAATATGTAATACTAAATCAGACAGCAATTTCAGTTTACACGAGTGTTTGTGTGTTCGTTTGTTTTTAAGGTTCTGCCGATTCTTTAGTTTGGTCGGACCCTGTATTAATTTTTTCCGTAAAGAACACAATATGAAAGAAGAAAGCAACACCACAAATTAAACTAGGATATGGTACCGCCTTGGAATGAACATTATCAAGGACCTTATACTGTTGTTGAAGTCATTCACATCACTCATCATCTCTTAGTAAATTAAACATATTAAGGAAGATGTTTTCTGTTTCTTTACAACTGATTTAATAAGTTCAGACAAGGCATCCCGGTGACTGTCAAATTTAAACGGTTTTACGCTTACACACTGTAATGAATCTGTCAGTGATTGATTTCACGTTTGAAATGAAGATTCAGAACCAATAAATTTGTTTACTTCCGATACGCTTCGACAAAGTGCATTTACCTTATCTAAAAGGACATTTTATGTATTGCACATGAACTAACTAGTGAAATAACTAGTTTCGAAACAATGTTATCTCTCCGAGTCGATTTAAATGTTTGGGCGCTTTTTAAGTAGTGGAACTAAAAATTCGGAAGGATATATGTCTATAATTCCGATTGGTGAGGAGATTTATTTAATTTGCTGGAACCAACTTTCCGATACTATTGTAATTTATATGTTTTCTCTCTGATGATATTTCTATACACTGTCTAATAAGAGTAAACAAATGATATCATAAACTACCCTCAGCACAGTTTAACTGCTACGGGTAAAACTTACCAAATCTGTCTTTATTTCATTAGATACCTTATTTTTATTTCATCCGATGAGCATAAAATTTCCTCAGCGCAATTGTATTGACGACTGCAAAAACCAACAAACAATTGAAATATGTTTCGCTAGGCTGCACACGGTGTGCAAATAATGAACTAAAGTGTCAAAATAAAGCTAACATTACCAAAGATGCTGGCACTTTGAAGGAGTTAGTGTTCAAACACACTGACGGTTATAACAAAAGAGAAATGTCAAAAAACTTAATCCTTTTAAAGACACACAAAAAATGCCAGGATGCTTATAATTTAACCTTGTTGATTCCGAAAAAATCTTCATGTTGTAATGATGTTATCTTTTAAGATGCCCATAATTACGATCTTTAAACAGTGTAGGATTTTATAAAATGTTTCAGTCTACTGAACAATTTTAATGGCTCAGCTAAATTAAGACAATATTAATATACATTGTACATGCTCAAAATGTACAGATAACTCTTTAAAATCATGTTTCTTTGGAGAAACCATGGTTTTTAGGATGGGTATACGTCGTTTTGCGGCCAAGCGGGCGGTTGAGCGTCAAGATTTATTGATTTAGTTCACCTTTTCTCAGAAACTTTTCAAGAAAGTGCTTTAAAACGTAACCGAGTTATCTGACATCGCAATAACAATTACCATGGAAAGGTTTAATAACTTTTTGTCATAGTTTTCCCCCTCTTCATTTGAGAAGAAAACATGATTTTGTCGCATTGCGGTGACTTCTTGTTTAAAACTTATACAGACACGTTATTTACAGGAATTGCAAGTGTTTCTAGCAGAACCTTTAAGAAAGCGAAGTATTTCGGACAAATAACAAAAATTTTTAATAGTGAAACATCTGGCTGATTCATTCCTTTTTTTTGCTTTCTAGACATGCTAAGATTATCCGTAAATAAATAGGTTAAAATTTAGACTCGTCCATTAGAGCATAATAATATCCTGGAGCTTTCGAAGTGCATTCCTCTTTGTTGACTACAATAATCTTTAATCTAAAAGTAATCAAGTATGTGTAATTATTACGGATTGGAACGGTTATCCGAATATTGGTTATTTTTAAATGACCGCATTAAAAATTAAAAGGAAAACACATTTATCGTTAGTCGCCGATATCCAAAATTATTAGATTATGCAATTATCTATTATTATAAATATTACAAGTTTTTTAACCCGATACAGTGTCATGTGATTTATCGATAAATTGGTTAAGCAGCATTTTTTCATGTAGAACTTTATTGAAAAATCTGTGTTTTTACTTGGTCCGCTGCTAGTAAAAGATGGCGGATTTTCGTAATATGAATCGCCTTGCATGATTGCATATAACTATATGCGTAATTTTTGTGTTAAAAGAATATTATGAATGAGCTTGCAAGCTTCCACCTGAAATGAAACTCCATTTTTATCTAACACAAGTACCGAAACTACTTTCCTATTCTTTTGTAATTTTTCGCGGTAGCTCAATTTTTTCAACGCCCTAATTGTCATTTGGTCCGAATTTTCACTCATATTTTGTTTCCGTGATACCCAGGTAGGCTGGTTGAGGACTCAAACGATATAGCGTAGCTGTACTGCATTTTAAATTTGAATATTTTAAATATGCAACATTTTCTGTGGTCGATAAAATGTTACGGTTATTCGGATAGTACCGGATACGGTTATCCGAATAGTGATTTAGGTATCCGTTCCCATCCCTAGTAATTATGATAAAACCAACATGTTTGATTTATCTTATTACGCTTCCTTGTCCAGAATGTCTCAGACGAGTTTTAACTTTTCTTGAAATTCCTTCTAAGTTAATTTATGACTGTCAGAACTAAAAACAAATCACAAACGTGACATAATTTTACATATGTGAATCGTAAATTTGTCGTCTTACTGTTTGATCAATTTAAGGCAGCTTTGTAGCTGAGCTTGCCGGTAAAATCGAATACACCACATCGAAATAAAACATATTGAAAATATTTAGTTAGTTTAACTATCGTTTTACATATGACTCAGTTTTCGGTTTAAATACTAATTAAATTGAATAGATGCATTTCCTTTTGCGTGATTAACGTAAAATTATACATGCTCATGGTTGACATTTAAAGTGCGACTTATTTAAAGTAACTTTACCCAAAGCATATTGTGTCAGTTTCTAATTATATTTGGATAATATTCACTTTAAAGGAATGAACGGAATATCAGGTATATAACTACGTTTCATATATAATAATATATTAAGTATATTCATAGATACATTTTATTGAATGGCTATCGTCTATGTCAAATAATGTACTTGCAGTCATATAGTTGAGACATTTAAGTGTAATTTCGACTTTAATACAATATGAATCTTTTTGCAGATATTTACAAATTTACAATTTACAAACATAAGATGATCAACTGGAATAGCCTTGTTAAAATTTAAATCTGAGTTAAATGAAAATTAACCGTTGAGTTAGATTTAATGATGTCCGTTTATTTAGAATGTTTAATGTGTGGATTGTAATCGTAAAAAATCAACCTAGCTTTATTATAATTTCAATTTATATGCCAACAGCAGCTGCAGCAACAAAACAGCTTATTTATCATACCAAGTTACTGATAACAAAGAGTAAAATTGTTTGATTTAAACCTATATATTTTACAAAGATCGTGAAATAAGTTATTCCCACTTATATTAACAAACAAACAAAACACGAAAACAAACAACTCGTATTTAAATCCATCGCTAGTATTGGTATTTTAATTATTTTAGTCTCCTGAAATTGGTTATATAACTATGGAATACATGCATAGCCTTGCATACCTCAGATTTACGAACATATTTGTGTTGTATGAATTAATTTGATACAGTTTAATTATATTAAGGAAGACGATACTACGCTGCGGTTGGGTTGAACTGCAAATATTTATCTTTTTTAATTGTATCAAATCAAAAGATAGTAATGATGTGAAGATTCTTTTGATAGTTGAATTCAATCGTTATGCAAACAGTCGTCGTATTCTTATTTGAAATTGAATTTCTAGTGATAACCTTTATCAAACCCAAAAAACGCTGATCGATGATAAAAAAAAACACTTCACAATTTTAATTTTACTGAAATTGAAAGCTTGTTAAGTGATCTTCAAATGCAACTTAAGGCTTTGACTAATGTTATTGATGATTTTTCGGACCAATTTAATGTTTACACTGGTATAAATTATTTGGTTTAAACCTATTTTTTACAACGTTTGTTATTGCAACTTATTTTAATCACGGTCAACAACTGCTTCTTAAAACCTCTACTAGCGCCGAGTGACGATGTGGGAATCTTGTTCGTGGTGGGATCCCGCAATCTCCGGGTCTAACGCTCTTCCCCAGGCACATTTTAATTATTTATTTGTTAAATCGAAATTAGAAGAGTTTTTGCACAACAACAAGAACATAAAACATCTGCTTAACAAATGTTAATTAGTCCTTTACTTCATCGAGGCAAATAATGATAAAACATCGAGGCAAATAATGATAAACACGAGAGAATAAAAAACCCCTTTGTGAACAAATAACCTATACATTGCTAATTATTTTGTTTGCACACGTCATGAAAAATAAATGTAAATAATGTCTTAGTTCTATATCTAAGACACGTGATTATAAATTACAAGATCAGACCGGGAATTTAACACGCTGCGCTACAGCGGCAGCGGCTAGGTTCTGCTCTAATGTCACAGCAGCAGCTCAGTTAATTAATAATGAAAGATACAGACTCGGACAACGCCGTAACTATGACTGCGCCATCTGAATCCGAGCACGCTCGAAAGTATAATACCGCCACTGTAACATAGCATAACATAACAAACTCACTTAAAGAATGCTGATTTACGTGTTTAATGAATATGGTTAAATTGTTTAATTATATGCTGATACACGTCTGTTTATTCGTTATGACAAACCAATATTTGAATATGTTGCACTAGTGCTTGACGGACATAAGCTCATACATAATTATTTGATGCATAATCTGCTTTTGTTTGCTAACTGCACGACGCTTTGGGAATATTGCAATAATGGTTATCAGGATATAATAAACGTTCGGTTATCAGGATATAATAAACGTTCGGTTATCAGGATATAATTAAACGTTCAGTTATCAGGATATAAGAAACGTTCGGTTATCAGGATATAATAAACGTTCGGTTATCAGATTATAATAAACGTTCAAGTGACCAGTAAGTTCTTTTTGGTTATATTTTAACCTTTACTTTAACACGAGAGCAGGCAAGTGCATTGATGAAATACGCATAAACGGATACTGCAGTATTTCAGAAAAAATATCAGAAAACAGATTTTTTATGTGATAAATAAAACTTTCTATAGTTTTTGAACAGTCATAATAATCAAATGTCAATGTAAAAAATAAAGTATGCATTAGGGCTTCAACAACCGCAATGTTTCCCATATGTAATGAAAGTAAAAAAAGTATCAGTTAAGTCCTAAAATGAACTCATTTGGTGATAAGTTTGTGATTTTGTATATCGAAACTCCTAACAAAATAACACTTGTTTGACAATTATGAGATGTTTTGAAAGCATATTATACTGGAGTTAAGTTAAACGTTGTACACCGTGAGTTAACTAGATTTCATAACGCTTAACAAAACAGGCCCTTATCTGAGTTTTTTTTTCACTTTAATACGAATAGCATTTTACATTGTATTATACTACATGTATTAATTTGGCGAAAAGAAATAATGTCTTTGACGTTTTTCTAAACCGAATATCACTTGTTAATATTCAAGTTAAGGACTGAGAAAAATGTCTACGTTTATTGACTACTAGAATCGCTGTTGTTTTACACTTATGAGAATGTTTGTTGAACATGATCTGTGCCATATGTTATTGGCAGTAAAATGAGACGTGTAAATTAAACACTTCCTGAATAGTCTCGAGAACTGAATGATTAAAAAACTATACTGACAGAACTAGTGAGAATTTTTTCAAAGAAAGTCCTAGAAAAACTCTCAGAAACCTCGTATATTCACTTGTTTACCTTAGTGATAGAATTGAACACTGAGATGAAAAATAGATAAAAGGAGAATATTGGAAGTCACCGAATATGTCCAATATGAAAATGATGTAGGCTAGGTTAGATTAGGCTTATTCATGGACAGTTTAGAAAGAGCAGCGCAACTAGTAGACACCGTCACAACCTGTAGTGTGCATATGACAGTAATGATAGCATGATCGAAGCCCACCTTTGCTCTTGTGTGTGAATTATATAAATAATATGGATTCACCACAACGGTTTTAAAGTATATTTTGTTTGTAACAGAATAAATAAGCGAACAAACTACACTAATGGATTCGTCACAATGTTTGAAAGTATATATAAGTTGTTACCTAATATACACGCTGAACAGCTAACCACGTTTTCTTGTAAACCGGATGAAAGAAGAACTTTGACTCAGTTTGATTGAATTTGTATCTGCCCAATGCGTTAAATCGTATTGAACTGTAACTGATACTAGAGTGCTGTTAAACGGATATTTTCATTAAGTTGTTATGAAGGTAGTACAGAAGTCCTTAAAGATAAAATAATAATTTAAAACCAAATTTGACCTTTCCAAGTCTCCAGCCAGACGAAGAATGAAACCAATACTAAATATTTAGGAAAACAAATGATCAATATTGTCCTAAGTTTTAATAGCATTTAAAATATTAACTCTTTATTTGTTCTGTGGTCAACTGTAATTTGTTTCATTTCGGCTAAATAGATCACTGTTTATTAATATGTTTGGGAGAAAATAACACAAATGTACAGAGTAAAAGTTGGTGGCTTACAAAGAAATATCAATTATTTTATGAATTAACGAGAGTTTAACATATATGAAAACAAATTCGATAGTTCTTCATGTCATAAAATTAATAATGTATTCCTTGCTTGATGAATATTATATTACAGTATTACACCACCTATATAATAATCATCATGTTAGCAACTTTATTCCATGTTGCCGAGATAAATATTCGCATAACAATTATGAGCCGTGCTGTTAAAAGTAATGATACTGTTCGCGAATACATGGCTTGTGCATTGCAATATAATATAACTTGTTCGCATCCAGCTAGAGGCACTATCATTTGAAATTCACAGTAGCTCTATTTGTGCAGTGTGGCGGCCGTAAAAAGTCTCCCCGTACATATAGTCAGTACTGTTGTCAGTAAAATAACCCGTTACCGATGTCATGCAGTGATTGTTACGTATATCAGGGCTATCCGATCAACCTTTTTTGGGGTTGTCCCGGTTAGCTCAATTGGTTGCGTCGCAGGAATTGCAGGGCTAGGCACTGTCGCCGTGACGGTGCGGGTTCGCATCCAGCTAGAGGCACTATCATTTTAAATCTTCCACCCACAATCATTTGCAAATATTAGATTCGTTAATAAATGTAAGATGTAGTAAGCAAAGCTTTGCAAAAATAAAGCATGATCAAATCTGTTGTTCCATGGTTTAAACGACTATTTTACTTATTGTTTAAGTCATAAGTGTCACGGCTGTGCATTTCATATATAAAATAGAATATGATAAAAATAGAAACATGCATCATACTATTAATAATATATGTTTGCAAAATATTTTCGTTTGTGTCTCTTGTAAGAAAGTTTAAAACAAAAAAAACTGTGTGACTTATCATGTACAATATTAGAAAGGCATACTTGTTTTTGTATCAAACTACTCTTTTCCACTCTTTGTACGATTAAAGAAAATATTGATTATTCTGTTACTGTTAAATCTGATATTTTTGCATCTAGCTTTTCTTAGAACCTTTCTATGTTTGATTAATGTTTACATATGTGTGCCGCCTCACACCCTTCAATTACTAAAGACTGTGTTAAGTAACGCTTATAGTATTACATTTTATCTTAAGTTATAATTTAAACTACATGTATGTGATGCCATTACGAATGTGGAATAATAAGTTTCTGTGACCAGTGACCAACAAACAAGTGACGATTTTTTGCACAAATCTTTAATAATGCTGTTTAAGAAAAGGATATGTTTTTCTGCCGCTATAGGTGTTTACGTTGCCTCTCGATAGGCCTCCCGTTGCTTTGACCGATTATGCTGTTACTCATTATCCTTTCTAAGTTCATCAGGTTTATTTAAGAATAAACAGAAGAATCGGAAGATACAAGTTGAGTACACTGACGTAATAAACTCTCATTTATATAATACGGTAAATAATGGATTTTTTTTCAATTACGGTATCTTTAAGAGAGGTCGTTTGTCGTATAAATCAGACTTATTCGGAAAGAAAATACTTCACGGGATCTAAATGACCTATTGTTTTATAGTTTTATAGTTGAAAATATATTGTACTTAGCTAATGCCTTGAACCTCTCACCACAGGCTTTGAAAACCGGGAGATATAGGTTAAAATGTTCAAAGATGTATAAAGGTGGTATTTTGAGACCATTCAATGCACTAGGTGATTTATTAGGTTTATCATTTTGTCTGGGCCTTAAATGTCACGGAAGGCAGAATTTTGTGCTTTCACGTTTACTAGAATTTACAAAAAACGCGATCATAATTATATAGGGGTGTAGTATTGTCTTTATGCCTATTAGGGAAATAAAATTGTATTAATTTTCCTCTAAATTAGCTTAGATTGTTTGTCTTCATGATACCTCTCAACAGGCAAAAATTTACTTTGCCTTGTTTCACATTATACAGCTAGAGCTGTGAGTGTTCATAATGTCCCGTCGCCCATAATGATTACCTGACCTAAAAGCAACCAAAAAAATTACTCTAATATAATGTATCGTGCTCAACTGCCTTTAAAGGGTTTATTTGATTACAATAATAATTGAAGGTTTACGTGCAATCCTTAGTATTTGGTTTATATTAATTATTTCGATATCATTATAATAATTCTTTTAATATAATTGTAGAAAAATATATAGAGAAATGTCCTTACAAAACCCAGCTGTAAAGGAACATATAATTGTGTGGTTTAATGAATTAATTTGATCCATTTTAATTATATTTGTATCACTTAACAAGGAACAAAATAATAGTCTAAGGTCCGTGTGAATTTCATATAAATTTATCTTTGAAAAAAAATCGTATGAAATCCGTAAGCGAAACCATAAGTTGTCGGACAAACAGATAATTACAATGTGAAAATACTATTTGTAGTTAAATTTAATCGTTATACAAACGGTTTTCGTATTCTTAATTAAAATTAAGTTTCTAGTTGTAATCTTAAATTTGTATTATTTGTTTATTCACCTAAAAGTAAGTTATATTTCTAGTTTATGACTTGAAATTGATAATATACTCAGCAAAAATAAAGTCTCCACATTTTATTCTTATGTCCTCATTAAGGTATTTTCATTTAATGACGAGCGCTTTAACCGGTGTTTTTATTAGTTATTCTCAGTATATTTTAAGTTTCATTGACCATGAACATAATCTTCCGCATCAAGAACTGAATATCTGCCCTTTGAATGACAATTCATAAAAGAAATCAAAACACTATATTTTTCATTTTAAGGAAGATAATCGGAAATGGTTGTAATTTCTAGTGCTGTTTGTGAATGACTAGTTGTTGTATTTATTGATGTTTTGTGATTTTATCGACAAGAAGAACTTTGGAAATTGATCTGTACCGGATAAATACAAATATTGTTTAGAACAACTAACTTCTTTCTAAATCCCTGTTTACACCAAGGGGAAAAATAATTCAGTTGAGACTGTTCATTTTATAAAACATTTTATTTTTTTGCAATGAGTAAAGGAATGGAAATCGGTTCAATGAAAGAATTTTTTGAATTTTCATTCTCTACTTTTGAAAAATCACAGATAGAAAAGTGGACCCTTTTTATTTTTGCTGAGTATACAAATGCATTTTGTTTCCTAATAACGGCTGTGTGGGAAGTTTGAACTTTACGGAATTTCGTTTTCAAGATGTTTTCAATACTTTGTCTAATATACAGATATGGTTTCAGGCAAAATCAAAATCGCATTTCATAGGTCTTCCTTGCAAGAGATTAACAAGTGCAAACGAATTTATTTTGCTAATATTTGGTACATTTATTCTGCTAATATTTGGTACCTGAAGTGCTCAATGTATTGTGTTTAAACTATCGGATCATAAATTTGATTTGTGTTTATGCACTTAAAAGATGCTCTTAATAACGGCTGCTTTATGAAGTACGTTATAAAGTACGCAATAATTCTCTTCTTTAAGAAAAAAAAGGAACGCACCAGATGGTCACATGGGTATCCCAATGTATAACAGTCGCTTTACTACGAGCCATTTCTCCAACGGACATTACAATATTTACAACTGACATTTGAGCACAGTCATAATCTATTAAATTTTAGGGTATTTGTGCAGTGTGGCGGCCGTAAAAAGTATCCCCGTACATATAGCCAATACTGTTATCAGTAAAATAATCCGTCACCGATGTCATGCAGTGATGATAACGTATATCAGGGCTATCCGATCAACCTTTTTGGGGTTTGCAGGGCTAGGCGCTGTCGCCGTGACGGTACGGGTTCGCTCCCAGCTAGAGGCGATGTTATTTGTTCCAAATTTTGATTGATAAGATAAATGCTGGTTGTTAAATGATGAAATGTTGTTTGTCATGGATACTTTTTTAAAAAGTGTGAAGTAATTATTCTTAGATAATACATTTATGTCTGCCGTATTAGAAAGAAAGTCGCATTGATAGTAAAGCATTCACACCTTTCGATTTCATTCATTAACATATATCCTGTCTTTGTCCAAAACTCTACTTTATTTTCCATGTCTAGATTTTGTTAAATTAACATACCCTGTAAATCGAATTGTAAATCAAATTGTAACAGAAAAAATAAAATAAATAATTTATGCTCGTTCGTATAAATCATTGAATGAAGACACTACAAAGTAAAAGGACAACTAATTAACTTGTTACATGCTTCAGCGCTGTTCAGGGTGTATAGATAATAAATTAGCTGCACGGCGCGTGCGCATACATAATAGCTGCATGAAAATTGCTATTTTAAGCTGTAAATATTTCCATTTTAGCTTAATTAATGCAAATAAGCAGTCACTTAAGGATGTCTCGTTGAATGCACAGTAGTAAATGCATATGGCGCGATTTGCTTATGACTTGAGATGGTGGCTTTGTGTGGTTATCACAAGCAGCCTTTCAAGTAGTTTCTTGTCGGATATCAGTGAGACGCATTAATATATGATCAATTGAAGCTGTAATTGAAAATATGTGCATGACATGGCTGAAATTACTTATGCAATTCGAAAAACATTATTTACTTCAAGGTCTTCCAAACAAAAACAAAACATACATCGTACTTTGTTTCAGGAGTAAAAAACTTAGCAAATAGTTTTTAGTTTTTCATGTTTAAACCTTAATTTTTAAACCTTAAATATAAGTTAACCGATACAGCAATAGTTTTTGTTGCTTGCTACTTAAGTACTCTCTAACTCATAGGCTTTATGTATATAAGTAATATGCATTTTCTCTACCTGTCTTGACTCCCGTCTATGAAATCGAGCCTTCAGTATGTCCAATGGTTCTATGGTGTGTTTCTGTTGAGAACTCAATCCTAAAAACCTTACAGTTGCCAGAAGAAAGTAATGCACCCAATTTTTTGTCGCGATCATCAGTTCTTAGGCATACTGGTCCTAATATTGCTCTTTTGTATCCTCTTTCATTTTCGTTGACTGTTTGTGGTGTACTTTAAAAATGATAATTTTATAAACCATTTTATCTTTTATGCTCTGCGGTTTGGTTGTGTGGGGACGCTGTGGATATGGCAATATCTGATATATTTCAGTTTTTCAATTAAAGGATATATGCCAGTCTCTGGAAAAGTGGTCTTTAAGCCAGACTTTTAATACCAACATTGCTTTACCCCCATTGATTTGCTAACTGCTCCTTTAAATAATTAAAACGGAAATTGCTTAAACACATACCAACACAATTTCGGTGAAAATTAGTGTCCCGGGGAATAAGCATCCAACAATTTTAACACTGTGATTGCTCAGTTATTTGGACAAATGTGATAATAATGATGCTGGCTCATTATTTCTTATACATATGGTTAATAGTATTATTGGTATTACGATTATTTTTTTTTTGGCTTATCTCTCTCTCTCTCTCTCACTTTCTCTCTCTCTCTGTCTTCGTTTTGCTCTTGAAAAAATTGTTTCCCGATTTAAGCAATAATTATCCTTCATGATGTTACTGACGACTTCGTGACATTAACGACGCCTTCGTGGCACAAACATGTTGATTGTTCTGTATTATTTGGTGTGCGAGTATTCCAGCATTATTATTTTTGCAAGGCAATTGCAACGTTCTGGGAATTTCAGGAAATAAGCCCTTTACAGGTTTACATATGTTCAAGTACATTACCGACTATACTATTAGCTGTATTTATACAAATATTGTTTTTATTATTTTCGAAGACAGCCTTGAATGCAGTAATAAATAAAGTTACGCGAAGTTTATGGCGCCATGTGTTGAGCTATTGTATATGTATTTGGTTCTTATACCAAGAAGCTAGAATACTTTTTACGCTTCTTTTTGTCAATGCAATAAATTACAATTATTCTTCAAAGAAACTGAATTCAATTTAATAGGGTTATCTTCCGTCGATTTATATCCGCATTTATATTAACGAATCAACCATAAATACGCATAGTGTGCCTTAATTTCTTCTACTGGTCTCGCACGGTTTGTTGTCGTCCACTACTTTTTTCAATTTTAGAAAAAAGTGAATATCATTAAGTCAATGTATGAATTATTAGGACTACTAACTTAAAGAATTATTTTTATTAAGGATAACTTGAATTCATATAGAGAATTACGGTGTCAAGTTTTTTGTTTTAAATGAAAGGCTCAGTTGTTATATTTGTTATATGGTACCAGCAATTTAGCACCTATCTCGTACATCTCAAACTAAATAAACTTACAGAAACGTTATGTTATGTCCGGAAACCGGAACATTTGGTATTTGATGATATTTGGTATTAGCACGTATTCAATCACTTTGCATGATTGTGGTTTTGACCTTAATTCGGACAAACATTAGCAACTGGCATAAAGTAGGTGTAACATACTATCATGTCACATAGACGACCCAATAAAAATGACCAATGCTTCTGGAAATGCTTCAAGTTAATAAAACTCACTGTAAATTGGAACTTCTGTGAACATAAATTGGCAACTCTTGTTCTATGTGTAACTTACAATTAACCAACTCGTGTGAATACATTAGGGATATAATGCTAGATCGTCTGAATAAAATGCTTATGCCAATTATAATATAAGAATTTGCAGTAAAATGTCAGCTTTACATTGAAGTCTTTTCGTATTTGCCAAACAGACAAAAAGATGGTTTGGATTTATTTCAGACCATAGCGGAAAGTTTGTGCAGTTTTTGAAATAGATGAAAGGGGAACTTTGAATGCAACCGAACACGACGAATATGAAAGTATAGCAGGCTCGGTTTGATTGAGCCTATCTTGGGCAGTAATGGAAATGCATATTACTGCCAACGCTGCCCTACACAAGAAATGAGCGAAACTCAATATTTACACCTGTAATCAGTAAAATTTTGATCCATCTCAAACGATCAACTAGACTTTATATTATTTCAAATTTCACAGAAGAAGAAATGTGAATTCTATTTAATTAAAGTGTGTATAGAAAGACGCAACACAACTTTTATTTACTCGATCAGACACGAACTATTACTTGGCGAAGACATTTATTATACTATATATAGAAATCGTTCTTATGCATTTTGGAAACTACGGAAATGTTCTAAATAGAATTTTTTTCAAAGATAATTAAAAACGCCTAAGACCATACATGTGTTCTAAATAGAAAAGAATGAGTGCTAGATTTAACTAGAAATCCGTCGTGTAAAAGCTTTACACCATTTGTAAAGCTTTTACGTTTCCCAACTTCAGCTCCTGTATTTAACCATACATATCCCTGAAGGAACAGTTTTTGTATAAACGTCGCGTTGTAAACTTAGTGCAAAAAGGTTTTGGCAACAATGAGATCAGAATGAGTTATGCTGTTTTTCTGCACAACGGCGAAGTTATATAGATCGTGCTAATTATATCTATAATGAACCAGAATAAACATGAAATAAGTAGTATCGGTTCATGAAATTCCTGGTAAACGGAATGCTAAGGCAAAAACAAAAAGCCAATTAAGATACACGTATCACTGCTCGATTTCGAGTGACCTGAAAGTGGAGCAATCCTGGCATTGAGTGATTTATCAGACAGAAATTTCCTGCTGATTTCAAATGTTTGCTGTCTTTTAAACAAGTTTTAGATGATTCAACGTCCTTGGAGACAAACTGTGTTTGTCTGACCCTCAAACTGGAATCAGTCAATGAGTGTTGTAATCATGAAGATCTTCCAAGCGATGCATGGCTTCTGTTAGGTTGTCTAAAAGAAATAGAGAGTAAACGAACGGGGAACTCTGATATGGTAAATGCCGATAAAAATACTAGACATCCATTAAGGTTGAATTTCAAACACTGATGCAACAAAATGTTGGATTTATAATTAATGTCTATTTAAGTGGAAAAGGTGCCGGTAGCTTTTTAAGTGAGTATTTCATTTTGATCTCCGGCTAAGCATCTTTATTATTAGTAGTATGTACATGTGAGTTTAAAAATAATGCACGATTTACAAAGTAACAGAACTAATGAATCACCTTCCTCTCTTCTTAAAATAAGTTTTGACTCTTTGTGTTTAAAAAAAGAAACTAGTTTAATAATTTTTGAATAAACATTCAGAAGTCAAATATAACGTTTTGAACGAAAATTTGTTTCGTTGCGAAAGAGAACGATTTTGGTTCGGAAACTGTACTGCGCTCCTCTGGAAATACATCATGAGCTTTTATTGTAGATGAAATTGTCATTGCGGATGAATTGCCTATAACTTTTGTATTACTTTTTATAAATATAAACAATGCATACATATATAAAGCTGCATTTAATGATTAAACTTATCAGTCTTTAAATTAATTGATAAAAAATAAATGTAATTAATATTATGCAGACATCTACACATTTGCTTTATGATTTAAACTCAAATAGAAAAAGAGACCATGGGTTATAAAATGATCAATTTTAAAATAGACATCACAAACAAGTAACGAAAATGAGAACATAAAACATTTTGATAACAGTTGCCGTATCAGAAAGTGTTCAACATTAGCACAAGCTGATAAGACATTTTCTTCTCAATGTTTTCAGAAAATCATGACGCCTGAGGGATTATTCTGTAACTGTTTTACTAGCCATGTTCTTTCAGTAATTGAAATAAATGCAAGTTTGAATTCATGACTTGATGCACATAAGAATGTACTTTTAGCTAAAACATGAATGATAAATTACATCGTTAGAAGAAGGATTAATTTAAAATATGTTATGAAAGTTACATGATTAGCTTCACTGGTAATTGTTTAGAGTAGGTGAAGAGTTACAAAGACGTCGTTAAGGAAACGTAAGAGAAATCGATTTGAATATTAGAAAAAAATCTATTTTTGTGATAAATTTGTTTGTAATGAACGATTGCTGCCAATTGTTTTGTTTATATCTTGTTTGGTTTATTGGCTTAAATGTCAATTGTGCAAACAGTTTAATGCATAACTTTGTTTTGTAGAAAAAAAGTTCTGTCTCAATTGATACAATGTAAATAATTAACGAATCACTAAGTAAATTTTCCACTTGCTTAGAAATAAGAGATCTTGTTGGATAAAGTGATGTAACATCAGCATTTCGATGTAACATATTCCTTGGAATAAAAGATGCATTACGAAAATTTTCATGTTGCAGTTAAATATAATGCAAAGTGAACAGTAATATGAAAAAGAGTCATTGGAAAAAGTGATGCATCATGAACATTTAGATGGCACCGATTTCGAACCGATGTATTTGCCCTGTGATGGCTGTAAAAAGTCTCTCCGTACATTCAGTCATTATTGTTATCAATTTCCATGTTTGAATATCAAGTAACGCCCAACCGAGGCTAGGCGACTTGGACAAAAATATGTATTTACATTACTTTCCATGAATAGGCACAGTGAAACCAAGCCTGTAATATTTTGATGTTAATCGTGTTTGGTGGCTTTCAAATATTTTTTCCATCTATTGGAATATGTTGATGTATCTGGAACATTCAGATTTACAGATATGTTTGTGCAATATAATGAATAATAGATGCAACAGATTCTCAGGCTTCATGAACATTTACTTGTAGCAGTTTCCTTAAAATAATATTACTGCGGTATCATTTAATTCCTCGCTAATCAAATTTCGCGCATAAAATATTAAGGACATTTTCGCGAGGGCTTATATTCGTGCAGTTGTTAAAACGTCTGAAGTGTGTGTTACCTAAGCAGTTGGTGTTTACAAACAAAGGAAACAATATGCCACAGGGGGTTTAAACCAGGATCTAGGGAGCAACAACCTTGTCCCAACAGGTTCTCATATAAACAAACCAATTCATATTGCCTTGGAAAATTATCTCCGACCCACCTATAAGCTCGACAATGCCAAAGCATAGAACTTCTGAGTCACATCAGCAAGAACACGATCAATATTCATATGGAATTATTATCGTCTAAAACAAAGTGCATGCATGCAGGCAGGGTTAATAACTTAAATTTACAATATATTTTGTATATTTCCAGAAAACAATGCTCAAGATTCTACCTCAAACACAGCTACAGAAATCCCGCCTTCACCTCCAACACGACGCCCAAAATCAGACTGTTCAAGAGCCTCTTCGGCCACTAGTGGAAAGCAAGATGAGGCACCACCTAGAAAGTTTGACCGATCTCGTTCAGCTGAAACGGACAACACACAGCTATCACCAAGATCACCGTTTATAAGAAAAAGAGAAGTAGTAATGAGGCGATATAATTCAACCTCGGTGTTACCGGTGGTAACACCGGTTGATATGAATAAAAACCATATTATAGAGTCGAACGACGATTCAGTATTCTCTACTGATTGTAACCGTGATAATACGGTTAAAGAGTTTAAGCTGGTTAATGGAATACGGTCTAGTAATGGAATTCTATCTCTTAATGATAATGTACAGAAAAAGAATCACACAGAGAGTCAGCTTGTTCATTTGGATATTGTTGGGGATAGTTTTGAGGCCCGTTATCCTTGGCAACGTGATATATCTATCCAGTGTGATATAGTCGGAAGTCGGACAAGTATTAGCAGCGACAGCATGAGTAGTGAAAGTGATGTAGGTAGTTATTCTACCGCTATCAAGCAACAGTGCAATGAGTATGTTAATGCCAATTGTTTAAACCAAACCCATGGAAACCCAGCAAGACGTCAGTCAAGTGATAACGTCCGACGAAGGCATAACCTGTTTAAAAACCGGCGTCCTCGATCCATGACGTATATTGACACCGGCAACATATATAACAGCCATTCGGATATATACCGTTCGGATACAAATCTAAACTATAGACATGGGAGGACTAGTTCCGAGTCATCAGGGTTAAATTCACCAAATAGGAAACGAATGCCTCTATTGCTCGCAGACGATCCCGGATCAGTCTCCGATTTAGAATCAATCCTGGAAAACCCTTTGGACGGGTAAATAATTAATTTTGCATTTATATTTAACTTCATGTATAACTTTATAATGTGCGAATGTATTTGCCTAAACACGTTAAAATATAACGATAGACTACAAGCTGGTAAAAAGTGAACTATGGATACCAGGAATCGCCAATCCCAGAAAACACAGCCATCCCACGGAGACAATAAGTAGAGAGGAAAACGGAAAAACAACAGAGCAAGAGCTTATAAAAATATCGATTTCAAATAAGACACTACAAACAATTAAGGCAAACGATATGTTGACTTATAAGAGTTTCTGTTAAAAGCACTGTTTCACTTAATGTGCTTAAGACTCGTGTCATTAACAAGAAATAACACTGATTGAATATTGTCTAAGGCTGTCAGCAGACGCTATAGATTTATGGGCAAAATTTTGTTGTGAAAGTAAGGAGTGATTAACACGTGTTTAAAGGAATGCACACAAAGCAGACCCAATAAAGATTTTGTACAAACAAAATGTAAAAAACCCTTAAATTTATCAATAAACTGTATCACCGAATTTTAACTTAGAGTAAAAATATACAGCTTATATTATCTTAAGCAATTAACAATTAAGAATAGTCTCACAAAACACCAGTGCGACATTTAATATAAATGGAAACAGGTAATAATAATGTTAAAATAATAAACAAGAGCATTACACTTCTAAATGAAAAATGTTAATGCGCTGTTACATGTATGAACTCAAATGCTATCATTTGCAAATTATGCTTAAGAAAGCGATTTAGGGTTTTGATATCTTAAACGCATAATTATCAAACATTCAAACATTATCAAACATTCGACACTCAGAAATAAAGCTTGCAATACGGCTTGCAATAGTAGCAGAAAGAGAAAAAAAAATCCAATTTGAAGAGTATGCTTCACCAAACTATTTTAATAGGGGACCAACGGAATATTATCGCATATGAACGACCGGAGGCAAAACAAATCTTACATGAATTTGTCAATAAGGTTTTCGGGTTGTTTTTTTTCGGAAAATGTCTGAAACAAACGTAATTATATCGAAGGTGGTTGAGTAATCTCACGACCCTTCCCGTTTGATTTGAACCGCTCACAAAAGGCCCTAATTGTAGGTGGAAACTTCATGCTTATTTGATGTAGATAATCAAATAGAAAAAGCTCTTACTCCGTCTAACTGAATTATTAACTTTCTGAAGAGTTTGGTTTTCCCGGAAACAGCTGCTGTCTCCTATAATGGAGAGATTCTTCCGACAGCACAAGTCATTCAGTCTGATCTTCATAGGCAAGACGATAAGTTAATTTTGATTTTAAGTAATCTAGAGAGTGTCAGAATTGAATAAAGGTGCCTAGATTAATTGCTGTCTATTAAAAGCTAAATTATTGTTACAGTACCATTCTGAGTGTGGTTCCATGTAGAACTTTACTAGAGGTTCTCTTAACCTGATTTTTACAAAAGCAAAAATTGATATTGTTTTTAGATGAAATGTTGAGTTAATTGTACATTTGAAGAATTGCAAGTATAAACTTGATTACCAAGCTAAAACCTTTCAAAATGTTAAATTCACATGATTAAGGTTCGTCCTTTATTGGAATCTCGATAGGAGAGAAAGTAACATACAAGAGCCTTAAGACATGCAAACGCAGTTTATTATTCTAAAAGGATTACCTCCCTTGATGACGTCTGTAATTATTGTAACAAATGCGAAACAAATGTCCAATTTATATACAACAGGTTGATATTAAAGTCGAATTGCTTCTTAGCTAGGATAACACGATCTTGCAAAATCGGTTGTTAGGAAACATTATACACACGAAGAACTACATATCCAAGAAAAATAAAATAACGAAACTTGTGCGCGTCGCCAACAAAACACAAAATTTGAATATAAAAATACTATAGATAGAGCGTACTGATAAAATCAAATTTACGCTCCAGGTTTGGAAAACAGAAAGGCATTATGCTCTCGGTTATGGTATACATTCACAGTAAGTACAAAACGCATGATGTTATTTGAATTAATTGCATAAAACAATTTAATAAAAACACTGAAACTGCCCACGGAGCATAAAACTAAAATAAATCCATAACCTTATTGATTAGCACTTAAGCATATACAATTGAATGGTGTAACGTCGTTATTAAACAAAAAATGCCGACTATTAAATCTAAATATTAGGCGTAAGGCTCTAACTGACTGTGTATGTTGCCAACATGTTCATGGCAAATCGTATTGCTTTACAAATTATGTAAAGGGTTCCTGATTAACTAGTCGTTTTTTATCTGATGGATATATTTTCGGTACGAATCATACTTGCAAAAATTAAGAATATGTTGTCTAATTAATCAGCTATTAAAGATCCAATCTGTTTATTTCCTACAAGTTTGATTTTAAAACTGTCCTATTGGTAAGATGAATACCTTGTTTTGATTTCGACCTGTAATGTTTCTTTGGAGAACCTACATGTAATATCTGAAGTAAAACTTGATGCTTTTCAGTTTTGACATTGACATTTGCCTTTTATTACGAATTGTTATTGTAATCCATATTAATGAATGTCAAACGTGCAGAAATATTGGGAATCCAAACTTAAACCATAAAATGATATATAAGAAAATAATGTTCGCTTTGTTATGAATGGCTTGTGCTGGGGCTGTAATAAAAAGCAAAGTACTACCCCAAACTGTTTCGGCCGGGGTTAAGCGCAACTTAAGGTATCGCAAACATTGGAAATGGTGAAAACAAGCTAAAATTTCAAAAAATGAATTTTGGGGGAAATACTTATTGCCACCTAGATTTTAGTAAAGAAATGTATTTAGCTATGGATGTAGTAAATGTTTGCAAGCTCAGTTTAGTCTAATTCATGTTCTAATTATCAAGCACATACTAAAACAAAAGAAAAACCATTTGCATGAGAACTCTGAAATTCATGAACAATATACCAAAGCAACTCATACCTGAAATAAGTATATGCTGGTCTACAATGTTTAGTGCCAATTCGTCAAAATAATGTTAGGGTTTTCAAGAAATTCAAGGAAATCTTACTTACTGGTTCAAAGTGAAAGTAGATTCTAGTAGATTCATACTTCTGGATGTTTGTCATCAACATTCACACAATCTTTGCGAAAGTTCAAAAAGTTTGATCCATTCCAAAAATGGTGCGTGTTGATTAAGGAACATTAAATAAGATTTTTTAAAATGAACGTCATCACATTATCTTTTACCAATGTCGACGGTTTCCCAGTTGTTCTGAAAAAACTTGTACGTGTTTGTTCATATGAGAACCTGGTGGGCGCAAGTGTGAATCTAGTATTCACTTGAACTTGTTTTAAAATCCCTAGTAGGTAACTATTTTGCCCACTGACCGTTCTAAGCGGTTACCCCTCGTGCTCTCATTTTCTAATTTGTTGTGGTTTCAATTTTGAAATTGATTTTTTTATAACTCATTATCTATTTTCCTCATTTCGTTTTGGCTATATAGAAAGGGTGTGTCTTCTGGATGTGGGTAGTCTTGCACGTTTCACGTTTTTTTCTAATTGAATTTGACTTGGACCAACCATAATGTCATTGTCTTATACCAACAAGTGCCGCAGAATATCGTACTTTCTTGATTACATTGACGCACGAGTATTGATCAAAATATTTCAATTGATACGATTGGTGAAACAAAACATAATTATGCAACCGTTCATGGAAAGATCTTAATCTAAATATACCGCATTGAAGGTCCAATGAAACACCGTCATATGCACACATTTGATTAGTGTGGATAAAATGTTTGCTGTATTGACCTGCCTTTACCCTTATGTAAAGACGTGGAAGGCTTCATTACTGCCCACTAGTGCCCAGGCTTTATCGTAACAATGATGCTTTAATTTCATATTTTTTATGACAAATGACTTTCAAAGTTTATTTTTGATATATTTAGGAGAATACTTCGTTTCCGAAGCTAAATGTGAAGGAATTATTTTACATGTCTGTTACGCTATATAGTGTTCTACTATAACCTAAAGAGGTAGCGTGATTCGCACCTTGAGTAAAACAAATGAGTGAGTGCATAAAACGGATTTTTATATTTTGATAGAATTTAGACATTTTAACCATTTCGAATAACCAAATTGAATGGCTCTTGAGTCTAACCTTAAATGACGATTCATTTAACTGCTCATATTTCGTAAAATAAAGAGTGAAATATGCATATCAGGAATTGTCACACCGAGAAAACACAGCCTCACCACACAACCAAAAATACAGAGAATGAGAGAATGGGATTATCAGCTTATCAGTTACGAATATGACACCACATACAAATTTGAGATAAAGAAAACCTGAGGGACTACAGCCTTGGAACAGTCATTGGGTTTTTACACAGGTTTTTGATAACGGGTTCATTAAAAGGTCTGTGTCTACAACTTTGTGTTTATGATACGCATCACGCTCCTAAGCAACCTTTTAAGTAAACAAGTTGTTAATCCCAGAGTTTGTTTTCAATAAACGAGGTCATAAACAGAAACTTTGAAGGGTTTCGTTGATGCTTGTTACACCATTTCAAGACAGCAATTTCAATATTTTCTAGAATCTCTTAGACATGGTCATTGTCTGTACTTGTTGTACTGATGCACGGCATTTTTATTCAGTAATGCATTCTTAAAGCATTTAAAATTTAGTCTTGACACTTTGACGAACTTTTGGAATAAATGTACTTCATTGGATTAATGATATTTATTGAGAAAAACATGTGCAGATAGACGTTCACAAATGATTTGCTCTAGGACAAACAGTGTCTTTTCAGGTAAGCTGAAAAATACAATAACTTTAAATTAGTACATACTTTTGACATTTAAGTTGTATCTTTATTTGGAAAGAACTTACAATTTTACATAACATGTAAATAATCCACAGAAGGTTACAGGCACACACTCGTGTGCAAGTGATCAAATATTGAACTGTTTGTTACACACAACTTAAGCGCTGCGGCGTTTGTAGTAAAACACTGAATTTCTGTTTATGCAAATTCAACCATTCTTGCAATATTTTCATATATGTCACGTGTTCGATGGCTTTCAAGGTTTCCTTTTCATCAATTTCAATATATTCGTCAGCCATTTCTAATATACTAGATTTATTATAACAGACTTATTCATTGTATCGATTTAGTTTCATGCTTTTTAAGATATATATTTGAGACGTCAAGCTAGATATTACATTTATCGTCTTTGGTAGTTATATATTATTATTGTACTTCAAATAAGAATTAGGGATTAATTATTATGAAAAAGGTAAATATGAAAATCCGAATTAAGATATGATATAGATATTTGTTTTTACCAGTGTAAGATAGAAATACATTTCACCGAGTGAGCTCCGGAATTCGCATTTTACTCGAGTGGCGGAGCCACGAGTGAAAATACATAATTCCGGAGTTCACGAGTGAAATATTTTTTTACTGGTAAATCAAATTTTCTTTTTATTTTATGCTTTTAGTGCACAATTTGTGTGAATTTGACAAAACAAATTGCATGGAACGGCGCCCAAAACGCTAGCTTATGACGTGACGTCATGACGTCATATATCCAAATTTGAGCCCGTTTTCTAAATTCTCATTCGGAATGGTATGTGCATTTGTGTACCCACGTTAAAAATCAGTGAACATAAAAATAATGTTTCACTGTTTGAAGACAGTGAAATACCAATTTTATTTCACCGAGAAAATTCTATATTCACTGAAAAGCATAAAATAAACAGTAAATATTTGTAATTTAGTTGAATATGTTTGACAAACATAAGAAATATATTGTTACAATAATACAAGAAACAACCGGGAAAAGTGCGCTTCATAAACATGAGAAACAAATATTTACAAAAACACGAAGAACATATATGATATAAACTCCAAAAATATTGTATGCCACTCTCACGAGAAAACAAAAACGATTTCATAAACAGAAAAAAACACTAGAAACAAAATTAATGTATTTCACAACATGTGAACATAATATGTGTTACACAAACAACAGAAAAGACATTGATGCACATACACGAGAAACAAACATTACAAAAACACGAAAAACAAGTGTATACATGTGTATCACAAATACGAGCAACACAAATGTTTTACAAATACAAAAAGAATATCTTTCACGAACACAAGTGACAAATATTTACACAGTCACGAGAAACAAATGACAACAAAGGTGTCAGTTACACATAAACAACAAATGGAATGTGATATAAGTCAGGAAACAGTTTATCTATGATCTTTTATTGGATTTGATACGAGATGAAGAATCATACTTTTAAATAATAATAATAAAAAGATGAAACTGAACTTGGAGCCACCGAACACGACAAAAATATGAAAATAATGGCGGCTCGGTTTGCTTAAGCCTGTACATGGGCAGCAATCCGAAATGCATATTACTGCCCAAGCTGTCAAGCCCCGCATTGAGCGAAGCTTAATATATTTTACACCAATAAATAGTACAATAACTGTGCAATTTTTCATACATTTAGTGTTCGGTGGCTTTCAAAGTTCCCTTCTCATCTATTTTACTATAAAACTGTAAAATTTTCTTTAAACTGACTTGATACTTCCTATTTCAATCACAGAATTCAATTCTTTTCTCTTGACTTTTGGAATATTGCGGACGATTTAATTCAAATTTAGATTAGAATATAAAATCCTTCAATATGAGCATGCCCAAATACATTACAATTGTTGAATTATTGCACAAAACCTGAAGAGAATTGTGTCTCTTATTGAATATCTATGATGTCAGAAAATAATTATTGATATTGTCAACGTTTTCTGTGACCTGACACTGTGTCCATGATCTTTAATTAATTAAAATTAGGCAGTTACACTCTAAAAGAATGCTGAGTAGTTATTTGTGCACCTCGAATTATTGTATGCTCATCTTAAAAGACACCTGTCTCTGTATATTTGACAAAACTTATTTGAGCCTGCAATATTTTCATATTTGTCCTGTTGGGTGGCTTTCAAAGTTCCCTTTTCTTCTATTATAAAGACTTTATAATTCTTTTCCTCATTAATGGAAAATGATAAAACAGGAAGAGATGCCTCTGGTAGTATAATTATTTAAAAACAAAACAACACTAATTAAGTTTAAGGCCGTATATTTGCTAACCATTTTAGATTTTTTCTATACTTAATTTAAAAAAGTTAAATAATGATGCTATCCGTATAATTCAAACACAGAAAACACACAATACCTTCGTCGCTGAATAAAGAGATGACCGGAAGAAGAAAGTACAATCATTTCAAAAATATCTCACAGGTAAAGACAATATCATTTGAAATTTACAGTAGCGTTATTTTTGCTGTGTGGCGGCCTTAAATAGTCTCCCCGTACATATAGTCAGTAGTGTTATCAGTAACATAACCCGTTACCGTTGTCATGTAGTGATGGTCTCGTATATCAGGGCTATCCGATCAACCTTTTATTTGGGTTGTCCCGGTTAGTTCAATTGATTACGTTGTCGGAATTGCAGGGCTAGACGCTGTCACCGTGACGTTGTGGGTTCGCTCCTAGATAGAGGCAATATCATTCACAATGATCGAAAAGATCACCTGCGGAATGTAGCATCTTAAAACGATCAGTGGCAAAACAGTTTTCAGTTGGTGGAGTTGTGTGTTCAAACTGGGTTGTTCTAGGTGCATTAACCTCGCACTTGTACAAAGAATTTACGAAAAAAAACAAGAACAAGTTTCATTTGGGAATTAACTAACATCGTTAGTTATGGGTCACTGGTGATAGTATTTCATAAGAAGGTCAACAATACTATGAAAGAGGAAGATATTGGTACTTAAAAATTTGAACTCTAAATGCCAGGATAAAAAGTAATATATGCATATCAGGAATCGCCACACTCACAAAACACAGCCTCACAACGCAGCGAAAATCTGTCTCTTACATACTTTTATTACTTAAACTTACAATGTATTTTACGGTCGCTGGTTCGTCCGTGAGCTCTGCCTATCGAATTCATAAAACAATTGCGTCTTAAAACATTCGAGGCATACTGATACCACAAGTATAATAGCAGTCCTGAAAGAGCATATTACTGCTTACACCGCCTTGCCCTGGGTTGAGCGCCACTCAGTATTTACACAAATATAAGTGTCGTGCACAAAGGCATTCATAGGGCTACATAATTGATAATAACACTGAACAAATGTACGGGGAGACGTTTGACGGCCGCCACACGCCACAAACAACGCTTCTATGATATTAAACATTTTTTTTTGTATACCGTATAGCGGGATATTTCTGCGGTCATAAATTTCTGCGTTTTACCCTCAAAAATGGACGCAAAAATTTCTGCGTTTTTATTTCTGCGTTTTCGGTTCCCATGAAGGATAAATTTCTGCGGTTCATATTGGGTAAGGTGTCGTAAGAATAACACGACTGTGATATATGTACACATACTATTTGTTTTTCACAGATATCTTATTCATGGGTAATACCTGTTACTCAATTTATTTTATCAAAAAATAACAAAAAGATATTATCTATCCAATAAATAACAACTCTCAAACAACTATTCAACTGATTTGAATGTTTGAGAAATGTTTGAGCAAATGTCGCGTTTATACTATGCCCATATGATAAAATGAGATAATATTTTGCGATTTAAATTTCTGCTGTTTTTTTTCTGCTGGACATATTTCTGCGATTTCATCCAAAGACCGCAGAAACGCAGAAATTTGGCACCCGCAGAAATTACCCGCTATACGGTAATATGTCTTTGTGATTATTAAGAAGAGTTGGGTTTAGTCCTGCAACGTGACTAGGTTTGATTTTATGTGACTTTACTTTGAAAGTCACAACATTTGACATATTAATCGTCTCTGAAATAAATCGTTTTAGCAACAGAAACATCATAAGTAAATGTTTTATAAGATTTCATTGACATTTGCTGTGTATGTTATAAATTACTTTTCTAAAAGAAATAATATTTAACGCTACGTTTATTTTCTGACTAGTCATTGTAGTTGTGTGCGCTGGTGTTACTGATGCAAAGCGTATCTATTAAATATTGAGGCTTTATCGCGAATTTTAAACAAGTCATATATTGTATAAATATATTATGAAGACAGTTTAGATTTACCGTCAGCATATTACGTAATAATTTATAGATAAACGAGGTCTTTTCATTTATGGAAAAAATGATATGTCAGTGTAAATGTTTTGAGCAGAGAGGATTTAAATGTTTGTGTCTTCTTTTATTTTGTGTGAAATCTAACGAATCACGGAGAAAAATCTTATTTCTGGTCCAACTTGCCGTTTAAAACTAACGAACGAGTGTATCAATATCGGCATTCTTACAATTGTGGATTGTGATTGCTAAAACAGTGGAATACATTTAACACTAAGTCAGCACTTCCGAATCAGCTGTTTTAAATACTTCGACCGACGTCTTCATTATTTTGAACCGTTATTACCAATTTCATGTTAACTTATTTAAGTGATATTGCGAATATTTACTAAACTAATGTTCTAACTACTCAGGTCATATTATTTTAATTTCTGTACTCAAAATTGCTCTTTGAAATCGAAACAAATTAGGATACATCATATTTACTAAATGTAAAAGAACCTTTTAAGTTTTATAAAAATCACCTGCCAGTGTATAGTCGGAATACAAGTACATTTAATCCAGGTAGGGGTAAAACCAAACGTCACAAAATCCACATCAGATTTGTAAGAATAACAGCTAAGCAAACGCATCAGTTCAGCATTTCATAGAATTGATTAAAATAACCTTAGATTCGACATTTTATAGGAGAAAGCAATCTGCGTAAACGGAGAATATACCTGACATTGACTATTCTTTTGACTTTTGTTTTACTCCTCTCGATTGCTACACCGATTAAATGTCAAAACCCTTGATGAAATTTAAACTCTACTACCATACTGATTAAGTAAATAATATGATCGGTGTAGTTAGGACATTGGTTATGTGTACGAAATGAATGTGCAGTATTTGTTAAATGTATATTGTCGATTACTTAAGGGTATTCATGCAATTCAATTGCAAGTAAACGAATGGCGACGGTATATTATTGTGCTAATTTATATAGTAATATTATACATATTTCAAGATGGATTAAACTACAAAAAGTCGAAAACTATATTTTAAAATTATAACCATTTTTTAAAATCTAATTTCAAGATCTCAATTCCTGTAGTGAAATGCAGGAGAACCCCGCATAAAAAAACCACCACAATATAACTAGACCCCCACCCACACACACTAATTAGAACATATTTTTTAAGAACCAGATAAGAGGTTTAAAACTACAATATTGAGATTTATCCTCCAAAACAAACCACTTTTGCCAGTTCTGTGAGCGACAAAGCATATATGTATTAAGGTTCATTTTGCTATGTCAAGAGAGTGTGTTTTGGGTGTGTTTTCCGTAATTATATAAAAATTTACCAACTTCTGAACAAAACACAAATAAGCTACCTCATAAATAATTCACAGCTATACGCCTTAACTTTTCCGCTGTGTGTCAAATTGGTCGATTTTTCATAAACAATAAAGAAAAATTACAAACGTTGATAAAACCTCTTTAAAATATAGAATTGCAGACACTCAGAAACTAGATGTATTTACTGTTTGACATTTTCATAATGTTACTGTAAATCGGAAAATAATATTGAGCAGCTCTTTAATTTTCAAAAGTATTGCTGGGCCCAAGATCAAATCTGTAAAAATCGCTCACCTCTATGCCAATGGGAAATCTTCAAGAAAGTCGTGTGTTGGCATATATTCTGATAAATAGGTACAAGTTTGTGTTATTTGACCGACGAAATATGATCTCATCTTCATATGTATGAGTAGCATTGTAGCTCTTTAACATTTTTAAGAACTCTCCCAAAGAGTCTTGCATTTCACTTTTTCTTAAGGCCAACAAAACAGTAATAAGAGTTGTTTACAAGTAATCAAAAATTGTATAATTATGCTCATTATTTGTATTAATTATAAAGACTAAACTATGCTCAATGTCATCAGAAGTCTTACACATGATTAAACTGAAAACAGGCTTAAACATGATTAAAACGAAAATAGTCTTAAACATGCTTAAAGACATGAATCAAATCTTTAACAGGCTCAGTCAAAAAGAGCCGTCCTCCAGTATTTTCATATGACATGTCATTTCATATTGCCATGGTCATGTGTTGTGACTTCCATTTTCTGTTTTATTCTTTTTAAAGCGAATAATAGAAGCTTAGATTCTAGTTAAAGAGTCAAATCGCAAATTTCAAGACGTATTTCAAATTATAGTATGATAACAAATTAAGAAGCTCACAAACAATAAACGCTTTACATTATGCAAAAGCATGGAAGCTTCTAAGCTATTCAGCTTTATTCACAGGAAGGAATCAAACAATTTGATTTACAAGAATGAGATTTTTGCCACAATTGTGATTGCTTTTACAACGATGGTGAGTTCGTTTTCTTAGATTACAAGAAATGGAATGGAATAAACTAGTGACTACGTTGGAATACATAATTATAATATGTTTTGTTTTTGTTTTTTTTTCTTTCGTTTATATGGTCCATGCATAATGTATGTCTCATTAAAGATGTTTTTTTTGGAATACATTTTGATTCACAATTCTTGGCACATGAACATCTTTGAAGATTGTGTCACTTATCTAATTTTTTGTTTTTAATAAATGATATAAATGTCTTACAAGAAGGATGTCAGCAATTATCTTGGAACTGTTACAGAATAATAATACGTATAATATGTAATGTTATCATTTTATTTCTAAATCCTTAATAGTCTTTGTTTAAATATTTCATTACACGACGTCATTTGCTCATTTCCGTAAACGTCGCAATCATTGACCTTAGGACCTATTTCTTATTTGAATGGCAAGACCAGTATCAAAATTACTATAAATATTTCAAAGAAACCGTTTTGTGCATTATGTAAATGACAAGAACGTATAGTAAGTTTGCGGCTGAGGTTTTTATCGGATAATTGTCATAAACAGAACATGCATTTTATTGGTATAAACGAAAACTACCCATAGTTTTCTTCTCGAACTTAACCTAATCAATAGTTTTCATAATAACACACTATGGACGGTTATACAGACTTCAGAAGCAATGGTATTTCAAACAGTGTTTGATTGTTAACAGATCCATTGATAAATTTGTTGGAAAATTAACAAGGATAAGCGAGGTGTGGAACTTTAAAAAACAACCCACCTTTACTGTTTATTTTCAATGTAAAACCAGGTAATTAGTCAAAAAGAATTAACTTTATATGAACATGCATTTTCAAAATATATTATGAAAATTAAAAAAAATCCAACTAAATGCATATAAATTAAATATTTTCACATTTCTGAATTTTTCCACGAAATGACAATTCTCTTTTCGGCGTTATGAAATGCCATGAAATGATAAAAATGCAAATATCGATATGACACGAAGTTATTATTTGCGATGCTATATTGTTCTGAATTTACAGGAATATGTGACCTTTAGTAGGCAACGGCTTTTACACGACTTACAAGTATAAGACAAAATACAGGCTAGATTAAATATAGTATAAACAATGCATAATACTGCCCACGCCGCTTAAGAGGGATTGGGCGATACATAATAATTACATAGAACATTTTATACATTTCAGAGTATCTACTAAACAATTTAAGACAACGTACTTTTAGTCTGAGACTGTGCTAGAACTATTGTTTGTGGAGTTCACGTATTTCATATTTTATTTTTAAAATATGGTTTATTTTTTTAGCATTTCCGACAGAAACAACAGTGTAGGAAGTGACGGAACCGATCTGTCAACGCACTTAAGTCGTTTAGAGGATATCCGGGACAACATATCCGATACAAATAGAGTGGGAGGGCAAGTAGATAGCGCGTGGATCAACACTTCCGCTGAAGGTTTCCGGAACGTGCTGCACTCACCGCGTGTTTCACCGGAAATGTGGAGTGAAGTTCCCGAGGTGATTGTAAATGCAGAAAGAGGAGATGAGAAAGGTATTACTATATTTTATTTTTCCTGTTTCCTTTTCATTGCACACAATATATTTTTGCTTTACTGCAAGTATCTAGGTTGGTTTAAATGCATTTTGATCAGACTATCTTAAGTTTCTCCATTTATTTTAATCCAACTGTCACAAGAATCATTATACTTTAGACATGCTCGTCCGTCAGGCTTTTCTAAAAAGGACTTTTTATCTGTGCTGAAGATTTTAAAAGAGATTCGAAATCAGTCTCAAATCTCAGGCATCTTATTGGCTGAAATGTCGACCAGTCGCCATTTCAGCCAACCACATCATTGAGATTTGAGACTGGTTTCCATTTTCAGTTTTATAATCTTCAGCCCTGATGCATTGTCCTCTTGTACCACAGCTGTTTCATCTGTCACAACATCAGATACCATACATATATTTTATATGCACTGTATTGCTGGCGTCATACAATTTTACAACACTATAATATAATTGACATAAAAAGATACCCCAAAACTATATTGTATGTCACGTATATATCCCTGGCACTTAACCACATATTTTTTTTTATATAAACGTTACAGTATTTTACTCCAGTGCAACAATTCCAACACACGCAGCACTATTTCTTAATACACATTTCTATGGCGTTATTGTGTTTATTCATGCCATATAAAATGAAACATAACAACAATAAATGGAAACTAATTTATTTATGACTATTATAAATCTTTGTGTTTCCCCCCCCCCCCCCCCCGCCGCCCCCCAATATATAACAGGCAGCAATATTATAACATCATATGTACCAGACTTTTGCCTACATTGTACTCATCCAGATTTTTTTTATCATTTTGTGCAAAGACCTATATTACACAGATTCGAATCTCTCTATAACTGATATAGTTAATCTCGTTTTGATACGTGGACTGCACGAGAATCTCGTCACGTGACAAAGCGTTATTTTCAAATTATATAATTCGCCATCTTGTAGCCGATTCGATAGGCGATAATTACGTGTTGACTGGATTTTAATCATGTTTACATCATTTTAATCGATCTTCATGTTGTAATGTTATTTTGATATACTTCTAAGGCACTTGCAAGGTATGATATGATCGGCATTTCACAATGTATGTTTGCTTTCTGCTGGCTATTGCACTTTGAACGGTATGGTGCAATTTTGTTGATTTCGATAGTTATATCAATAAATAAATAGTAAACCTTAGTTTTCAGGATGAGGAATATGCCTCTTTCTTTAAATTAATGCAAGTCAAATTGGTATTTACCATTCATTAAAAACGTTTTAATGATAGGCAAAATTGACGAAGGCTTTCGGTATCAAATATGGCGATCATGTAATTCGAGATATCGCAGGCCGCGTGCATAGGCGAGGAAGTGCGAAGATGCATATCTATTTATATATATAGGTCTTTGTTTTGTGATATACGTTTTATGTTTATTCCCATATTTGACATCTATGGAACTAGTGAGCCCCCTCTGTCCATCAGCAGAATATAAGTCTTTATGCGGGAAGAAAATCCATTGGATATGGTTACCAAATAAAATCTTCTCGAATGAGATAAGATGAATTGACCGTGAAAATAACTGAACTATAAATAGATTATTAGTACTCATATTATTACGTCATTTTACAATTCTATCGTGTGTTTGTTGATTGTTTTAGTTTCAATGATGAGTCATATGTCGGGAAATTGTCGGACTTTGTTTTAACTTAATACCAAATCACAAACGCATGTAAAGTCAATTTGTCTGTCTGTCTTTCTTTCCGTCTTTCTGGTAGCCTCATAAATTGCAATTGGCAATTTATCATGCTACTTTTGGCGGAGAAATAGTATTGTATAAAGAGGACTGTTTTAAGAATACTTAAAATGTGGCGTACTACTACTACCTGTTGATTATATTCAACAATTTGAATATCAAAATCAACGTTGCTAGTAATGACAGTTGTTTATTTTTCAGACCGCAGTGATAGTGTTTCATCCAAGAGCTGGAACTCTAACCTGCTTACCGTGCCTAAAAAGGTAATAGTTTCCTTTCCTTTATAGAATATTACGTGGTTGTTGGAAGATTAAGTTAAACTGGATGATTTCCAATTAATAGCATAACATTATGTTGTGAATGTAAATCAACGCACAAAATCTACTTAAATTTTACCTCATTAATGTACATTTCCTCATGGTGGTGTCTTTTAAAATTATCCTGAACTTTTTTCCTTTAGTTTTTGACATACGGGGAAGCTGTTTCCTCAAATTGGTTATTTTTTTTATATATTTTATAATTTCTCTTTTGAACCTAACCGATTAGCAAGTTCTAATTAATAAAATTCAACCTCGCAGACATAGGCCGCTGATCTTAGAATGGTAAACATCTGAAAATGCAAAACAAAAACAACAAACAACAACATCTGAATATGCCTTACATGGAAAGGCTCCATTTCAGCATCATACGCACGTCACTTTGGATGGTTTAGGACATTTACTTTATACTTAAATGTGAGGATATTACGTATGTCTCAACAAGGTGGCAGACGACGTGGGAAGATATATGCATTTTCGTTTACAACCATGATTAGACGAATAGGCACAAAAAATCGAGCTAAAATATTTTCACATTTATTGAATTCAATGACATTCAAATTTCCGTGGTCATCTATCTTGCTTTCTAAAATTGTCTTTTTACGAAATTATTATGTTCAAAGAATTTAATAACGTGTGTTCATTTTTAGCGAACTGTTGAATTTAGATACAATTAATTGACTAAGATTATCCCAAATTTAATGGCATTTACATAAAAAATCGCAGATAAAACCATATGTGCTTTGTCGGATGGTAAACATCATTGTCTGCTTCTTGTCTTCTCGGTTTAATCTTTCTTGGTATAATGAAAGCAACAGACTCTGCTAATGAACAAGACATACTTAACAACGGACGCTATAATCTTAACCGCCCACGTTTACTGTTTATTAACTGTCTGCTTTAGCGGTAGAGTTTTGTTTCTCTGAATTATTCACATATGTAACAAGCCGTCCACAAAAAAAAAACAAAAAATTTCTTTTATTATAATTTTTTCGACATGTGTCTAAAAATTTTGGTAGGATTTTTAAAGGATACCGAATGAAAAAGCACATTTAAATTACTCAATTTTGCAATCATCCGTTTCCATATGAGAGAAATTATATAAAACGAATAAATACTTTACTTTTTTAAATAAAAGGAATCAAAAGAATGCCAAACGAATGGCCGGAAAACGAAATGAACTAAATAAGGAGGAGGCAGGAAACGCTTTGAAAACTTTCTTTCGAATTGCGAAATATTTATGCCATAATTGTTCAAAACTCGTCAAAAAGTTTTCCATCTACAGACCTTAATTATTTAACATGACAGTGTTTCTGACCTTTGTGTTGCAGAACGTGATGTTGCTATGCAACACGGTCACATTTTGGATAAACAATGTCTCATGAATGACGTAAAAAGCAGGAGCACGTTTCAGCCTTAATTCCTCCCTATACGTACACAACAATTCTTCCATCAATTTCAGCTAAAAGGTTCTAAAACTGCCCGCTGACAATTAAAATAAGCTTGGCAATTTTTAGCTCACCTGTCACGTAGTGACAAGGTGAGCTTTTGTGATCCGGTGTCCGTTGTCCGTCCGTAAACTTTTAATTTAAACGACATCTCCTCTTAAACCCCTGGGCCAAAGTTGATGAAACTTGCCACAGATGTTCCTTGCATGAAGCTCTTCCAAAGTTGTTCAAAGAAATCAATTCCATGCAGAACTCTGGTTGCCATGGCAACATAAAGGAAAAACTTTAAAAATCTTTTTGTCTGAAACCACAGGGCCTAGAGCTTAGATATTTGGCATTTAGCACCCTCTAGTGGAACTCTACAAAGATTGTTCAAATTATTTCCCTGGGGTCAAAATTTGCCCCGCCCCAGGGTTCACTTCATTTTACATAGACTTATATAGGAAATCCTTAAAAAATCTTCTTCTCACAAACCACAATGCGTACAGCTTAGATATTTGGTAAGTAGCATTGTCTAATGGATGTCTACTAAATTTGTTTAAATTATGTCCCCTAGGCCAAAATCGGCCACGCCCTAGGGTTCTCTTGGTTTACATATAGTTATATAGGAAAAACATGAAAATCTTCTTCTTTAAAACCACAAGGCCTGAAGCCTTAATATTTGATATACAGCATCATCTAGTGGTCCTCTACCAAAATTGATCAAACTATCCCCCCTGGGGTCAAAAATGGCCCCGCCCCAGGGGTCACTTGTTTTACATAGACTTATATAGGGAAAACTTTTAAAAATCTTCTTCTCTAAAACCACAAGGCCTAGAACCTTGGTATTTGGTATGTGTCATCATGTAGTGGTCCTCTACAAAAGTTGTTCAAATTATTCTCCTGGGGTCAAAAAAGGCTCCGCCCCAGGGGTCACTAGTTTTATTACATAGTGTTATATAGTAAATCTTTAAAAATCCTCTTCTCTGAAACCGTAAAGCCTCGAGCTTAGATATTTGGTATAGAGCATCATCTAGTTACATTTTCTCCACAATAGCAGCTTAACTTTTTTTAATTTTTTGACTTGATTTTACCAAACTTGCACACAACTCTTTCAACCATTGAGCAGTTGTTGACAGGTGAGCGACCCAGTGTCCTATGGACCCTCTTGTTAAAATTCTCATCAATGTTAAGAATTCATAATAGAAGTAGAAATCGCCACATCAGTGCCCAAGATAATAAAACTAAATCTGGAGATCAGTCTCCATTTCAGCCACACTCATTATCAGATGAATATGTTTCTACGGGATATGCAAACGACTGAGTTTAAGGAAAAATTGATCTAACATATCGCGCCCAGTCATCAGGTCTACTGACATAGCTTTTTGTTCAGTAATGACAATCTAAGAAAATGCACTTAAACGCCAATCATTGGCCATTACAGCTTACTAACATACCTCTTATATAATTATCTGGATACGACTTTATGTTGTTAAATAAACTGTCAAGTGTTAATGAATTCAAGACAGCTTGTGGTAAAAGCTTTGTGACATACATGTATGCTTTTTGACTAATAGCTCAAGCATCTGGTAATGCACTTCTTAAGAAACGTTTATTTAGAAAATAAGTGCTAACTGGATCGCAATATTTTGCCATAAATGCGTTTATTAATATGTTTTAATTATATTAATTATATAAAATGATAGTATCTTAAAGTATCACCAAGTTCACTATCCCCATGGTATCTCTTCGCGATATTGACAACGTTAACCTGGCACATACCTTGTGAGAAAACGTAAATGCTGAACGAAATTGTACTGTTAAGAAGTGTAAATATTGAGATGCGCTCAACCCGGGGCTAGGCGGCGTGAGCAGTAATATCAATTTCCATTAATACCAATGAACAGGCTTAATCCAACCGAGCCTGAAATATTTGTTTATTTGTCGGGTTCGATGTCTTTCAAAGTTCCCTTTTCATCTATATTGTATTTGAATCAGTGTGCAAAATGTATTGTAAATGCACGGTTAAGTAAGCGCATTGAAACTGCACGTTACAGTTATTTAGTTGCCGTATTTATTGCCACTGACCGTTCCAAGGCGGTAACCTCTCGGGTTCTCACTTTCGTTAATTGTTTGTGGCGTTGTACCATGCTCTCTTTTCCTCTCTACTGTTTGGCTGTGGAGAGGCTGTGTCTGCTGGATGTGGCCATTCCTGATATGCATATTTATTTTTTTTCATGCTCAAACTATTATTACTCATTAGTTGTTTTTAATCTCTAACACACATTTTAAACACCTGTTCATGTTAAAAACAATTATATCAATAACTGCTGAAGATGCCAGTTATATAACTAAGTAATATAAAAGTTATTCAGTGGGGAGTTCTTCAAATGGGACATTGATGTCGAACTATAAACTTATTAACTTTCGAAGTATTTCGGAGAATTTGTTAAACCCATCAAATTTTAATGACTATTGCATTACTATGAGTAATTAGGACTTTAACAATTTGTTGCCGTCACATATGCTCAATTATGACGGAGTTTTAATCGGTAATAAATAACAATGGTACGTTTGTCCGCGTTGTCCGCGCGAGCAGTTGTTCATTGGGTTGGGGTGTTAGGGGTGAAATGTAGAATGGTCGTTAGTGCAATTAGTAGCTTTATTTGATTTATACTAGGCGCCAATACGATTTCCGGTCTGAACCTGTTTCATTTTCAACAGACTGAATAAACATCTGGTGATCAAAGCACGCTTTGCTTTTCCACAGTATTTAATTAATTATCCTACAAATATATCCATTGTATGTCTGGAACTACTCCTTGCTTAATAAAATGAACACATCGGTACAATAAAAGTGCAGAAATGACATAAGAGACAGATTTAATTTCACTGCCATGCAAAGCTTTTCTTTGCGGTACAAGGAATTTAAGATACCAGAAAGCTTTTAAATGAATGTACAAGAAATTATACAAACAAAGAAAAACATTACTCCTCATAGAAGTAAGCGAGAAAAACTGCATCCTTAAAACAAACGCTGGAAAAGCATGTTTTGCAAATCCTGACATCCTATACAGCCCAAATGCTTGAAAAGAGAAGGTTCGTGAAGTTGGCAGCCTAACAGCCTAGCAGCCTAGCAGCCTGAAGTTGGCAGCCTAGCAGCCTAGCAGCCTGAAGTTGGCAGCCTAGCAGCCCAGCAGCCTAGCAGCCTGAAGTTGGCAGCCTGAAGTTATCAGCCTAGCAGCCTGAAGTTAGCAGCCTAGCAGCCCAGCAGCCTAGCAGCCTTAACTTACCTAAAGATGTAGGAATTTCGGAAACGGCTTGAAATGCATTATTTTCACTTTATGAGGACACTTCAAGCATATCTCATACAAAATCAACCTAATGTTTTTTTATCTTATTTCAATTCTTGTGAAATGTTAAGAAATTCTCCAATCGCTTCAACTGCATCACAATTCCTTTCTGAACACAAAATGATCTTAAACTTGATGAAAAAATACATCTATTTAAATAACCATAAAAATTTACTGAAAAGCGTGTGTAGCAGCCCAGCAGCCTAGCAGCCTGAAGTTGGCAGCCTAGCAGCCCAGCAGCCTTAACTTACCGATAGATGTAAGAATTTCGGAAACGGCTTGAAATGCATTATTTTCACTTTTTAAGGACACTTCAAGCTTATCTCATACATAATTAACCTGACTTTTTTTATCAAATTTCTAATCTGGTGAAATGTAAAGAAATTCTACAATCGCTTCAACTGCATCAAAATCCCTTTCTGACACCAAAATAATCTTAAACTTGTTGAAAAAAAATACATCTATTTAAAATCATAAGAATTTACTGAAATGTGTGTGTGTAGCAGCCTAGCAGCTCAGCAGTCTAGCAGCCTGAAGTTGGCAGCCTAGCAGCCTGAAGTTAGCAGCCTAGCAGCCCAGCACTCAAGCAGCCTTAACTTACCAAAAGATGTAAGAATTTCGGAAACGGCTGGAAATTCATTATTTTCACTTTTTAATGACACTTTAAGCTTATCTCATACATAACTAACCTGACTTTTTTTAATCAAATTTCTAATCTGGTGAAATGTAATGTAAAGAAATTCTTCAATCGCTTCAACTGCATCAAAATCCCTTTCTGAACACAAAATGATCTTAAACTTGTTGAAAAAATACATCTATTTAAAACCATAAGAATTTACTGAAATGTGTGTGTAGCAGCCTAGCAGCCCAGCAGCCTAGCAGCCTGAAGTTGGCAGCCTAGCAGCCCAGCAGCCTAGCAGCCTTAACTTACCTATAGATGTAAGAATTTCGGAAACGGCTTGAAATGCATTATTTTCACTTTTTAAGGACACTTTAAGCTTATCTTATACATAATTAACCTGACTTTTTTTATCAAATTTCTATTCTGGTGAAATGTAAAGAAATTCTACAATCGCTTCAACTGCATCAAAATCCCTTTCTGACCACTGAAAAGAGAATATAGAAATACCGCACATTGAACTTCAAAACAAACTGCATTTGACATGTACAATATTCATAGTTGCATCCGACCGGTGGCAGTAAAAAGGGAAGACCAAACAAACTGTACCATCTGTTCATTGACAAATGTCAAAAGGTGTAAAACAGATTCTCGAAGCGAACCGATGAGCACGGATAAACAATATGTAAATTCTATATTAACTTACCTGGAACCAAAACTATAAAAAAGAACCTTGATGAGGTATCGTAAATCATTCAACTGCATCTACTCTGTAAAGGGCATTTTACTTAAGCGTAGTTAAATCATTTATTGAGACGCGAAATGTGTAATGCCAGCTTGCAGTAAAAGCATACCAATTAATTATGATGTGTTTTTTTCTGACACTTGACAGTTCATTTAAATTTTGCTAATGGATAAAACAGATTCAACAAAGGAAAGCTACTCCTCCTCTGCCAATTAACGCCGGTTTGGAACAAATGTTATGATCTTTCTTGAACAAAACTGTCTTGTATGATATCCAGCTTATATGAAAACAGAAAATAGTAATTGTCTCCTTTAAATTGCATTTATTTAATCCAATTACAAGCATTCATCAAATAATTGAAGTACATTATTAAACATTTGTTTCGCGAAACTAATTCTATTAACATGTATTTTTTTGTATATGTGATCTCTTGAAAATTAAATGGTGTTCATAGCAAACTAACAACAATTGCCACATGCCCTCTTTAAAATCATTTTAATTTATTAAGTATTAGCATGGTGTTGGGAATTGCGTGTTTCATATTAGCTGATATTTTCCAGGATCCTAGTGATTACATCAATTGATCTGGTACTGAATGAACTAATCTGTGCTATGAAGTGGTATTCACAAGGAATGTTTCACACGAACCGACTTTATTTACACATTTTAAATGTTGAAGTTTTTTGACAAATCTTTTCGTCACTGACGGTTTCAAGGCGGTTACCCCTCTGGTTACCATTATAAGTAATTGTTTGTAGTGTATATTAGGAATTTGATCTCTTTTTGTAAACCCACGCTCTTTTCCTCTTCTATTTGGCTATGTTGGGAGGCTGTGTATTCTGGAGGTGGCCATTTATAAGAAAACTTGTGTTTTTCAATATCTTATATTTTCTGTTTTTATTCAATAATATGATGTTTGCAATATATCTACCCATTTTCAGCTTTCAGTTAGCAAAAATGAACTCAATTGAGGAATTTTCCAACACCACCTATTCTGGTACGCGTTTGCGGCCAAGCGGCTAAACCTAAGAATTCATTTCTTGCTAATAAAAATTGAAAAACATCAAATTTCTCAAAAACATGGTTATGAATAATAGTAAAACATCTCAACTAATAAAAGCAACTAAATATTTGAGCTGACACATGCAAAATGGGCCACACAGGGTATCAATTGTGGCATTTTTAAGGCAAAAACAGTTAAAAATGACCCCAAACCTAATTAAAACCTAAGTTTGCCTCCTGTAACACAGTTATACTGATTTTTGACTTTCAAATTTGCTTAAAATTGGTCAGCACACAATTTTAGTGGAAAATAACATTGCAGACAATATAAATATTCAAATGCTGCCCTCCACTTGTACTTCTTATAGGTGTAAGACCTGTAAATAGACTTCCCTATATAAACTATAGTAAACATGACATGTTTCAAAAGGCTGGCAATCATAGCTGGTACCATTTTAATAAGGGCTAACTTACATGCTTTTAAAGCTAATTGTTTCTACTGTCCATTTCCAGCAAGAAAAGTAGGGGTCATATATCAATTAACAGAGATTTGACACCTTGAAACCGGTGGTCTGTTTTTTTCACTTCTGTGTGAACTTCAAAACTGTTTTACATATGCCGTCCTAAAACCAGGGCCTTTTTTCATATACTGCATTTCCAAACATAAATTTGCTATCAGTGTGTCAGTAAAAGCATCTCATTTACTTAACATGTTCCTTTCAGGCCATACTAGCCATTTAATGCCCCCAAAAGGCAAAAAAATTGGGACTATTTAGTGTCAGCCATTGTCTGACTAGCCCGGGTAGGAACATCCGCTGGACTATTTACAAGTAATTAGCCTTATGATATGCGTATTTCACATGTTTGATAGTAGTCTGACCAAAGAGTACACCAAAACTACTGAACCTGTTTGATCTAAAAGGAGTATACTCAGCACGTTTCATCATTCTGAAAGTGGGTACTAAGTAATCAATACTAGGTAAATTAATTATTAGTTCAGTTTAAAATAAAAAAATCGAATTCCATGAGATTCTCTTAGATTAGAGCATTAGCAAGAAATTTGTAACCGATACTGAATTGCTATTGTTGTTTGTTATTGTTGCAATTGTTGTTTGTTCTCTCTGTTATAATAACGTAACAGTTATGATTTGTGAACTGGAGTATTATAAATTTATATACCACATGTATTATTTGGTTATATATAAAAAAATAACTGTACCCATTTGCCATGCGTGAAGTATTAGTATTGTGCTCACGAATATATAAATAATGTAAAATTTCTTGCCTATGGTGTTGTCAATATGTCAGTCTCAATATTAAAATGTCCCTCCTGTTAAGGATATTACGGATATTCCACTAAATGCTATGGAACTAAAATTAATTTGAATTCATGAATATTAATTTTAGTCAGCAAATCACTCATTGTTTTACACTTGCGACCACTGTGGACTACTATCAGCGTGAACATTCACTTAGATGTATATTATCTCACTCGATATAATTACATAGACATTAAAATAACCTAGCAAATTGAGCGTAAACGGTCTGTGTTCCCGTAGAAAATTTAAAATTGTTGTACTGTGTTCAGAAAAAAACCCAGACAGCTGCACTAAGTATTGCTTTTATTATACATTTACTTTAAACACGCCGAAATCCGGCAATCATTAGACCTAGATACATCAAAGGGCCGAAAATGCTTATTAACAACAATCGCACAGACACTAGCATCCAGCTTGTCCGTCATTAATGTAAAATGGTGCAATGTATGAAATTTTGGGTCTTCGTGCATAATCGATTTTTCAGGTGTCGTAAAAGCTAGCGCTTTTGGTATATCTATCAATGATTATCAATTATTTCAACAATCCTCGATAAACCACCTGGCTAAATTTAACTTTCGAAAAAGCAATGGTCGATTCAATTACTCATGTTCTTTGGCACCGGAAGAGTAGGAGATAAAAGAAAGAGCGGCGTACTTTCAAAGTAGTTGATACTTTTGATGAGCGAAACAAAATGCGTGTAATTTTCACAAGGTGTTGAATTGATGCTTGCGATCAAAAATGGTTCTTGAAGCCAACATTTGGACTACTCATGAACAACTGTGTGTTTATTATAAACTTTGTATTGAATAAAATTGTGCAAAATGATTATTTATGATCCTGACAGTGACAGTTTGTCAGTAAGGTTCCACATATTTCCAGATAACTAGATTACAAATACACATTCGCATCCGGTTGCCACTCTCGGCGATGGCGTACACGTAACTGTCTTTTTTGTTATACCCCCGCTTTGAAGAAGAGGGGGGTATACTGTTTTACCCTTGTCCGTGCGTCCGTGGGTCCGTGCGTGCGTGCGTCCGTCCGTCCGTAACAAAATTTTCGTCGCAGTTTTCTCAGCAACTAAAACATGCAGCAGCCTGATATTTTGCATATTGCTTTATCCTATAGTCCCATATGGTGTAAAGCAATTTCATGCTCCTTGCTGATCTACTTCCTGTTTGCCGCATATTTTTAGATTTTGTTACTATAAAGGTGCATTACATCGACCAAAAGGCATGTTAATTTTTCGTCGCAGTTTTCTAAGCAACTATAACATGCAGCACCCTGATATTATGCATATTGCTTTATCCTATAGTCCCATACGGTGTAAAGCAATTTCATGCTCCTTGCTCATCTACTTCCTGTTTGCCAAATATTTTAGGTTTTGTTACTATAAAGGTGCATTACATCAACCAAAGGGCATGTTAATTTTCCGTCACAGTTTTCCAAGCAACTATAACATTCAGCAGCATGATATTTTGCATAATGCTTTATCCTATAGTCCCATATGGTGTAAAGCGGTTTTATGCTTCTTGCTCACCTACTTCCTGTTCACCGAATACTTTGATTTTTACACATAGTTGACATACATGCACAATTTCCGTTGCAGTTTTCTAAGCAACTATAACATTCAGCAGCATGATATTTTGCATAATGCTTTATCCTATAGTCCCATATGGTGTAAAGCGATTTTTTGCTCCTTGCTCACCTACTTCCTGCTCACCGAATACTTGGATTTTTACACATAGTTGACATACATGCACAATTTCCGTCACAGTTTTCTAAGCAACTGTAACATGCAGCAGCCTGATATTTTGCATAATGCTTTATCCTATAGTCCCATATGGTGTTAGGCAATTTTGTGCTCCTTGCTCATCTACTTCCTGTTTACCGAATACTTAGATTTGTGCACATAGTTGACATACATGAACAATTTCTGTTGTAGTTTTCTTAGCAACTGAAACATGCAGCAGCCTGATATTCTGCTTATTGTTTTATCACATATTCCCATATGGTGCAAAGCGATTTTATGCTCCTTGCTCACCTACTTCCTGTTCACCGTATACTTAGATTCTTACATATAGATGACATACATGCACAATTTGTGTCGCATTTTTCTAAGGCACTATAGCATGTAGCAGCCTGATATTTTATACATTTATTATGTCTCCCACCCCTCTCTGGAGGAGACATATCATTTTTGCCCTGTCGGTCTGTCCCTCTGTCAATCTGTCACACTTTGTTTTCGCTCAATAACTGGAGTACCGTTTGACCCACAGCATTCAAACTTCACAGGGTGATGTCCCTATTGAGTAGAAGAACCCTATTGATTTTGGGGTCAGTAGGTCAAAGGTCAAACCATTTCAGCTCAATAACAGGAGTTCTATTTCACATAGAGCCTTCAAACTTCATACAATGGATGTCCTTATTGAGCAGAGAACTCCTATTGATTTTGGGGTCAAAGGTCAAAGTCACTGGGGCCCAAAGTGTAAAAACTGTTTCTGCTCAATAACTGGAGTACCGTTAGACCCAGAGCATTCAAACTTCATAGGGTGATAGCTCTTATTGAGTAGAAGAACCCTATTGATTTGGGGGTCAGTAGGTTAAAGGTCAAAGGTCACAGGAGCCTGTAGAGTGAAAACCCTTGCTGCTCAATAACAGGAGTTCTATTTCACCCAGAGCCTTCAAACTTCATACGATGGATGTCCTTATTGAATAGAGGACTCCTTTTGATTTTGGGGTCAGTAGGTCAAAGGTCAAGGTCACAGGGGCCCCGAAGAGTGAAAACTGTATCCGGTCAATAACTGGAGTACCGCTTGACCCAGAGCATTCAAACAAAATAGCGTAATAGCCCTTATTGAGTAGAAGAACCCTATTGATTTGGGGGTCAGTAGGTCAAAGGTCAAGGTCAGGGACCAAGGCGCAGGGGAGAGACATGCATTTTTCACAAAAAAACATCTAGTATTTTATATGTATATAGGTTATTCTCTGAAAATTTGACACCCTTCATACATATGACAATTGCTTGCAAATTACATTTTGAAAGTCATATTTCTCTAAGCGGGGGTATCACTAGTGAGCATTAGCTCACAGGTTTATCTTGTTTTACCATCGATCATTTACATGTATATATATTTCATACTTCTTTATTATCAATAACATATATTTATTATATTACCTATTTAGAATATCATATGAAGTATTGATTTGCCGGCGGTGTTAACATACAATTCACACGGGAACACTTCTGAGAGAAATCAGAAACTCCGCTTATTGAGAAAAAAAGTATTATTGTATCTACTCCCTGAGGAAACCAGCAACTCAGCTTCGATTGACTAAACTATTATTTACAACATGTTTGTTATATGTTACCATTTCATTGAAAAGAAACCTTCATAAAATCTTCAACCCCTGTCACCGCCGTGCGAACAAGAAAACAATATTGCAAATGAATATTATTAATAATTACATTAAAAATATGAATATTTGGGTTATCCGCTGGAAAACTTGCAATTTTTTATATATAAAGAGAACAGTGTTTCGTCCGTCTATATGAAACGCCATTAATGAATGCGTCGTCGTTTTTAACATAATAAAAGTCTCCAGAGGATCAAACTTATAAATTGAACTCCTCCCGAGGACGGTTATCAAGCTTCTGGTTAAGGTCCAGCACGGTTACTTAGATAATAGAGAAGGTTCATGACGGTTACGTAACTCCTGTTTATGGTCAAGGTTACCCAGATACTTGCTAAGGTCAAATCGGTTACCTAGCTCTCGGTTAAGCTCAAGGACGGTAACTTTGCTACCTTTTAAAGGTCAAGGACGGTTACCTAGATACTGGCTAAGGTCAATGACGGTTTCATAGCTACTGGCTTTTGTAAAGGACGGTAACCTAGCTACTGGCTAATGACATGGACAGTTATCTAGATACTGGTTAAAGTCAAGGACGGTTACCTAGATACTGGGTAAGATCAAGGACGATAACCTAGCTACTGGCTTAAATCAAGGATGGTTACCAAGCTCCTGGCTAAACTCCTGACCGTAATCCAGCTCCCACAGTTTTTATTGCATATGCGGGATACCATTCCAAAGCAGAAACACTATAACCTTATATATCAATCGTATTGAATTCTCGATGTCCGAAGATACCTTTACGTGTCCCATATAACGTAGTTATAAATAGACGAACATCTGATTCCGTACTTAATACATTGTATTCGTACACTTCTAGATCTTTTTCTAGCATATTACAACGTTTTGAGACCTAGCGTGCGGTAATCCATTTGTTCGGAAAACAAATTCGCCTCATAAAACTCGATTCAATAATTATTTGAAGAAATATAGCAAACAATCATAATATAATAGGATAACTGAATCATGTTATAGCACAAACTGCAGGTTCCCTTTTGCATTGTGACTTAAGACGTGAACAGCTATAATAGGAAGCCAAATTAAAGTGAAGACATATAGGCTATTCTCTCGAGGCTTTACTTACATTTGGGTGCTCATTTTACTGAACATGACATATAGGAAAATATTGCAGAGTCTGGTTAATCGGTTAGACTCAGCTTATGGGAAGTAAAGGAAATGCATGTTACTGCTCACTCCGCCGAAACCCGGGTTAGCAAATTTTTCGCCATTTGAAATGTTTTTTTTCCATACTGGAACTTTCAAAATTAACAACGGTCCACGGTCATTAACCTTGGCTACTCCAGTACAGTAAGCCAGGATTTATGATGATATTATGTTATATGCATGCCAATTTACTGACAATTGTTCAACCGCGTAAACTCATAAATCAATTCGTTTTCCAGCTATTAGAGCTCTCGGACAATATTCATTGGCATGTGTGATAAGAATTAATCCAACGTTTTATAACTTGTTCACAACCGGATACCTTATCTACTTAATTATTCATGGACAATGGTTAATTGTAACTATTTTTTACTTAACACCAAGGTTTATCGTTTGGTGATCATGAGATTAGGATAATCTTTTGTTTTGTAATTTTCGGTTATAATATATGTTCATATATAAATTATATAAATAAACAGTTTGTAGCTTTTTGAAGCAACATAATTAGGAGTAAGTCAAAAAGTTTTAAAATTAATAAATCAGAGACAAAAGCTGATGTTTTAAAGCCATGCTTTATTGCACAGGGATTAAGAGACTATTCGATGTTTGCTAAGCAACACAAACTATTTTTGTTCATATCTTTTGCTGTACTGTATGCCAGTTATTAGTTTTTAGCTCCTAAATAGTGACTTATAGCACGATAAAAGACAATGTTTTAATTCAGGGGTTTAAGTGTTTATGAAGTTTAGTGCGAAAATCTTGAAAAAGAACCTACGAACTCGTAGATTCTGAAGCTCAAATTCTTTTTTATCCCTGCCAAGATGTTCTTGTTGATTTGACTCCAGGTGCTCTGGTCTAGGTAAGATTATTGAGATCATGTCTTTTGCTGTGCAATGCCATAAGCTTCTTATGATTTATATGTTTTGCATGAAACATTGTTGAGGTAATGGGTGGGTTTGAGGTTGAGATATCTTATTTGAAATTGACATGTTTTCTTTTCCCCTCCACTTTTTCGCTGCGTGGGTAGGCTATGTTTTCTGAGTGTGGCGATTTCTGTATATTTCAATTTTTTATAATGAATTTTCAGGGTTTATTTAGAATTCGAATTTATAGACTGCATAATGATTAACTTGGTGCTTTGCAAACTTTGACTAGTATATTTGCACAAGGTAGTCGATACAACCTTCCACCACTCTTCCAATCGCCATTGTCACGGTACATTTGGATTGTGGCACCGATTGAACTTGTACAAGCTTTTTTGAAACCTTGACGAAAATACTAACCGGTTGAAGTTATATTTATTAAATAAACTGATTGTGTAAAGCAGTCTTAAATGCGAAAGTACTGATTTATAGAAATAATTTTCGCAAGTATTTGAAAAAATAATACAATACCATTTGAAAAAATATAGTTTCAAACACTTAGTACTAAAATGGCATATTTTATAATTGACATATTTCACTTGCAAACTTCGTGTGTTATTTTCACTGGCTTGTAGCTACTTTACACATAGAAATAAATGTAATATGTCCGGATCTTGAACGGCAAAAAATATTTCTGTCTTGCGTTAGAAAAACTATTTCAGTTCATAACAATGAGGAACTAATGTCAACTAGTGTTAGCAACTGTTTCAGTGAACTTTACTAGAATTTATGACTTCTTAGAAATGACGCATTATTAAGTTATTTTGACAGATATATTTACGTAATATTGCCAGTAAACAATCTTAAAACTATATGTAATTATTTTGCCATAAACGCCAAAATCAATTATTGGGCATTTAAGTATATTTATGTATCATCCGGGAATGCTTTGAAAAGGCTGTCATAATATATCTATTATGCTGGGTAATATGTAGCCTGGCACCCGGCTAGATGGTTTTATTTTAAATACTTTAAAATTTAATAATATGTTAACAAATATTTTCAAAATTGGTTTAGTTCTTATTTAAAGTTTCTTTTTCTGATTTCTGTCGAATCATTGGTGTTCTGAGAGCTAAGGGAAGGTAAAATCAGAAAAATGAAATGCCTTTCAGAGTTAGTTTTCTTGGTAAAACGTTTGGATGACAGTGGAACATATAACAGAACATAGGGACAGGAGCCAATCTAGGTAATATGGAAACGTCCACATTTGCGATCAAATATATTAATGTCATTTTAAAAGCCAATTTACGTCATTTTACCAGAAAATGCTTATATTGACGTTAAGACCATTAACGGATATCCAAGGGTTTCACTCACTACTCCTCAAAACTGTAATGTCTCATTACAGTTACAATGACGACGGCCATAAAAACTGATCACGTGACCATGATAAATCGTGACGTGTTTTTCTGTTCCAATTTACATTTTATGTCTCTATATATTTTGTTGGAATATAATGTCTGACAACATGTAATTCTGATAATCACCCAAAAATAAATCTATTCGTCCAGGAAGATAAAAGAAATTAATAACCCCTAGTAACTTTCATGACACAATGGTTGATTTTGAAACAAAGTTATCTACGTAAAGATTCAAATTAGAAACGAGAGCATGATCAATAAAATTGTCAATTAAAAAAGATACCAGAAACAATTCTCGAAATTGAGAACCAATAGGTTACCGCCTTGAAGCTATCAGCGGCGAAACAATTTGCCACCGGGGGTGGGGTGGGGTGAACACCAGGTTCTAGTGTGCACCAACCTCACACTTGCAGATACAGGTTATCATATAAAACAAACAAGTACAAGTTGTCAAAAGCAACCAAATACGAGAAATACTGTCATTTGGGAGTACTATTTATACGGAAAGCACTTAAGTGCAGCATGTTTGGCTCAATAAATCTGCACAGCTTTTAATTATCTCTTGATTCAGAGATATAATGATTACCAAACGTCAACATGAAGTGCAATGAAAGTTAGTTTTGAATCGTCAGTTTTATAAGGATGTTCGATTACCTAATGACCTAAGCCGTTTACTGACAGCACACATCAATTGATAGGGACATAAAGGTTCATGTTTAGTCACCACTAATTATAAGGTATTATAATTATGGTTATGATTACTTCTATTTTTGCATTAAACTGCGGCATAAAACAATATTTTCTCTTTGATACACAGCACAATGACTTACTTTTTATTTCATTTAAGTGTATTTATCAATGTCAATTACCACACTTTATGGTTATGTGCTAATTTCAAACCATGCAGAATGTCAATCATTGTGGGTGGCAGTATAAAAGCATACTTTAACTGTTCTTTAATGGGGATACGGATGATATGTACTGTGTCTGTCACTTGCTTGTTTTGTCAGGCGATGGTATGTACTGTGTCTGTCACTTGCTTGTTTTGTCAGGCGATGGTATGTACTGTGTCTGTCACTTGCTTGTTTTGTCAGGCGATGGTATGTATTGTGTCTGTCACTTGCTTGTTTGGTCAGGCGATGGTATGTATTGTGTCTGTCACTTGCTTGTTTGGTCAGGCGATGGTATGTATTGTATCTGTCACTTGCTTGTTTTGTCAGGCGATGGTATGTATTGTGTCTGTCACTTGCTTGTTTGGTCAGGCGATGGTATGTATAGTGTCTGTCACTTGCTTGTTTGATCAGGCGATGGTATGTACTGTGTCTGTCACTTGCTTGTTTTGTCAGGCGATGGTATGTACTGTGTCTGTCACTTGCTTGTTTGGTCAGGCGATGGTATGTTCTGTGTCTGTCACTTGCTTGTTTGGTCAGGCGATGGTATGTATTGTGTCTGTCACTTGCTTGTTTGGTCAGGCGATGGCATGTACTGTGTCTGTCACTTGCTTGTTTGGTCAGGCGATGGCATGTACTGTGTCTGTATCTTGCTTGTTTGGTCAAGAACTGAAAAACAAAACAGCCATGTTTGTTTTCGTTACAATGTTATATTTGCGTGTGTGGTCTATTACCAGGAACATTATTTGGTTTAATTTAAGTAAATTCATTACCGCCTTAATTTTTTGAGCATCCTATCATGATTTTTCCCTCCTGGTGAAACAGAATTATCCTGACGTATTTCATCAACCTCAGGCAAATACTCCGGGCCCGAAAAGCAAACCTAACAATTTGGTAACTGACAACATTCCTTTAACAAATGAGAGGAAACGAAAATTATGTTTTATAAATAATGATACCTTGTAAAATAAGTTTCTTATCCGGGAAGAGGAACAAAATGAATTCTTCACAATTTGGCGGCCAACGTTATCACTTAACATTCAAACATAATAGCTGGAAAGGATTTATACACACGTATAGTACCTTTTTTACTTGCCAATAAACATCTGCCGTTTTTATTCTTTTTTATAAGTTGCTTATCACTAAGCATTAAAAAACAAAACATTCTCTTCAAAGGAAATATGCAGAAATACACTAAATCAAACTTTCAAAAATCTGTCGTTTTTCTTTTTATAATAAATTATATTGGCTCAATTTAAAGCAATATTATATCAGGAAAGGTAAAGTTACTGTTTTTTAAATGATTTTAACTCACCTCGATTTCTGTACTTTACCTTAAATAAGCATTTTAGTTTTTCTAAAGGAAAACACAACAAAACATCTTAAGTCTACAAGTACATTGTATATCGTCGGTTAAACGCCATAAGGGCTCAACAGCATTTTTCTTAGTTTTGAGAAAAACAGTTTTAAAGTTTTTAAAAATTCACTTTTGGTGATGATGATTTAATATTTTGCACATGTGTGAAACATTTTATTATGTGTTTATTAACACAAAGCAAAATAACAGAAACACACAAACATTGCCAAAAAAGGGAAAAATATGTTGATGAGTCCTTTTGGCTGAATAATATATTTAATTTTCAGAGAAAAATTCAATAAAGCCAAAAGGGCTCATCAGATCTAAATCAAGCAGTAGATAAATGTTTTAGGTCCATTTATACAGTAAGATGTTTATAACTGCCGTTGTTGAGGTTCATAATAGTTTGGAAAATATTGTTGAGTCAATTTGTAACCATTTCCTATGATTTTGACCTTGCCTGATCACCCACAGAGCAGTCCGAGTCTTCATCATTAATACCTGGTAGTGCCAACTGGTCTTTAGTAGATTTGCTTGTAGACAAGGATTCACTGATTTCTTTCAACATTCTTTTTTTGTTAGGCTCCCTCTTGAAAGGTCTTATTCGCTTTCATACACATTTTTCTTTCTTTTGAAATGAGAAGAACAGTCGCCTTTATTCGAAGATACATCAGAAGATTGTATGCAGCTTTAATCTTAATTACTTGCTTCTGTGTTGTGTAGAAGTCAGGATCAGATCATTTTCTTCCATCATGAACACTGATACAATATGCGTCCAAACCATAATGGATCGTCATGCATGCTTATACCAAATTAATTTTTGATCCATGCCAAAAGGGCTCATCAGCAATTTAAAATGAATCTGAATACTTTTGTTTATCTTTAATTCCAGTTTTATGCAATAATTTATGTAATCTAGGTATTAAACCTGTTACACTAGTCATAGATTTATAATAGATAATATAAATATAATAAAAACTAAACAATTTTATTAAAAGAGCCATAAGGGCTCAAAAGCTGAATTCAAATCTCACTTATTGTACTAAATTCTGTAACTAAAAACCTTAAAAAATTTGTTTCAGTTTCATTTGTATGATTATATATAAGATATAGAAAGCATAAAAGGGACTTACCTGTTTCTATTTTCATACAAATATTAAAAATTACGCACAATAATAAGACCGAAATTTTCAACACTGATGAGCCCTTCTGGCAGAAGAAAATTGTTTATGAGTCCTTTTGGCAGTATACAAATGTGCAAATACGACATCGTGAAAAATACTCAAGTCATGTATTTTGACCAAAATATAGGAACTAATGTTCAATAAGTTTCTGACACATAGATCATATAAAAAGCATGTCAAAAATATTAAAATGTCAAATTTGACCAAAAATGTTGTTGAGCCCTTATGGCGTTTAACCGACGATATGCTTTCCTGTTTGCATTTGCATTTGAGAATTGCAAGAGTGCCTCTCTTCTTTTAACGAAATATGATAAAATGTAACTTTGTAGTTAATACTTACGTTGATAAAAAATATATATAATTTTATGCATATCAGGAATCGCCACATTAACAAGACACATAACTAAAAGATTGTTGAGTTTTAAGATAGTTTAAAGCAATATAATAAATTTAATACCTCCTTTAACATTGAACATTCACGTTACAAGATGGCCACTAAATGTACTATAAATTTATGAGGAAAGCAACACACGCCTCTTAAATGACTCTCAATTAACTTTACGGCATAAATTAAAATTAAAATAGGAAGTGTTTCATTTTTAATTGGTTTTTGTCGTAAAACATTGTACATGTACAAGACTTAGTATTAACCAGAAATGTTATTGCACAATCAATATCAATGGAGAAAATTTTAAAGCATCGTTGCTGTCGATTTGTTAGTGAAGTTTATTGAATTGCACTGCATCTAATTCCCGCGTGTTTAAAATGTAGAACGAACTTGATGCATCTGATTGAAAACTAGATCATCTAATTTTTTTATTGAGTAGTATTACCGAAAGCATAATTAACAGTTACAATTGAATTCCGCATATTTTTTTTAAAGAAGTTAATAAGGTTAAACAATAAATGTCACACCAGAAACCCACACAGCGAAATAGCAGCGGTAGAGAAAGCATACAATCGACATAGCGTACAATAATACGATCGACATCGCATACAATAACTTAGTCATTTCACGTTATGTAGTTACTTATTAACGGTAACGGCATAGGTTTATAATACTATGGACATTATATACAATTAATTAGTCATCAATTAGTCATTTAAAGAAAGATAGTTACTTTTTAACAGTATACAACCTACGTTTGTAATACAATCGGAATTAAAAAGTCATTTTCAGTGAGATAGAAACTGACATAACACTTGTTAAATTTAACAATGCGTTTTATTAAACACAACTTTATAACATATAATCTTTGATATTTGTTCGAAATGATCCATTTTCTATTTGACACAATTAGTCAAATTCAGCAAAAAAGTCATTATTTAGTAGACACTGGTAAAACATGCAGTCAAAACATTATCAAACTCCGAATCGAATGCAGCATGTTCAAGCAAAACCAATATAAAAACAACAACACCAAAAACCTTAATTTTCAAAAATCAATCACTCGGAGGCACTGTTTGCCAGATGCCCAGTCTCGAACTCCTGAGGTGCAAAGTTTCCAGTCTATTCTGTCTATTGCGTGTTTCTTATTGGCACGATACATTCCAGTATCATGGACAACACTGATTACTGATTAGTCAGATAAATTAGATGAGTTCAAAGTATAATTGCGAATTCATTCAAGGGAGGCGGCTATTTTATGAGAGATTTTAAATGAGAGTCTATCGTGTGTTTTGTTAAGGAAGTAGAGCATGTAATGTTACAATAGTGATTTATATCACTTTATAATGATAATAGTAATTTAATAAAAGTACTTTGACAAAAATATAAAAAAATGAGAGCCATAATCACGGTGAACGAATTCCAGTTAACAAATTATTACTTTGTTGAAAATCTGTTTTAAAAATATTCTATTATTGTTATTTAAAAATCATTTATAAAGATGTTCAGCTAAAATTGGATGGTTTACATACAAACAAACAATGGAGTCAAACCATGTTTAATCTTTTTCTTATGGCAGGCATTGTTTTATTTTCCATTCAATTCAGTACCTTAAAAAAATAACACTTGGAAATGTTATTTAAATTTATGATTTACTTGATAATAGAATTACTTTCATATAATCACAAATCATCAATGTTAAAGATTCACTATATAGGTTATTTCAAAACAAGAATAAAAGTCAAAATTGCAATAAAAATTGAATCCTGCGCTCGTTTATCAGACCAAATGAAGAAGCAATTTTATTACACCATGCAACAATTTAGATTCCCTTGACCAATTAGAGACGAGCAAACAAACATAAAACGACATAATTATTCTACATTTCGTTTAAAAATGATTTTAAGTGATAAACTAAAAGTTGTGCTCAACCCGTTCTAGGGGACGTGGGCTGTAATATGCATTTCCATTACTGTCCATGAACAGGCTCAGGCAAACCGAGTCTTCATTATTTTCACATTGTTCGTGTTCGGTGGCTTGCAAGGCTGTGTTCGTGTATGTGGTCATTATTGATATGCATATTTCACTTTTTTTAGTTAGTTCCCTTTTCATCTATTGTAATACGGCGAATATATTTATCGCAAACAGAGCAGGACTTTAAGACATAGTTTTAAATTTGTCCGTCATTAAACAAAATCCTTATTATAAGGACATTACTTTTATATCTTGTGCAGCATAATTTCCGTCTTAACTACTAACCTTTGCTGCTTTGTTTGTTTATTTTTCTTTAGTTTTCATTTCCTAATCATTGTTTGATTGTTGATTAATACGACTAGAAAAGTATGAATATTGATCTACAAAAAGTGAATAGGCGAATAAATAAAACATAAGGTTTAATAGTAAACGTTTTATTTAAAAGTCTAAAATTTTATTAAGATAAAAATGATTGAATTCATTTAGTGCCGGATATCAAGTATTTTCGCCAAAGTGATTTTTTCTTGAATCGGTATACTCGTAACAGTTGAATATTCATGTTTGAGCTGATAATAATATTCTTAATATGAGCGTTTTGACTTCGAGTTAAACTTTCAGTTTATATATTTTTATAAAAAGATCCTTGCCTCTAGGAATTGTTAATAATATAAACTTATAACAGTCTTACCTGCTTGTATATGACTTAAACTCGCGTTCCGCCGCAAGAAATGTTCTTTCCCAAGTGATGTTACATTCAGGAAATTAATTATAGCTGACAAGTATTGGAAATTTCATAACTTTTATCATTCATGGGTAACATGCTATGAAGTATAGGTAACTAAATATTAACGCAAACAATGAGTATTACAAAAGCAAACACGATAGAAAAGTATGACTTCAGTATAATAGGTCGACCTTGCAGATTATCGCAAAAATTAAAATCTATAACTTCTTATTTGCAAGTCTGATTAAATTCATCAAATTTTACATCAGGCAAACGATTGGTTCAATACTTTAAAGGTATAAAACATAAATGTGAATATGTAAATAAACATCAAGAATCATATCAATAAGAATAGATTTGCCTGTGTGAAAGCACTTACGCGAGAAATCTGAAACTTTGCTCACTTTGGACATATGATGGAAACAATTCCCCCGAGCAATAGCACAACCTACGCTATATTGACAGTTGTAGAGATCTCAATAGGCTCAACTGCATGATCGGAAAATGTATTCGGAAAAGACAAATGAAAACAGGTTGTGTTATTGTGAAATTTCAGAGACTAATCAGTATGGAATTAAGACAATGATTTATTAAAACAGATGAATCTTTGGCTAGATGTGCAGACGTTAACACGGACAAAAATGTGTCAAGGTTGTCAAATTGGAACACAGATAACTGTTAAACAACTAACGTGAACAGATTTGAGTCTATTATGTGTTTGGAAGTATATTTGTTTGTCAGTGAAATTATAAAAATATTGATTTTAACGTTTTGCTACTGCCTAGTAAAACTCAAACATTACATCACATGCTTTCTCAAAGAAGTTTTTTTACGGTGATGATTTATGTGGTAATTTTACCTTTTAATGAAATGATAATATACCGGTAATAATTTAGGATTCTGAAGAATTATATATAGTTCCCATAACTTTATAGTAATTGTCCATATAGAATTAATAAAACAACATTAAACTTGAAAGGCTGTTTTATGTAAAGCATGAGCGTTGCCGTAATTTTAGATATAAACTATAGGAAACAATAGATATCATCATTGTTGCGCTCCTCACCGGGATCATCATTCAAGTGTTGCTTGTAAAGCATAAGCTTTACAACATAACAGCTGAGAAATGACAAATGTATACTTGTGAGCCAAATTGTTGGAATCTGTACAAGCAGCAAAAGGGATCTTAATACAACACATTTTTAAAATAGAACGTATTTACCTCTTAAAAGAGTTATTAATTATATGAACTTTTATTTATCGTTTACCAGAAGTGATGGATAGATCAGTTGAAGATAAAAACACAAATGTGACGCAGCTATAGTGATGCAGAATTAGTTATGAAAAGAGATTACTTGTCAATGGGATAAAAGTTGAACTTCGGATTATCGCAAAACAATGTCTTTAACAAGATCAAATAGAAGGAAACAGAGAATGAAATTAAAGCGAGGATATACGATAGACCAGTCTCACTTTGAATCTTTAAATTTTGCAAAAGAAAGAAAGGTAAATTACATATATATTTGTTAATATATATTTTTTCAGATCCAGTATGCGTTCCTTAATTGTCATATGTGCTACTTATAGAGACATTAATTTAGTTCATTAAGTTCCAACCTGTTAACAGTTTGTGTTTTTGTGTGTTTTATGCATTATCTTGTGCATTAAACTCTTAGCTGACTCGATAAACATGCAGAATTTGCATTTGTTATAGGACGTAAGGACGAAGGACACTCTTTGCTTGAAATTTCTATTGGGATATATTTCTTAATCTTTCCAAACCAATATGCGTGTTCTCTACTTTTGTTTTCATTGCATGGACTGACTTCATTAAATCATGGTAAAATGTCGTTTCTTTGCGTTGAATTAATTATTAACACTAGCTTGCATCAGTTCTCATATGGGGCGCGTCAGGGGAAAAGGTGCATTCGGGCATATTTTTAAACTTTTAACTTGTTACTATATTTGGAAAGATCATACAATTATCTAGTATTTATTTAAACATATTGGCAACTTTGTTACACATTTTGACAATATAATTTTATTTTTACCGCGAAGTGCATAACAAGTTATGTCGTCTGCTCACCTTTCAAGAATTTACGTCAAATACCCGAATGTAAGTTTTCCCGTGACGCGCCCCATATAGTTCCGCAAAACTTAAATTTCACATGCGATTTTTTTCTGAAATAACAAGTTCTGTGGCTTCGACAGATGTGCTTAGAATTTGTCATTTACAATAAAAACGTCATTGTTAATACCAATAGTAGACGTCTAAGGTTGAGGGCGAATGGTGAAGGTAGGGTGCGTAAAATGATCCAAATTTACAACTGAAAGGATTATATAGCCGGCCAAAATGTGTTCTTTAAATGCAAATCGTCACTTACAGTTGATGAAATATACTGAACGATTTCGAATCTTTGTTATATCGGTAACACGGCTGATAGTATTTTGTAGTTATTATACACTTTTATTGTAACGTAATAAATTCATTCAGAGCGGAAAATACGAAAACACACAGTTTTGAACATTATAACCAGGAAAGACAACATTTTGTTTCGAAATTACTGAAGTTCCTGTTGTTACTACAAAAGAATGGCTACGCCTACTTTTAAGAAATATGTTTGTTAGTAATAACTGTTAAATTCAATTCATACTGAGAATTTTCTCAGGCGTTACAACACACTTGCTCAATATGTTTTGTTGGTTAAGTCCCCGTATTGTCTTTATTGTATGATGGTATAATTGTGTTATTGTTTATTGTTTATTTTTTTACCTTTCAATTTTACTTTGTTTACTATAGGTGTAAATTGAAAGATATGCAATTGTCTATGGGGTTGCTCCTTATATTCTACTGATAAAACTGCATTATATAAACTGTTTTGCTGCTGCTATAAAACGTCGCTCCGCACTGCGATTCAGTGTTGATGTTATACTTGAGAGCATAAGGGCTAAGGACATCCAGAAAGACTTAAAATCTGTAGATGAGTTCCTAATATAAACTTGTCAAAAGAAAGCATTCATGATAGGATAACCTAAGAGTTTAATGTTTTGATGAGATACTTACATGTAACAGCTTTGAATTTTGAAAATGATTCTTTAATATTATTTAATGATTTCTAAACTCTGATGCAGAAAGATTGTTAGCTAACAAAACGTGATACATGTATCATTACTGATATTTAACAGATTATCCAAATAGCATGGAGTGTTACTTAAACACCAATTAGATTTGAATGTGTGTATAAAAGGATAAAACAAGTGCATGTTCACTTTCATCACCTTAATCTCTAATCCCTACATAAATCATGAAAGAAATAAACTGATTCGCATGCTCATTATAGGCGACAAATTGCATACTAATCGAAACAAATAAGTTTGATTAGTAACAAAAGGCGACAAGGGATCTCTGAAACCATTGAACATGACACATAATAAAAAATTCTAGCTTTTATAGAGCCTGTTCATAAACAATGATAAAATACATATTTCTTTCCACGAAGCCTAGCCCTGGATTGAGCGCTATTCAATATTTGCACATTCTAAGAAACGTGATCAAAGGCCTTCAAAGATGGCAAATCATCACACATTGAATGTACGGGAAGACTGTTTACAGCCGCCACACGGCAAAAATAACGCTGTACAGTTGTGATAAAGGATACTCGTATTTACGTTACTGTAGAGACGTTTACAATGTTTCAATTCTACCCAGTATAAGTGTCAATGTTTTCACGTGTTTGGGAAGACTGTATTTAGTTAAATAATTTCACACAGCTCTAAATGAAAGAAACGTCTCTCAAGCATATTTGTAGAGCAACAATACTTGAAATCCATATTGATGCATGTCTTTATTTTGGTTAGCATGCTGGGTATGAGAAAGTTGCCATAGAAGTAAAGCAAATCCTTCATTTTATCACCTGTGGTCACATGGTATCTTATTACATTATACTTTAATATCGTAAATCCAATACTATACTGAACAAAAATAAAAAGTATCCACTTTTTATGCTTATATTCTCATTAACATATTTTCATTTAATCAGGTACGCTTTGAATGGTGTTTAATTGGTTAATCTCAGTTGTTTTTAATTTCATTTGTTCATAAACATAATCTTCCACACCAAGTCCTAAGCAACGGCCAGTCGAATAACAATTAATAATGGATTACAAAACTCTGCATATTCAATTTAAAGGGAGGTAATTGGAAATGGTTGGACTTTCTAGCGTAGTTTTTCGAGGACTACTTGTTTTATTGATGAATATTTTGTGATTTTATTGATCGCAAGAGGTGGAAAGATTGATTTAATTCAAATCAATGTGAATACTTCAAAGAATCACTGACTTTTTCCTGGAACCCTCATTACAACAAAGGAAAAGATAACTAAGTTGTGGCTTCAGATTTTCAAGAACACTTTTTCTCTTTGCAATGATAAAAGAAATGCAAAGTTGTCCACATACAGAATTCTAAGTTTTCGTTTTCAAATTTTACAAAATTTAAGATAGGAAAGTGGATACTTTTTATTTTTGTTGAGTATTTATACACAATCCCTGAAGATGTTGCTATCATTTCTTTACATGTCTTAAACCGTATTTTGTCCAGTCAAACAGTTATAGCAGTGATTTATTTATTTAGTGCTTTATTGCATCTACTATCTATTGCATCTCGTACTAATACAGAGAAATTATTTTAATTGTTGGTTTTAAGGCAATAGAAACTTTAAGTTTTCAAATTAAAGTAAAAATCGTTAAAGCATTCAATTAATTTTAACGTATGAAAAAGAAGCCAATGCAATGTACGTAAATAAAGTAACGTTAAAGGTTTTTTAAGGATTTAGGTTACAATTTACGGACTTTTACGAATTTCCCGAGCACACCCATATTCGGAGACCGTACCGATATGGCGTTTCGCCAATATGACCCGAATGGCAATACACCGGTATACCGGTTATAGTGCCCACCGCTACATAACATGCTACAAACGGTTTAACCGTCCAGGTTTTCTGGGATTCATTGACTTCAGACAACGCGTCAGGTTCTTATGCTAACACATGTTTAAACGTTGAGTTGGTGAATTATCTCCACCCAACCATACTCGAAAGTTTTGCATGCAGCCGCAATAGAATTAGCAACGACACCGTAGATCACCTTTCAGAGACCAAAGCACATAAAGTAAATCAGTACGTTCAGGAAGGGAGGAATTAAGATTTATTGGGCGTCGAATTTGTTGTCATAATTTCCCTAGAAACTTTTTTACACCTGCCATCATCATCTTAAATCATGCCAACTCAATATTTAGACAAATACAAGTATCGCGCTCATGGGCCTTCAAAGGACTATATAATTGATATGACAGTTTAAATTGAATGACATTGACTCTCCTTGATAGTCAATTTATAAGTCGGCATTTCAAATTATACCTGAATGAAATGCGGTCCTCTGACCGATATACTTGCTGACTAAATAGAACATTATGCCTAATTTAGTTAAAACATTTCCTTCTTTAGTTCGGCAATAATGATAGTATGATTCTACGACTGTTCGAGCAGCTGTAATTACACGAGGAAGCATGTTCAAGTATAATAATTATATACTATTAGGTAATAAAATTGTCTGGCTTTCATACATAGAACCAAGGAACAATATGGAGGAAAGAAAAAGCCGAAAATAAACATATGGACAATATGATACACAATAGTGAACTTGTCCCTTCACATACATAACAGGTTTTAACTTTTTAAATAAGAAAAGTAAAATATGCGTATCAGGAATCGCCACATTCACAAAACACAGCCTCCCCATGCAGCGAAAACGAAGATAAGAAGAAAGAGCATGTTTGTTATAAGTATGACAATTCAAATAAGACGCCACAAATAATTAACGAAAACGAGAACCCCTGTGGTTACGCCTTGGAACGGTCAAAACAATTGCTACTTGGGGTTTTACATAAAACTAAAATTACAAGATCATATACCTCATAAATGCAAAAATATATCAATTACGATTGAAGAATCGAAAAAAATGTATTATTTTGTCAGTAATATATTAATAGAGGCGTTTATCGTAACCGCCACAAAGTAAGGTTTACAAAATTATTAAGCTGCAGTTATGTTAGCAATTATTGTTTGGTTCCTCCTGAATTAATTGCAAGTTAGCATCTGTCGTCAGAGAATATGTTTAAACGATATTCCATATTACACGGATATTTCTCAAGGGATAATCATGTGGAGTCAACGCTTTGTTTGTTTTGATAGACATTTAGATAAAGATCTAAAAGCTTGAACTGTTACGCAAACGAGTTTACCAGATCTACAAGAAAAATATTCCAAATTTACAACAATCTACATGTATAACAAAATTATTGAAAAAAGTAAAATATTACCTTTTGTTAAAGAACTATCGCAAAGTTCTAGACATACTAAAATTTAATAATTGTAACATTTGAAGTTTTATGGATGCATACAATTATAATATCTTTGGACTAATTGTACAATTACTTAAAGAATAATATTGAAAATGTATAATGTTATGGTAGTTTTTTTGTGATGAATAACTTAATAAATAGAGGATACAACATGAGTGATCATTTTATACTGAAATTATTAAACGAGTCGTCTAAATCGATATAAAACGAGGCTTTTGCCGAGTTTAATATCGATTTAGATGACGAGTTTAATAATTTCAGTATAAAATGAACACGAATGATGTATTCTATTTATCACATACCCTGAAAAAAACAAGCAAAATCCATGAATTGTCCCTTTCTATCGCCTAGTAGAGCTAAATTGAAACGTGTGTAATTCGGTCGTATCGGGTGATACATAAGCTAGTCCCCAATGAATTTATCCTACCGTTTTCCTGTTTGCCAAAATAAGTGAAAATAAATAGATAAAATTAACTGCGCTAGAGTCTAGATAAAAGAATCTACCAGTTATAGGCTTCTGAAGTTGCGTTTAATTTAATAAATCGATCTAACTATGACACGTCATAGTCATTTGTGTAAACTTTCGTAGCGGCATATGACAACATTGAAATTTGCTAGATATAAACTTATGATTCGGATTGAAAATGTGTTTCTAGTGTTTTTATTTTGTTTCGGGGATGTTGTAAGATCACACCGATGATGTTCTGAAAACGATACCAGCGTCTGGGTCATTTTGTTTTCGATTAAAACGAAATGAAAATGGCTTTGTTGCTGTTGTTGAATTTCATCATAGACTTTCGGCGTATTGCTATCTTACGGAGTAATCAAGATGTCAGAAAGTTATATTTCCCGTGGATATTATTAATTAAAGGGATGCTTAAGTTCCTTATAGAAGCTGCTTGCTTGCCTGAAGTGGTCAGACGGCAAAAGTAAGTCATTTTCATAAATTTGTTTTGATCGCTGATAAAGCGGATGAATAGTGATTCGGCTACGATATATTACTAGTTATATATCGAAAATATATAACGGGTGTTATTACACTCCCACACCGGAAGGTATGTGATAAAAGCTTATAGTCACCGCATGCTTATAACTGAAGTCATTGGTATGGATCTAACATTATTTCTGTTGGAACGATGCCGTTCGTAGTATCAGTTGTTCAATATAATTTATAGCCGTCCTCCTCAGACTATTGAATAGCGACATTTTTTTTGAAAACTACTTAAATTGATTAAGGACTAACAGAATGTAGCAGCACGAGTTGCTGCGCGAATGAATGTGTCACCACTGGCATGAGCCGGAAGTTTAACAGTAGCAGCAGTAATACTGCTGGCAGTTATGACAGTTATACTGGTTTTGATGCTACTACTGTTATACTGCTAACTTCTGCTAAAGCTCTGGCCATTTACTTGGCTAAGTGCGTAACACGCAGCCTCGGTTCAAGACTAATACTACAGATATAATTTGTGTGAATGCTTCTACATGAGTTTATTCATCCAGATAATAAACACAGTGATTAATTGTTTATGTTTAATTTATGTGTTTGAAATAATAACACCTGTAAAATCCTTTGGGATACACATGAATTTCTACCGAATATAGTTAAATGAATTCTGGAAACAAATCAAAACGTCAATCTTTGTTGAGTTGATCAGTTAGTAATGTCCTTTCCATCCAGTGCTATTCTGAAATTAATCTTGGTTTGATTTTTTTCTTAACTTTTCTTAAACAGTTTTACTTATCTTCAATTACTTTGAAAAACGTCAATTCATGCTTCGGTTACAATAATCTGCTTTCATATATCCCACTAAATACTGAATATTACTGCAGCTATGTATGACTAATATATATGAATTCATTTGGTGTATATTACAATGTGAAAAAGTAAACCTTCATATATAAGATATTAAATGACAACGAGATATTTTTAATATTAAATTGTGTTCATCTAAGTAGACTCAGATGTTTTAACATTAATATGTTTAACATATACATACCTAGGTAACTAAACACCTTGAGTTTATAACACAAGTTTGAGGAAATATGAACATTTATAAATATGAACGTTTATAAATACTTTACCAACAAATATATCACATGCGCTCAGAAATTGTGATTATTAATCGAGATGGATATTGCATTATATTGACTTGCTTCAATATTCTAATTGACATAATTATGCCTGAATCAAAGGCATAAATAACAAAACAATACGGCGATGGTATAATTGAGCAATGGCTGAATAATTAGGAGTTAGTTATGCAATAGACGGAACATCTTTATACTCGGATGAATGTTAAACATTGGACAGTCACCGCAAAGATGTCCCTAACAATACCGGTTGGGAAAAAACAAAGAGTGAAGTTTCAGCGCGGATTTACAGTGGATCTTACTTACATTGATAAACTAATATTTTCTAAAGGAAAAAAGGTATAATTTCATTAATTTTTTCAGCCACTTCTTTGTTTTGGAATACAGGTCAAATTAAGATTTTGAAAGAAATTTGCAGACTGAGTCTCGATTAAGTGATCGGCATTTGAAAAATCATATTATTTAACAGAACAGAACAGAACAGAACAGAACTGTTCTGTTTTGTTTAAATCACATTTATTCCATGTTTCTTGATTATGAAGCAAAAACTAAATAGTTATTACTTGAATATACATTGATAATGGAGACTGAAAAGTATTGCAAAATTACCGCTTTCTTTGTATTTCATGCTTAACCGGTACCTTCAATGTGTTATTTCGTCTTTCAGTGCATGTTATTTAACTATCGTTTTTCATTAAAAGTACAGTTAATATCGGTTTTAAGACCAACTTGGAATTGGTAAGTGGTTTACGTAGTGGGTGTTCATTAGTTTGGGCTAGAAACTAGTAAAAACTGTAGAACGTGACTTTGGAAATGTGATATTTTCACCGAGAACGTCTTAGTTTAAAAGTGATCTAAATAATGGGTTTTACTGTATGCGCTTTTAACGTTTGCCATCTATTTGTCCGTGTAGCGGTCGTTTCTGTCATTCCCAATTCATCTTTTGCAAATCAGTAGACTTTAATAATTTATCCAACCACTTTTGTTGCTCCAAGAGTGATAAATGTTTGTATTGGGAACATTGTAATTATGCCTAATCGCCGATGATAACATGTTATTTTATAAAAAGCTTTCGGCTTTGTGTCAATTTCCTTCATGGTAACATCACACCCATTCAATCACAAATCCATTTCTGTCAGATGTTCGGAACTCCTCTTAACACCATTAGGCTACAGTGAATTATTAATGCAGTTAAAAAGTTATATAGTTCATTAAATGAGTGTCCTGTGGGAAATCTCTAGGTTGTTGCGAGGAAGATTTTAACCGGCGGCATTGGCGGCATAATTTTCTATATTGTCTTCTCCCTTGGTTATTGCTCTCATTCTGTGAAAACATTTGTGTTTGAAAGACAATGAACGCTTTAAATGGTAACTCGGTTTAAATATTAATTTTGAAATGTTTAATAATTGTATTGAAAAAAGATATTGTATAAATATATATCAACTATCGCACCTGATTCAGAATCATTATTCTGATTGTTGAACTCGTTCCCTTCATAAAAACCATATTGTCGACACGTTCAAACAGAACTTTATAAATGCCGCATTTGTAACAATTTTATTGATGTACAATGGTCGGTGGCTTTCAAAGTTCCTTTTTATTTATTTTATTATCCCTGTAGCGTTGATTGTGCCGTGTGGCCACGTAAATCTTCGCCCCGTACATTCATTCAGTGCTGTTATCAATTACGCCATTTAAATGCCACTGTCAGTGCACGATTTATATATATAATGAGCTGCGCTCAGCTCAGGGCTAGGCGGCGTAAATAGTGTTATGCATTTCCATTCTTGCTTAAAACAGGTTCAATAAAACCGAGCCTGCAATATTTTGATGTTTGTCGTGTTCAGTAGCTTTCAGAGTTACCTTTGCATCTGTTTTATTATTATCACAACATTGATCGTATTACGCGGTTTTAAATCCAGGTTCTCCGGATTCAGTCAAGTCATTGAAACATGCATATTTTTACAGTGTCATATTCTACCTATTATTTGTGTGTGTTTGTTTGCTTATATAATAATCATTGTCAAGTAGACGATGGGTTAAAGTGAGTTTACCAAGCTAACTGGATTCGGTTTGATAAATAAAAACCTGACAGAACATAATATACGTGGTTTAAAATTCTCGTTCCAATGTTGATCAATCAGATTATTATATTTGTTAATTGTTTATGCCTTTTTGTCATTGATCATATTAAAATGTAGAATGCCAATCAGTGTTGGGCACAGTATATATGCATACTTGAACTTTGCTATTTCGGGGATATGGATTGTATGTTCGGTGTCTGTCTCTTGCATGGTTGGCTACGAACTGCTGCCGTATCTGTATGGCTTTGAGGTTATCTGTACATTTAAAAATAATATTTTTAAGAAAATCACTTAGCTTTATTTTTCCCTTTGTTATCAATACTTTCTTGTCTTGTCATTTGAAAACAAATACTTTCAATGTATACACTGCCATCGTTAGGATGCATATGAAAGAAACACAGGTGAACTATGCATACATTGTATCAGGAATGACCGCATCCAGAAAACACAACCTCCTCACACAGCCAGTAAGTTGAGAGAAAAAGAGAGCATCAACTTCAAAATAGACACATGAAAAGGAGAGATACTGATTGTACAATATTTAGGAACCATTGTTGAGCTAAAACATGTTAAAGTACCAACTAATTATAGGTTGACAAAATTGATAAAAAATCATACAATTCAAGATTAATCACCTAGTTCGTTTCATCTACCACTAATTCGTGCTGTAACATGCTGTCTTACATCCATTAAAATAACATGCTTTTTCATATTGCGAAAACGTTAGTCGCACCCTAAAAATGAATTGAACCCCGAATGACAAATGCAGTGGCCGTTTCAAGCCGGTTAACCCTCGTGTTGCTGATTTTGTTAAATCTTTGTGGCGGACGTATACAACACTTAGACGAAGTTACGATATTTTGGGTCTCAAGTGAGCATACTGATAAAGTATAAAAATGAACTTATTTTAATGTTTATTGTCAATATAGGTAAATTTCGCTGTTGCAACAAATCTAAATTTCTTTTTTTCTCATATATATTAATCGCTATATTTCTTTTTGTTATGAAAAATGTTTTATTTCTTTTTTGATATATTTTTTGTTTCAATAGTTTGAACAAGTAGTATCGCCAAAACAGTTCGGTTATATCCAAAGCTAGTATCTAATAACTTTAAAAGCTTAAAACAGTTTTATATTGTACGGACAAAGCATTTCCCAAGCTCTTTAGCAAAATAGATCCTTAAATAATGAAAAGGCAGTGCTGTATAAATGACATGTGGCTGGCAGATTGATTTAATTTCCAGGAAAACCAAATCCTCAGTAATTCAATACTGACAAAGGAGCAAGGTTTCCGAACATGTTTTACTAATGAATGTTTACTATGAATTGTAAAAGTAAAAGTAATAACAGGAATTGGTATTGTGACGTTGGGAAAAATCTGACTGTAAATCTTTGACATGGAACTTTAAAAGCAGTAAGCTTTTACTCCATATGATATGGCCTTCATCGATGGGCGAAATGTCTAGATATAGATCAGCTGGTAAATCCGCACCAGCTGATCAGGATCGACACTGTTCACTTTATTCGTTAGGTTATTTCCGAACAAGTAGCGAAGAGTGTAGATCCTGATCAGAGGCCACAAAAATTGAAAAGACCTTGTCTGAATTAGTTGAATGTACCAGTGTTGTTCTTAGACAACTGAACGTACTACTGCCAGATGAACGTTTTACAGTGGTTTCATTCTATTTCGCGTTACCGACGTTTTGCACAGACACTATGGAAGACATTTACGCGCGGACATAAATTAGCTAAATAAGTTTTAATATTCTTACAAAATAAAATATGTCATGCCAAAATTTTGCGAGGGTTTAATTTCGCGCTTTTTACTTTGTCAGAAATAGTTGAAAATTAAGCACTCGTGAATTAGAATAATATTACAGTATTGAAGCAGTTATCAGGGGCTCCACAAAGTGCTCAATCTAAAGGGTCATCTGTGTTCAGTTGCTTTCGAATACGCGTTTGAATAATTAGAATGAAAAGAAATGAATACTTTGATTTTTAATTGATAAGAAAGTAAATCATTTTGATATTACTGCATTGTTTTCTGCGTTTTAGTTCTACATGTTACGACCGGTATCGCCTAAAATATCTAGGAAAATCGTGCAATCTCTTCTGCATTGCGTTTTCATATTTAAACAGGTTAATTGCTTTTGTAGTATATCAAATAGATATATTGTCATTGTACAAACGTTTTGTAATGTTCCAGTTTATTTATTATATTTATTAGATTATGTTAGATCAAAACTGTTTACGTAACTATATATATTTTTGGCAACAATTTAATTTCTTACGAGTTAATTAAATGTTGTGAAGGTGACTGCTGAGAATGAAAGGGAACGTCTTTAGGTTGTACACTAAACGGCAGCTGAAACTACTATATTGCCAATTTCAAGTATAACTGTTGCATCATTCTTTTCCGTGAAGCAGAATATTTAGCAATCCCGCTGCGTCTTGCTGAAAATAAAGTATCACTTGGATGCATGTCAAGTTCCGACCCCTTAAATGACAAAATTTAACGTTTCTGTCATAAAGTTTCGTCATCAATATCAATAGAAGCTGTCTGGTTCCGATGTAAGGTATATGTATCTATGGTTCTTTTTAAGTGAAATAAACTGTAACAGTTGTGAAATGTATATTGGAAATGCAAATTACTGCCCACGTCGCCTAACAACGCGTTGAACGCAACTCAATATTTACACCAGTAAATAGTTAAATTTTGATCATCCCTAACGATGGTATGCATTTTGCGGTGAATATTGAACCTTCAATGGAGTATTTTCAGATTAACTCTTTTCCATGTTCAGCGGCGTATGTTCCCTAGAATACATATTATAATGAGTAACTGATTCGTCGGAATAAATACAAACGGATGAAGCCAGGTGTGTATGCTTCTCATATCCGGCTATTTCTTTGCCTGAAGTTCGGCTTGACAGCCACTCGCTGATTTGAAACCAGTTGTGAAATTGCTTTCCAGATTTGCACTGACTTGTTAATTATATTCGTTAACACAACACTGACAGAAGTGCTTTGCTAAGAGTTTTATTTAATAACTTCATTATTTTTATATAAAACTATGAAGTACCTTAAAAAATAGACAGAAACGTGTTTAATAAAGCAGCTGTAATTTTAATATTGTAAAGCTTATAGAACGGTGTTTGCATGTATGACTCAATTAAACAATTGATATAGCAGATATATTTACACCAATAGTTGTCAGAAATTGTATATAGAGACATATATGTTTTCATATGCATGCTGTCGTTTTTGTTTATTGAAGATAGTGTTCGTAGAAAAATTGGAATAAAGAAACCATTTACACGAAATCTAACTCCCCCATACAACACAGTTGAGTTAAATAAAACTATTACCTTTAAATCCCTTGCAGACACTAAATATAATACTTACAAACGAATTAAAATGTAATGTGACCGCCTTTGAACTGTCATTGAAAATGTAAAAGGAAAACAGATTGTATAATTAATGACAGTCATCAGATGTTCTCTGCTAAGAGTTGTATTCAATAACTTCAATCATTATTTTTATACAAAACTGCGGAGATAAAGTCATGAAGAGTATATAGAAACGTTTGTTAAATAAAGAAGTGTCAAATTTGAAACAGACAGAAGGGTGTTTGAATGTGTAACCCAATTAAACAATAATTGTTAAAGATATTAACATCAATAGTAGTCAGGAATGATATAAATATTTATTCAAATGCTGCTGTCGTTTTTTTTCTATTTAAAATATTGTTTGTTGAAAAAATGAGATAAAGAAACAATATACACAAAATCTAACCCTCCCTTACAAAACAGCTGAGTTAAATGAAAACTAATACCTTAAAAGTCGATTGCAGACACTAAACATACAAGAAAGAAAATTACTTACGAACGAATTTAAAAATGAAAGGAAAAGGTACATTCGCTCATAATTTTAGACATTTTAGTTGTTACTTTATTTGGAAAAATTTTACCATTATCTATTATTTTTCTTATTGGCAATTTTGTTACACATTTTGACAACATAATTTTATTTTTCACACGAAATGCATAATAAGTAATATCGTCTGCTCAACTTAATGGCGTCATTTCAAGAATTGACGTCAAATGCACGAATGTACCTTTTTCCCGTGACGCGCCCCAAATGTGACCGCCTTTGAACTGTCATTGATAGTGTAAAAGGAAATAAGATTGTATAATTAATGGCAGTCAACAGATTGCATAGCTCTGTAACACAAGTTCCGGCCCCCGGTGATAAAATGAAACATCTCTGTCACAAGGTAAAAGCTATCCCGCTGCGTCCTGCTGAAAAGCTGTCTGGATAAAATGTGATATATATGTACGCCCAATTCCCTGATACATTTTCAAAAATCGGCTTCACGACTTCAAAAACAAACGCCAGATGATGCCGAGGTCTTTATTGATTTAATTCAATTATACAGCAGTGTAACCACATGCTTTCTAACTTTTATAACAGGCTAAACTTATTAAAGTATGATTTATAATTGAATTTTAAAATTCCATGAATCAAGTACCTTGACGATATATAACATTTGATGAGGATGTTGTTTTTACACGAATTTTACTTGAACATGTAATTTAAGGTTTCTCAAAAGAAAAAATTATCTATGAAATTAAATTTAAGAATAAAACTATAAATCATTGAATAAAGAACTGAAAATGGTGTTGAAGAGCTTTTTACGCAGACTGGAAACAATATTGCTATCCATGTAATGAGAAGCTGATAAAGATAACCCGAATTATGTTACAATTAATGCACGCCAAACACATAATCAAGATTATTTTACAATCAATGCATACAACGCCATGCATGTATTTATAACTTCAAATATCCACACTCAAAAATGACAATTTACTCTTAGCGTAACAACTATCATGTTTTATATTTTCAGCCGAGCCGGCGACTAAGCTCAGGAAGTTTACACAGTGGCTCTGACGAAAGTGACAATGAAATTTCCCCACCTGTTGCAAGGAGAGGTCGTCGGGCAGCAATAGTTGATACAAAGGTATGTTGTTGGATCTTCGGCATCATGTTGTGGAACAGTATAACAAGAATAGTTGAATAGATTCTATGTATAACGGAGCACGTCACGGTAACATTGTTTTCAGTTATATTATATTTCAACATTATGTTGAAGCTTAATACGTGTCATCACCAGTTTTAAGTTCCAACGAGTAGTGTTTGTGGCCTACAAATATACTGTTATTTCTGTCTTTCAGTTCATAAAAACTGTTACAATAAAAAGCAGAACATGTTAGTTATATGTGAAAATGGTTTAAAAAACTTACGATAAAGCACAAATCAGAAAATATAGCTGTTAAAATAAATAAAATATACATTGAATACAAACGAACTCGACAATTATTGAGCCTCTGCTCTAAGGGCTGTTATAAATTGCATATTACTGTCTGCGCCGCAGAGCATAACTAATAATTTTACAGATACACGTGCAAAACGACCTTCAAAGGACGAAGTTAAAAACAGTACTGAGTTTTAAAGTTTACAGTTTTAAATTGTATTGTCTTATTTTCCTATGTTATATAAAATATATTTGATTAGGTTAAATAAGACACTACATATTAAGTAATTCATGAATGGTGTCAAACACTTTTGATGACGTTTTAAATGAGAGAGAGAGAGAGAGAGAGAGAGAGAGAGAGAGAGCAAAAATAAAACACTTCAATTAGCGAAAAAATAACAGTGATGAAGCCAGGTTACCAACCTCGAGAACCAGTGGCAAACATGCTTAAATCAAGTTAAACTAAGTGAAAGCGCGTTGTTCCATAATTATGAAATCGGTAACTGAATTATGATAATTTCATTCCGACATATTCGCTCAGGGATGCACTGGGATGCTAATGACCTAAATACCGTACAAATTTGTTAATTTTTAATAAAAAAAAGGCTCACACAAGTGATTGACAGAAAAGAAGAAATGGTATTCAGGTATTATCTCAAGGAGTTGTTGTGAATTTAAGATTTAAATAATTAATATTATTCATAGTCTTTATCATCATTAACTCCTCTAGAAATTCCGCCCTATCAGTTACCTTTTTGATTTCTTCATATTTAAGAAAAAAGCACGATAATATATTTGTATTGCAAGAAATACACTGCTCCTGAAATTGCATATTTGCCCTCAATCCAATATGAATTGACTGAACAAAATTGATTTGTGGTCCAAGCTGATATTAATGAGAAAGACAATGAGAGAACGAATTGAACGCACTTGATCATTCTTATAAGATCGGCATCTAGTTTAAGCATAATGCTGCTTTCAGTGACAGTTTTCTCCACCAGTAATGCTTTGTGATTGTGGATCGAACAAATTAAATCGTTTGTTCGTGAATCTATTGAAGTCATATAAATCATTGGAGTTGTGTAACCATGGGTTTGTCAGGTAAAGCAGGTTTATGCTTGCGAAATTGCAGCACTCTTAGTGGTCTTTGAAATAACACGGAACTCAATTAATATGTTTTGTGATTTATCACGTTAAACAAATTAGATTGTCAGTTGTGGAAAGGAACCCTTAGCATACGTTTTTAATTACAATTTCTAATAATGACATAAATGTTGCATTTCTCACGAAACTTTTTGATCACAGAATGCTATTTATACAAGTTAGCCTACCAACGTTTCAACCTGAAACAAGTGTGTATTACAAATTAGAACAGTTCATTTTTAGTCAGTCAAACATGTGTATGCTAAAATTCATAAGGTTTTGTTGAAGTAAAACGGTACGGACGGTAACACACCAGAGACATTTTTTGTTCGGCACAAATATCTTCGCTCAAAGATCAGCAAAATTGTCAAAGTAACTTCCAATATCAAACAATTTTTGTCTCCATACAGAAATGCAGGTCCCAAGATTATAAAACTGAGAATCGAAACCTGTCTCAAATCTCAAGGATCGGATTGGCTGAAATGAAGACCTTGGACTGGTTTTCAATCTCAGTTTTATAATCTTCAGCCAAGATACTTCATTTTTACTCACATGTTTTGTTTTGCTTAATGTTACGAATACGTAATTATAGTCAAGTTAATGTCAGAGTAGGGATGTCATGTGATTAAATCTTTTTTGTTTTACTTGATCTTCAAGTATATCAGTGTTTGTTGTTTTTCAAAGAAACCGGTTATTTATTATACTAGTGTTGTCACTTTAACAATAGACAGTTAGTCAAATATAACATTAACTTATTGTTTTGTATTACAACTGAAAAGAACACAGCCCAGTATTGTGGTTACCGTATCTTATAGACATTT